>JARHVA010001865.1:0-1200000 GCA_037957365.1 Torreya grandis | reverse complement strand
AGACACTAAAGAACAGATGGATCTACAGATTGAAGGAAGGTGAGAATGGACAGATGAGATATAAGGCCAGGTTGGTAGTGAAAGAATTTGCACAAAAACTAGGTATTGATTTTGGTGAGATTTTTTCTCCTATTATTAAAATGACTTCTATACGAACTGTACTGTCTTTAGTTGCTATTGAGGATTTGCATCTTGAGCAGCTTGATGTTAAGACATTGTTTCTTCATGGAGATTTGGATGAATAAATATATATGGATCAGCCGGAAGGATTTGAAGTCAAAGGTAAGGAGAAACTTGTGTGCAGATTGAAGAAAAGCTTGTATGGCCTCAAGCAAGCTCCAAGACAATGGTATTTGAGATTTGATAGGTTTATGACTAAGCATGGCTACAATAGATGTCAATCTGACCATTGTGTGTATTTTAAGAGATTGGATAATGGTAGATATATTATTCTGTTGTTGTATGTAGATGATATGCTGGTTGCAGGATCACACATGCAGGATATCTCTGAGCTTAAGGTGAAATTAGCTCACACATTTTCCATGAAGGATTTGGGAGCAGCAAAGAAAATCCTTGGCATGAATATTAAGAGAGACAGAATAAATCACAGGTTGATTTTGTCTCAAGAGGATTATGTGAACAAGGTGTTGAAATGGTTCAATATGCAGGATGCAAAATCGGTAAGCACACCTATGGCTGGACACTTCAAGTTGAGTAAAGAACAGTGTCCTAATTCACATGATGAGGTAGAGTACATGAGAAAATTTACATATGCTTCTGCAGTAGGAAGTTTAATGTATGCAATGGTTTGTATTAGGCCTGATATTGCCTAAGCAGTGGGAGTTGTAAGTAAGTATATGGCCAATCCAGGAAAGGAACACTGGAAAGCAGTTCAGTGGATCCTTAGATATCTGAGAGGAACCAACAGTAGGCATTTGTGCTATGGAGGTTCAAATACTTCTCTACATGGTTATGTAGATTCAGATATGGCAAGTGATTTGGATGGCAGAAGAAACACCACAGGATATGTTTTCATTGTAGGTGGAATGGCGGTTAGCTGGATATCAAAGTTGCAGAAGGTTGTTGCCTTGTCAACTATAGAAGCAGAATATATTACAATCACAGAGGCTAGCAAAGAGATGATATGGATGACACGGTTCATGGAAGAGCTTGGAAAGGATCAAGAGAGTTGCAGACTATACAGTGATAGTCAGAGTGCAATTCATTTGGCTAAGAATTCAGCCTTTCATTCAAGAACAAAGCATATATAGCTTAGGTGCCACTTCATTAGACAGGTATTGGAGGATGGTGAGTTGAAGCTGGAGAAGATCCATACAGATAAGAACCCTGTTGATATGTTAACCAAGCTGGTTACAAAGGAGAAGTTGAATCTTCATTCAACTTTCGTTGGTCTTCATGATTGAGTTGAAGATGGAGGAGCTAGAAGATGTTGTTGTACAGGTACTGGTGTAGCTATTTATCTCCAAGTGGGAGATTGTTAAGGTATGGAGCTAAAAGCTTCATCCATGAGCAAGTTCAGAAGATGCTAGAAATCAATAGTCGCCGTCGACGGTCACCAGCAGACCAGAAGCTGTCGGCGTTGGTAGAAGGTTGGCTGACGTCGGTCACAGGCAGGCATACAGGAACCGATGTCGGTCACCTGTGTGTGTCCAAAAGCTATTTTTGTGTGAGAACAAAATGTTTGCATGATGAGGATGAACTATTGGTTGTAAGCCCGTGTTTCTATTTTGAGTAGAACTGATTAGAGCCCTTGATTAAGAGGCATATCTAATGGCTGTAAGTGCATGCTCATGAATCTCTAAAGTTATATATTAGGGATAGATCTTCATAGCTTAATTGAACTGTACAAGTTTATACATGTGAATCAATCCAGATTGTGGAGTTGATTGTAATTGAGAGAGAGGAATCTTAAGGGAAAGAGATTTAAGAAGAGATCTATACATCTGAGAGAGGTGTGGAAGAAAAGAAGTTTCTTCAATTGTAATTCCTTCTGTAAAGAGTTGAATACAAGTTTTCAGGGTGGTTTCTTGTATCTCTTGTTCTTTGCTATTTCTAATTCTAGTTACTTATCTATCTGGCTTATTTCTGCATTTAATTGCTTTCATATAGTAATCAATTTTGTTGATTGATCCCCAACATTGGTTATGTATGCAATACTCATTGATAGAAGGGTCTTTAAGATCATATTAACATAGTGAGCCCACCAATCCATTTTTAGGAAAGGTAACCTAATCTAAAATGGAAATCTAGGGTCTGATCCATACATAGTTATTGAAATCCTATGCACAAGATCTAGATACATCAGATGAAAATTGAAATAAAACCTAAAAAGACCTAGGTGATTGCACCCTAATATAACAAACATTCGATATAAGACAATTACCTCAGGATTCAGATAGTAGCATTGATGCATGTTTCCACATTGATACATAAGTGTCCATGCATTATAAATAATATTTCTATAATTTGTCAACTGGTCCTTAAACATCAAACATATTTCCACACGTGTACATCTCAGACATGTCTACACATCAATGCATAAGCTAAGTATTTTTTCTTCTTCATGATTATGAAATCAAAATGATATTTGACATTGAACTTTATATATTTAGTATTTTCATAATTTAACATTGAAATTGAATATCATAAACTGAATTATTTAATATGCCTACTTTTATTAATAGGTTATCTCACTCTTGAATAGCCTATTCATCCTAACCCTTAATTTCCAAAAAGTTTAAACATTTCCTTGCAATTCACTTATCTCAAAAGAAATAATATTTGAAAGATATAATCATGTAGTATCAATTTGAACATTTTAATTGGATTACATCATAATATTTAATGTAGCATTGAATGTACATATGAAACATATGTTAGATAGAAATAACAATGAAACACATAAGCCATATGTGCATGATATGTATCATGGCACAAAAGTAAAAGTAAAGCATAAATATAATGCATGATATGAATCATGGAACCAAAATAACAAGTGATAAACATAAAATCAATGTCATATAATGTCACTCAATTTTAATATAATTTCACACATGAGGCCCAAAGGCCACATACAAGGGACATGTGAATTTCACATAAACACACAAGGCCAAGGGACATATTCAAATGGTAAGAGAATAATATTCAAGAAAGAACATGTCTATATTTTACACATAATTATTTAATCCACACATAATAAGAAATCAAGTCTTGAAATATAATGTAGTAATGAAGAAAGAAGCATAGAGTGAGTTAGACTAGTCTGCATCAACCATATGTATCTATGTCATTGTTAGAAAATAACATTTGCATGTAACATAATGTAAATTATGAGTGATTAAAAACACATTTGTATGATATTTAACTCATCATGGTATAAAAAATTATGGATGGATACAACCTATTTAAATCTTCATGGAGAGTGAAGATATGCCCCCAACTTAGCAAGGTTGTTGGGTGAAAATAGAATCTCAACATTAAAGAATCATGTAATAATATGTCCTGTATCACACTCAAATACTTCATGAAAATAAGTGTGTATTGAAAGATGAGAATGATATCTAATTATCATGTCATAAATACCATATGTATATAAGTTAACTAGAAACATAAGAATATATTTAGAGGTCTTGATTTTGAATTTTTGAAAATATTTCATTTTTTGTATTTTTTTTCAAATTTGAAATTTTTTGTTATTTTTCAATTTTTGCCAAAATTGGAATTGAATTTTTTTTAAATAATTAATAATCAAGGCTTTTAAAATTGAATAATTAGGAATTATTTGAACAATCTACAATAACATGCTAAAGCATAGTGTGTTAAGAAGGAAAGCACATAGTATGCCTCTAATGTTTTTTTTTTTTTTTTTGAGTCATAACAATATAGTAAAACAAACTGATATAAAAAAGAATGTACATGCACCTAATGGGTAAGATACAATGTGTGAGCATGTATAATGTGATCATTTAAGTGCAATAGAAGCCATAACATGATATATATGCAATAGTAATCAATATTGGTTGTTCATAAAGAATGTGCATAAAAAGCATTGGAATATAATTGTGTTGGGTTTGTTAAAATTGGTTTGAAAATTAAGAGGGTAAGTGTGTAGAGTGAAAATAAAGCCAAGGGATAGAATAATGCATAGATTTTGGTATTTTCATATATATATATATATATATATATATATATATATATATATATATATATATATATATATATATATATATATATATATATATATATATATATATATATATATATATATATATTGTGTGTGTGTGTGTGTGTGTGTGTGTGTGTGTGTGTGTGTGTGTGTGTGTGTGTGTGTGTGTGTGTGTGTGTGTGTGTGTCATTTTTATTTATGCATATGCATGATTCACACTATATTGTAATGAATTGATATATTTAAAATTAGTTCATTGCATCTTTTATTTATAGTTTTAGAATTTAAGACTCAAGATAATTTCCAACTTGATGGGAACAAAAATGTGGAATAATCAATTACTTGTTTACTATTTTCACCTACAATAATTGATTCATTATGCAAATGTGTTTCATTTTGATCAAATTTTTATTGTTTTAGCTTAGGAATCTATACTTATTAGGTAGCTTAGTTGGCACTTCTAGATTATGTACCTTAGAAACCTCTTATATTAATCCTTGTTTGTTTCTTTTATTTTTTATTTGAGATCCATCAATGGTGTCTATAGCTTTATGTTTTCCATTAATAAAACCTTTTAAAACAATTATATCTTATATAAGATATTTTTGAGAAATATTTTTATAAACATTTTAATATTTAAAAGATGAAGATTTATTTATCTGATTATCATGTTTTTGAAATGATATGATTAATTTATTTTCAAGTTATTTTAGTTTATCATGTAACACATAACAATCATTTTCATGATGTCCATTAATTACATGATAAGTAAAAAATGGTTAGCCTTTAATTTTTTCCAATCGATGAGGAGGAGGATAATTATTAGGGTACAATTTTATTAACTTTTTAATCTAGTAATGTATTTAAAATAACTTGTGGGTGATCATTGAAATCAAATTTTAGAGGTTGAACACTCCTTGATGTAAAGGAATAATTGTGATTAGTATGTTTACAAATAAATTATTTTCCTTTATTTAATATTTTGAATTGTTCAAAACATGATTGATCTTTATGCACTGGTGTATTGTTATTAAGGTGCATTTTTTTATTATGGAGTGTGTATATAAGTATTGTGCTTGATTTTAAATATGTGCTTCAACATTATTTGATTGGACTTCATTATGTGACTCAATGTCCCCATCAATATTTTTTTATACATGAACAAGACTAATTATTATTCTAACACAAGTGCTTTATAAAAAATAGCTATAAATGATTCACAAGTATAATAAAGTAGATTCTCTTTTAATAGATAAATTATATCTCTAGAAAAAAAATGTACTTCCAAATTGGTTGGTTTGTAAATTAATTGATGCATAACAATCTTAAATCTTAGAATGTAGTCACAAACTTGTTCAGATTTGCCTTGATGCAAAGAGGGTAATATTTCATCAGTGGCCCTATGTCTCTTATTTTGAATATATTGTATCAAGATTATACCTCTAGTTCTAGACAAGTATTGATGGATCCACTAAGAAGGGAATGACATTAAGCAAGTGCACACCCTTTTAGACTCTTATGAAATAATTATAATAGAATTTGGTTCCCGTTATAACCATTCATAGTTTCTTAAAAAACTCTATGATGTAATAAAGGGTCCCCACTTCCATCAAATGTTTAAAATTTAAGCATGTGGAAATTACGAGGTAAAGGTACATACAAAATGTTGCACACAATATGATTACCATTGAATGCATTAAAGTCAATCTAAGTGTGATATGCTTTACTCTTTAAGGATAATTGATGCACTTGATTTTACAAATCATATAAATTAGGCATTAAGGATATGAATTCTTGTGAAGGCATGTTGAGTTGCTTAAGAGGTTAATTTAAGGGTTGAATTAAATTGTTAATTTTAGCCATTGGAACACTAGTTCTAATAGCATAAGGAGGAGGAAGGATAATTTTTTCCTTTGGTTTAGGAGATTAATTAAATATATATGAATCATTTGGATCTTGTTGATTGATAAAATTAAAATATGTATCATTAACAAGGGATGCATTGTCAGTGTGTGATAACTCGATGCTAGAATTGTGACATTATGGCATAAGAGTAGTATCATATGTAGACAAGCATGAGGTGGAAGTGGAAGCAACTTCACAATATGTGTTAAAAGGAATGTAATTGCTTTCAATCATGGATTGTGATGTGTTAAAGTAATAATAAGAAAGCTTATCCTCCTTGGTTGACGAATGGGAATAGCTATGGCATGTAGGATCAATATCCTCTAATTGTAAAAGAGAGGAGATAACATTATGGTCATTAGAATTAAATTTAAATTATAGAGAAAGAGAAACAAGAATTTTTTGTGAACAACATCATCCTTATTTATGCATATTTTATGTGAATTTATTTTATAAGTGTGGATGCAATAAAGTACATTAGCAAGGTAAATAAATAAATTAAGTGTGCAAGGATGAAGTTCCTCCTTTTGAATGGTAGGTTGAAATTTAAGAGAGTCTATATTCAGTTTTAGAATGTTATTTTTTCTTTAGATTATGAGTTAAGGAAGAATTTAAAGGGGGATATCGAGTAGAATCTAAAGGTAGATATATAGTGGAGACTAAAGATGTATATTTAATTAGGTTACTATGTGTGAGTATTTAATTAAAAAAATTATACCTTTTCCTTAGGAAATGTGATCATTGTATTGGAGTCAACTAATTATGATATAGTATTGCATCTATTTGAAGTATTTTTTAGATCCACTTGATTTGAAATGGGTGTCTTGCTCTTATTTTGTATGGAAAAGATATCTATATATTCACCCACTCTAATAGATGTAAATAATGAATTAGATAAGTAATCATATTCATAAATGGGATTGAAATTTAACTAGTATTGTTGATCATTTATAAGTTCTTGTGTATCATCATCATCACTGCTATAGTAGTCCTTGATCTAACAAAATGAGTATTCGTAATTGACCAATAGTTGTAGTTTCATAAGAAATTCTTCTACTTGTGTATAAATTATCATTTTTCATACCTTCTTTGATAGGTTATTTTATTTTCAAATGAATTTTAGTAACACGTGGGATATTATTTATGTTACTTGATTCATCCACTTAATAAGTATGCAATTGTGCCGATAGAATTGGTTATTCAAGCAATATGATATAGACTTTATCAGATTGTGATTATGTCATTTTACAATAGCAAAAAAATGCATCATCAACTGAAATTGTATACACATGTGTATGATGTAAAAATTTGATGCATTTATTAAATGCATAAGGTATATATTCCATTGAATTAATTTGAGGCCAACTAAAAAATAGTAGATACTATTTTTGGGCCTAATAGTATATCTAATGTGATAGTTCCCAATATTTATTTTAGAGTGATATCAAAGACATGTATAGGTTGTTAATATTTTTTAAGATTATTCTTATTTAATCCCACTTTATGTATGAATTTATAGTTGAAAATATTTATTCCATAACCATTGTCAACCAATGCATGCTTGATTAGTTTTCCATGTATTTGAATTTGAATGAGCAATGGAAGATTGTGTTCAATGATATCCTTGGAAGGAGGTGGGGGTAGGGGAAAGGGGGAAGTAGGGGATATATTCTTTATCAAAATTAATAGTATTGTCAATATCCTTGAAGGTATTAATGATAGAAGTAAATGAAGCTAGTTGTGTATCTATAGGAAGAGTGATATCTTTTTAAGTTGGTGCTTTATTCAATATTTATAGAATAAAAAATTTATCTAGATTATTACCTACTTGATCAATAAGATCATACCCCTTGGGTTAGGAAAATTTCCTTGGGGAGGTGGAAGGGGAACATTATGAGTAGTAATATTGGTTTGTGGAGGTGAAAGTGGTTGCCCTCTTCTAGTTTGAACAACATGAACATGGGAATCTAATATGAGTTGTGGATATAAATGGAAATGGATTGATGAATAGAATTAGGTCGATATAAAGAGGGAGAAGCATAATTTTTTTTTCACATTCTCTTTAGCATCTAGTCATGATAGGAAGTAACTCAAATTGGATATGATAACAATAATTATTAGTAATGGGAGATGGCATAGGTTGGATTTGTCAACAATGGGTAGACTCTTCTTTGTATCTGAGACCTCTTCTTTCAATATTATGTGAAATGTGCATGCACTCTTGCCCCAAAAAGGTGAATACATCTCTTTTGATGATGGTATTTTTTTGAGAATATTATTAAATGATGTAATATTGTAATAATAAGAAGAAAAAAGTGTTTGAGGTTCTATATTGCACATTTTATCTTCTTGATTTGATTGATATTTTATCCATGCTCTAACATAATGATTAGCATACTAAAATGTAAAAAATAATTTCATAATCCTATGAAACATATGAAAACACCTTCATTCATTGATCCCATTATGAACAAGACATGCTCATGAATATAAATAGAATAGAATAAAAAGTAAGGTATATGGGTTTGAATGATTGTGTGGGTTCTCAAATATACTTCCTCATTCATTGATTAGTGTCAGCCCAATGTTTTAGAGTAAGAAATACATAGTCAAAATTGTGCATGTAGCCCAGTAACCCCATTTTTGAGGGTCAGTGAGAGTAACTTTCCTAGGTGATACACTCATCTTAGGCACACCACAAATCAAATCGTTAAAAGAGGCTTCCTATGGTATAAACAAGGGACCCTAAGAATTTACAATATAAAATGAGCTATTTGGAAACTAAACTCCATGTTTAGTATTTTACAATAGGTATGAGTATTAGGGTAGAACCCCTCACACCATGATGTCCATAAAACCAATCACCATGTAGTTCATAACAACAGTCACTAAGTAGTTTTAAAATTGTCAAAACATAGTTTCTAAAAATAAGCATGAGTAAATAGAAAATAAAATTAAAATATTTTTTTGTATAGATAGCATCAAATTCAACTTGATTTCAAAAGAAAGAGCTTCCGTGTCAAATGTATATTTGAGGTGACAAGAAAATTTCTTCACTATAAAATAAAAATCTAAGGTGGAAGAAGATTAACTTGTGGTTTCATATTTATATCCAATGTTGAAGGTTATTTTTTTAAATGTTAAGAATTTAAAAAAAAATTATGAAATCCTAAGAAAAAAATCAAGCAAAAATTAAGAAATATTCAACTAAAAATATAGGTAATGTTTAATCTATTTTAAATCGAAATGACTCATATAAATATATTTAAACTATTGAAATTGAAATACATTGAATATATAGATCTGAATGTAAAATATGTAATTTAAAAAATTGAAAGTGAGCTGAAAATATTAATTTGACATAATATATGCAAACCTATCTTAAATTTTATTTATTAATGAATGTACAGGTTGAATTTGATTGGAAACTTCTTGAAAAGACATGTGAACTACGTCATAACCAAAAACATCACTTTAAATTATGCTAGGAGGATGATACCACACTAAGACCCTATTTATTGATTGCAGCCATGCCCTAGTTGTCTATGTGATTGATTTTTTGATGTGGGTGTGTGCACCTATATGCGAAGGTTTATTGTCTAACTGTGTGTACCAACTTAACTTGTTAAAAACATGTAAAATACAAACCTTATCTCTTGCACTCAAATTCTAAATGTGTGGAATAGGCTTAGGTGAATAGTCAAGCTACCCTAAGAAACATCACATAATTTGAGAACTTCTTATATAGACAAAATGGGCCTTAGGCCAATGTAGTTATCTATCTTAGAGTAAGTGTGTGAATCTTGACTTTGCTATATGAATTCAAATATATAGATTTATTTAATTTTTTGATAATGAGTGGCTTTGATCTATGATAAAATGACTTTAGACTTAGCCTATGACTATTATAATGTATCAAAATTGAAATTGGAAATAATAGTGCTCTTTTGCTTAGTGTGTAGTGGAATTACCAAGAGATTCCTAGATGTGTTTGCGAAATCCTTGATGTGATTATATAGAGAAATATTTTGAATATTTATACTAACTGACCTTATTAAAATCATGAGATGGGTAAAATGGAATGGCTTAAATTAAAAAATATATCATTGGAGTGTAAGGGACAAGGTTTCACTAGTGGACAAGGTTGCAGTGCGGCCATGTCCAACCTAGCATGACCTTATCCCAAAATGATAGAGACTACTAGAATTAGTCTTACATGGATCCATAAGAAAAATATGAATGTTTAAATTATGTTCTAAGTAGTTTTAAGATAATTAATAAAATAATTAATGCTCCCATAAATATTTCAATTTAATGAAATGAAAAATAGGCCAAGTAGGGTAAGGATGTCAAGATTAAACATTTTCAACCGCTTAATGATAAAAGTATAAATACCTAAATGTAAACTATAGAATTCATAGAACTAAAATTGAGCTAACAATAGTAAATTTACCAATATATATGCAAACCTAACTCAAATTGATTTTATGTTGACCATGTAGGTTAAATGTGACCAGAAACTACCTAAAAAGTCTTGTGAACTATGCCATAACCAAAATCATGAATTCAAACTACATTGGGACAAGGTTGCACTAGAAGGATAGTACTGAACTAGGACATTAGTTTTTGACTATAATTATGTCTTAATTGATAATGTGACCAATTTTTTGATCTAGGTGTGTGTACTTGTCTATGAGAGTTTACTATTTGAATGTGTGGACTCATTTGATGCACAAAAGACCTAAAAAAAATAAAAATATAGTTCATGCACAATAAAAAAAATAGATATATAAATCCAAAATGGAGGAATAGGCTTATGGTCATAACCAAGTTACCCTTAAAAATTCTTATTTAATCTGAGTGTTGCCTACATGGTCCAAAAGGGCCTTAGGTTAATGTAGTTCTCCCTCCTAAGGTGAGTGTGTGAATCTTGACTTTGATATATGAATAAAACTAGATAGATTTATTTAAATTATTTATAATGAGTGCCCTTAACCTATAATAAAATAATTTCAGATTAGCTTATGACTATTAGAATGCTTCACAATTTAAATTAGAAATATTAATGCTTTTTATTCAACGTGCAGTAGTATTTCTAAGTGATTAATATATGTATTTGGAGAAGCCTTGATGTGATTATATAGAGGAATAATTTGAATAGTCCCACTAACCAACCTTGTTAAATGCATAAGAGGGGTAAAATTCAATATTTCAATTTTTAACTAATTACCGTTGGAGAGTGAAGGAAAAATCCACACTAATGGATAAGGCCACATTGTGACCCAATCTAACCTAGTGCAGTCTTATCCCCGAAGGATAGAGATTGTTAGAATTGGTCTAGTAGGAATCTATAAGCAAACTAGGGATTTGAATGATGTTCTGAGTAGTTGTAAGATAGTGAATAAAATAGTGAATGCTCTCATAAATATTACAAGTTAATGGAGTGGAAAATAGGTCAGGAAAGGTAAGGATGTCAAGATTAAACATTATCAAGCACTTAATAATTAAATTTATGTGTCTACAAGACCAATATGAGCCTTATGAATATAATTATGATAATAAGGTGTTATTTTAAGCTCAATTGGGCCCAATGTAACAAAATTACTTAGATGATTTTCAACAATAGAATTACATATTACAAAAGTAAGAGCAGAATAAGCAGATCATCCTTGTCATTAGAATTTCCAAATATTAACATGCATTTACCATGGTTTCCTTATTTCATAATTCTTAAAATAGCTTATTTTAACTCTTTGATGATATTACATCCCCATTTAATCCCCTTATTTTTACATCCTATGTTTTTTTTGAAGGGTATTTATTTTTTACCTTAGTTTTGTTGTGGAACAATAGTTCTTTCATATTTCCTCCATGCTCTCATTGTTTTACAGGCTTGTGCCATTGCATTGAATCTTAGTTGTTGTTTGAGCAAAAGAGCACAACAACAATTGGCAAAAGAGAAGAATACTTGAATATTATGACTAATACACTTCAAGGGGAAAACCTCCATAATAATGCAATAAAAACATAATTGTAATGAAACTACTTAGATATTCACATAGAATGATTTTATATTGCACAAAATGAGAGATTACATAGTGATAATTGACAACAAAATATAATATTAGATAATATAGCAAAGCCACTTCGAGGGATCAACCTCCACAATAATGTAATAATAGAAGAATACTTCACATGATGTTTAAAGACTAACCACTACCTCCTATATATAGTCTAGTTATCCAAGGTTATAGCATAGGCTGACCTATCTAAGAACATAGAGAAATGTAACAAGTAAATAAAAGAGGTATGTAAGCTACAAGTCAGCCACACATATCCCTAGACACACCAATGGTTAAGGGCATAAAAATCCCTTCTCCTTCAAAACAATGTTGTCCTTAATGTTGTGGCAACTCTATATGTTGTTGCATAAATGCTTCATCCTCCTAAGTGGCATCTTCACATGGTAGATTCTTTTATTTGATCAGGTCTTCTGTAATTGTTTTATAACACAATTACTTGGTGTGCCATTGAAGGATCACCTCAAGATCAAGAATAACTTTACCTTCCTCATATAATTCTAGTAATTCTATTTGAATGGTAACTCTATGTCCAATTACTTTCTTCAGGCATGATACATGAAATACTAGATGTATGTGAGTGGATGAAGGAAAGTCTAACTTGTAGGCCACACTACCAATTTTTTGCAAGATCTGA
This sequence comes from Torreya grandis, assembly GCA_037957365.1. Taxonomy (NCBI): domain Eukaryota; kingdom Viridiplantae; phylum Streptophyta; class Pinopsida; order Cupressales; family Taxaceae; genus Torreya; species Torreya grandis. Next base: position 1,187,192 of record JARHVA010001865.1, on the reverse strand, counting down.
TAAGGCCCATAATACTTAGGGGATAGCTTTTTATCCTTTTTTTATTGCTTTAATGACATCTATTTGTATGGATATAAGCAAACAAAGACCCAATGACCAATGTCAAAATGCCTCTCACTTCTATGTTGATATGCTTGTTGCTTCATGCGATTTTGGGCCATAGCTAAATTTTCATGCAAACTTGTAAGGACCTCCTGTTGATGGTGAATATGTTCTTCAACTGCATGAACCTTAGGATGGACCTTCAATGTTGAAGTGATGGATGGAGGGTGGTATCCATATAATGCCACAAAAGGAGACATTTTGGAAGAACTATGAATATAAGTATTATACCACCATTCAACAAGTGGTAGCTAATGAACCCATTTATCCTATTTATCAGAAACAAAATAATGGAGATATCTTTCTAGACATTTATTGACTACTTCAATTTGTCCATCAGATTGAGGATGATAGGATGAACTATGAGCTAATTGAGTGCCTAAACATGTAAATAACTCAGTCCAAAAATTACTAGTAAAAATGGGATCTCTATCACTGACAATGATCTTAGGGGTCCCATGCAGTTTTTGAACTGTATTGAGAAAAGTAGAAGCTACTGTACTAGCAAAAAATCATTGGGATAATGAACAAAAAAGAGCATACTTACTAAGATGATCTACAACAACCATGATAACTTTTTGACTATCAAATTTTGGTAACCTTATAATGAAATCCATAGAGACCTCTTCCCAATGTTGGTTAGGGATAGATAAATCTATAAAAGACCTAAAGTTTTGATGGTTTCACCTTTGTTTTGTTGATAGATCATACATTCAGCCATATATTTCTAGACATCCCCCTTGAGACATTCCCAAAAAAAATCTTGTTTCATCCTATGATAGGTTTTTAAAAACCTTGAATGACCCGTAATTGGAGTTGCATGAAGTTCTTGAAGGATTTTTTATTTAAGAAGAGAATTCTTACATAGGTACAATCTATTTTTGTACCATAATGCATTACATTTCCATGTGAATTTTTCAAATCCATCTAAACATTATTGAATATTTTGAATCAAATCATGAGCAATATTATCATGTTCCTATTTTGATCATGTTTTCTCTAGCTAATCTTCATGCAAAATGGTTATGGCATATAACAATGCCTCAAATGACTCATTTTTTCTAGATAGTGCATCTGCCACCACATTATCCTTGCCTTTTTTGTAGACTATTTCAAAATCATATCCTAACATCTTAGTTACCCATTTCTGTTGTTCTTCAGATGATAACCTTTGTTCTTAAAAATATTTAAGACTATCGTGATCAGTTTTTACTTGAAAGTGATGACCATGCAAAATGGCCATTATTTACTTCTCATAGATGGGCTTGTGCTAATTTTTACCCTTGAGTTGATGACTTTCAAATTCCAGTGGTATACCTTCTTGCATGAGTATAGAACCCATACCATACCCAGATGCATCACATTCAACCACAAAAGTCTTAGAAAAATTAAGAGTGGCCAATACTAGAGTAGTGCACATAGCCAATTTCAATTGTTCAAATGCCCAAGTAGCTACATCAGCCCACTGAAAAGAGTCTTTCTTTAACAAAGAGGTGAGTGGGGCTGCAATACTACCATAAATTTTGAAAATTTTATGGTAATAACCAGTAAGTCCCAAAAATCCCTGAAGTTGCTTGAGTGTCTTAGGAATTGGCCAGTCCACCATTGCTTGGATTTTTTTAGGATCCACTTTCACTCCTTCATAAGACACCAAATGACCCAAATATTCAACCTCACTAGCCCCAAAAGTATATTTGGAAGGTTTGGCATATAATTGATTTTGCTCCAAAATGGAGAGTACCTATTTCACATGTTGCAAATGGTCTACCCAATTTTTACTATAAATGAGGATATCATCAAAGAATACCAAAATAAATTTCCTCAAAAATGGCTTAAAAATAGTATTCATCAAACTTTGAAAAGTAGATGGTGCATTTTTTAGGCCAAAAGGCATAACCAAAAACTCATGATGGCCCTCATGAGTCCTAAAAGTAGTTTTGGGTATGTCTTCATCATGGATCCTAATTTGATGATACCCAAAATATAGATCTAACTTGGTAAAATAAAGAGCACGATTCAACTCATCTAAAAAATCATCAATCATAGGAATTGGAAACTTATCTTTGATAGTGTACTTGTTGAGTTCTTTGTAGTCAGGGCACATCCTCCAAGTGTCATCTTTCTTTCTCATCATGACAATTGGTGATGAGTATTTGATTTGGCTATGGTGAATGATTCATGCATCCAACATCTCTTATACCATCTTTTCAATTTCACTTTTTTTGGCATAGAGATACCTGTATGGCCTGATGTTGGGTGGTGTAATGCCAGGAATAAGTGTGATAACATGATCATGCATGTGGCTAGGTGGAAGTATTTTTGGCATGTCTCCAAAAACAATAAAATGAGCATCAATTTTTTTTATATATCAAGAGGTGGAGATGGTTGCGTTGGCTATACTTCCATATAAAATAAGCGAGCTACAAATCCCTCAGCACCCTTATAGAGAATCTTTGTCATTTGATGGGAGATAAAAATTTGGAGAGATTTAGCCTTTAATCCTCTTGGCTCAAATGTCCTATCTTTAGAATTAAAATGCATGAATAATTCTTGAAAATTCATCTCAATAGTGCCCAAAGTGGTGAGCCAATAGACTCCTAAAACAATATTAGCTCCACCCATCAAAATAGCAAACATAGGAGAATCCAATAAGTAGTCTCCCATGGCCAACTTAATACTATGACATTTTATTGAGCAGTTGACAATACCACCATATATAATCATAACCTAAAATTTTGGAGCTGGATAAATGAAATAATTCAAACGAGTAGCCAACTTACTGTGGATGAAGTTGTGTGTGTTCCCAAAATCAATCAAGATAGTGACCTTATGTTTCTTAAGGAAACCCATCACCTTAAGAGTTTGGGTAGTACTAATACATGATAGGGCATGGAATTAAATAGTAGGCTGAGAGTCTTCAGATTCCTCCTCAGGAACTTTTACATCTACATCATGTACTTTTGCATCATCTTCATCATCATTGGCACCTTCAATGTAAAATAGCTTATTTTCATCATAACGATGGTCTTTGCTCCATTTGTTGTCACAACCATAACAAAAGCCTTTGGATCACTTCTCCTCAATTTATCATTATGTTAATCTGGTGGGCTATGGAAATGATGGTGATGGAAAGTTGTGATCATGACTAGTAGTAAAAGTTTTCCTTTTGACCATCTCTTTTTTCTATCATGCATGCCTTAAGGATAGATTTTGATATAGATGTTGGGCTAAACATTTTAACCTCGTATTGGATGCTATCTTTGAGGCCACCCAAAAATAGATCTATTAAATTTTTCTTAGTGATATTTTCTACTCGTAAAGAGAGATTCTAAAACTGATGAATATAATCCTTCACAAATCTTGTTTGCCATAGCTTGGATAATTAGCTGAAATAGTTCTAAAAGATATTATTCTAATAATAAGTTATCAACTCCTCAGTAAAAATAGTCCATATAATAGGAGCACCATTCTTTTTCTTTTGAGTACATAACCAGTGATACCAAATGAATTGCTCAGGTTCCATATACAAGGATGCCACCATCACCCTCTAAAAACTAGGGGTTTTATGTAGCTCAAATAAACTCTCAATTTGGTTAATCCAAGTGAGAGGGTCCTTACCATTGAACCTATGCATGTCCACTTTTGGCAACATCAGTTTCATACTAGTATGAGAGTTGTTGAGAGGAGGATTTGAATGCTAAAGTGGACGATTGCTAGGCTGAAATTGAGATGTGAGGGCAACCAATTGCATAGTGATATGTTGCAAATCAGTGTGAACTCCATTAATCTCTCTACGCACACTAAAACATCAACTTGGATTGAAACAAAGTCATAATGCCTCACCAAGTTTTTTATGTCCTCTTGAAGCTAAGAAATCAAATAATCTAAAGTTCCAAATTGCATGTGATCAATAGAAGGAGTTTTAGGAGTTTTTGGTTCCCCTTTTCATCCTCGAGTTGAAGGACCTATCATAAACAAACCCTAGGAGGGTTTTGACCTTGAAAAAAATTTACCAAGAAATGATACCATTGTAATCACCATGTCAAGATGAATCCAATGATTACTTTTCTACACTAGATTAAATTATTTGGTACCAAAAGAAAGTGTACCAATAGAATACACCATTGCAATCATCTTACAAAGATGAATCCAATGACTGCAAGTGTGAAAAAGGAAAAAAATTCCCAAAATCCACACCTCACTAGATCAAAAAAAAATGCCATAGGAAACTTGCCCGAATTAAAGCTCTCATACCACTTGTAATGAAATTACATATATATTCACACAGAATGACTTTATATTACATAGAATGAGAGATTACATAGTGATAATTGATAATAAAATATAATACTGGATAATATGGCAAAGCCACTTTGAGGATTCAACCTCTAAAATAATGTAATAATAACATAATACTTCACATTATGTTTAAAGACTAACCACTACCTCCTATATATAGTCTACTTAGCCAAGGTTATTCCATAGACTAACCTATCTAAGAAAATAGAGAAATGTAACAAGTAAATAAAAGAGGTATGTAAGCCATAAGTTGGCCACACATATCCCTAGACACACCAATGGTTAAGGTCATAAATATAATTCATAATATGATGATAAAATACCAACTACTACCTCCTATATTTACTCTACTTACCCATGGTTATTCCATAAGCTCACCATATTAAGAACATTGAGAAATGCAATAAGCAAATATGAAGGTGTGTAATCCATAAGTTGGACACACATATCCCTAGATTCACTATAGGTTAAGGTCATAGAATGCCTCCCCTTGAAAACAATGTTGTCCTCAACGTTGAATCAAACTAAGATGTTGTTGTAGGAATGCTTCATCCTCCCATGTTGCATCTTCATAATGTAGGTTCTTCCATTTGATTAAACACTACTTAATGGATCTAGTTTATAATTTTTAAGTACACATGTGAAGGATATATTTAGGCTCTAAGATGATTCAACCTTCATCATCTAATTTAGGTAACTTAGTCTAAGTGGAAACTATGTATTGAATTACTTTCTTCTGGTAAGATACATGGAATACTGGATGTATGCTAGTGGTTGGGGGTGATTCCAACTTATAATCCATACTACCAATTTTTTCCAATATTTGGTAAGGTCTATAATATTTAGATGATAGCTTGATATCCTTTTTTTTGCTTCAGATAAATCTTATTATATGGTTAAAAATGCACAAAGGCTCGATCACCTATGTCAAAATGTTGCTCACTACGGTGTTGATTTGCTTGTTACTTCATTCAATTTTGTGCCATTTCTAAATTCTCTCACAAATTTACTAACACCTCTTATTTATAGTGAATGTGTTCCCCAATAGATCAAACCTTAATATGCATTGTTAAATTTGAAGTGATGGATGGGGGGTGATACCCATGCAATGCCACAAAGGGAGACATCTTAGAAGAAGGGTGAAATGAAGTGTTATACTACCATTCAGTAAGTGGCAACAAATGAAACCATTTATATTTTTTATCAAAAACAAAAAAATGAAGATACCTTTTGATACATTTATTGACTACCTCTATTTTTCCATCAGATTGAGGATGATAGGATGAGATATGAGACAACTAGGTACCCAAACATGCAAATAATTCATTCCAAAAATTACTAGTAAATATGGGATCTCAATCACTTACAATGATATTTGGATTACCATGTAATTTTTGAACTATATTGAGAAAATAAGAAGCTACCATACTGGTAACAAATAGCTATGATTAGGGACAAAAATGAACATACTTTTTGAGTTGATATACAATTACCATGATAACATTTTTACCCTCAAACCATGTTAGCCCCGTAATGAAGTCCATATAAAGTTATTTCTAATGTTGGATAGGGATGGATAAAGGCTAAAAAATACCTAGGGTATTAGTGGTTTCACCTTTATTTTTTTGACATACCATGCACTCAGCCACATATTTCTAAACATCCCCTTGAGTCCTTCCCAAAATAAATCTTGCTTGATTGTATGATATGTTTTCAAAAATTTGGAGTGGCCTCCTATTGAATAGGCATGAAGTTCCTAAATAATTTTATGTTTGAGAAGATAATGTTTACATAGGTATAAACTATATTTATATCATAATGTGTTGTCTTTCCATGTAAATTTTTCATAGTCATTGGAACCCTCCTAAAGATTTTGAATCAAATCCTTGGTAGCACTATCTTTCTCTCATTCTGATCTTACTTCCTCTAGCCAATATACTTGCCACATGGTCATGGTGCATACCAATGCCTCAACCGATTCATCCCATTGAGATAGGGCATCTACCACCATATTTTCTTTGCCTTTCTTATACACTATTTTAAAATCATAGCCTAACATTTTAGTCACCCATTTCTATTGTTCTTTAGATGATAATCATTATTCCAAAAAATATTTGAGGCTATCATGATCATTTATTACTAAAGTGATGACCCATTAGATAAGGTCTCCATTTCTTCATTACATGCATAATAGCCATCATCTCTTTCTCATATATTGGCTTAAGCCTACTTTTAACCTTTAGTTGGTGAATTTTAAATGCCAATGGTATATATTCTTACATGAGTTAACCCCCATGCCATATCCCAATGCATCACACTCCACAACAATTTTTTTGAAAAATTAGGAGTAGCCAAAATTAGAATTATATACGTATCCATTTTCAACTATTCAAATGCCTTGTTAGCTAAATAAATCCATTGGAAGGATAATTTATTCAGCAAAGAGGTGAGTGGGATTACAATGCTACCATAATTTTTGATAAACCTACAATAACAACCAGTTAGCCCCAAAAATCCTTAGAGGTTCTTGAGGGTCTTGGGAACCTACCAATCCATCATCACTTGGATTTTATTAGAATCAACTTTCACTCCATGTGAACAACTATGAACCAATTACTCCACATCTTGGACACCAAAATCACATTTATAAGGTTTGAAATAAATTTGATGTTGTTCCAGAACTAAAATCACCTATTTCACATGCTTCAAATGGTCTTCCAATTTTTGTTGTAGATGAGGATATAATCAAAAAACACTAATATAAACTTTCTCAAAAATGGCTGAAAAAATATATTCATCAAAATTTGAAATGTAGATGGTGCATTTATGAGGCCAAAAGGCATGATCATAAATTCATAATGGCCTTCATGAGTTTTGAAAGTTGTTTTGGGTATGTCCTCATTGTAGATGTGAATTTGATGATACCTAGAGTGAAGGTCTAACTTGGTAAAATAAAAAGTACCATATAATTCATCTAGCAAATCATCAATTACTAGAATATGAAACTTATCTTTGATGGTGTATTTGTCAAATTCTCTATATTCTAGGCACTTCCTCCAACTATCATCATTCTTCCATATCATGACCACTAGGGAGGAATATTTACTTTGACTTTGTCAGATAATTCTTACCTCTAACATATCATGTATCATATTTTCAATTTCACTCTGTTAGGCACAGGGATACCTATAAGGTCTAATGTTGGGTGGTGTACTTCCTAGAATGAGCCTAATGGCATGATCATGTGTATGACTTGGAGGAAGTCCTTTTAACATGTCACTAAAAATAACAAAAGGGTCATCCAACACCCTTTGCAAATCAACATGTGTAAACTCCTTGGTTGGTTGAACCTCTATGGAAAATAAACATGCCACAAAACATTCTACATCTTTTCTAAGAATCTTTGTCATCTGGTGGGAACTAACCAGTTATGGAGATTTAAACCATAATCCATGTAATTCAAAGGCCTTTCCTTCTGAATAAAACTTCATGAATAGTTCTTATAAATTCATCTCAATAGTGCCCAAAGCGGTGAGCCACTGCACTCCCAAAACAATGTCAGTTCTTCTCATGGAAATACCAAACATAAGGGAATATAAATAATAGTCTCCCATAACAAGCTTAATGTTATGGCATCTTCTAGAATAGTTGACTGTAGCATCATCTGCAATCATGACCTGAAAGTCTAGAGCTAGGTAAATGAAACAATTAAAATAAGTATCCAACTTACTATGGATGAAGTTATGTGTACTCCTAAAGTCAACTAATATAATCACCTTATATTAATTTATGAAACCCACCACCCTAAGAGTTTGAGGAGTATTAATGCCTAAAAGTGCATTATAGAAAATAGTAGGTTGAGAATCTTGAGATTCATCCTCAAGTTCTTCATAACCTACCCCTAAAGCCTCCTCATTGGCACTACCAATATAAAACAACTTATTTTTATCACATTGATGTCCTTTGATCCATTTTATATTGTAGTTATAACAAAAACCTTTTGCACACTTTTATTCCACTTGTCAAGGTGTCAATATGGTAGGATACTAAAATTATGGTGTTGGGAAGTGCATTGATGGGCATTGGTGAAAGTTATTTATCTAATAAACTCTTTTTCCTCAACCATACATGCCCTTAGTATGGCCTCATATACAACATTGGGATGAAACATATGAACCTCAAATTGGATGTTATCTTTGAGGCCATCTAAAAATAGGTCAACCAAATTTTCCTCAGTGATGTCTGACACACGTAAGGAGAGATTATGAAATTGATGAATGTAATCCTTGATAGACTCAGTCTAGCACAACTTGGTTAGTTGACTGAAGTAGTTTTTAGAGACATTTTTTATGATAGTGGAACTACAACTCCTCAAAAAATATCGACCGTGAAACTAGGACACCCTTATTTTTATTTTAAGCACACAACCAATGATACCAAGTGAATGGCTCAAGTTATAAATATAGAGAGGCCATAACCACTTTTTATGAACATGGATTTTGATGTAAATTAAATAAATTTTCAATCTGAGTGAGCTAGCTAAGTGGATCATTACCATCAAACTTGTGTAGGTCCACTTTTGGCAACATCAACTTAGGGCTAGAATTGGTGATGGTATTATTTGGAGGAGGAGAACCAAATTGAAGTGGTAAATTATTATTTTATAGTGGTCAAGCTAACAAATTGGCCAATTGCTCAAATATTTATTGTAATTCATCCATCATGTTATCTAGGCCCCCTCTCAACCCTATAATTTCCCCTTTAACTGTATCAAAATCATATTTTTCCACTATGCCTTGTAATTCTAACTTAATATGTTGAACTACCTCCAAAATACATAAATTAAAAATTCTAGATCCATGTCATACTTGTGAGGAGTTTCTGAGTGTTTTACCCTTTTCTACATCTGTGAGTGTTTGGACCATCCATACACAAACCCTAGGAGGTTTTCAACACTAAAAAGAGTGTACCGATGGAATAAACCATTGTGATCATCTCACTAAGATGAATTCAACTATTGCTATTATGTACAATGGTGAAAATTTGGCATGAAAAGTGTACCAGTAGAATATACCATCATGATCATCTCAAAAAGATGAATCAAATGATTAATAATTTTCATAAGGTCAAAAAAATTCTAGAGTTTTTTTACCTTGGTATGTTTTTTGTAAAAAAACCTCACGAATAAAACTACAATGACAAAAACATTCAATTCTCCCCAAATCAAAAGTTATGTTTTTTTAGCCTACTAGTGCTTCAAAAAAATGTGCCACAAAACTTTCCCAAATCAAAGCTCTAATACCACTTATAAGGAAATTATTTAGATGATTTTTAATAATATAATTATAAATCATATAATTAAGAGTAGAATAAGTAGATCTACAACAACAATTGGTGAAAGAGAAGAATACTTGAATATTCTGACTAAGCCACTTCAAGGGGGAAACCTCCAAAATAATGAAATAAGAACATAATTCATAATATGATGATAAAATAATAATGAATACCTCCTATATATAATCTACTTAGCCATGATTATTCCATAGACCGACTATACTAAGAACACCGAGAAATGGAATAAGCTAATATGAAGGTGTGTAAGCCACAAATTGGCCACACATATCCTTAGATGCACTATAGGTTAAGGGCATAACACCCAAATTCATCAAAAAATTAACCAATTAGTTTATTGGTTTAATAAGAGATGCAATATGGGTCAAATTCCACGAATACCTGATTGTAAGTATATAATGTGATTTTAGATTCAATTGACTGTAATTGTATAATTGATTAAATAAATTAGTTGATTGGTTCAATTTGAGACATATTTTTCCAATTAAATTCCCAATAACTTAATTAAAACTATAGGATGGGATTTGGGGCTCAATTGGCCCTAATTTCATCATAAATTGCGTAAATTAATCAATTATGCAAACAATGATGTGATTTAGGCAAAACTGAGCCCCATGGACCTAATTACAACTATATAGTATGTGAATTCAAGATTAATTATCATTAATTTCTTAATTCATTCAAAAAAATAGTTGATTAATTTAATCATGAATATAACTCAACCCAATTTAAGCCCTTTGAACCTAATTATGACTATAAGATGTGATTTAGGATTTAGTTAGCCCTAATTACATCATAGATTAAACTAATTAGTTGATTGGTTCAATTAAAGATGTAATTTGGGTCAATTATAACCTCATGATCTTAATTAAATCTATAGGTTTTGATCTGGGCTCAATTGGCCCCAATTTCATCACATATTAAGTGAATTAGTCAAATTATGCACTCAGAGTTGTGATTTGGGCCAATTCGAGATCCATGAAGAAAATTGTGATTATATAGGATATGATTGGGGTTGAATTTCCATAATTTCATTATATATTGATAAAATTAATCCATTTTTGAAATCAATGATGTGATTTGGGCCAAATTTAACCCCATGAATCTAATTATACAACTATATAAGAGATTATTCAGGGTTCAATTATCCTTGATTACATCACTAAGTGAACTCATTATTTGGTTGATTCAATCATGGATGTAATTTAGTCCAAATAGATCCTCATGACCCTAATTTTGACTATATGATGTGATTTGGAGGCACATTTGGCCCTGATTTTATCACAAATTGAGCAAATTATTCTATTGATACAATCAGTGATGTGATTTGGGCCAATTTGAGCCCCATGATCATAATTGTGACCATATATGATGTGATTTGGGGATCAATTATCCCTAATTATATCACTGAGTGAAGTAATTAGTTGATTGGTTTCCCCCTAAACCTAATTATGAATATAGGATATGATTTCAGACTAAATTAGTCCTAATTTCATCATAAATTGAGTGAACCAGTAAATTAGTGGAATCAAAGTTATGATTTAGGCCAATTTCACTCCTATAAACCTAATTACAATTATATACTATGTGATTTTGAGCTCAATTGGCCGCAGTTTCCGTCACATATTGAGATAATCCATTGGTGCAATGAGTGATGCATTTTGGTTTGAATTCAGCCTTGTGTTTCTAATTCCATAACTATATAAGATGATATTTGGGGCTCAATTATCCCAAATTACATCAATAAGTGAAACAATTATATGATTGGTCCAATTAGGCACAGAAGTTGGGCCAAATGGAGCTCCATGACTTTGATTGCAACTATAGGATGTGATTTTAGGCTCAATTATCCCTAATTTCATTAGAAATTAAGCAAATTAGTTTATCATTAAAATCAATGATGTGTTTTGGCCAATTTGAGTCCTATGAACCTAATTATGACCATATAGGATGTGATTTGGAGCTCAATTGTTCCTTATTACATAATTGAGTGAAGAAATTAATCAATTGGTTTAATTTGACCCTCATGAACTTAATTCCAAATTCCTTACCTAATTATACTAGAGAACTAATTTTCTTAATTTGTGATCAAATTGGGCCAATTGAGTGAAACAATTAGTTGATTGGTATAATTAGACCCTAGTGAACCTAATTTAAAATATATTATATGATTTGGGGCTCAATTGGCCCATACATCATCATAGATTAAGAAAATTAGTTCATTATTGCTATTATGGATACAATTTGGAATGATTGGAGCTTTGTGAACTTAATTTCAACTAAATTATGTGATGTGTGCCTCAATTGGCCCCATTTCCATCACAAATAAAATGAATTAATTGATTGGTGAAATCAAAGATGTGATTTAGGCCAAATTGATCCCATGTTCACCTGATTATGACTCACCTCCCTCATCCCACTTCAACATTTAAAAGGATCTCGACTTTTATCCAGGAAATTTGGTCAAGCTATGCCTCTTTATTTGACCAACCCAACTCTCCTCTCTTAACTAATATTATGACCCATGTTAACCTTGTTATTCCTAGTAAAACCCAAACTAAAGGGGTTAATAGGTCTCTAGTTAAATGGTCACCTCCTATCCCCCTATGGGTTAAATTGAATTTTGATGGGGCAGTAAAGGGGAATCTAGGCCCAACTAGAGCAAGTGACTTGAACAAAGACTCTTTAGTAAATATCAGAGCAGCCTACGTAGGGCCCTTGGGGATATAAATTAACCATGTTTTTGATGTCACCATAGTGCTATGGGGCATCGAAGAGGCAATTAGACTTGGCTTTGAGTTCATTCATATAGAGGGGGACTCGATGAATATCAACAAATGCCTAAAAGGGCTCTCTCCACCTTCATGGAGTATATATGAAATCATCAGTGATGCTAAAAACCTGATAAGTCAATTCAAAGGAGTCTTAATTGAGCATGTTTATAGAGAAGGCAATAGGGGAATAGATTGTTTGGCAAAAATCAAAGTCCTTATAAGTGATTACACCACTTGGTATGAGTGCAAAGCCCCAGATGATGTCATTTAAATTGTTGAGATTGATAAAGGATAGGTCACACAAAGTCATGATTGAAAATTTTATTATGATTAGATTGAGGGTAATGTAGTGTTTTACACATGTAATGTTCCTATTACCAAGGATTTGCATGAGTGGCAGGTTTTGAGACTTTAATTCATGATCGTGCCAGGTTTTATATCCCATGTTTGTCATTTATCCCTCCCACAAAAAACATTTAGTACTATTAGCAATAGAAAATTATAGAGTAAAAAAATGAGAGGGGACAAAGATCATGTCAAGCTGATATCTTATTTAGATGTGAAAAATAATGAGCATATATGGAATAAGATGGTTAAAGGGGGACTTGATCCATTCATGGAATGCCTGGTGGGTCATGACACTACACTCTCCATGGATTTTGCCCAAGGGTGGAAAAATTGTGAGGTGAGAATGCATAGGTTGAAGATTCAGACCATAAAGGAACTAATTGGAAAAACTACTAGGATGGTTTGTCATGAAGTTAAGGCTTTCAAGGATAAGAGACACAAGGAATAACTCATGAATGTCTTCTTTAAGAAGGAAAATCAAAAACTGAAATACACCTCCAACAAAGGGTTTATACAAGTAGACCTATCGAGGAAATGCCCAAAGGTTTGTCTTCAAATAATGAAATATATCACACTTGAGGGTAAACACACTTTTCTCTTCTCACACCATTTCTTGATTTTGAATCATTTCAAGGGACATTATATTAGTATTCCCTTTTTCCTACCATAATCGTTAAAAGGTGTTTGACCTAAATTTCAAAAAGAATCTAGTAGTCGATTTAATCCACTAGGGCCTCATCCAATTACTCATCAAGTGAGGGTAGTTGGTCTGGTCTAAAATTATCCCTGATGCCATTGACATTATCATAAAATAGGAGGACTTGAAGGGAGAAGGAGAGTATCATTCCCAAGTAGATTTTGAATAAGAAAAACAAGGGCAAGATTTGGGAGACTTGGATGTTCAGGGGCATGTTCACCCCAAACCTAAAATGGGAAGCCCTCCAGTTCTCTTGACTTCTTCCAAAGGAAAGGTGGTCTCAGGGATTGATGTAAATATGGTAATTAAGGATTCTCTCTAGAAACTCCATATGAAAATAGCAATTTAGAAATTCTTGTGTGGAGAAATTCTTGAAGAATTTGAGAGACTTAGATATTTTCTCTTCCTCGACAAGACTAGAAAAAATGATGGAAAGGCCCCCTTGGCCCATACACCCATAGCTAAATCTTTTGAAAAAGACAAATAGGAGGAAAGCTTCTGGGCTTTTGAGGAAGACAACCGAGAGACCCTCCACTCAGATCTCAAAAGGAAGAGAATGGATAAGGATGAAGATTAGTTCATTGGGAATATGACCAAGCAAAAAAGAAATAAAAATGTCAGTGTGGGGACCAATCAACTAGTTGCTTACTCTGATTCAGATTAGCCTATCTCTCCCTATTTTCCATTTTGGTTTCTTTTTGTTTTTTTGGTTGATGGGTGACTGATGTTTGGCTACCCTTGGGTTAATCTGATGATATTTATCTCTTATCCCTTTTTGTCAGTTTGCTTAATCCTGCCTTTCTTTTAGTTGTCTTTGTAAAGGGTATGGACCCTTCAACCCATCTTTTACCTATCTAATAAAAAATGACTATAAGATGTGATTTAGGGCTCAATTGGCTCTAGTTGTATCATTGATTGACAAATTAGTCAATTGGCTCAATCAGGGATGTAATTTGGGATAACTAGATCCCCACAATCATAATTATGGCTATAGGGTGTGATTTCAAGTTTAATTAACCCTCATTTCATAACAAATTAAATGAATTAGTCAATTGATGTTATAAATAATGTGATTTAGACCAAATTGAGCCTTATGTTCACCTAATTGCAGCTATATATGATATGATTTGGGGCTCAATTATTTGTAATTTCATCAAAGATTGATTAAATTAGTCAATTGGTATAATCAATTATGCAATTTGGGAAAATTTTATCCCCATAAACCAAATTTTGACTATATAAGATGTGATTTGGGGCTCAATTGGCCCTAATGTCTTTATTGATTGCACCAAATAGTTGATTTGGTTCAATCATGGAGGTAACTTAGGCTAATTTGAGCCCTTTAGACATAATTATGATTATAATATTTGATTTGGGGCTCAATTGGCCCTAATTACATCATTCATTGAACAAATTAGTTTATTGGTTCAATTAGGGACACAATTTGGGCCAATTAGAGCACAAATTGAGTAAATTAGTCAATAGGTGCAATCAATGGTGTGATTTGAGGCAAATTAAACCCCATGTTTACCTAATTGTGACTATAGGATGTGATTTAAAGCTTGATTGGTCCTAATTACATCATTGATTTAACTAATTAGTTGATTGGTTTAATCAGGAGCATAACTTGGGTCGAATGGAACTGCATGAATCTACTTGTGACTATATGAAGTGATTTGGGGATAAATTAGCCATGATTTTATAATAGATTAAGTGAATTGGTCAATTTGTGCAATCAATGATGGAGAAACGTAAGTGTAATGGATTAAAGGGAAGTTGTGTTTTTGGGCATGACAATAAATGAGGGATTGATGTTTTTTTGTTTATATAGATGGGAATGTATATGCACAATAACATGTTTGTGATATATCATTTGTGTATACATGTTATAGGTTTGGTAATTATGAAGCTTATAATCTAATAACTTGTATGTATTATTCCAAAGCTCATTTGTTTTAATGTTAATCATATTTTGATGGAAAAAAGTTTGTTTTTTGAAACCCAGCTTCTTGCACTTACCCATATTCTGTAATATTTTTTTACGTATGTATTAATGACTTGTATTAATCTTGCAAGAATGATACAAAAAAATGTGAAGTCCAACTTTAAGAATTGGTAATTTTCTCAAGAATTAATTTAAAATTTTCACTTTATGGCAGGGTGTATATTAAGTTTAAGTGGACCTTGTGTTTCATTAGGTAAACTCAAATCTTAATATAGAAGAAATTTATATGCAATTTTGAACTAAATATTGATGTGTATTTCAAATCCATCGGTACTTTGACTAATAAATAGTAAATTTGGCTCATAAACATATCATTTTATTTTTTAATTTAAATTTTACAACTTACATTTGTGAAATGATAAATATAATTTTTTTAATTTTTATTTTAAATCTAGCATCTTCTACTATTGAAGTGTTTTTAAAATATTAGGTGGTGAATATATTTAAAAAATATTTGTGTGAATTAAATCATGCATTTCTTTAGTGGTATTGGGGGTTCAAAAGTTGTAATGTCGTGAGTGTATTTATTTTAAATTTTAAATTTAAATTTGATATTAATTTAATACTTACTTTTAAAAAATTAATCTAGCCAATATTATTTATGTATTTAGGTGTTTATATAATTGGTCAAGGGTGTTGCATCACCTTCAAGTCTCGTATCTACAATGATACCTGTAGACACTATAAAAATGCACATAATGGTTATAGATGTCGAAATACCCCTTGATGCCTAGCCTACCATTTGCACCCTTTTGACCACAAATTCAAGTCAAAACACTCTTTAACCAACTCACCTTATAACCCACATTGACCAAACTTAACCCTTTTGACCTTTTAAGCCACCTTGACCAAACTTAACCCTTTACCCTTTGACCCTCGACCACTAACGGTCGGCACTCTAACCACCAATGGTCAACACCTAAACTTACCAACTTGATCCATGTGTGAGCTAACACATCAAAATCTTATGTAGATGTCCACCTTCTTTATTTGCTAATGCATCATAAGCCTTGAAATCATTAACCAAACCTCTTAGGGATCCTTCTACCTCTATCTCTCTTTGCCTATAAAAGTAGGGGAGTAGGACATGAAAAGGCATGAAAGAGGATCCACAAATATGTAGGTTTTCATTCTTTCTAGCAACTATAACAAGGACCTGAATCTTTGCCAAAATTATTCTTCAATAAAATTACTATCACTCTACCCAAATTTCTCCAGACTTTCTAGCAAGTAAAATAAACTTCCATTATGAGCTAAGTATTTGTTTTCATGTATTCATTTACCTTGCTCCTAGTTCAACAATGCCCTCTAACCTCTCAACCAATTAACTAACCCCAAACAACATATTGTACCTATCTACCATTTGCCCTCTAACCTCTAACCTACAAATCAACCTTTACTTGAACCAAACCTATCAATAGTAATCGTCAATGGTCACCTTGACCACTGACAGTCAACTACCAAACTATCGATAGTCACCTTAAACACTGATGATGAATTGTCAAACTATTATTAGTCACTCAACCACTGACGATTACTCTAACCATTAACGATCACTTTGACTACTGGTGGTCAATGTGTGAACCCTTTTGACCAAAAACCAACTAGTAATAACCAACCACCAACCTCAACCAAAACACTATTTTCTCAACCCCTATCACTTCACAAACCAGAAATAACAACCTGACCTAACCTGAACCATTCTCTGACCATTTAGCATTTACCTTAATGTTACTTTGTTAAAATTAACATTTCTTTTGAAAAGTATTTATTTCTTTAGATCAAGTAATTTTATTTTATGCAACCTTTCTTTTCAACATTAACTTGTATCAAAAGGTGGATTGATAGCCTCCTAGATAACTCATGCCTCTTGGATCTAGCTTTCTAGGCAATCCACCCACCTACCTAACCAAACCTTTTTAAGCTCTCTCTTATTGCATGTCATCTTTCCAAGCCAAAGAAGAATATCTACAACCATCTAGATTATGGAGCGCACACCATATCTAGGTTCTACCAACCTCTACCCCTCTTTAGTTTTACCTTATTCTATAAATAGATAAAAATAAAAATTCACGTAAAATAATACCCATCTCAAGGAAAACTACCTAAGTAGTAGTGAAGATGGCATCCTAACACACTTAGATGTTATCACTCCTAATATCTTTGACAACAGTCACCCTACATAGATATTAAAAAAGGGCTCCTTCACTCTGATCAAGCATTGCTCGATGGCAGCTCTTCAGATGCTTAGTATACTACCTACAATAAAATCTAATAACATTTTTCACTGATTTTGTAGTTACCATGATAAATATGGAAAACAACAACCTTCTTACTGGTACAAACAAAGAGGTCAAAAATAATTGTAGGAAAAATAATTGACTTGTATTGATGCATTAAACTTAGTTAACGCATGCCTTGAGATCACAAGATATTGTTTGCATGATTTTACAAAATATTTTCATAGTTAATCTTTTGATTGATCGATTTTTGTATTAGATAATATCTCACAATATTGTTTTACATAATCGAGAGTGACAATTTTAGGGTAAATGAAAATGAATAATGCACATGAACACTTTCTCAAAGTAAGATTTTATAAATAACTTTATTTTATTTTTTAATATAAATAAGCATATTAAATTTATTTAATCACACATTAATACTTTTTAAGGTACTAACTTATCAATGATTATGAGTAGAGGTAATTATTATGTTGAGAAGCATTTTATAATGGTATTTGGGAGTTGTTGGTAGGATATAATGAAGTGAATATGTTCACTTTTAATTTTAAGCTTAAAAATTGATTGACATCATTATACAATATTAACTTTTATTAAAAATATAATTTTATGTACAAACACTATTATAAATTAAAATTCATTCGACATTATTATATTGTATTAACTTTTATTAAAAATATAATTTTATGAACAAATATATTACAAGTTATATTATTCTCAAAGTACCTATATCATATTAAATTTTTGATATTAATGAAATATATATTTCAAAAATAATATTTATCAATATATTTTACATAAATTTATTTAAGATATATATACTAATTTTATTTAATATTTATATATCAAACAATAAAATTATATTTAAATAATTAATTTGAATCAAAACAAATTATAAAAATAAGCATCTTTTATTATTAAAGTGTTTTTAAAATATTCATTAATAGATATATTTTTAAAATAAATGTGTAAATCAAATCATGCTATAGAGATTTTCACATGAATTAAATGTAAAGATTCTACCAATCAACCTTGAAAACTTGCTAAAGCTACCTTTTTCTCTTGGTCCTTATGAACCTCCCCTCCCGTTTTTTCAGGGTTAGGTTTTGATAATAGTTATTTATTCAACTTTTCTCTTCATAATTTAATATAAATCATAGTAAAAGAAAGGACACCATTTTTCTATCTACATTTCTGACATTACATTTCTATATTTTTTTACAATATTTATAGGTAAGGGTAAGTACATAGAATTAGGGAACAAAGGATTATATATATATATATATATATAATTTACGAATTATTTGAAAACCTACATTCAAAATTTAAAGATGTTATAAAAACATAAATTATATAATTATGAGTAGTTTTTAAATTACTATTTTTTTTAAATAGTCAAATATAAGTAAGTCAAATAACTAAAATTTGAAGTACTTTTAATTTTTTTTTAAACATAGTAGATAGTTGACCATGCACCCACACATTTGTGGTGTCATTTAGTATTTTTTGAAACCTTTTGGCAGAAAGTTAGATAAGATCACCTAATTTTCAATACACACATATGCACACATTAGAAGTAAATGGACCCTAGAAATGTTAAATAATTGATAGTTGACCATGCACCCCACCTAACTATTCAAAAAAATAAAAAAATAGTTTTTTTTAATATATGTAAAAATAGGCCAAGTTTGCAATCCTATATTTATTTATTTTCAATTTAAATGAACAAAATGAAAGATACATAAACAAGGATAGACATGTATAATTATGAAATATAGTGACATAAAATCCATACTTAGAAATCAATATAAATAGAAACCTTAAAGTAAAAATTTATGTATTTAGAAAGAGGACAGTGTGTTAGACATCATAATCATATTTTCATGAAATTTCTCAATAAAATTCATAGTGTTTATCATGTCTAAAGTTGGATTTTATTATTTTTAGTCTAAAATGTGAATTTGGATGTGTACATGTAGGTCCTAGCCTTAAGTTCATATTTACATACCTATAGTGTGTATGCACTATAGCGCGTATAGACTACTATTGTGTTATAATCTGAAAGGCTTCAAAGTAGTGCAAGTTGAAGAATCAAAAGGCAGTTTGTGTATTTATTAAAATATATGTTAAGCAACTTTAAATTCTTTTTAGTAAATATAATAAAATAGGGTCAATTTACATCTTATGGAATTGGTCTCACAACTCCACAAGTTAGGATTTAGATATTTTTTAAAAATCAAATCTTGTCAATACAATCATTTATAAGGTTTCAATACTAAACATAAGGTTATATGTGAATAAATTTTACATTGGGCATTTGCTTTGGGCAAGGTAATAGTCATTTTATAATTTTTTTGGCATTTTAATTTGATTTTTAACATTTGTAGAAGTTCTTTAAATGTGCCTAAAATGAATTTTACAAATATTGCATCTTTCAAAGATAATGAGAGGTGAGAGGATATGATATAGGAACATCAATGGCATATGTGAAATCAAGCATCACCAAAAATAAATAGATAGTTTTTCAATTTCCCTAAAGAGTCTCATAGCTAATCTCTAGTTCACGAAGTTACAATAGTCTCAAAGACCACATTAGTCATAATTGGGGGTCGTGAGGTCATAGGTCATAATGGTCACATTTGGGGTTCACATAGTCATATTTCCTATTTGAAACCTAAGTTATAATGTCTTAGCGGCCATTGAAATATTTATAGTTTATAGTGGCCACATTATTTCCCTAAGTCTCTAGGTCCATGGGGGGCTTTATATTTGCTATAATTTATGTGATCAAAATGCCCACCTTATTATATTCCTAAGTTCCTAGTGGCCACATTTTGTAAGTTTTAGATTTTTTGTGATTATGACCTTATGATGGATTAACATTTAATGAGAGGTGTCAAATTTAAGACAATGTGAATGGTTCATCTCCAGCATATCATAATAGCATCATGAAGATCTTGGTTCATGGGATGATGGTTTGATAGTTGGTGACAACCATCAAATTAATTATCAGGTTCATAAACTATATGGGTTCACATGGTCCACAACCTTAGTTTCCTTTTATGGGAGCCAAAATAAATTATGTGATGGAGCCCAATATTATAACATGTGTCATAATTATGGGGGGTCACAATTTATAAGGCTATCATAGTGTAACATATATGCATTACAAATCCTTATTAGATTTAATATGAACCATGGGTCCATAGTTTTGAAGAGAAGCCATAATAAACAAGGACCACTTTGCAGATGTGTGACAATTTATATATTATAATTTATATTTCCATGGGTCCATGGGGAAATACATGGATCATAAAGGAGCATTTGAACTTGTTAAGAAAATTCCTTGGGATCATGCCATGTGGAACATTCATGTGAACCAATAATTATAAATTTAAATTGGTCATAATATAGTTCTATGACATAATGTATTTAAAGATGCCACAACTTCCAGTTGGGATTAACATTTATGATGTTTTGGTCTCATTGGAAAATTGGGAAAGATAAATTTTGATTAACAGTGGTCATAGGTTATAAAATCTCTTATGAAGAAAACTATTAATAGGGGAAAGATCAAGAAGTCATGTGTGAGATAGTTCAACTATATTTTGATTCAACAAGGTAGTTACAAGGAATTTGGAGAGTTGGGTACCAAAGGGATAAAATGGATCACAACCAAAGAGAAGAGGTTTATAAATTATAAGAGAAAAAATCTTGATTTTAAAAAACAAGAAGGGCCACAAATCATATAGGGGCCAAAATATAGATCCAAGAGAGGTCTTAGAGAGAAGGTTGTAGAATCTACAATAGAGAGTGCTTATAAAGCCTGTGAGACTTAGAGACATAGAGAATAGAGTAGCCAGTAGATAGTCATTGTGAATGTAGTCTTTAAAAATGTTTATATTATTAATAAAGAATTAATGTTTTTTGTTGCATGTCTCTATTTTCATGGACAAGGTTATCCCTTCACTAGGACCCCTACTGTGACTGCACCAATATATTGTCACATGAATTCACATAAATTTTGATTTTACTTGAGATTAGGTTCCTTATAGGCTAAAAGTGACACAAAAAAACCATGTTTATTTATGATTCTATGTTAGGCAGCCTATTTCCACATGATAATGTATTTCAAATATTGTACATTAAAATATACTATACACTCTTAATATATTCTCACCTATACATTGTTTATGTTGTAGAGTATAGATACATGATTTATCTATACTTGTATATATGTGGTGTCAAAACCCATGATTAATGGAGAACCATTATAGGTTGATTTGGCCCATGGTTTTGGTACCCATTATTTTGTAAAACTGCTATGTCAGTTATCTATTGATGTAATTATATATAGATGGGCGTATAATACATAAGATATAGGAAGAACTAAGTTTGAGAAGGTGAATAGAGTGTGTGAATTAAAGTTTGAATTTAGGAGATTTTGTTGAGCTTAGCTCCAAACAATATTTGTGCATTGTAATTGTGAGAAGACTGATATGCGAGTGGATTGTACTCTTGTTGACTTTTAATAAAATATAAGCAAGTGTTTCTTGGTGGATGTAGCCCATATTGGGTGAACCATGTTAAATCCTATCTTCTTGTTGTTCATTTTAATTTCTATTATTTATGTATCTCTATTCATATCTCTTGTTATTAAGATTCTATGAAATTGTTTCGCATGTATTTCTATTTTATTCCTAACATGTGACTAGGGAATACAAAATATTTGGGGCATAATTATGCATGATCATTATAAAAAAAATGGTGTGATTAGGGTAACGTAGGTTGTATAAATTATCTACTCACACCCAACCACCCATTTATGCTAGTTTTACTTATGATTAGGTCCCTTATAGACCAAAAACAACACAAAAAACCATATTGACTTGAAACAAGGGGAAATGGGGATAATTTAGGGTACACTTATGAATGATCACCTCAATTCAATTTGAATTCAGATAAAATTGGTGTAAATGGGATAACA
This sequence comes from Torreya grandis, assembly GCA_037957365.1. Lineage (NCBI taxonomy): Eukaryota > Viridiplantae > Streptophyta > Pinopsida > Cupressales > Taxaceae > Torreya > Torreya grandis. The sequence goes on along the minus strand of JARHVA010001865.1, from coordinate 1,164,385 downwards.
TAGGTCACATCAGTGACCTATACACACTAACCACCCCTTTATGTTGAGTTTACTTGTAATTAGGTCTGTTATATGCCAAAATCAGTACAAATATATCATATCCACTTGAGACCAAGATAACTGTGAGTCTTTTTAGTTACATTTGGGAAAAATCACCCCAATTCACTTTGAATCTAGGCCAAAGTAGTGTGATTGGAAAAACATAAGTCACATTGGTGACACCTGCACACCCAATCACCCATTTATGATAATTTTAGTTTTGATTAGTTCTCTTATAGGAAAAATCAACACAATAACACTATCCACTTATGATTAGGGAATAGATAATTTGTGGCACATTTATGTGAAATAACTAAATTAGCATGATTGGGGAAACATAGGTGGCATTGGTGACTTGCACACACTAAACCACCACTTTATGTCATTTTTACTTGTGATTAGTGGAATTATAGGCCAAAAAAACATAACAACACCATATCTACTTGTGACTAGGGAAAATATAGATAATTTGGGTCACAATCACGGATGATCACCCCAATTATATTTTAATTGAGGAAAATTTGGTGTGATTGGGGTAATGTAGGTCCAATTGGTGACTAACACACACCTAACCAACCCTTTATGTCAATTTTACTTGCGATTAGGTCCCTTATAATCCAAAAGTGACATAAAAACACCATATCCACTTATGACAAATCAAAATGTGGATAATTTTGTGTGCCTTTATGTGTTATCACCTTAATTTTATTTGAATATAGACCAAAGTGGTGTGTTTCAAAAAACATAAGTTGCATTATTTACCTACACACATCTAACCACCCTTTATGTTGAGTTTACTTTCGATTAAATCCCTTATAGGCCGAAAAAGACACAACAACACCATATCCAATTGGAACAAGGGTAAATGTAGATAATTTGGAGCACATGTGTGCATGATTATCCTAATTGAATTTGAATTTAGGCCAAAGTGATGTGAAATGGGTAACTTAGGTTGTATTGGTGACTGGGACACACCCAACCACCCATTTATCCTAATTTTACCTATGATTAGGTCCCTTATAGAGTAAAAGTAACAAAAAACACAATATTCACTTGTGACTAGGGAAAGTGGGATCAATTCTGAGCACATTTATGTGTGATCATCCTAAATTATTTCAAATTTAGGCTAAAGTGGTGTGAATACGGAAACATAGGTTACATTGGTAACCACTACACACTTTAACACCCCTTTATGTCATTTTTACTTGTGATTATGGGGATTATAGACCAAAAGAAAAATAATAACATTATATTCACTTGCGACTAGGAAAACACAAATAAGTTTGGGCACATTCATGTTCAATCACCCAATTCACTAGGAATTTAGGCCGAAATGGTGTGATTGAGGTAATGAAAGTCACATTGATGACCAACACACATCCAACCACCCCTTTATGTTTATTTTACATGAAATTAGGTCCATCATAGGCTAAAAATAACACAAAAATACCACATCCACTTATGTCTAGGGAAAATGTAGATAAGTTTAGGCACATATGTTAATAATCACCCTAATTCACTTTGAAATCAAGCCAAAATGGTGTGATTGGAGAAATGTGATTAGATATGGTGTTGTTTTGTAAAATTTTACCTATAAGGGACCTAATCATAAGTAAAATGAACATAATGGTGGTCAAGTGTACACAAGTCCCTAATGTGACTTATGTGTCCCTAATCCAACCTTTTTGGCCCAAATTTAAAGTGAATTGGGGTGATCATGCAAAATATGTTCCCCAAATTATTTGAATTTACCTTGGTTGTAAATGGATATGGTGTTATTGTCACTTTTTGCCTATAAGGGACTGAGTCACAAGTAAAATAGGAATGAAGGGGTGGTTAGGTGTGCATAGGTTACTTATGCAACTTAATTTTCCCCAATCACACCACTTGACTTAATTTTGAAGTGAATTGGGGTGATCACGCATATTATTTTTTTTATTTTCCCTAGTTTTAAGTGGATATGGTGTTTTTATGCCATTTTTGTCCTATACATGATCTATTATTAAGTAAAATCAGTATAAAGGAGTGGTTGGGTGTGTAATGGTCACCAATGCAAACTAATTTTCTCTAATCACACCACTTTGGCTTAAATTACAAGTGAATTGACATGATCATGCATGAATGTGCCCAAAATTATCTACATTGGCCTTGGTCACAAGTGGATATGGTGTTATTTTTTTGCTTTTGGCCTATAATCCTCATAATTATAAGTCAAAATGGCATAACTGGTTGCTTAGATGTGTGCATGTCACCAATTCTACCTATGTTACCTTAATCACACCACTTTGACATGAATTCAAATTTAATTGGGATGATCATAAATAAATGTACCTCAAATTATCCATATTTTTTTTTGTTACAAGTGAATATGGTATTGTTGTGTCACTTTTAGCCTATATGGGGCCTAATTGTAAGTAAAATTGATATAAAGGGGTGGTTGGGTATGCTTGGGTCACCAATGCAACTTAATTTTATCCCAATCACATCACTTTGGCTCAAAACAAACACCGGTTGTAAAGTTATGCCCCGAAAGCTTAAGAATAAATATTGAAATCCTAGAAATGAGTAACTGACCAAATTGAATTTTGAAAAATTACCTTCTTAACCATAACTCATAGATATGTGAGACCAGTTCTATAAGATGTATAATTTCCATAATTTCTTATATTTAATAAAATTAATTTAAAGTATGAGAATAATATAAATTTATATTTAACATGTATTTTAGTAAATACACAACCCACCTTTCAGTTCTTCAGCTTGTATTATTTTAAAGCCTTGCAAATTATAAAACAACAACATGTATGCATTGTGATTTAGGTTTGGTAATTATTGAGCCTAAATCAAAAAATTACTTACGTTATTTTCAATAGCATGTATGCATTTTCATCGGAATCATATTTTGACAAAAATATGTTTACTTTTTAACCCCCATTTTCATACACTTACTTGTATTCTGCCACATTACATCATAGTTTTTTTGGTCAAAAATATAATTTACAAGATTTGTAGTAATGATAAAAAATTCACCTTATTCAAAATATATGTTATTAACATCTGACATTAGATTATCCCTTTATGTACTTCGGTAATTAAGTAGGCTTCCTCAAAATAATGACAAGGTCAATTATAAGTTTTAAAGAAATTTTGATGGAATATAAATGTTTTGTAAACCTAAATGATGGTCACATAAATATTTACAAATATTTACATTAGATATATATGATTATAATAATGCATGATGATGATAAATAATTTTAATATTATTTAAATAAGTTGGTTTATGAGACCAAATGAAATGTGTAAGTAATGTTTTTTTTTAAATCTTTTTTGTTAAATGTTTTTTTTTTGATAATTATCCATGGCTCTTCCCATTTGAAATAATTTCAAAATTAATATAATATTCCAAATTGATGTATTTATGCTATATATACATACATACATATTAATTAATACTATATTTAAAGAGGGGATGCCTATAAGAATTAAAAATTAAAATCATTAATTATGATTTTATTGTGCATTTTAAGAAGACACAAAATTAAGGTAACCAATTATATCCCATACACATAGGAGAGATTAATGTGCCCTCACTCTTTTACATGGGAAGGGTGAGATCAATACTCAAGTTGTTCAGGTAATTCAAGCAGTGTTGAAAGTTCCCTAAGTGAAGTGTAGGGTAAAAAAAAGTAAATAGTCAATAAATAGTGGGACAAGAGATCTTCAAAGAAACGAAGAAGTGGTTTGTGAGGTGATAGATATGGCTTCTTTGACCTATTACATTTTTCTTATCATGATTGGGAACCCTTGATTAGAGATTCCTTACAAGAATGTCTTGATTAGGATAAGCCATTTAGAATTCAGTCTTGCCTTACCGATAAGGGCAAGCTTTCACCCTCTTAAAAAAAAAGCAACACATGAAGACAAAAAAAGAAGTCAAGTGAATCACTTATTCTTCCAAAAAATATGATTACTTTTAAGTTGGTGTTATGGCCAATGCTTATTATTAATGTATCTTTATAATCTTTCAACATATCTCTATTTTAAATAAATTTGTTAATATTTTTTAATTTTGATAAATTAAAAATATCCTTTTTTATATAATTATAATATGATGAATTTTCATACCACCAAATTTTTATTTAATAAATAATTTATAATATTTTTCATAAATAATATAGCTCTATTTTATTTAAATATAATTATTTATTTTTTTCAACCTCAACTTAATAACCTCAAAATCTAATCACTACCTCCACAAATGATTTATGATTTTTTTTGGGTCCATCTTATTTTATTTGAAAAAATAAAAAATAATATTTATAAAAAAATTAAGTTTTTTCCACAAGCCCTATGATGTCATTTTTGGTCATATGTCCCTAATTGTTTATTAAAAAATGATTTGAAGCACTCAAAGGAGCCATTTCATTAGCATTGTCCTTTTATGATGACTTTAACCTCCCAACACCTTTTTTTATGACATCATCCTTTTATGCAACAATGCACCATGTTTTAAAAAGATTGTGTCAAAGGTCTGAAAGCCAACCACACTATTTTGAAATTCACTTATGTTATAAGAACCCAAAAACTCTAGGTAATTTTATTCAAGAGCATTTAAGTGGGTGGATTCTTTTCTTCGTTGGATATTTTAAAAGTTAGGTGGTAGGTTTTTTTTTTAAATATAAGTAAAGGAGAGGGTTTTGAAAGGGAGAAGGGCGGTGGAAAGGTTCAACTCGATATAAAGTTAATCAATATTATTCATTTCAAATATAAAAACAAATTGAATATATTAATCACTAATCTTATAATTAATAAAAAAAGATTCAAATAAAAAATAATTATGAAAAATCTATTAAAAGAACGTATTGCCATAGACTTCAACCAATTTTTTATCAAAAATATGTCTAAAAGGAGTCAAATATATAGTAAAGTGTCATCAACAAAATAGATCAAAAATGATGAAAACTATCAGAGAAGACATAACAATAGATTAGTCAAGGCTAAGGTCAGTCTTCTCCCACGATGGGAAAGAATGCCTTCTATAGTCCATTGTAAGTTTGTGAACCAACTAACTTCACCAATCAACCAATGACCTTTCCACTAATATAAATACTTTAAATATATGTATCTCAAAAATATTGAGAGATATAAAATTTGAGACATTTATCTTAGATTTTTTTTATAGATACTAGTTTTGGTGGGATCCTTACCCTATTCACTTTTGACTAAAGCTTCAACCAGTTTGGGACACAATCAGGGGCCCAGATCCCCAAGTGATCTTCTATCATAAGTATCGGAATTACCAATAATGGCCACAATCAGCCTGAGAATACTAATGAATGGCCATAACCAGCCTAGGAATACCATCAATGGCCAAAATCAGCTCACAAATACTAATGATAGACCACAACTGGCCTCTGATGCCAAATTGAGATTTCACCCTGGGTGGTGCTTGAAGTAACCAAGTCACTTTACCAACTCACCCACATTTCATTGATGACATTTATCTTTGATTTATCAATGCCATAATAATTAATTATTATATTATATTATTTATTAAATTATCACTGATAGATGGCCTCAAACTAAATTCACCACTATGTTGGATTCAAAAAACTATTTCCAAAAAATAGACTCTAAAATCCACCTAATATTTAGGTTATTACATTTTTTTATCAACTTCTCTAAGTTAGAAGAAAAAAGTGTCATATGATGATTAACTCAACATCAAAATTGAAGTTGGAACTTCTATTTGATGATCAAATGAATGCCAAATTTAAGGTCAACCATTAATTATTAATAATTCATAGACATCACAATCTACCACCATTACCCCGATTGTTATTATAGAGTATTTATCGACATAATAAGTATTAAAGAACTAGCAACCATTAGATGTATTATTTTCATGAATTTCTATTTTTAATTAGGCTGAGAGGCATTTTTCAATGGGGGTGTGAGAGGATCAGTGGTGGGTTATAATGATCGTGAGTGTGTTGACTTTTAATTCTAACATTCAATTTAATGTTTATTTGACTTTCACTTAAAATCTTTTTCTTTCTTTATGGAGAACTTAATTGGAAAATCATAATATCTTGGCCATATGGTGGAGTTTAGAGCCCTTTTTTTCCAAAAAGTCTTTTTCAAGCTTGACATATTAGTGTAGTTAGAATGGCACAATGTATCCCTAGTTAGTAAAAAAATTATGAAGAAGGTAATGAAATTATTAATCATTGTGATATGTCAAAAACCTAAGATAAGATCCTCAAGTTTGGCATCTCTCAACATTTTTTTAGATAGTTGTATTTAAAATATTTATACCAATTTTTATGAATTTTAAAAGCCTTAAATATTTTATTTTTATATTATAATATTAATAAAAATATAAATTATTTATGAGTAATTATTCAAGCAGTTAAAATGGGTTGACTTTTTTCTTATCCACCCAAAGTTCACATTATTTCCTTAAGTCTCCAATTCCATGGAGGAATTTATATTTCTTATAGTTTATGTGATCACAATAGCCATTTTATTATATTCTTAAGTTTCTAGTAACCACATTTTGTAATTTTTAGATTATTTGTGACCAAGTCCGTATGATAGATTGACGTTCAACAAGAGACATCAAATTTAAGATAATGTGAACAGGGCATCTCTAGAATATCATGGTAATATCACAAAGATCTTGGTTCATGGGATGACAATTTGATAGTGATGATTACCATCAAATTAATTCTTGGGTTCACAAACTATATAGGGTCATGAAGTCCACAACATTAGTTTCTTCCCATAGAATCTAAAAGTGATCATGTGAGTTTAGGAGCCTAAGATTTTAATGTGTTAGTAGACACCATTTCTAAATTATATAGCACCTTAATCTTTTACACTTGGAAAATATATATCATGGATAGCTTCTAGACCTTTCCCGCTACCAAAAGGCTCATATACACTATCTCTCCATGTCAAATTACTTATCTCTTAATTTGACCAATATTATTTTGATGGCTCAGACCTTATATCATGCTCAACATTATTATAAACCTGCTTATCTTTTATTTTTGTAAGTTTTGAACCTGTGCCTATTTTCCAGCTACCCAGACACTTATGTCCTAGTCAAATGCATATGTCAATGCAAGTGTCCTACCCTAATGCAAGCATCTATTGCCCTAAATTCATCTAATTTGTAAATGAAGCATATACATATGGTCAATTTAAGTGATTTAATGTAATATATTCTCCAAAAGGATTGATATATACAAGATCAACCCTCATTCATTCACCACCTAACACAGACCTAACAACTCATAAGGTAAAATACCAAAAAATTCAATCAAGCATTCAAGTGAGCAAAGATTTTCTATTTTCTCTTATTTTTATATCAGTCATAGGGATAACACATCTATAGCTCTAAATTATTAAATGAGCATCCCATGAGCCATATTTTCTAAGTTACAAGTTAGGTCACTCTATGTACTTGGTTATCACACATTGCATCCTTATGCACACACAATTCCACATGTAGAGGAAAACTACATGAGATTGAGGCCCTCTTTGGAGTAGTGGATATGTAAGTAGCACCGACTGATAAATGGGTCTTTGGAGTTAACTCAACATCGTGAGCCCACTAACCCATTTTTCTCACAACCACTATGAAGCTGAAAAACTAGGTTTTTTCTAATTGACAAGGAGTGATAACCCATGATTCAGATATGTGCTACACCAAAGTGAAGGTGGCATAGAACTTGGAATATTCTAAGTGGTCAGATCTAAATCTAATAGGTATTCTGTACTAGACACCTAAATCTAGGTTAGATAAAAATTTCAATATAATAGTATGAAGTCAATGCAACTGTTTGAAGTCACAAAGGTATAATTTTAAGAATTAGACAAGTGATCTAGAATCTAGATCTAGTTTATTCCTAGCTTTTTCCATATTATATTTGAATATGCACAATAATCCATCTTTGTTTTCATTATCATTTAAATATCTAGCATAGTTGCACTTTCTATTTTTAGCACATCTTAGCATATAAATTCCTAATATTGTTTATCTGAGTTTATAAATTAATTAGCTTGCTATAGAGATAGTTTATCACCCTTTTGACCTATCCTATCTCTATCCCTTTTAACCTTAGATTCCCTAATCTGTATTTTTGGGTTAAATCTTGATGAACACAATCCATGCAAATGTAAAATCTTCTAGGGTGTTATTTCTTTGGGTTTCCTATTTTATTCCTAATTTTTTTCCCCTTATTTTTCAAAAAATACACTAAAGTGTTCCCCCATGGCCAAATATACTCAACCAATGGATGACCTAAAAAGAGAGGACATGTACATCTATCAAGCTATAACCCATGACAACCAAAGATATTAAACAATACCAGATAGATAAAAGTGGGAATAAGTGATGCCTAGACTTACAAAACATATTTAAGATTCTCATAGCTACCATCCTGAACCCACTATTTAGCCACAATTTATATGGGAATCTTTGGTCCAGGCTAATAGTCACCAACATGGTAAGTCATCTAATCATGCTCTTCATGCACAAGTTATACCATAAAAGTATATTTATGTGATAAAAATGATCCTTCGTATGATTGTCAAAATTTTTGATAGCTACATAAGGAAATTATAGTTGATTTATAAATTACTCATAAATTGGGGTATTTATTCAAGTAAATTTTCTTAAACTCTTATAATTCCAACATTCCCAAACAATATCCCCTTCTATCAAGGGTGATGATTCTCTTTTCCCTTTATTTGACACTGATTTTTTTGAAAGGTTGATCAAAACATCGTAGCATCTTTACCAAGTAAAATTAAGGAACCACAAAGAAATAAACATTACAAACCTAAAGTATCTCAACGAAAGGATCTTTATAAAGATTCATTCATACTAAAATTTCCTACCATACCAAAGGAGGTGTCTTTACTAAAACTTACTGAAGTTCAAATTATTATATCCTTACCAATGGTCGATGAACCAAGTTTTTCAAATATTCTAGGCTCTTCAAATGATATACCAAAGATACCACACTTTAAAGATCCAATACCATTACCATAGTATCCTAAATTTAGTGATTCAGAACTTGCACTTGTTATCCATGAAGATGATGATACTCATGCCTATATTCAAGAGAGGTGGTGGATTAAAATCAATGATAACACATATGCCAATTACCACCATTACCATGAAGTATCTTATTTCTATGATGAGAATTATTGGGGATCTTGAAAAGCAAGTTTTTATACTTCAAATGCAAATGGATTTCCATAATACTAATAAAAATGTTACCTCATTCAACATTCAACTTCTTGCACAATGTATACTTGAATATCTTTATCTGCATGGTTTTGAATTTCCAAACTTACCTATCTTTTGCATGGTTTTGAATTTCCAAACTTACCTATCTTTTGGCATCATAAAGATCCCTTTAAGCACATGATTAACTATGTATACTTTTTTGGTTAATAGGTAAAACATGACAACTTATTACTAAAGGTATTCCATATGAGCATGTTTGATGAAGTTCATAATTAGTTCTATAGTCTACCAAAGGGTTTCTTAAAAAAAATTGACAATTGGAAGATGAATTCTTCATGGATTTTAATATCCATAAGGTGCCAAAACTTACATTAGAATATTTTCACAATTTCAAACAATGTGATGATGAATCTCTTCAAGATTATATCATTCGATTTAAAAGTACATCATATGAGCCAGCATTTAGACCTTCAAATTTGGAATTGTAATTCATTTTTAGTAGAGGTATTATTTCTCCATTAAAGGAAAGAGCATTACATTAAAAATATGATTCATTTACCCCTTTATGTGTGTGTATGCATAGATATGCTTCATTCATACCTGTTCATACAAAGGAGCTTAAGATACCCCCTTCTAAATAGCAAAGTTTTATCCCTCAAACGAAGGAGGGAGATGAATTACCAAATGAACATTATGAACAAAAATGTGATGTTCCTAACCTTTATATGGGAGTTTTAAAAAATTTACTCAATATGGGACCAATTCAAGGTCCACATATTATGCAAACACCCCAAGTTGAACAAGCTAAAAAACATCCATGCCAACAAGATTTAACAATCACATTATTCATGGGTGGTGCTTATTTTTGGTATTACCATATTGATCCTACAAAAATAAAAACTACCTACAATATAAGACATTTTCAACATCTTGGCTTTGATCTAAAAGACTTTTAAAACAAAGGAGGTTCAAAAAACTCCTTGGAAAAAATAACACTACAAATTGCTTATGGTCCTAAAGTGGTTCAAACATGGGTTTGGGTTATATCACAAAAATATCCATATACATTTACATTGGGCACTCTTTGGTTATATCAAATAGAAGCAAAAATTGACCAAAATCAGCAAGGTTTATCTTTTTTTCATGAAGTCAAATTGATCCATAATCCAAATGATAGCATTGGTTCTTTATTACACATGTAAAATGTGAGGGGGAACATGTTATGCACCACTTTTATTTATACAACCATGATCCAAACAACATAAAGGATCCAAATTAGTGTTGTAAGGTGACATATTCCATATATATATATATATATATATATATATATATATATATATATATATATATATATATATATATATATATCAAAAACAATTAAAATCTAGAAATCCAAAACTATTTTCAGCATTTACATGTTCTATTATATCCTTGGCATATATGTTATTAATTCCATGTTAGTGGATAACATATCATTTGTTTTTATATACACATGAGTTTCATGCATCTTTTGAGTGTGATATAAGCATACACATATACATGATCTATGCACTTTCGAATGTTGAACCTTCCCTTTACTCATGCCATGTGGACATTAGGGGTAACCACTTCTTTGATCATGATACATTCAGGTTATATTATTCTATGATCACTTTACATTTTCATGTTTGAGCTTATAGACTTACAGATGCCTTTATCCATGCTTATATCTTTCATAATGTACTTGATATGCTTTGTACTTAACATTTTTTTTTAACACATATATCCAAGGACTAGTATGATATGTTTATCTTGGTTGCTTATGTTCTATATTTTTATTTTGTGCACTTCCTTGAGTGTCTTATCTTGCTTGTGGAACATTTGAATATGCTCCATTTTTTACAACCCCCGTGCCTTTGTTTACCTCTTTGACATTTAAATAGGCCATTTCCTATTTTTTGGACATTTGAATATGTCATGCTTACTTGTGTGGAAATTTGACTAAGTCATGTCCATTTGATTGTGCAACATTTGAACATGCCCCTTGTTTGAGGTCTCCTTGGATAATTATCTTCTAATTTGATTGTGAGTGCCCTTATGAGTGTCCTTAATTTTTTGTTGATCTTGTATTGTTACTATCTAAATGTTACCATGATTTATATCATGCATCTTAGAATTGATACAATCACATTTTGCATGCTTCAATGATATATCTACTTAGACATGTTTATCTTATATGTTACATGATAGATTCATAGTTTACATGCTTATCTTATCCTTTTGAATAAGGTAACTACCAATTGCTACTCCCCCTCACCTCAAAAAGGGGGGAATATTAGTAGGGGCAATTCATAGAGACATAACTTCCCCTTTTTTTTAAATCACATATTTGATATACAATGGTAGCATACTTTAGAAACATGTTTTCCACACTTACACCAGTTCCCAATTTCATATATATAGTGGGGGCATGTTTGGAAACATGTTCTCCACACTTACACAATTTTCAAATTGACCAAAATTCATAGTTATATGATTTATATACATAATTGTGATAGAATTATACACATTGGTACCATTGTTATACCTAGGTTTCAACATGAGACATACATAAGGTTCATATTCTATTTAAAGGGCACCCAAATTCTAAAATAAAATCAGCTTTCATATTTAAAACACTTCTACATACTTTAGCTAACCAAGTTGGACAGTCACATATTATATTGAGTCAATGTATTGCGGTATTTGGATTAATTTTTGGTATAGTTGAGGTGATTAAATCAGTCAATATTGTTAATTTTATAGGTTGGACTTGATTTCATCATCTAACCTCACCAAATTTATAGTGTGAGTTGACTTGGTTCACTCACGCTCACTAGGTTATAAGTATGATTGGCTTGCATGGTTGAGCTAATCTCAATTATCGGGTGGAAACTCACCTTTTCTCCAAGATTAGGAGCATGTGTCTTCCAATATTTCTATATTTATGCACTTTATATATTTTATATTTTTCCTAATCTCAACTTTAATGCTTTATAATGATACATCTTTCAAATGAAATTGATAAAAGGCAAGTCAGTTGCATAGATACACAAGTGTACTCCTAAACCCTACACTCTTTCAATTTAAAACATTTAAATAATTTTGATTTTAGATTATATACACTGAATATATATTGTAACATGTTATTGGTTGTAGGTTAGGCACCAACAAAGCACTCAAGTTGGACTCACACAAAATCAAGGTGTGTTATACACACTCAAGTATGCATTTATTTTCATTTAAAATAACAATTTCATTACTAGATTAAAGGAGGGGGGTAATGTATACACTATTTTTAAATTATATAGCACCTTAGGATTATACACTTAGTAAATACATATCATGAATGTACCTTTGGATTATAGACCTTTTCCACTACCAAAAAGATTGCATACACTAACTCTTTATGCCAAATTATTTATCTCTTAGTTCGACCAATGTTATTATTTTGACTCAAACCTTTTATCATGGTCAAAATGTTATAAGCTTGTTTATCTTCTATTTATACAAGTTCTAGACATGTTCCTATTTTCCAACTACTCAAACACTTGTGTCCCAATCAGACGCCTACCTTGATGAATGTGTCCTACTCCAATATAAGTGTCTAGTGTCATAAAGTCATCTAGTTTGTAAATGAAATGTATACCTATGATCAACATAAGTGATTTAATACAAGATATTATCTAAAAAGGATTGATATATATACAATATCAACCCTCATTCATTCACCACCTAACACAGACCTAGTAACTCATAACAAAAAATACCAAAAGCATTCAATCAAGCATTCAAGTGAGTAAAACTTTCTTATTTTCTCTTGTTTCCATATCAATCATAAGATAACACATTTATAGATTTGAAGTACTAAAAGGTCATACCATGAGCCATATTTTTAAAGTTACAAGATAAGTCACTCTATGTACTTGCTTGTCACATATTGCATCCTTATGCATACACAAGCCCACACGTAGGAGAGAACTAAATAAGTTTGATGCCCTCTTTAAAGTAATGGCTATGTAGGCAACACCCATTGATATAAGGGTCTTTAGGGTTAGCTTGACACCTTGAGTGCACTAACCTATTTTTCCCACATCCATTATGAAGATGAAGAACTAGGTTTTTTCTATTTGATAAGGAACAACAAACCATGATCTAGATATGAGCACACTAGAATGAAGGTGACATAGAATTCAAAATATCTTAGGTGGTTACATCTAGATCTAGTAGGTATTTTATATTGGACACATGTATCTAGGTTAGACAAAACCATCAATGCAATATTTTGAGGTTGACACAAGTGTTTGAGGCTATAGAGGTATAATTTATAAAATTAAATGACTGATCCAGAATCCAGATCCAAATTATTCTTAGTCTATTCCATATTAGATTTGAATGTACACAGTAATCCAGCTAAGTATCTTATTTTCATTATCATAAAAATATATAACATAGCTATACTTTATATTTTTACCATATCTCAGTATATAAATTTAGAATATTGTTTATTTGAGTTTGTAAATTAATTATCCTACTATAGAGATAGTTTATCACCCTTGAGCCTTAGGCTATCTCTATCCCTTTTAACCCTATATTCCCTAATCTAGATTTTAGGGTTAAATAATGTCATAATTATGGGGGATCACAATTTATAAGGCTATCAGAGTGTAACAAAGATGCATTACAAATTCATATTGGATTTAATATGAGCCATGGGTCCATAGTTTTGAAGAGAAGCCATAGAGAACAAGGACCACTTTGTGGATGCATGATAGTTTATATAATGGAATTTATATTTTCATGGATCCATGGGGAAATATATGGATCATAGAGGAGCATTTGAGCTTGTTAATTAGATGACTTGAGATCATTCCATGTGGCATAATCATGTGAACTAGTAGTCACAATTTTAAACTAGTCACAACATAGTGCCACAACATAATGCCATAATTTCCACTTGGGATCACCATTTGTGCATTTTTGGTCTCATTGGAAAATTGGGAATGAGAAATTTCAATCACTAGTGGCCACAGGTTATAATATACCTTATGAATAAAACTATTCACAAGGGAAAGATCAATAAGTGATCCAAAACTTAGAAGCTTTGGTTGAAAGATAATTCAAGAAACAAGAACAACACAATTGTCATAATGTTATCTCTAAAAAGAGATGTTTTATTACTTAAAATTGCAGATACAACATATGTCTATCTCTAAGAAGAGATCTTTGATTTCTATTTACGATTACATCTTCATTTATACACAATTTTAAGGTAGGAGGAGGATGTGGAAGGTCACCAATCTCTAGGGAGATTAAGTGGTTTGACTTCCATAATTTACAACAATACAAAATTTGAGGAATTACTATTTTTAGAAACTTACTATTTTTAGACTGCACTACTAAAATTGAAATTTGGTGCACTTTCATTTAGTTTTATGATGTCAAAATGTACTGAGTGGATCTCAGTGCCATCTCATGATGTTCCCCTTATTCTTAGCTTTCCAACGGTTCAAACGGGGAGTTAAATAGAGCTATGGTGCAAAAGTTATGGCTCCCAAAAGTTTTACCACCAATTGGGGTAGAACCATCACCTGAATTGTCACCTGAAATATTGCTCAGATCATTCCTCCCTCCTTGAGAATCAATGGTCCCAACTGCATCGAGATTTGTCATCAAGTGTGGAAGTTATATTTTGATTTGATTCTTGATGCATACTTGTAATGGACGGTGCTTTGTGGAGCTATACAGGGCCTAATTATTCACCATTTCTATCTAACCATTAGTCTATGAATGGAAGGCCATGAACTTCTTCAGCTTGGTATCTATTTTCTTCTATTATTATATTATTTATGTAGTTAAGGATGCAACATCAACCCTTTTGGATTCCTATGGCTTGACCACCATGAGAACAAATTTCTTGGCACTAATCAAGGAGACAGATGCAAAAGGTGGTACCTATGGTACCCTATAGCACCATGTTATAAGAGTGAGGATGATCCTTCAAGTTATTGATTCATAGATGTCATGTCGATCATATATGAATGGTTGACCAAAGAGTACATCACAAACATCTAAATTGACCACATCACATAAGACCTCATCTTGGAAAGGTTTTATTACATATGAGAGAAGACATTGGTGGGTGACATAGAGGTTTTTCCATAGAATCAACCATTCAATACTATATGGCTTTAGGTGAGGCTTCATGGACAAATTTAGGCTTTTCACAACATTGGCAGAGATTAAATTCTTTTAACTCCCACTATTAAGAATGAAATTCAAAGCCTTACCTTTCACCCATAACTTAGAGTGAAATAACCTTTCCTTGTCATTTGGCCTCTCTTCATGGGTCTATGATGAAGAAATGATGGCATCGAGCTTAGCATCTACAATCTCTTCTTCATCCTCTTTGACTGTAGGGTGTGTATGAGGCAAAGTAGTAGATGTTGAGGATTATGACTCAGAAAGTAGGGACTTGATGGCTTGACATTCTTCTTTGGAGTCCATTCTATATTTATGGTAATCACACCATTTCCTAGTCTTCTCTTCCTTTTGCTTCCAATTTTGGCCTCATTTTTGACCTTCTTTGTCACTTTTCTATTTTGAAGGTTGACTCTTTATATTCATTCTTCAATGCTTCTACTCAATCTTCATCACGAACTTGTACATCTCGCCGAGGGTTTCCAAATTGAAGAGTTCCATCTCCCCCCATATATACCATTGTAGTCCACCACTATAGTTAAGAAACTTATGTTTTTCACTTTCTTGGATGCCCAATCTCATAAATAGAGAATGAAAAATGTCAGTGTAATCTTGAACAGACTGTTCTTTACCTTGGCAAAGTTGTTACCACTCCATCTATAGATCATCATATGCTCCAATGGGGTAGTATTCTTCCTTTACAGCTTCTATGAAATCATCCCAGGTAGGTTCTACCTCAAGGCCAATATCATCCATACTAAATTTCTTCTTGTACACTTCCCACCAATGTTTGATAGAGAATGATGATTTAAAAAGAGCAAAAGTGATCTTCTCTTTATCGATAAATTTATGTACCAAAAAATATGAAGACAATTGATTCAACCAATTTTCTACTACATCATCATTGATTTTGCCTTCAAATATAGGGATATCAAAATTCACCTAAACCTTAAAGGGTATTAGGGCACTGAAATGATGTGGGGGTACAGATGAGGAGCCAAAATTTCCCATTGAGATTTGTTAGAGAATTTGAATGAATTATTATAGCATCTATGCTTTCTATTTTTTGAGGAATTTATTCACCATTCCCTTAAAAGGATCAGATGTGTCAGTGTTATCCGTCATTTGAGGTCATTTAGAGCGAATAGGTGGATAGTTTGGAAGCACTATTATTTTTCACCCAAGCTTCTTGTAGCATGACCTCATCCTCAGGATCATACACTCTGAAGAAAAACCACTTTGATACCACTGATCCAAAACTTATAAGCTTTGGTTGAAAGATAATTCAAGAAACAAGAACAACATAATTGTAATAATGTTATCTCTGAGAAGAGGTGTTTTATTGCTCAAAATTGCAGATACATGTCTATCTCTGGGAAGAGATGTTTGATTTCCATTTTGGGTTACATCTTCATTTATACACATTTTTAAGGTAAGAGGAGGATGTGTAAGGTCACCAATCTCGAGGTAGATTAAGTGGTTTGACTTCCATGATTTACAACAATACATAATTTGAGGAATTACTATTTTTAGAAACTTACTATTTTTAGACTGCACTACTAAAATTGAAATTTAGGGCACTTCCATTTGATTTTATAAGGTCAAAACCCACCAATCAGATCTCAGTGCCATCTCACAATGTTCCCCTCATTCTTATCTTTCCAACAGTTCAAACAGGGAGTCAAATGGAGCTATGGTACAAAAGTTATGGCTCCCGAAAGTTCTACCACCAATTGGGGTTGAACCGTCACCTGAATTATCACCTGAAATATTGCTCGGATCAATAAGTCATTTGTATGATAGTTCAAATATCTTTTGATTCAATGAGGTAGTTATGAGAAAGTTTTAGAGTTGGGGATCAAAGGGATAAAATGGATCACAAATAAATAGAATAGGTTCCTAAATAGTAAGAGAAAAATTCATGTTTTTACAAAAAGAGAAGGGTAACAGATCATAGAGGGGAAACAAGAACAACACAATTGTAATAATGTTATCTCTGGGAAGAGATGTTTTATTGCTCAAAATTGTAGATACAACATATGTCTATCTCTGGAAAGAGATGTTTGATTTCCATTTTAGGTTAGATCTTCATTTATACACATTTTTAAGGTAGGAGGAGGATGTGTAAGGTCACCAATCTTGAGGGAGATTAAGTGGTTTGACTTCCATCATTTACAACAATACATAATTCGAGGAATTACTATTTTTAGAAACTGACTATTTTTAGATAGTACTACTAAAATTGAAATTTGGGGCACTTCCATTTGATTTTATAGGTCAAAACCCACCGATCAAATTGTAGTGCCATCTCACAATGTTCCCCTCATTCTTAGCTTTCCAAATGTTCAAACGGGGAGTCAAATGGAGCTATGGTACAAAAGTTATGGCTCCTGAAAGTTCTACCACCAATTGGGGTGGAACCGTCCCCTGAAAGATTGCTTGGATCAATAAGTCATTTGTATGATAGTTCAAATATCTTTTGATTCAACGAGGTAGTTATGATAAAGTTGTAGAGTTGGGGACCAAAGGGATAAAATGGATCACAAATAAATAGAATAGGTTCCTAAATAGTAAGAGAAAAATTCATGTTTTTACAAAAAGAGAAGGGTAACAGATCATAGAGGGACCAAAATAGAGATCCAAAAGAGGTCTCAAAGAGAAGGTTTCGTAATCTATAATAGAGAGTGCATGTAAATCTTGAGAAGCTTAGAGACAGAGAATAGAGTAGCCAGTAAATAGTCATTATGAATGCAGTTTTCATAAAGGATTATATTACTAATAAAGAATGAATGTTTTTTGTTACATGACTCTGGTTGTATGGAAAAGGGTATCCCTTCATCTACACCAAGATATTGACACGTGAATTCTCATAAAATTTGATTTTTACTTGTGATTAGGTTTCTTATAGGTCAAAAGTGACACAAAAACACTATATCCATTTGTGACTAGGGAAAATAAAAATCATTTGCGGCATATTTATTCAAAATCACTAGAATTCACTTCGAATTCAAGCTAAAATGGTGTGATTGGGAAAATGTAGGTTGTATTGGTTATCTATGCACACCCAACCACCCATTTATGCCAATTTTACTTATAATTAGGTCCCTTATAGGCCAAAATCAAAACAAAGACACCATATTCACTTACAAGTAGTGAAAATGGGGACAATCTAAGGCACATTTATGCATGATCACCCCATTTCAATTTTTATTCAAACCAAATTGGTGTAAATGGGGTAATATAGGTCACATTGGTGACCTGTGCACACCTAATCGCCCCTTTATGTTGAGTTTACCTGCAATTAGTTCACTTATATGGCAAAATAAATACAAAAATAATATATCCACTTGATACCAAGGCAAATGTTGATAATTTTAGGCACATTTATGCATGATCACCCCAATTCACTTTGAATTTAGGTCAAAGTGGTGTGATTAAAAAAATTGTGAGTCGCACTAGTGACCCCTGCACACCCAACCACCTATTTATGTTGATTTTACTTGTGATTAGTTCTCTTATAGGCCATAAATAACATAACAACACCATATCCACTTGTGACTAGGGTGCAAATAATTTGTGGCACATTTATGTGCAATCACCAAACTGGGGTGATTAAGGCAACAAAGGCCACATTGGTGACCTGCACAAACTGAACCACTAGTTTATGTCATTTTCACTTGAGTTTAGGGGAGTTATAGGCCAAAATAAACATAAAAATACCATATCCCCTTGTGATTATGGAAAATATATATAATTTATGGCACATTCATGGATGATCACTCCAATTCAATTTTAATTAAGGAAAAAGTAGTGTGATAAGGGTAATGTAGGCCCATTGGTGACTAACACACACCTAATCACCCCTTTATGTCGATTTCACTTATGATTAGGTCCCTTAAAAGTAAAAAGTGACATAACAATGCCATATCCACTTGTGACCAAGAAAACTATCAATGATTTTGGGCACATTTGTGTGTGATCACCTCAATTCACTTCAAATACAGGCCAAAGTGGTGTGATTGGGGAAACATAGGTTATATTCCTAACTTATGCACACCTAACCACCCCTTTATGTTGAGTTTACTTTTGATTAGATCACATATATAGGCCAAAAGTGAAACAACAACATCATATCCACTTGAAACAAGGAAAAATACATATAATTTAAAGCACTTTTATGCACTATCACCCCAATAGAATTAGAATTTAGGCCGAAGTGGTGTGATATGGGTAATGGAGGTTGTACTGGTGACCTGCACACACCCAACCACCCATTTATCTTGATTTTACTTGTAATTAGCTCCCTTATAGGCTAAAAGTAACACAAAAACACCATATCCACTTGTGACCAAGGAAAATGGGGATAATTTTGAGACATTTATGTGCAATCACCTCAATTTATTTTAAATTTACGCTAAAGTGATGTGAGTAGGGCAATGCAGATTGCATTGATGCCCACTACACACCCAACCACCCCTTTAGGATTTTTTTTACTTGTGATTTTGAGGATTATAGACCCAAACAAACATAATAACACCATATTCACTTGTGACCAATGAAAAAACAAATAGGTTTGGACACATTCATGCTAGATCACCCAATTAACTAGGAATTTAGGTTAAAGTGGCATGATTGGGGTAATTCAAGTCACATTGGTGACTGACACACATCCAACCACCCCTTTATGTTGATTTCACTTGCAATTAGGTCCATCATAGACTAAAATTAACACAAAAATAGCATATCCGCTTGTAACTAGGGAAAATGTGGACAAGTTTAGGCATATTTGTCAAGAATCTCCATAATTCACTTCGAATTCAAGCCAAATTGGTGTGATTGGGGAAATGTGATTAGATATGGTATTGTTACATATAAAGGACCTAATCACAAGTAAAATCAACATAAAGGGGTGTAGAGTGCATGCAACTCCCTAATGTGACTTATGTTTCCCTAATCTGACCTTTTTAGCTTAGATTTGAAGTGAATTGGGGTGATCACACAAAAATGTTCCCTAAATTATTTGCATTTACTATAGTTTTAAGTGGATATGGTGTTTTTGTGTTGCTTTTTACCTATAAGGGACCAAATAACAAATAAAATAGGCATAAAGGGGTGGTTGGGTGTGCATGGGTTACTAATGTGATTTAATTTTCTCCATTCACACCATTTGGCCTAAATTCAAAGTGAATTAGGGTGATAAGGCACAATATTTTTTGCATTTTCCTTAGTTTCAAGTGGATATGGTTTTTCATGTTGCTTTTGGCCTATATGTGATCTAATATCAAGTAAAATTAGTATAAAGGGGTGGTTAGGTGTGTGATGGTCACCAATGTAAATTGCTTTCCCCCAATCGTACTACTTTGACTTAAATTCCAAGTGAATTGAGGTGATCATGCAATAATGTGCCCCAAATTATCTACATTGTCCTTGGTCATAAGTGGATATAGTGTTGTTGTGTTGATTTATGTCCTATAAACCCCATAATTTTAAGTCAAAATGGCATAAATGGTTGTTCAGGTGTGTGTATGCCACCAATTTGACCTATGTTGCCTTAGTCACACCATAATGGCATGAATTCAAAGTTAATTGGGGTGATCATAAACAAATGTGACCCAAATCATCTACATTTGCCTTGGTTGCAAGTGAATATGATGTTGTTGTGTCACTTTTAGCCTCTGTGGGACCTAATCACAAGTAAAATCAAGATAAAGGGGTGGTTGGGTGTGCATTGGTCACCAATGTGACTTATGTTCCACTAATCATACCACTTTGGCTTGAATTAGAAGTAAATTGGGGTGATCATGCACAAATGTGCCCAAATTGTTTGGATTTACCTAGGTCACAAGTGGATATGGTGTTTATGTGTCACTTTTAACATATAAGGGACCTAATCACAAGTACAATGGGCATAAAGTGATGATTTGGGTGTGCATTGGTTTGTAAAATTTAATTTTGACACACTTAGAACTCTTATAAATTTCAACTACTAAATTTGGAAGGCCCCAAAACCTCAAAAACTAATATATGTTTGCCCAAAACAAACACTAGTTGTAAAAGTTGCACCTTGAAAGCTTAAGGTTAAATACTGAAATTCTTGAACTGAATAAGTATTGACTAGATTGAATTTTGAAAAATTATTTTCTTAACCATAACTCATAAAGATGTGAGACCAATTCTATAAGATGTATAGTTGCCCTAATTTCTTATATTTACTAAAATAAAGTTAAATTATAAAAACAATATCAACTTATATTTAACATGTATTTTAGTAAATATACAACCCACCTTTCAGCTCTTCAACTTGTACTATTTTGAAGCCCTTTAAATTATAAAAAATATGTATGAATTAGCTTAAGCTCAATAATTATCAAGCCTAAATCACAAAATCCGTTATGTGCTTTTTAAAATTATGTATGCATTTTCATCATAATCACATTTTGGCAAAAAAAATGTTTGCTTTTTTACCCCCATTTTTTTGCACGCACTTGTATTGTACCACATTACAACATAGTTTTTTAGGTCAAAGATATAATTTACAAGAGTTGTAGCAAAGACAAAAACTCACCTTATTAAAAATATATATTATGAATATCTGACATTAAGATTATCCCTTTGTGTAGTTGGGTAATTAAGTAGGCTTCATCAAAATAAAGACAAGGTCAATTAGATTTCTAAATAAATTTGATGGAATATAAATGTTTTGTAAATTTAAATTATAGTCACATAGATGTTTACGAGTATTTATACTAGTATATATGATGATGATAGATACTTTTAATATTTTTAAAATTAAGTTGATATATGAGACCAAATGAAATGTGTAGGTAATGCAATTGCTTTTTAATCCTTTCCATAAAGTATATTTTTTTATTTTTTTTGGCAATCATCCATGGCTCTTCCCATTGAAATACCTTCATAATTAATATATTCTTCCAAATCGATGCATTTGTATTATACATACATACAAATATTATAGTTAAGAAGGGGGGTGCCTATAAGAATTAAATGTTAAAATCATTAGTTATGATTTTGTTGTGCCTTTTAAGAAGACACAAAATTAAGGTAACCAATTATCCCATGCATAGAGGAGAGATTAATGTGCTCTCATTATTTTGCACGAGAGGGGTGAGATCAATACTCAAGTTGCTTAAGGAAGTCAAGCAATGCCTAAAGTTCCCTGAGTGTAGTGTAGGGCAAAAAAATAAGCAGAGTCAATACATAGTGGATTGAGTGATCTTCAAATAAAGAAGAAATGGTTTGTGAAGTGATAGATATGGCTTTGTTGCCCTGTTACATTGCTTCTAATCATGATTGGGAACCCTTAGGTAGAGATTCGTTAAAGGAATGTCTTGATTAAGGTGATCCTTTCAAAATTTTGCGTTGCCTTGCCGATAGGGGCAATCTTTCACTCCCCTTCCAAAAAGAACAACACATAAAAACAAAGGAAGAAGACAAACAAATCACTCATTCTTCCAAAAAATTATGATTATTTTTAGTTTGATGTTATGACTAATACTTGTTATTAATGTATCTTTATAATCTTTTGACATATCTCTATTTTAAATAATTTTGCTAATATTTTTATAACCCTAATAAATTAAAAACATCATTTTTATAAAATTATAACATCGTGTACTTTCATACCACCTACATTTTTGTAATAAATAACTTATAATATTTTTTATAAATAATATAACTATATTTTATTTAAAAATAATAATAATAACTTTTTAAACCTCAACCTAATAACTTTGAAATCTAATCAAAGCCTCCATATGATTTATTTGAATTATTTAAAGTTCAGTTTATTTTATATATATCCATCCACAAACCTTTAATATGATGTCATTATGACCACCAATAGCTTTCCTAACAAGTGTATGGTTTTTTAGGTTATTTTTGGTCATATGTCCCTCATTGCTCATTAAAAAATGATTTGAAACCAGTCAAAGGAATTATCCAACAATGCACGCAAGTTTTATTTATATATATATATATATAATCTTTTGTTTAGTGTTAAAAATTGAGAGGTTTTATTTTATGAATTTATTTAGGGATTAAATTCGATCTCATTTTTTATGGTGTTGGATTTTTATATTTAATAAAAAATAGTTTTTGGTGATTTTTTTAAATCAAATAACTTTATTAATAAATTAACAATCTTTCTATTAGTATGAATATTTTAAATATATATATTTTAAAAATATTGAGAACTATCAATTTTAAAATATTATCTTAAATTTATCACATATTAAAATAATTAATTATTATATTACATTTTTCGTTAATTTTTTGGTGATAGATACCTCAATCTAAATTCACTATTATGTTAAATTCATAAAAAAAAATTCAAAGAAGAAGGGACTCCAAACTCCACCTTATATTCAAGTTATTATAAATTTTATTAATTTTTTTAAGAAAAAAAAATCTATATGACAATTAAATGAATTTCAAATTTAAAATTAAAACTTTTTTATGATAATCAAATGGATGTCAAATTTAACATCAACCATTAATTATTAACAATTCATGGACATAGAATTCAACACCATCACCTCAACTATTATTGTATAGTGTTTATTCACATAATAAATATTAAAACAAAAAATTATATAAGTATTTATTCATGTAAAGAAATGACCACCAATTGATGTATTATTTTCATGCATTTCTATTTTTAATTAGGCCGAGATACATTTTGCAATGGAGTGGGGGAGGCCAGTGGTGTGTTGTAATGTTTGTGAGTGTGTTGAATGTGAATTTTAATATTAAATTTGATTGTCACTTTAAAAAAAATCTTTTTAAAGAATTCAATTAAAAAGTCGTAATATCTTGGCCTTATAGTGAAATTTTTGTCCATCTGAAATTCAAATTTTAAAAGATATGTTATTTTTTAGAAAAGTGTACTTTAGAATGGTAGATGATACTTAAAGGTGTTAGTTGAATATATTGATCATGAACGTATTTGTAAAAATTATAAATCTTAAATTTTAATGAAATTCAAAATCTGTCATTTCAAACCATTATAAATAGATTGAACGAAAAAATATTAAAATAAATGATAGATTGAATTTAGATGCCTCTCAACATTTAAAAATATATATATATATATATATATTTAAGATAATAAAATAATTATGCGTTAACCCGCACAATTTTTATGAAATGGCTTGTCCAATGGGTGGAGTCCGGCTGTCGTGGTGTCCATGTTAGTTCATACCATTTGATAATATAAATGGATAACTTTAGAGTTGTGCCACCAAATAAATAAAAATAATGAAACGACAACATTAATTAATAAATTAATAAACAAATGGGAAATTTGGTTGTAAGGGATGAGAATGAGTGTACGAGTCTCCGGGCTTATTGTCGCTTTAATGCTTTTTCTTTTTTGCTTTTCTTATCTTTTACGAGAGACAGAGAAGAGGAACAAACTTTCCATATCTATAAAGAATGACTTTGTCCACGTCCATCTCAATATACGTGAAGATGGTGGTATATTATAATAATTATTATGTCATTTATTAAAATATAAATATTTAAAATAAAAAATTTAAGATAAATTTAAATCAAGAGTGGTTTTAAAGGTGTAAAGATTGTCGAAACAATATTAGATATTTTTAATTTGATAAATTAAATATATTTTTAGTTAGGGTGAAGATCAATTTGATCATAAAACGGGAGGCTCAGATTTCCCTAATACAATTACCAAAAATAATATAAACCAACCACTCAAATAATACGGATGAAACATAATAACCAACAATATTGTCAATCACTCAAATCAAAATAATATTATATATTAATATTTTTTAAATTAATATATTATAATTATAATTATAATATGTTTTCATACATCTTTTAATATATCATATTATCTTGTATCATATATATATATATATATCCAATCTGCATGTTTGTTGTTTCATGTCTTTCTTTGAAATGTTATATCCAATCTGCATGTTTGTTGTCTCATGTCTTTCTTTGAAATATATATATATATATATATATATATATATAAGTCTTGAAGCATTTCAGAGAAAGACATGAGACAACAAACATTATATATCCAATCTGCATGTTTGTTGTCTCATGTCTTTCTCTGAAATGCTTCAAGACTTATATATATATATATATATATATATATATATATATATATATATATATATATATATAATATCCATGCATGTTTGTTGTCTCATGTTTTTCTTTGAAATGCTTCGAGACTTACATGTTCCTTCTTATATGCATGTTTGTTGTCTCATGTCTTTTTCTGAAATGCTTCGAGACTTACATGTTCCTTCCTATATATATATATCCAATCTGCGTGTTTGTTGTCTCATGTCTTTCTCTAAAATGCTTCGAGACTTACATGTTCCTTCTACTCTCTACCAACTTTGTGATCATCACCATTTAGAATGTTGAGTCTTGTTCGAACATCATGCCATAATGCTCCAAAACCTTTTCCATCCATCCATTTGGCACAAACCCTGCAGCGATGACCTTCCAAGTTGACACAAACCATTTAGGAATATTCCTTAACAACACTGAGACCTCATCTAGAAGCCCTTTTTGTGCATACCCTGAAAACATAAGCATTTTGTTCATCGCATTTAGTTCGGACATTTTGTCATAAACTTAGCACACATCCTTTAAATTCCCACATTCTACATGCCAACTGGACTTAACTTCTTTTGGATTCCTTCGTAGATGCAAATCGTGTATATTACCATGATAATAAAAAATCATTGTACCCTGATCAATAGATTCAATGTGTGGAGCGCAATAGGAAATGTGATCGTCGACAATACCATCAAACGAAAATGAGTCCAAAAGAGTGTCATATACAAGTTCTACCTAGTCTTTATGACGTACATAAGAATCATATATAATGAATGGTATAATAAAATGAGATATTAAAATCATTCTCGTTGAAGTTGATTAAAACCGCTCTCTTCAAAAACCACCCTCTAAACCTCTGACCAATCAAGATTCACATCTCTAAAATTGTAAGACAAATCTTAAAGCTTCACCCTTTCATAACAAACCTCTAACATAATAATTAATACATCAACCACTAAAAAAAATTGAAATCTAATATTACACATTAAAAAAGTCGACTATTTATTTAATTATTATTTATTTTATTTTTTCCAAAAACAATAGAAAAGAATATGCTTGTGCCATCCATCCATAGATAAGCCAAAGGAAACGATAACCTAAGAAATGCACATGCTATGCTAGTGGGTACCTATCCACGTGAGTTGTAACATCGTTGGCAAATAAATGCTGATCCACCTTTTGAGCATATCTACCCCTCTTACGATTGGCTCTTCCCACCCATGGAGATTAAAGATAAAGGACGGTGACCTAATATAGGTAGATCGGTGAAATTCTACAAGTTTTTTTTTAAAATATCTTAGTAAGCACATTTTGATTGTGAAAATCCGTCATTTAACTATGACATGTTATTAAATTGTTGAATTTTGGGTATGAAAATGCACGTGAAATGTTAAAATATTATTAGGTTGTTAGGATTGTGAAAATCTGTCACCTAAATATGACATGTTATTAAATTGTTGAATTTTGGTTATGAAAATGCTCGTGAAATATTACTAGGTTATTATGATTGGCCCTAATTTTTATGGTTGTATTTATATTTTTAATTATCAAATATAATTAATATTTTTAAGAGAGTGCATTAAATTTAAAGTGAAATTTTGAGTAAATTGTTAAAAATTATAAAGGATTATAATAAATATATATTTTATCTATCATTTTTAATTGATTTTTTTTTTTCGTGAAGATTTAATGAGTTTGTGTGAATGAGAGGATTGGATGGTACTAAGGAAGAAGAAGAAAAGGTGGATCGTCCTTGAACCATCCTCCATGATATTTTGCCCTACAGTGATGGAGAGGAAGGGTTAAAAGGGTTTCGTTGTTAGTTATGTGGCATGCCAATGGTTCAATGACTTGTTCGACCTGGTTGGGTTGGGTTTTTGGGTGGTTTGGTATACGAGATTGGTTTCTTGGACAATGGGTTTTGATCCATGAGTTTATTTGGTTGTTTGTTGGGTTGAGGGCCTCTTTTGGCAGGGCTTGGTTTGTTATGATTGTGTTGACTTGGTCCATTTCTTGGCATGTCATGGTTTTAATTTGATATGATCAAAGTTTTTATAATCTTGTTCTATTTTTAATAAAGAGTGAGGGACACACACACACCATCTAATGTTTCCTTCTTTTATTATGAATTATATTAACATTTGAATGACAATATTGAATAGATAACAATCATAAAAAAAATTCATGACGAGTAGGGTTAACTGCGAAATTTTGGACTTGGTTGAGATCCCATGGTGCTCATTGTCCTACTTTTTTTGGTTTTATATGTTTGCACCACATATGAGTTTAAATAATAATAATAACACAAAATGGGAATCTTTAGTAGTCCCTCTATAATCATAGGAGAAGGTCTCAATTCTACTGATAGATTTTTGTATAATTTTATTTTTTATTTTTATTTTATTTTGATTAAGGGAATTGGCAACATCAATAGATTTTATACGTAACATTAGATTTGGGTTATGCTTGTAATAGGCAAACCCCTCAAATAATTGGTTTATATCTTATGGGTATTCCACAAAGTTGTAAAATGTTTTGTGAGAATAATTTACTATGGTATAACATCTTCAAATTTCACAATTTTTTTACCCTCTTTCACAAGTTTTTATATATTATTTTTTCTATTAATTTTCCTTACCAAATTTTATTAGCCAAAATTTTGGTTTGGTCCCCTCATTTAGACCTTGTACCTTTTTAGTAGATAAAATAGTTTGAATTCATCCTTGAGATGTTATCATTTGAGACAAATCAAACCATGTCTTAGCCATTTTGACCTCTTAAGAAACTTCCTCTTCTAAATGATCTTCAATATCTTCTACTACTTGAATAGGTGTTGAAGCATCAACTAACACCAAATCCATAATCGTAATAACCTCTAGAAGTCATTGTTGAACATAATGTGGTACAACATACATAAATTTTCTTAAATAGCTTGCAACCATGATATTTCTGCTAATAAAATGCTTTCATTGCTTGTTTTGGTTTTCTTTTGAAGGTGTGAAGAACAATTTTGGTTTGATTTTACAAGAGTACTAATTCATTTGTTTTTTTTTAGGCCAAGCATTCCAATCTGCACAAATTCTAATATCTAAAAAGTTACATGTAGTGGTGTTCAAACCATATCTTTTCAATTGATAGTTTGAATTCAATTTTGTTTGAATTGTTGGAAAGTTTATTCAAAGAGTTACATGGTGGAGGAAGGTGTTTGATAACCAAAAGTATCCCAATCTACACAACTTTTAATATGTGAAAAGCTATAGGTAATTATTTTTAAGCCATATATTTTAAACTGGGAGTTTGATTTTAATTTTGTTTGAACCATTGGAAAGCTTATTCAAATAAGTACATGGTGAATATAGATTTAGAATACGTTTGATAGCCAAAAGTATCCCACTCTAAATAACTTCAAATCTACATAAAGCTATAATGAGTGGTGTTTGGTCTAAATATTTTGAATTGGGAATTTGATTTCAATTCCATTTGAATTGTTAGAAAGTTTATTTACAGAGATATGCATAAATTGGAAGGCATATGATAACCACAAGTATCCTAATCTACATAAATTTTGAACTAATTTTTTTATTTCAATAATGTTTGAATAGTTAAAAAGATTATATAGAGAGTTGTGGTTGATATATATTTGATAACCAAAAGTATCACACTTTATGCAACTTCTAATTTGTGAAAAGCTATACACAATTATTTAACCCTAAAGTGATCTAGGTGATCTTAAGCCCTAGATTTGATTAAAGGGGTATATAGAAATGAAACTATGATCATAGGAATCCAACAAGAGAGGTTAGTAATATGCTAGTTCAAGTAAGAAAACTCAAATAAAAACACACTAACACTTACACTCCAAGCCTAGAATATAGAGGGAGCTTAGTAACAAAAGACAAATGAAAAACACAACTAAAATATAAAAGACAATAAATCCTTTCCCTTCCTTGGAAGCTCCAAATGCTTTGTTGAGTGGCTTGCTCAGCTTGTGTATCAAAGAGTCTTTGGCAAATGAAGCTTGTTGACTCCTTCTATCCTTGACACCATTAGCTTTGATGTGGCTTGATGTTGCTTGACTCAAGATTTTGGCATTATAACACTACTTGCGATAAAATGGCTTATATATCTCTCCAAATTTGCATTGTAACTTTGGCTTATGAGAGCTTCAAATTCAAGAGACATGGCATTGTATTTATAGCCTAATGATTTAACTCTCACCCAAGATGAGTTAGGGTAGGGTTAAGGCTTGTAATAGGTTCAAACCTAACCTAAATGAGTCAAATATAACCCTAGTAGAGTTAATAGTTATCAAGTAATTATGATTTATAATTACTAGGCATGGCTCTCCAAAATAAATATTTTAGGATATTTTCAAAGAGTTTGACAACTCATAAAGGCAATGATGAAAGACTAGGATATTTTGAATTCTATTTTTTTTATGATATTCATTAATTGCACATGGATAATTCAACTAGGCATTTAATTTGGTTTAGCTTGTTAATTAATTTTGATTACTCATTTAGCTCTTTCAAGATTTAATATTTGTTCATGTGCCCCACTTAATAGGTCCATAGGCCAAATTGACTATTGTGATGTTGTAAGATGATTAGGGATGAATCCGTGAGAGGTTGTGGTTATATATGGTAGGATACCCCAATTAGGGATGTTTCAACATGATTCTGAGTTTTGATGAATAATGCACAAGTAAATTTGAGACGTTCAGTGATTCCTAGGCTTAATTTGCAATGGTTGGTAGGAATCAAAATGAAGTCTAGTTGGAAGGCTAGTTGTGACCAATTTTAGGTGTCTATAGTTTGCCCCTATTTGGGAAGGCATTGCAAGCTATAGGCATAGTAACATCTTCTCAAATAATGAAAATTTCATATATGCCTATGACTTCAATGGCAATGGATGAACTGTAGGTGCCCCTTCAAGGGAGTGATCGATAAAAGGGTTCGGTGATCGATCCCTCAAAAGGAGGAAATGATAGGACCAAAAAGAGAAAAGGGGTGTAAGAAACTGCTTTACCTAGAAGTGATTATAACCAGTGGCATATGGAGCTACCCTGGTTGGGAAAACAAACAAGATGATTTGCCCACATGTAGTTATAATCATCGGCATACATGGGACAAAAAAGATAATGGTTTGCCCAAATGTAGTTATAATCATTAAAAATAGATTAGGGTAATAAGAGAATGATTTTCCCAAAGGAATTTATAACCATGAAAGAGAAAACAATGATTTGCCCATAGGCGGTTATAATCACTGATAGGATAAAAACATGCCCCAGTTGGGTGGATAGAGATAATGGTTTACCCAAAGGTAGTTATAAGCATTATCACAATGAAAACATGCCCCAATTGGTCCAAATAAAGAGAATGATTTGCACATAGGTGGTTATATCATCAACCTTCAAATGGGTAAAAACACACTAATTTGCCCATAGGTGTTTAGAATCATTGCTAGTGCAAGTGGGACAATATATAATGATTTACCCAGAGGCGGTTATAATCATCAACCTTGATTATGGAAAATGTGATATGAAATATGATGGAAAATTTGGTATAGAGGAGAAATATGAATTTGGGAAACCTACTAGTAGAGAGATATTTGTCTGAACTAGCAAGGGTTAAACTTCTTTCGTTGATTAATTAATTTGTATATGATATGATTGGGATAGATTGGGAATTTTTTAGGTGCTAAAGAGATATTTTAGCCTCATTTTTGTGTAAACTTCTTGAGGTTAATTTTATTGTAGCACATGATGGTAGGTATCCTGATAGAATACCATGATAACTATTGACCAAATTTGACTTTTAGGTCAAATTGGGGCACCCCTAGGTAAAAAATTGGTTTTCTAGATGTTTAAGGGGAATAATATATTTTCATGAGATGTTTCATAGGTCATTTAATTTTATTCAATGATAAATTATCCTTGGTCATAGATTTCATTAGCCAACATGTCCTTTTAAGTCATTTTAGGGGTCAAAAAGGTGAATTTAATGATTTGTACATGTTTTTTTAGAAATATGAGGGTTATAAAATATTATTTAATACTACATGTGTCATTATAGGTATTAATTAACTGAAATAACTAAAATATGTCAGGTTATGCAGAAGAAAGAGCAATTTTTTTGAAGGAAAATAAGAGTTTAGCACTTGTATGACCTCCTTGAGAAGTGTGCCATGTGGTAAATAATCACATAGTTCCTATTAATCTTCCCCAATCTCATTTAATTTTTTTTTTGATCTATAAGTTCCATTTATTTTTCAAAAATATTCTACTCCCTTTTCAGCCTTCTTAGCAAGCAAAATTGACCTTTAGGTTTTTGCTTGGTACGGACAACTCAAGAAGTTTCAGGGAAAATTATTTTGGGAGGTTTTTGTACACTAATATATATTAATTTTAATATAATTATTTTGAAAATTGGTGGCCTATGCTTCATGAACCATCCTTATGAAGTTGACCTTCTGAATTTCCCTGCTAATCTGTGTACCCTGCAGGTTTTGCCTTGGTTTGAGATGCTCCGTATAATCTAATTAATAATATTGGTTATAGATTATTTTTATATGTCCAATAATTTATCCCATTTTTTTTCATGTTTCAAGGTGTTTGGATGAGGCAATAAGCTCAAAGTTGTAGGAGGATACAACTTTCTAGTTGCAGGCAATTTTCACCATTTTCAGATTTTCATACTTATTCATGGATTTAAGGGGTTGTGTTAGTGTATTTTATATGTTTTAAAGGTCATTTTTACCCCCTCTTCACATTTAATCTTTAGTCTCCAAGGCAATTATCATGGTTTGCAAGCTCACATGTCACACAAATAATCATTAGATCATGGCTTGCCATGTAGTTCTTGGTTGCATGTGATTTTTATGTTGGAGAATACGTATTGTATCTTGTTTCAATATTTTTTTATGGTAATCATGAATTTTAAGGTTGATTTTGAGTTTAGTTGCGAATGAGGCCCTTTGCCCATCCTTGTTGTTCCATTCTAGACACTCACTGCCCATACATATAGTGAATGCACTCATACAAGAACCATGATGACATCATCAGAGCATAGTGTGGTTTTCAATATTTTTTTAGAGGTGAAATGATAATTTGAGGGTCTTGAGAGAGACCTTGGACCTATAGAGGCTTATGACAATGCATATGTTTCATTCCATGACCACTATCTAAGCTAAATCTACCTGTATTGTAGAATGATCACATATAGGTGGTACCATAGAGAATGAGAATACCTTTTAAAGGTGTCAAAGCAAGTGATGAAACCCTTATTGATGGTTTTAACACATTGAGGAGATCATGGTACACATAGGTGAAGTGATAGATGGATGACAAGAGGGAATTGTTAGTTCCAAAACAAGATGACTGTTTCAAGGCCACAGTCCCTAAAAAATGAAAATAGAGGTCCTCAGTGTTTTGTGTATATATTTTAGCATGGTTAAAATGACTCTTGAAACACCTAAATTGGTAAACCTTGTAGCCTTTATCATATAAATGAGCCATGCCAAGTTTTAAGGGTAGAAATTAAATGGAGATTGGTCACTTAGAGACCCAAAGTTGCCAAATTATGACTAAAATCCTTCAGTGATGTTTACAGGACTGTGACCTCAAAGAGGAATTTTTCATCCAAAAGTTGTAGATTGGCTTATACACCATGTTTTGAAGGTTTCCAATGGTTGAATGAATAAATCATGATCTAATAAACCATATAAAGGAGGATATGCATCATGTTTGATCCCTAGACTATCCTCAGTCCATACATAGGCTCCTACACATCCACCTATAGGGGTCAGGTAACATGGTATTCAAACGTGGCAGCTATGTGATGTCTTAAGCCTATTCATGATGAATGAAAGTATAAGCAAAGGTTAGGTAAGGTAAAATCTTCAATTAATATCTTAAGACACCATGACCAAGGTCCAAATGAGATAATTGCACCTATAGTAGGTCCTATAGGTAGAATGGTCTCAGTCTGACTAATGACCTCAAATTTGATGTCAAGGTGATGTTTTAAGGTTCCCAAAGAAAGATAATAGTTTAATCATATATTTTTTAACCTCAAGGGATTCAAGGAAAGACTTATAATCATAATAAACAAATGTAATTTAAGGAAACCTATAACAGGGTCAAATTGCAAGGTGTCTCAGTGAACATGCAGTGAGTGGAAAGGAGTGTGTATAGGTGTTTAAAAGCATTAAGGTGAAACATATATTTGAAAAATAATTAAAAATGAATATAGTGGATAATATGAGGTCATATAAACTATTTTAATTCAAATTTTATGTCTTTCACCTATAGGTAGAGTCCCCAAAGCAAAAAAATACAATAAGATAGGGTACATAGTCAACTAGTCTTGACAGGGATTGAAGGTTCCAAACTCCAAAGAGTGAAATGAACAAGGGAAGAGATGGGATAAGTATTGTAAGATTATATTAAGTATTTTAAACCATTTAAAAGACATAAAACATAAAATCTAACCTATAGTTGTCTTTTTTAGAATCAAAACACAATCAAAGGCATGCTCAATCCAAACTAGGCAAAAGTATGTGGAAAGGTGTATGAAAAATTGAAGTGAAAAGTGATTTGGGATTTATTAAATCATGGTTTTAATAGTATAATTATAAATTTAATCATCATTAATGGGTTACAAATGAGACAATATTCACCTACAGGGTTGAAAAAGCAAGGTTTCTTAGCCATCTTGGGAAAACTCAGTCTAGTGTAGCCCAAAGAGCAGGTAGGGTTAGAGAGAATTAGACCTGATGAGATAATATGTGACCACATATTTAAGGATAAATATTACCTAATATAAATTAAATTATAGTAAAATCAAATAAATTAGTCCAAATGCGAGTATACTCAATCCATTCTTTCAAACCCTGTAAACA
This sequence comes from Torreya grandis, assembly GCA_037957365.1. Lineage (NCBI taxonomy): Eukaryota > Viridiplantae > Streptophyta > Pinopsida > Cupressales > Taxaceae > Torreya > Torreya grandis. The sequence continues at coordinate 1,129,836 of JARHVA010001865.1, read as the reverse complement.
ACCTCTTTCTTAACAGTCTGTCTAGGTTTTTATGCTTTTGAGGGGTCTATACATAATAAAAGGGGTAATTTTTTTTGTATTGAACCTTTATCACTTTAATTATCCTATAAAATTGTTTCGTTTATTATATATATATGGTAAGTACCCCTATTCAGTCTCAGATAGGGGGTAGTTACCCCTTATGCAAGACTGACAAGTTTTAGTGATTGGAGTGTAAATGATAAACTAAGGTCTAAGGAACCTGATTTGAAGGTGTGAGAATATAAATTAAAAATATTAAAACATATGAAAAACCTAATATAATAGGGAAGTGTAATATGCTAAGGCTGCAGTCAAGTTTGCTTGACACATCAAGGTCTAGAACCCAAGTAGAGGATCACTCTCACTTCTAGCATTAAATATGATATCTAACTAGTTGAAGCATGTTTTTTAGATAATAATGGATTTTTTTAATCCTAAGGAATTCAATAAAATGATCAAGAAGGTCTAAATCACCAGATGTTGTAGTCAAACCTAGTGGACAAGGTCTAAGCCTAGTGCCCAAATGGGGAATCCATCACACTTTTTGCATTAAGTGAGCATTAAAACCTATTTTAACATGTTAAAAAGGTTAATAATGGTATTATAAAACCTCAAAATTTCAAGGGAAGTCATAAAAATCCATTTTTGAGCTCAAAACCAACTCAACATGTAGGAAAAGAGGAGAATAAGCTCGATAGGGGAGGTTTGGAAGCTCACATATTCCATGAGGATTTGAATGGAGGATATAGGAGTTTATGAAACATATAAGGGTATTAAACATCACATTAGTGGAATTTTTTTGTGATTCCAATGTCTCAACTTTATGAACAAAGCCTAAGGGCTTAAATTGCTCAGAAACCCTTGCATACCCTTACAGAGACCTAATTGGGAAGATGAGGATAGAGATGCACCTAAATGAACCATAATGGAATTAATGATGATTTGAAATTATATATGACTCCCTTAGGATCACCCCATGCTCTTTGTTTGTATGGACTTGTAAGGATGGGGTGAGAAACAGGCTATTTTTTACCATTTTTTATGTGTTGTTCAAGCCTTAGGAGGTTTCTAGAGGTGAAATAAACTTTGGAAGGAATATCAATACTTTTAATAACTTCCTCTCCATTTTATTCCAAGGATAAAATTTTGAGTGTCCAAACTAGGTGTTTCAACTCAGCCAGTCAAAACTGGCCTAATGGACAATCTAGGGAGAAGTGTGAAAACTTAAAGTGAATGGATTTTTAAGGTGTCTTTGGTGATTATAAGGACATGGAGGGTATTTATAGGTGTTATTCACTTCCTCCCACATATTTTCATGAAAAACTAAAGCCAAATTTGATGACAAGTGTGCAAGGTGCATGGAAGAGTAGTTTTCTTAATATCATATGATGATTGCTCCTCTTCAGGGGATCAAAAATGACCAAGGATAAAATTAATTCATGGAGAAACATTTAATATGTCCTTAAAATTCATTCCAATCATCATATATTTTCCCAATCAGTTATAAGGCATTCAAATAGGGCTAATTATGTAGGCAATTTTTTTGAGCCAAAATGAGGAGTTTCTTGCCACTTTTCATGAAGTTTATGAATTGGATTGAAACTTTTATCTCATAAAATTGCATGGTTCATCACAAATCCCCTTATAATGTAAAAATAACTAATTTTATAATCCTTACAAGTGTCCTTGTGACCCTTGGACTTATCTCTTCTTCTCTCTCTCAATTTCTATAAGAACTAGCCATTTTGGCCATTGTATTCTATGCTTCACCTAAGTATGGTGAAAATATGATCAAATGTATACATTTTGATCAATAATACTAATATTTTTTACCTCCTCCATGACTATTCTTAGTGTGTTCATTTGGAATGTTTGGTTGTCCATAAGTGAAGACTATGGATTCCTTAGTATGTTATTTCATTTTATCATCTATTTGCAGTTGGAAAGCTTCTTCTTGTAGGGCATGTGAAGTGTTATAGGAAATTTATAAGATTTATTGAGTTATCCTATTCATTATTTCCCTCATAGGCCTCTTTTATAGTCCTCCTATCTGTACACATTCATCCATAACCTCACAATGTAACATTTATGTGAGAAGATGAATATTTGAGAAGTGTATGTTCAGTTTGTCCTTTGATTTCAAGAGTAACATGCATATGGTTTAATGTCATCATGTTATTTGGTGTATCACCTCCATTATATTAGTTTGTTTTTAGTTATCCTTCTCCCTTTTCAACCCCCGAGTTAAGTGTAGTTGCAATCCAAAGTGGTACATCAAGGGAGTTAGCCCTATCTAGAGATTCACCCCATCCTTAGGCTACCCACAAGCCTATAGGTATTTCCATTGTTCCAATTAGATGAGGAGATATTTTCCATCTCCTCAAAGGGTTAAAATCTAATTGAAAACAATAACTTGACCAAAATATGCATAAAGATTGACACATGATCTAGTACTCAATTGAAAATAATGCAACAATGATAAAAACCATGATGACACTGTTGATGTATGAATATGGATGAATTCAATAATAATGCACAAGGAATCACCCAATGAATGTACATAGACTGAATGAGGGCACAATAATAAATCAAACAAACATGCAAACAAAAAAATAAACAAAAAGACAAAACACGAAAAAACACAACAAAATAAATAAAATGAAATAAAACAAAACACAAATAATGGTTAATCGTAATGTTAGCACAAACAAAATAAAATAAAATGATAAACATTTCCCCTAAACTATAGGAGATAATGAAATAAAGAAATAAAAGGGGGGGGGGAATAGAAGAAAATGATGGGGTGGCTGAGTTGGCTCCAGATGCACAAGGCAAGTGGGCATTGCTTACATAGTTCTATGGATGTAAGATCCAACAAAAACTTTAGGCCAAATGTAGTTCTCTCAGGATATGGGATAGAAGAAAACATGATATATATTTTAAAGGAAATATGGAAATGATCTCACAAAATGATGAGTGCATGGGACATGAGGCCAGTAAGGATGGGGAAATTAAATGAAAAGTGGTTTCTTGTGATTTAGTGAGGGTTCCCCAAATCCTTAAAGCAAAGAAGTGGTCAATGATGATTGTTTTTGGATTTTCTAGATCTAGTTTACAAATGTTTTTGGTATTTTTAAAGTATCTCAACTCATTTGAGGATGAAAAAATACTAAATGGTCTTATCTCATAAAATGGTGAGAGCATTCAAACTTGAAATACTCATAAAATGATGAGAACGTTCAAACTTAGAAAATGCTCAAAAACAATGAGAGCATGGCAAATGGGTGACTAAGTTTACCTCAACATGAATTGAGAAAATACTATATAATCCCAGGATGAGACCCTAAATCACTATAGTTCCACCTTATAATGGAGGAATCTGACTAGGGAGTAGCCAATTCAAACAAAATAGGCAAAGTTGGTAATGGCACAATACGGTATAGGCATGACAAGGTGGTACTTCAAGGCACGATAAATAATGTTGTTCCTAATTTTCCCATAGGTGGTTATATAGGTCCATGATACTAATTTTCCCATATAAAGTTATCATTATTAGCATGATGGTGAGACATTGATTTGCCCAAAGGTAGTTATAACTAGGTCCACTCGGTATAAAGTGGAACAAGAAATTAAGGATGCAATTGCTAAACCACTATCATACTGCTCTCAAATATGGCCTCTATATAGAATATTGAATCATCTATTGAAAATCAATTTGAATATTCACATCAAATGCAGTCGTGGGACCAATGAAATGGAACCAAGGTCAAATAGGTCAAGTAGGGAGGGTAAAAATAACTCAATTGATAGGAAAGGTATGGTAGAATGATACATGACATATGATAGAATGGTATAGTACAAAGAAGAATGCAAATATTAGGGTATAATAGAAATGTGCCTCATAGATAATACATCTAGTCGCTCAAGAAAAATGATGCTTGAGGTGTATAATGTTCATCAACTCATCAAGTTCAACCCCATCTGGTGTAGTGAGCCTGTATGCTCCAGTGCCATAGTTTACAATAATGATGAATGGGCATATCTTGTTGGGTTTGAACTTATCCTCATGTTTCTTCTTAGTCATGGTATTTTGTTGGTTTTATTTAAGTATAAGATCACCAAGCTTGAACTCTCTATGTATGACCCACCAGTTATAGTGGCCACTGCATCAGTTCCAGTATGCTTGAAGGTTATTGTTTGGGCCATGCATTTCTCATCAAGTAACTTTAGCTCTTGTGGGTGAGCTAGTCGATAATCTTCATAATATATGACATTCTTCAAAGAGATATGAAATGAAGGTAACTCAACCTCAATGGGAAAAATGGCCTCAATGCCATAAATAAGGGAATATGGTGTGGCACCAGTGGAAGCACAATAATTAGTGCAGTATCCCTAGAGGGAATGAAATATTTGAAGGTGCCAATCATGGTCGACATCATTGATAATATTTTTAAGGATGTTGACAATGATTTTTTTATATGCTTTTGCTTGGCCATTACCTTATGGGTAATATGTCATGGAAAAATGTTGAGTAATTTTATACTCAACACATAGCAATTTGACATACTTATTCTTGATGATATGTCATTATCAAATATAATGTCAGATGGGATACCATAGTAGTAAATGAGATGGTTGAATGTGAATTTGGATATTTTCTTTTTAGTCACATAAGTGAGGGGTATAGCTTCAACCCACTTAGTGAAATATTTGATAACAGTAAGGATATATTTATGGCCATCAAATGAGGTAGGGTTTATCTTCCCAATGAGATTGAGGCCCCATGTAGAAAATGACCATGGTGTAAGCATTGGTTTTAGAGTCTTGGTTAGGGCATGACTCAAATTGGCATACTTCTAACATGTATCATACTTCTTAATATATACAGTTGCATTTACATCCATCATTGGCCAATAATACATGGTATGTAGGAGTTTTTTAGATAGGATGGCCCTACTTGTGTGGGATCCACATACTCCTTCATGAACTTCCCATAACACTATTGTGGATTCTATCAAATTTAAATAATGAAATAGAGTTACATCAAAGCTATGATGGTATAGGGTTGGTCTGAGTAAGGTATAATGTGCGACATGGTGGATAAAGGCTTTGGATTGTTTGTAGGATAGGTTTGGTGAAATTTTTGGTCATGGAGGTAACTAAAAGGTTAAAATACAATATAGTTCTAGGACCAACAATATCACACATATCATTGCAATGGTTGAAGTTTCATGAGCTAGCACTATAATATTTTAAATGAGAAATTGGTATTCTTTTACCATGTCTATATGATGAATCAAAGATCCAATGGTGGCCATTGCGTCTGCTACTATGTTACTAGACCTTGGTATATGTTCAAATTGTACATCAATAATCTATTTTTTGAGAGTATCAAACATGGCATTGAATGACACTAGCTTGTCATCATTGATCTAAGAATGGTCTATAACCTGATTGATGATTAACTTAGAATCACCATAAACCTTTAAATGCTAAATAATCCATTGTACTACCTATCAAAGTCCTATAACAAGTGCTTCATATTTGGCCATATTATTGGTATAAGGAAAGCTGATCTAGAATGATTTAGGGATAAGATCCCCATGTGGTGTAATAAAAAAGGCCTTCCCTTGATCCATGTGTTGTGAATGATCCATCATAATACATCTTCTAGTGCTGCTCCTCAAGAGGTGTTTCAATGATGGGCATAATGGACTCATCTAGGAATTGGAATATTAGAGGTTTTGTATCTGAAAGGGGTGTTTCAACAAGTTGATCTATAAGAACATGTCCCTTGATGGCCTTCTAATTGGCATACTCTATCTCAAACTCATTGAGAAGCATGATCCATTTGGCCATGTAGCCTTGTAAATATATTTTGGATAGTAGATACTTGAGTGGATCCACTTTTGAGATAACCATAATCTTGTTGTTTAAAATGCAATGTCACAATTTTTGAGCTATAATGACCATATCTAAATAGGTTTTTTCAATGGGCATATAATTATGTTCATATATGATTAGTGTATGACTTAGATACTACATGGCATGTTCTTTTCTATTATCATCATGCTGAGCTAGAAGTGCCCCCAAGGCTTTGTCTATGGTAGATAGATACAATAAGAATGACTTTCTTGGCATTAGTGGAAATAAAATAGGCAGATTGGCAAGATAATATTTAAGGTGATGGAAGGATTTATGGCATTCGTTATCCAAAATAAATGTCACACCTTTCTTCAGTAAGTGTGTAAATGGATGGCATTTATCAGCTCATTGAGAAATAAAACATCTAATAGACTAGGTCTTACCTTGAAAATTATGGAGTCACTTCAAATTGGTCAGTGGTGAAATCTTTGTAGTGGCTTGTACTTTGGTTGGATCCACTTCAATGCCTCTATGAGACATAATGAAGCTAAGTAATTTGCCTAAAGTAACTCTAAAAACACACTTCGTAGGATTGAGTCTAACTTTGTATTCATGTAATTTCTCAAATATTTATTGTAGTGTTGTTGGATGATCAACCTTGGTCTTGGATTTCCCCAATATGTCATCAACATAGTCTTCAACAATATCATGCATCATATTGTGAAATATGATGGTCATGGATCTTTTTTATATGGCCCTAATATTTTTAAGACCAAATGGCATAACCTAATAATATAAGGTTCCCTATAAAGTGGTGAACATTGTTTTATGTTTGTTTTTTGGTGCAATCCAGATATAGTTGTATCCTAAAAATATGCCCATCAGTGAAAATATTTCATACCTAGATGTAAAATCAACAATCATGTCAATATTTGGCAAAGGAAAGTCATCTTTGAGGTAGGCCCTATTTATGTCTCTAAAATCAGTGTAAATTTTGATTCCTTCTGGATTCTTACTGACTGGCACAACTTTTGATATCCACTATGAGTAGTCAATTAGTTAAATACATCTCACTTCCAATAATTTTTACAACTCATTCTTCACTAATACAATAATGCAAGGATACATCTTGTACAATTTTTATTTCATGGGTTTGACATCATGATGTATAACAAGATGGTGTATAACTAAGGTGGGGTCTAAACCTAGCATTTTTTAGTAGGCCCAAGAAAATATGTCAACAAATTCCCTCAAAAATGTTGTAAAGATGTGACATTCCTCTTCAGTGAGGGATGGGCCTAATTTGATCCATTTTACGTTATTTGGAGTCCTGATGCTGACTTATGTAGTGTCCTCCATAATAAGAGTCTAACCATCTTCTAGAATAGTTGGCAAAGATTTAAATTGGACTGTAATGGTAGAGTCCTCCATTTGGACTGACTCTTCAAGTTTTTTGAGGTACGAGGAATCAAAATCTCCCAATAATAGGGATGGCCATATGACAAACACTATTGGGAACTTTTGGATGATTCGATCAAAAGCTTGATGTTCTTCAAAACTAAACTAAAACCCATATGCAAGTTCATCATTAGTGGTCTCTTGACCTATGTTTGAAGAATGTTGAACACAACCCTCTAATGGTACCTGAAATAGGTTTTTGCCACTAGGATGGCCTTTGTTTTTTACCTTTACCCTAGTCCAAAAGTACATCAAAGAGGTTTTCACTTTGGGACCTCAATGTTTTATTCAATAGTTTGTGGCTAAGGGTGTTCACCCATTCTCCAAAATAGGATGCATGATCTAATTTGATTGAGAACCCTTGTTTATGGTCTCCCAACAAAACATTGTCCTTTAGGCCTAGAAAATTGTAGAAGGCCTCATCATTTTCGAACTCATCTATAGGCACTATGGATTTTTGTTGGTCCCAATCTATAAGTTGAGGGTGATATAGAGGAAGTGGATTATTATGAATAACTAGTCTAAGGGTAAAAATGGTAGTGGTGTCAAACAAATTGGTATTGGTTGGGTCTTCATAAGGGCTATGATCAGAATCTAATTTGATGTCAGCATCATCATCACTAATCATTTGTGTTGGAACACAAATAAGATACATGGGGTTACCCTAGGTGGTTTAAATCTGAGACCATAGGTTCTTTTGTATCAAGTGGTAGATATTATGTCTAGTTCCTTTCTGATTAGGACTAATGCCTCCTCTTCATAGGCATGCTTCTCCATTATCTAATTAGGAATAGGTTACTTGGAATTTTTATAGAAATTGGCTAGTTTATAATTATATAACTAGGACTCATCATCTACAAGTGGGTCATGTTCTTGGCCAATGGTTGGTGTGAAAATGATAGGTACTAGACTATGCAGTTTGCCTTCATTCCATACAAGGTGGCTTGACTTTAGGTCTTCCATAGGACTTGGGGTTCTGTGGAATCTTAAAAATGTGGAATGTATCATGGGTTAAATATTATCTTGGGACATTAGTTAAGATGGTATAATGATTAGACATTTCAGGAGGTGGCATGTGGGAATGTGAATCAAAGGCATCTGGGTCAATGCAATTGGATTCTAGTGAATCAACAAGAATTTATTTCCCTTTGTCCTTCTTATCCACTAGATTCAAACCAAAATGGTAGGTATAGCTTTCGTACACAACCTCCAAATGCTTGGAATGTTTATATGGCTATAAATCTTCGTAGATAGTGACCTTTATGCTTGAATGAGAGAAATTGATACACTGGTGCAATGTTGAAGGGATTGCATGAACCTCATGTATCTAAGGTCTACCCAAAATTAAATTAGATGATAAATCAAGGTCCAAAACATGGCATAATGTATCATGGGTCAAGGGCTCAATGATAATTAGCAAGATGATGGTACCCAGTGATTCCCATTCTTCATTATCATAGGTTTTGATGGTGATCATTTTTGGTTGAAGATTAGTTGTTATATACCCAAGAAGCTTGGTAAGCTTTAGAGACACAATATTTAGACTTGATCCATTGTTTATGAGGACATGTTTCACTTTGTGCCACAATATGACAACTTTGATGTATAATGGATTGTTATGCAGAAGGCCAAGGGATGACATATCACTTTGGTCAAAGGTTAATTATTGGCCTAGGGATAAATGTCTAACCAAAGCTTGGAATTTGTTTGGGCTTACATCATTTGGAACTTGGGATTGGCCAAGGAAATTTGTTAATATGTTCTTATGGATTGTTGACATACACAAAAAATCTAAAATGGAGATTTGTTGGGTGTGTTATGTAATTATTCCATAACATAAAACATCTTATCTTGCATAATAGTAAATGGCTTGTTTTTGGATAGAATAGTGGGTTGGATACGTATAGTGGTAGATGGATGTGGGCCTAGTATGGTAATCTTTAACCATTGAGTTGTGATTACACAATTGAGATTATTACATGACCATTTTTGCTAGAAAATTATGGTGGAAGGGGACCAGATAAGATAAGTATCAGTTGTCGATGTACTTATGCATGGTCACTAGTCAATGACAAGTTATCGGTATAAGGTTTGAAAGTAGTAATCCATACTTGCTAGTATTCATATATGCAGTCCTAGGTCAAGGAAGGGTCACTAACATAGGTTGGTTGGTTGAATTTGTTTAGAAATAGTCATGTTTAATTGATACTTGGTATTGGATTGATGGAGATGGTAGAAACATGACCTCCAACAATATGTCTTACAACTTTGTTGTAGTCATGTGAAACTACGTGGTAAGTCGGTTGGTTGTTGGCATTATTTTGGCCTTGGTTCTATTTATTTATATGACATTGGTTCTGTTATTGGTTTTATTGTTATTGTCTTGACTATTGATACTATTATTGTTGTTGCTCTAGACTTTACTACTGTTATTGGTTGTTATGTTGCAAAAAGGGATTTTGATAAATACTAAGATTCTTTGGATGTAAAAGCTCTATTATCCAACATTATCTCCTCATTTTCTAACATATTGTGAATTATATGTTTAATTTACACATAACAAACAATATAGATTGTGTCCATTAACCTAATGGTATTCACAAAACTCATTTTGCATATACCAATCTGGATAAGGAATGCCCTCAAGATAGTGCTTTGGAATAAGCCAATTAATCAGATTAGTGACAACTAATTTTCAAAACATAGTTTCAATGGGTTATCTAAGATCAGTAAAGACTCGATGAATAAGCATAGTTATCCTTAGAGGAGGGGTTTTCAAAGGCAAAGGTTAATGTATATATTGCATTGGTCTACGTTTTTGTGAATGTTGCACTTGTTGAAATGTTGTTGGTTAGGAGTAATTTGCATATAAAATGTAGGTTGAGAAGATGGTGTTTGTACCATTTGGACATGTTGCGACTTGGCTACTCCATTTTTAATGACATTCTTGTTGTGATTAAACAACTTGGACTTTTCATAATTGTTTGCTTAGGTTGGTTATGATGCTTACACTTGGACTTGGTTTTAATTTTGGCCATTGTTTTGGCTTTGATTCTATTTATGATTTGATGAGGTTATATTGATAATCCCTTTGTCAATGATTTCCTTAAAAGTGTGTGCACATTACAACTCTAAATGATAAGATATCTTATTGTGCAAATTTTTTCTAAACACAATGGCTAGTTACTTATCTAGTAGACTATGAGTGAAATGGTTAATAAGTGATCTGCATCATCATAGATAACTCATGAAACTTTCACTGGCCTTATATTTGTCTTACATTGGATCTATCGATGAAATCTAATATTTAATATTGTAGGAGAAATGTTGCACAAAATTTTCTAAAAGATCATCAAAATTAGATATTGAGTTCTTAGGCAATTTCAAAAACCATTCCAAAGATTGTCTTGCTAGACTCCTTGAAAACTATGGTAGGGGGTAAATGTTATTATAGGCCACTAGATGATAAAAAACAAATAATTATATTAAATATCACTTTAGGTCTCCTTTATCCTTATATTTGTCAAAATTTGGTGGTTCATACCTTGGAAGAAATGGTATTTTCAAATACTCCATGTTTAATAGATAGGAACACACATCATCTAACTTAAATTTTTTGGTCTATTTCCTATTTTGGATGGTGGTAATTTCATCCTTCATTTGTTATAGTTCGTATGCGATGAAATTGGAGGGCACATTGGCTTAAAGTAGAGGTTGGGCAGTCAAAAGTGGATTACTTTGACTAGGGTATAGTGGAGGCATGATTTATTGTGGAATGTTGGGTTTGTTATGGAATTGACTAAGAATATGCATGTGGATTAGGATGCAATTATTGGAATTACATGTGTTGTGGTGTGATATTCTAGTTAGGATTTGGTATATAGGCCTATTTTTGGAAAATTGTGGCTGAGATAGAATGATATGGATTTGAGTGAAGTATTGTGCCTATTGAGGTTGAATAGGGATTTTCTACCAACTAGTCATACCTTGATGAATAATGGGAACTTATGAACTAAGACCCTATCATTGAATTTGTGGTATGTTTAGAATAAAAGGCAATTGCTACCTAATCAGTACTTGTGGAATAGTATAACCTCTTAGCTGTGTGACCCCTTGTTATGAAGTAGATGCTTGTAGAGGGTTTGAAATTTGTCATTGACCAATAGATGCACACTGTTGATTAGAAATCATTTGTGATTGTAATGGTATGTTGGTCTACGATTGAAGAGGGATGTTCATCACTACCTAACAAGGTAGAATATTGGTTGCTCTATAATGTTTTGCCTTTTCTGAGTTAGTATGTAAGATTGTGCCTATTGTTATGGAATTATAGCCATCACCTATTGTGGTGGAGTAACACACATCACATTTTATTGAGGTATGACACTAGTTGTCACTTAACTACTTAATCCTTATAATTGCATGCTTGATGAAGCAAATGGTTGAGGATTAGAAGTAGTTATTTATGGTTGGGAGGTAAAATTTATTACCTTGTGCATTTGTGAACCACTCATGGTGTTAACTAAGGCATGTTTTGTTGTGGACTAGTTGTTTATGCATTTACACCACTTTGGTTTGGATTCGATGATACTTGTATATTATCTAGTATGTTTGGCTCATTCATCTATGTAGAAGTAGAAGACACTTATTTGATAGTAGGGAAATTAAACATGTCTCTAATGGAAGTGATTTGCATGAATGGTTTGATACCCTAATTTTCTTATCCTATCAATTCAATTAAGACTCATGTTAAAGGATCTAGCTTGATAATTAGAGCAATTGACATGGTCATATTGTTTAAATTATGCACCAAGTTAAATATGTCTAGTATGTTATATGCATCTATATGAAGTGGTCATCCATGAGGCCTTTTATTGTGACAAGCATACATGGGTCTTGATATAGCATCGACACTAGAGCTTGAGGATTACTAGAAGAGGCCTATTTAATGTTTTTATTATAAGGTATGTTGTAAGGCACTCTTACTAAACTTGGAAAATTTTCATGAAGTCTCCTAGAAACTTAGCTCCTACCTCCATAAATTTGATTAAAACCTCATCCTTATTTTCAAGTAAGTGATGATCAAACAAATAAGGGTCATAGTCTGATGGCATTATAACATAGTACAATTGTTGTTGAACTTGGTCTACAACTGATGGTATGCTAGCTGGGTAATACATTATTTTTTATTGGTCTTACTCTAAGTATGGAGGCATGTTGACCAAATAGTGAGCTAAATGATCTTAGTTTTATTCCCTTGATTGAGTGTTATAAGGTGGATAAAGATCCATCTCATAGACTACATCATCACCATAGGGGTCTTGAACAAAGTCTTCTTATGTGACAACATTACCATATCCTATATTGTACGTGACACCACTATGAGTATAGTGAGACATATTCAAATCAATGATGAATGCTTCATAAAAAGGATTGAGAGTTCTATAAACTATGTAAAATAATGTCTAAAAAGACAAATGGTTTGAACTTGATCTAACTTGGTCAAAGGAATGGAGTTGTATCTTCAAAAAAGGCTTATGTTAAAATTTGGTAAAAATAATCTAATGTTAAATGTCTCACACAAAAAGGTCAACTAGTTGAACTAAAATCGAAATGCCAAACTCTGGGTTCAAAGTGTTTCAAACAAGTCTAATATAAGAAAACAAAAGTTGCTAGGTCTTTTTTCCAAACACGACATCAAAATCTAGGCTCAAAATAGGCATGTGGTAGGACTTTTTGTAAAACAAGCACAAAAGATAAAATTTAAAAGAAAAGGGTATAATTTAATCTAACAAATTTGAAACACTTTGGCATAAATTAGGCATTTGACTTCAAACATGAACTTTGTCAATTAGTATAAGGCATGAAATGAAATGTATGAGGAAGTCAGGCTATTTATCCCAAATAAAGGCACAAATAATAGTTTTCAAATTGAGTAAATAATCAACCTAAGTTGCACAACCCAAAAGAGAAATATTGATGTTTATGCCCAAATTATATAAGGCATAAATAGAAATCAATCAATATTTGGATTTGAACTTGTCAAGGTTAATTAAAAACTCAACTTAAGAAAACTAGGCTTCTTTGAATAAACAACAAGCTAAACAAAATTAAATGACATAATGACACTAGGGTAAAGATCCAAAAGGCACGCGTGGATTGGGTTTTTAAAAAATGGAATTTAACACAATGCAAATAAGTATATGAAATAATTCAATCAGCAAAATGATGTTATCACACTTTAACTATGTGACAATGATTTATTTCAGAACTTTGAGGCACAAAAATTAAATTGAATTAGGCAACATAACATTACCCTTTTTAATCAAGTGACACACACACAAAGTTTCATAAAAATACTAAGACAAAGGTATGGTGTCAAATGGACAACATAATGCCTCCTCAAACAATGGAGTGATATACAAGACACGACTCATTTTGGCATGTCATAACAAGCAAAATAGATAGTTTACACTCAAAAACCATTTAATAAAGGATAAAATGACATAAATACCTAAGTGTAATGTCCTAGATCCTAAAACTGGCAAGGTTGCATAGCATTGTTAAATTCTATCTATATACATGGTATTGAGAGGATTTTAAATGTTAATATAAAAATAAAAGTGTATGAATAAGTAGGTTTTTTTAACCCCTTCTCTCAAGATATTGTAAGGTGACATAGAACTTTTGGCTACTCGTCCTTCATCAACAATATGTTCACGGCAAGTGAAGTTGTTCTAAAACTAAATTTTTGCACATTTCTAGATGGTCCCATGTGTGGCTAACACAAGGGATGCTCACATTATTTATATCCACATCAACTATCTTGTTGTGAAAAGGTCTTGTACTTTTCACAACCACTACATTTGTTGCTTGCTTAGTGTAGTGTGATGTTCGAATCACCCCTATGGCCTAAGGCAATATCTTACTAACAAGGTTTGCTTAACCGCTCAAGAAAACATCCCAATAATTCAACATCAATTTGTATACCCCACCACAGATTAGGGTTAAAATGATGTCAGGAGATGAATTCCCTAGTCCATATTTTCCTAGAGAACCCATGAGGAGGTGATGAACTCCCGATCATAAGCCAAAATACATGAAAATAAATGACTAGTGAAAATAATTTAAGGTCATGTTTAGATCACCCAAACCATATGAATTTAAGGAGAGCCTTAAATATGTTATTTTCTTGCCTTTGTATAAGGCACAAATAATAATAAAGTGCACTTTTGGTCACCTGAGTTCCCTAAATGGGATGGGAAGAGAGCATACACGCCACAATCATTTTGTGAAAATAAACAACTTTGAAAGAATAAGCATAAAACAATACACTCTTAAGAGTATGTAATCTAAGTGTGAGTGTTTATTTTAATGCACTAAAGTGAAATGTTTATGAAATTTGGCCCGTTGACATTAGTTAAAAAACTTGCAAAAAACTTTCACAAACAACTAAGCATAAAAATAGCTAAATTCCTTTTACGCATCAAATGAAATGTTCAAGACTTAACCACTTCCAAATTTTTATCTTTTTCCAGATTACGTCCTAAAATTTTTAGAGGGTTTTTACCTGATTTGAAACACTTTCATGGATTAAAAAATCATTTATCAAATCTTGGTCTTAGGTTTCTCTATTTTTCTATTACAGAGACTGACATCAGTCAATGTAAGGATCGATGTCGATCTTGTGGAACTAATGTCAGTTGGTAGATGGGCAAAAAACATTGATTGATAAAGGGTTGAAGTCAGTCCTATAAAAACACAAAAACTAATGGTATAGTTTTGATAAAAAATATTGTTAGCTAATGAGTTTAAAACTAATGAATACCACCAGATCCTCCAATGAAATGGTCAGAGAAATGATATTTAAGCCCTAAAAAATAAAACAAAATATAGAAATCTCAATAGAAACTTGAAAATCATGTTTCTAGCATGCTTTGTTCTACTTAAAAAGGTCGATGTCAGTCCTGGATGGATCGACATCAATTTTGGCAAGATCGATGTTGGTTTTGTTAGAATCAATGTCGATCTTTGTGTAAACTATGTGTCATTAAAAAAATTTGAATACATGAAAAATAATGTTAAAACTTAAATTTTAAATAGTGTCAAACACTCAATAGAAAAACCAAGAGCAACATTTTCATTTCCTTGCTATATGGCATGCTTCATGTCCTGCCAGGCATGCCATTTGTGACCATAAAAATCTAAGAAGGAAGGTTAGTAATATGTTAGTTCAAGTAAGAAAACTCAAATAAAAATACATTAACACTTACACTCCAAGCCTAGAACATAGGGGGAGCTTAGTAACAAAAGACAAATGAAAAACACAACTAAAATATAAAAGACAATAAATCATTTACCTTCTTTGGAAGCTCCAAATGGTTTGTTGAGTGGTTTTCTCGACTTGTGCATCAAAGAGTTTTTGGAAAATGAAGCTTGTTGGCTCCTTTTCTCCTTGGCACCATTGGTTTTCATGTGGCTTGATGTTGTTTAGCTCAATATTTTGGCATTATAACACTAATTACAATAAAATGGCTTATGTCTCTCTCCAAATTTTCATTATAACTTTGGCTTATAAGAGCTTCAAATTTAAGAGACATGGCATTGCATTTATAGCCTAATGATTTAACTCTCACCCAAGGTGAGTTAGCTTGGGGTTAAGGATTAGAATGGGTTCAAACCTAAATTAAGTGAGTCAAATATAGCCCCAATAGAGTTAATATTTATCAAGTAATTATGATTTGTAATTACTAGGCATGATTATTGAAAATAGATATTTTAGGATATTTTTAAAGAGATTGACAACTCATAAAGGCAATGATGAAAGGCTAGGATATATTTTGATTTTTTTATTTATTTTTTATGATATTCCTTAATTGCACATGTATAAGTCAACTAGGCATTTAATTTAGTTTATCTTATTAATTAATTTTAATTAACCATTTAGCTCTTTTAAGATTTAATATTTATTCATGTGCCCCACTTAATAGATCTATAGGCCAAATTGATTGTTGTGATGCCACAATATGATTAGGGATGAATCTATGAGAGGTTAAGGTTGCATATGATAATATACCCTAATTAGGGATGTCTCAACATGATTATGAGCTTTAACAAATGATTCACAAGTAAATTTAAGATTTTTAGTGATTCCTAGGCTTAGTTTGTAATAGTTGGTAGGAATCGGTCTGAAGTCTAGCTGAAAGGCCAATTATGGCCAGTTTTAGGTATCTATAAAAATGAAACAAGGGTGATAATTAGATCTATAATGGGCCAATTAGATACTAAAATTAGATATAGACTTATGTTAAATTCATACTGAGATAGTCTAAATATGGAAAGTACAACTAAGCTATATATGGAAATGACAAGAAAGTAATATACTTAATTGATTTTGATGCTGACATAGTGCTAAAACTAGAATAATCAAGAAGGAGCTTGGAAGATAGTTTTGGAATAGTTGTAAGATTCTATATTTGAAACTTCTAGAGCTCTAAACACTAACATCAACTTTGGATGGTTACATCGATATTATTGTCTAGGTTTGATACAAGTGTCATGTATGGAATACCTACTAAAAAAAATGCAACCACCTAGATGCTTTTGGGTTTTTTTCACCTTTAATATTATGCATTTATATTTGGCTCATGAATTTTCACTCCTTGTGAAAAATAAAACCCCTAGTTCTCCAACTTCATAGTGACCTTGGGGAAAAATAGTTTAGTCGGCACATGGTATTGACATGACTCCAAAAAACCCAATATCAATGGGCATTGTCCACATATTCAATGCTCTAGAAGAGGGTCTCAGACTCATGTACTTTTCCCCTACATGTTGGCTTGTGTGTGAATCATGCAATATGTAAAAATTAAGTACAATAGTGACCTATCTTGTAACTTAGAAAATCAAGCTCTTGGGTTGCTTCTTTAGTACTTCAAACTTGTAGATGTGTTATACTTATGACTGATGTGAAAATAGGAAAGGTTTGTTTAATTTAATGCTTGATAGAGTGATTTTGATAAGTTGCCTTGGTCTCTTTGGTAAGTTTCTAGGTGAGAAATGAATAAGGGTTGATCTTGTATTTATATCAATCCCTTTGGAGTAAAAAATCATATTAAATCACTTAAGTTGATCATTATGATACTTTTCATTTGTAAATTATATGACTTTAGGGTAATAGACACTTGCATCATGTTAGGACACTAATGTCAACACTAGTGTCTATCCTAGACATTAGTGCCCATGGAGCAAGTAAATAGGTACAGGCTTAGACCTTATAGAGATATAAGATAAGTAAATTTTAATCATTCTAGGCAAGGGAGAAGATTTTTGTCATCAACATAAGACTAGTTGGACTAAGAGACAGGTTAAGGGGTATAAGATAGAGTAGATACAAGACTTGTAGAAGTGAAAAAGGTCTATAACCAAGAAGAAAAACAAAGGTCTGAGTTTTCCAAGTGTACAAGATCGAAGTGATATATAATCATAAAATAGTGTCTAAATTTTCCCCCCTTTTAATATTAATAAAATTTCTAGTTTTAAAAGAAAAAATGCACACCTTGTCTTTGCGTGTGCCCAACTTGAGTGATTTTTTGGTGACTAACCTACATCTAAGATCATGTTACAATGTATAATAAGTGCATATAATTTAGAATTTGAAATTATTTTAAATAGATTGAAGTTAAAATAACAAGGTTTAGAAATACACTTGTGTGTCAATGTAACTGCCTTGCCTATTAGCAAGTTGATTTGAAAAAGATGTATCATTGTAAGGTTATAAAATTTAGATTAGGAAAAATATAGATAAATATTAATGTGCATATATCCAAGGAGATAAAGAGAGAGGGGGGAGAGATATTGGAAGGCACATGCCCCCAACCTTGAAGTAAAGGTAAGTTACCACCTAATAATTGAGATTAGCTTAATCGTGAAACCCAGTGATACTTATAGCCTGGGGAGGTTAGATGATACAATAAAGTCTAACCTAAAACTTGGTAATATGTAGTGATTTAATCATCTCAACCATACCAAAAATCAAACCAACTACTACAATCAATTGGCTCAATAAAGTTCATAAAAGTCTACAAGGTATCAGTATGAAAAAGTCTGTGATGTGATAATAGTCCATAAAAGAGTTTTAGAATCTAAAACTGATTTGGATTTTGCAATATTAGGCACACATTTCATAACATATCCACCTTATATATTTCTCATGATGAAACTATGTATAACAATAGTACCAATGTATAGAATTTTACCACAACTATGAATTTGAATTATATAACTATGTGTTTTGGCCAATTCAAAAAATTGTTCAAATATGAATAAAATGCTTCCAAAGCATGCCCCCACTATATATGAAAAAATATGAAAATTGATATAAGTACCAATGTGGAGAACATGTTTCTAAAATATGCCTCCACTGTAATCTAGAGATGATGAATATTTAATAGGTGTAGAGAATATGCTTCCAAAGCATACCCCTATTAAATTTGACAACTATGAATGTGTGGAATCCATGACCATATGATATGCCCCCCCTAAAATTGAAAATTTATATAAGTACCAACATAATGAATGAGTGTGGAGAATATGGTTTCAAAGCATGTCCCCACTAAATCTACAGACAATGCCATGTGTGGAGAACATGCTTGTAGGACATGCCCCCACTAATATGCCCCATTTTTAAGGTGAGGGAAAGATAGGAAGTGGTAGTTACCTCACCTCAAAGGGATAATAAAACTGTATAAATTGAGAATGTAACCATGTATTATATATAAGGAACATGTCTAGGTAGTTATAGCATTTAAGCACATAGAACTAATGTGATCACATGTAGGCCTAAGATGCATGATAAATTTCATGGCAACGTCTAGATAATAATAATACAATCTCAATAAGAAAATAACCACACACACAAGAGAACTCAAAACAAAATCAAAAGGCAATGGTCCAAAGAGACCACAAACAAGGGGCATGTTTAAATTTTGTACAATCAAGGGAACATGACTTAGTCAAATGCTCATAAAATCAAGAATAACATATTCAAATATCTATACAAAAAACCATGACATATGAAAATTTCAAAGGAAGAATACATAGGCATGAGGCCCACAAGCAAAGGACTGTATTCAAATGCTAAAAAAAGCAAGATACTAAAGTAAGTGTATAAAGTAAAGCATACACAACCAACATAAAGATGTCATAGTAGTGCATAAATCAAATGTGTAATGAACCACTACACCAAAACCTCAAGGCATTAGTGAAGTCTACCCACCAATACCATAACATCCCACCACGCTTTTGAAGCCCAGACTCTGGGCTAGATTTGCACCCGTACCAACAAGATTCCCTACGTGTACGAGCCTTGAACGAACACTGCCATACCAGCATAGCCACCCGCTCTTTGACTTGAACCTGGGTGGAGGCTCTGATACCACATGTAATGAACCACTACACCAAAACCTCGAGGTGTTAGTGAAGTCCACCCACCAAGACCATAACATCCCACCATGCTTTCGAAGCCCAGACTCTGGGCTAGATTTGTGCCTGTAACACCAAGATTCCCTACGTGTATGAGCCCTAGACAAACACTGCCATGCTGGTGTAGTCACCCACTCTATGACTTGAACCTGGGTGGAGGCTCTGATACCACATGTAATGAACCATTACACCAAAACCTTGAGGTGTTAATGAAGTCCACCCACCAGGACCATAACAAAATGTGTTAGGAAAAATTTTCAAATGTATAGCATATCAAGTACCATGTGTAAGATATAATCATGAATAAAGGCATATGTAAGTACATATATAAGCTCAAACATGATAATTAAATGTGATAATTAAACCATATAACTTGTGTGTATCAAGATCAAAGAAGTGGATGCCCCCAATGTCTACATGACATGAGTTGAAGAAAGGCCCAACATCCAAAATAATAATAAATCATGTATTTGTGTATGCCCGTATCACACTTGTAGACACTTAAAATCATATACTTTGTGTTGATTTTAACCTTATTTATACTAAATACCTAATTATCTATAATCATGTTTAATAATCCTTAATTTTTTCTAATCACTATTCATCTCCACTATTCACTATTCATTATTTATTATCCCTAAATTAATCCAAAGTTAATTAACTAATCTTTCTCTAATTAAAAATTCCATGGATTTTGGAAATTTATAATTTTCATAAATCCAAAAAAAAAAAATTATCCTCACATGCCCTTAGGCTCCCCCTGTCCCCCACCATTCCAATTTAATAATCTTATTATCCTCCATGATCTAATTTAATAATCATATTATCCTCCATGATTCAATTTAATATTCCACCTTTATTTCCATTGTCTTTCATGACTTGATTTAATAATCCACCTTTATTCCCATTATCTTCCATGATATGATTTTATCCAGTTTAATAATCTACCTCACATCCACTTACTAATTTTATATCATATCTTCCTCCCAAATGAATTTTATATTCATTTGTGAGTCTTACATGTTCTCCACTACAATTTTTAATTCAAAATTATCATCATGAATTAAAATTTACCATTTATTCTAATCCCTTGATCTTCATCTCAAGATGGATGGTTCACATCCATTTCCAAATTCTATAAATTAGAGTTTCTAAAATAATGAGTAGGAGATACACAGGATCCACAGGATCAATCTAGGAGAGAGAACCCACAACAAATAACTTGCAAATAATATCAGAGAGTAAAATAAATTTGTCACACCTAAAAGATAGGTGATAATCCACAAAATTATCTATATTCTCTCATTAATCTCTCATTTATTTCTCATATATTGTAAAGTATATATAATACAAATAGTTTGTTTCACAACAACAAACTATTTGTAGTGATTAGAAAATAGAGAAAACAAACTATTTATTTTCTCATACTATGAACAAATATATTGTTAAGAGATTCTCAACAATTAAAATAAATTAACCAAGGTAAATAAAATTAACCCTTGATAATAAATAACTTACCCTATTAACCCTAGGTAAGCTTAAATATGCATTATTCCAACACCCTCCCTTAAGCGAAACATAGGGAGAATGACAAACAAAGATGGGTCCCAACTACTAGGCCTGATAAGCTACCCATGTACAAACCAATCAAAATATATGAAAAATAAAGGAAGGAAGGACTTCATGGGAAATCTCCCCAAGGACAACTTCCTTCACCCCAAGCATCGCTCACAATTGAAGATAACGAGGAGAAGCCAAAGGTTTAGTGAAGATGTCGACAATCTGCTTAGCTATAGGCACAAACTCCAAAGAAAGAACTCCATCTTGAATAAGATGTCAAATGAAGTGCATGTGAATCTCAATGTGTTTTGTCTATTGATGCTCAATAAGATTTCATGAAATAGCAATCACACTTTGGTTGTCACACCAAAGAGTAGTAGGACTCTATTGTGTGAATCCAAACTCTCCAAGCAACTGTCAAAGCCAAAGTGTCTCCTGACTAGCTTTGACAGCACCTTGATACTCAGCCTCAGTAGAGGACAATGCAATAGCAGTCTACTTTTTGCATGCCCAAGCAACTGGACCTAAACCAAGTGTGAAAGCAAATCCACAAGTGGACTTGTGAATGTCAACATCACCAACCCAATCAGAGTCAATGTATCCAACAAGCTATGTAGAACTCTGTGGTGTGTAATGTATACCAAAGTGAGTGGT
Source organism: Torreya grandis (assembly GCA_037957365.1). Classification (NCBI taxonomy): domain Eukaryota; kingdom Viridiplantae; phylum Streptophyta; class Pinopsida; order Cupressales; family Taxaceae; genus Torreya; species Torreya grandis. The sequence goes on along the minus strand of JARHVA010001865.1, from coordinate 1,107,795 downwards.
GCCCTGAATGTAGTGCAAAATATGCTTGGCTGCTTGCCAATGACTCTCATGAGGCTCATGTGAGAACTAAGAGACAAGGTTCACAACAAATGTGATGTCGGGATGGGTATGAGTTAGGTATAAAAGACTACCTACAAGTTGCCTATACAAAGTGGAATCAACAAGAGGAGTTATGCAAGTGGTAGACAACACAATACCTGACTGATATGGAGTGGGGGTAGGCTTACAATCAGCCATGCCAAATCGATGAAGAAGATATGTTGCATACTTCTATTGTCTAATAGAGATGCCCTCAAAAGATTCAAAAACTTGAAGACCAAGAAAATAATGTAGAAGTCCCAGATCTATCATATCAAACCTATTTTCCAACTTGTCCTTGATGTCATGTATCAAGGAATTAGAACTGCCAGTGAGGATGCGATTAACAACATACAAAACCAAAATGACAAGCTTCTCACCTTGCTTCAGGATGTATACATTGTGATTTGACTCATAATGAATAAAACTAGAACTCAAAAGAAAACTATCCATCTTCTTGTACCAAGCTCTAGGAGCTTGTTTGAGGCCATAAAGAGAATGATGGAGTCTACAAACCAATGATGAGTCCTGCACAAATCTTGGAGGCTGCTCCATATAGATCTCCTCATGGAGATCACCATGAAAGAAAGCACTCTTCACATCCATCTAAAAAATTGACCAAGAATGTGAAGCATCAAGAGAGAGTACAAGCCTAATAGAATCCATCTTAGCTATAGGGGCAAAGGTCTCAGAGTAATCAACCCCTTCAACCTGTGAAAAACCCTTAGCTAATAATCTAGATTTGTACTTATCTACTGATCCATCTATAGCATATTTGGTCCTATAGACCCATTTACATTTTACAAGTTTTCTTCCCTTAAGAAGAGGGACAAGATCCCAAGTATCATTCTTCATCAATGAAGAATACTCATCATACATAGCAACATCCCACTCGGGTATACCAATAGCCTTAGAAAACAAAACTGGATCATCTGTACAAGATTTTCCCAAAAGAGCAACACCAGATGTTTGTGAGCGAGTACGATGAGAATCAGATGGATCACCAACAAAAGAACCAGCTGCCTGTAGAGTGCTCTTTGCCCACTTGGGAAAAGGCGGTGAAGAAGATGGCTATGGTGGCTAAACAAGTGCAACATCATCATCATCAATAATAGAAAGCAAATCCTCACTATCCTTGGTAAAAGGAGGGGGAGAATAAGAACTAGATGTACACTCCTGTGGAGTGGGTAGCTCATCAACCTTAACATCCCATCGAAACAACACATCATGTGTGACAGGATCAAAAAGATGGTAGGCTTTTACATCTTCACAATAGCCAACAAAAATGAGTGGTTGGCTTTTCTTCTCCAATGCTTTACATTTGTCATCAGGAACAAATGCCCATGCTGGACTCCTAAAGATGCAAAAATATGAAATATCAGGCTTGATCCCAGACCAAGCTTCTTCTAGTGTCATATTTTGCATAGCTTTGTGAGGCATACAATTTTGAATGTAGTTTGCATAATTTACAGCTTCAGCCCAATATTGTGGACCCAAACTTTTAGAGTGAATCATACATTTAGCCATCTCTTTCAATGTTCAATTCTTCCTCTCTACGACACCATTTTGTTGAAGAGTGTGTGGTACAGTGAACTGGTGCTATATCCCATGCTCAATACAAAAATCATAGAAAACATTACTATCATATCCCCCCCCATTGTTAGTGCATATCTTCTTAAGAGGAAGAGATGATTATTTTTCAACAAAGGCTTTAAAGGTCTTAAAAGACTCAAAAACTTCACTTTTCAACTTGAGAAAATATACCCAAGTTTTACAAGTGAAATCATCAATGAATGTGAGTGCATATTTAGCCCCTAAAAAAGAACAATTTGGAAAAGTCATCAAATCACTATGAACCAACCCTAAGGGTGCATTTGCATATGTGGCCTTACCAACTGGAAATGGATCCTAGTGCTGTTTACCAACTAGACAACTAGGACACACCCCATCAATACATGAGACTTTAGGAAGGCCTTTTACAATATGTTTTGTACTCATTTGTTGCATATATCCATAACTCAAATGTCCTAATCTCTCATGCCACAATTTGCTGAGATTATTACCATGTGCTATAAGTGAAGAACCAGAAGACAAAAGACTCAAACTTATCAAAAGTATAGAGTTTTACAGTATGGTCTATTGTACCTATAGCAGCTATCTCACTAGGATCATTACTTATCTTATTACAACATCATGTGAAGTAAACTCCATAGTTTTACCAGTACTAGAATTACATATTTGATATACAGAGAGAAGATTAGAAGAGATTTGGGGTACAAGCAATACATTGTTAAAACATCCATCTTGTTTATCAACAGTACCAGATCCCAAAACTTCAATCTGTGAGGAGTTACCCATAACAATATGTGATGTACTGCAATCTATAAGAGAGGACAATAGATCCTTGGAAGGTGTGAGATGGTGAGAAGCACCTGAGTCAAAAATCCACTGATCATGACATGAAGATATAGCCTTGGCTGAAAGCGCTTTCCCTTTTCCTACAGGAGAAGTAGAAGGAGATGGAGATGGAATGGAAATTTTGTGTTGTCTGACTGCTGCCTATAATGCTTCCATCTTCTTAAAACATCTACTTTCATCATGATTAGGACCACCACAAAAATTACATGGACCAAATGTTTTCTTCTTTTGCTTAAAGGACTTTTTGGTCTTAGTAGATTTAGAATGATGAGGTGTTTGGGTGGTGGACTCTAGAGAGTTATTTGAAGGTGCTTGCTTTTGTTTAGACTTAGGTGAAGGTTTTCCTTTAGAATAATTAGCAACTAGAGCATGACAAGGACTAGGTAGAACATCTAAGGCCATTAATTTTGTTTGTTCCCTAGTCACTCTTTCACAAAAAACTTCAAAGGAAGGCCATTTGAATTCATCACCTAATGTATCCATCATAGTATAGAAAGTAGAGGAAAAAACACTATATGGTCCTTTCAACTTTGACAAAATCATGAAAATGCACTCCTGATCACTTTTATCCTTGTCACCAGCTTTCAATTGTGACCTTATAAATTTGAATTTTGCCAAGAATTCATCTATTGAAGGGAAATCTGATGGAGAGAGAGTACTCAATTTTGCATCTAATTGGAAAATTTTAAACTCATTAACTTTGCCAAATAGGTTTTTAAATTTTTCCCATACTTCTTTTGGCATAGTAGCATCTACAATGTGAAATTGAAGATTATCTGAGACGTTGAGGCAAATCAATCCAAGAGCCTCATCTTGCTTACAACCATATGCATATTTGTCTTTTTCAGTGGTGAATGCTGCAGGTGTCATTTCAAAAAAAAATCTCCATAAGCCCTTTGATTGAAGGAGTTGTTGCATTTTTGACTTCCAAACATGGTAATTTGTAGAATTTAGGGGTTCAAACAATCGGGATTCCATTCCTGAGGAAGACGATGATGTTGACAAGAACAACCTAGACATTCATTTTTCTTAAAAAAAAACACCCCTCCCGTTATAATTTAACGTCTCTCGACAAAAAAAAAATTTAGCCTTAGCTTATACAAAATTTAAAAAATGGCTTTATGCAAGAAAAAATTTGTAGGGGGATTTGATCCCAAGACTTCCTCCCTACAAACTTTTAACAAAATATCTTTAGCCGCTTTAGCAAAGTCAAATTTGAACTTTCAAAGCTAGAGACTTGCATTTAAACCACTAAAAATTAAAAAAAAATTAATATAAAAAAGCCAAAATGACTCACACATGTGAGATAACAGCTGAATAATCTTTGGCTTTATCAAAAATAAACTTTTTTTCAGCAAGGCGTGGTGATCAGGGAAATATCTGAATTTTTTTTAAACACTGGCCAATGAAAAACACCTCTCAGCAATTCAGAATTTGTTCCACAGAATCTGCCCAAAGGACCATATAGCCTAGTTCAAATCCATCCTTCTCAGCATGAAATGAAATCCTTGGAAGTCTACTATCACGTGAATTTTTTAGATTTTGATTTTATACATCATAAGGTGTTCAAAAATGAGAAAAATGTATGGCTATGCAGCAAACAAAAAAATAGATTTTAAATTCCTGTTGTAAGCTTCCAAAATATTGTACAGCCTGGTCCAAATTCTTCCTAATTTATATGGAAAGAAAGATATAATATTCAGCTTTCATTAACAGGTTTCATATTTCCAAAAAAGTGTCCGTGCGATCTGCCACATTAGAAAAATGTACAGGTACTGCAGTCTGCCAACAGGAACCAATCAGCAAGTTTTTGAAGGAAAGAGCTGTATGGCCTGGTCCAAATGAGAAAATTCAAATTGAAATGGATTCCTGAATTTATTTTCTACACCCCTATGAAAAAAAATTTGATTTTGGAAATCTGTACGGTCATTTAATGAGCATAAAGTATAGAATTTTCCAAAAAAAACTTGTAAACAAGAACCAGAATTTGAGAGAATTAAAAATATCTGTAACACATCAATAAAATAATGTTTTTGAATATGTTAATAGATGAAAAATTTTAGGTAAGAGGATCTTAAACTGGAACTCCAAGCTCTGATACCATGAAAGAATGAGCAGGAGATACACAGGATCCACAGGATCAATCCAGGAGAGAGAACCCATAACAAATAACTTGCAAATAATATCAGAGAATAAAATAAATTTGTCACACCTAAAAAATAGGTGATAATCCACAAAATTCTCTATATTCTCTCATTAATCTCTCATTTATTTCTCATATATTGTAAAGTATATATAATAAAAATAGTTTGTTTCACGACAACAAACTATTTGTAGTGATTAGAAAATAGAGAAAACAAACTATTTGTTTTCTAATACTACAAACAAATATATTGTTGAGAGATTCTCAACAATAAAATAAATTAACCAAGGTAAATAAAATTAACCCTTGATAATAAATAACTTACCCTATTAACCCTAGGTAAGCTTAAATATGCATTATTCTAACAGTTTCTTCCTCCAATTTATCAAAACTTATTCATTACAAAATTATTCTACTAGCATATCTCAAAAAATTCTTCATTACAAAGTTATTATGCTAGCATATCTCAAAAAGCTTCTTCATTGCAAGTTTATCATGCTAAGATTAAAAGAGTTTGGATATCACATCATTGCCCATTTGCCCTTGTATTGGAAGAGTGAGCAACCACAATTCAAAGAGAGCCAATCAAATTTACATCACAATGAAGGAAGCTTCTTTTTTTACTAAGGTATAATTTTATGTTGTTTCTTTCATTTGTAGCTCTATCATAGGTTGAGTTAGTTTAGATTAGATTTCATTATTAGTTGATTTTTTAGCTTAATTAACATTTATAGATTTACTACACACATATTTAGCACATTTTATGGGATAATTCCCTCATCTTTTTCATCTTATATTCATCATAGTTACATTTAGAAGCAATTTTCAATTGTTTTTTGTTATTTTCTCTTGCTTTTATTGTTTTTTCTTACTTTTTTGAAGGTTGGCTTGACTATAAGCCAAAATAAACTCTTTAACAAATTATTTGTAGGATGCTAGTCAAATAAATTTCACCAAAAGCTAAAACAAAAATAAAAATATTTTTATTTTGCTACTAAAATTTCATTCCAGTTTCATTTTTAGTTTCTAATAATTAGCTCACACTTATTTTGTTGGAGTTAATTTTTTTTTTGGGCATTTTGTTTGTTTTATGAAATTGTGTATGTTCTTCCTTTGGGATCACATTGGTGATGATACTCAAGAATTAAAAGTAATTTCATAACTTTTGTGTTACCCAAGTTGTGATTTTGTATGCTCTTTCTTTAGCATCACATTGGTTACGATACCTAGATATAAGAAATAAGTATTAACTATATATATATATATATATATATATATTAGGGGATATAAGGACCTTACATTTAATCACCACATGGTAGGCCAAACTCTTTACAAAAACATAGTATAAATAGCAGGATCAGTTGTTTCAAAGGCCTAAGTGGTGTTATATTTTAAGCACACCATGATGTGAGGGGATTCCATGCTCCAATACCCAGTATTTCAATACATCTTTATATGGTCTTGGGCCTCATTGTACTGAAAGGTATCTCAAGGACTCCCCCTTTAGAAATTCTTGTGCAAACATTAAGTCTACGTAAGCCATTCTATCTATCTAATTTATGGTGTACGTAAGAGGAGGGTATCACCTATGGAATTTACATTCCATTCACCCATGAAACCGAAATTAGTGGGCTATGAGAATGGTAGGATCCTCCATGGTTAGTGCCTTGAAATATTAGGCCATAACTAATGTAATGAATAAGTAAGTGACACGAAAAGACCATAAATTATTCAAGTCCCTTTGCCTATATTTTATCCTTTTTGTTATAATTGTACATTTGTTTGGAGTAAGACTTGTTTATTGTTTCCTTATGTTTTCCACGTGTTGCAATATCTTTGTTTGTAAATAAAATTTCTTTTGAGTTTTTAAATCTATCAAAACATCCTAAAATCAAACTTTTCCCAAAACCTCAAAGTAATTAGTTTAAAATAAAAAAAAATTAGTCATTTTGGTTAGCATTTTTAGTTTAAATCTTCCGTTTCTTTGAGTTATTTTTCCTTTTCTATAGTCACATCACCTATCACTAGACAAATGGATTTGTTGAGCAATCCCTTGATCAATCTGATCATAAATCCAAATCCAAACAATCTTAGTCTTAACCTAGGGTTCAATCTAATCAATTTTTATTTAAATGCATATTTAAATTAATATCAAATCAATCATCCAATAAATCAAAATCTTAGTTTGAATGTGCATTCAACCTCACCTAATGATCAGTCAAATCTAAATTTGAATACTTATTCAAGTTTATTCATCTACCAATCGAATCCAAATTTGAATGCTTATTCAAGTTTACCCATCTACCAATTGAATCCAAACTTGAATAGTTATTCAAGTTTACCCATCAATCAATCATATCTAAACATAAACTAATTGAATCTAAACTTGAATAGTTATTCAAGTTTACCAATCAATCATCTAATAAATCCAAATCCAAGTTTGAATGTGCATTCAACCTCACCCATCAATCAATCATATCCAAACATTGACCAATCAAATCCAAACTTAAATATTTATTGAAGTTTACCAATCAATCAATCAAATTTAAACTTGAATACTCATTCAAGTTTACCCATCAATCAACATCCAAATTTTATTTTGGGGACAACAATCGATCAATTTTTAGGCTTTACCAATCAAAATTATTCAAATTATTTTACAATTTTTAATCCATTCATTAAACAAGAGTCACCAACCATAAATCAAAATTTATTTATGAATTCCTCAAGTTCTAACCTTAGTATCAATCAAAATCAATTCTTTGTTTCAATTTCATAACCATATTCAAATTTATGCTTGAACCAAACCCCATTCACAAGTCAACTGCCAATCCAATCAAATCCAAACATAGCCTTCAATCCAAATCCAACCTTTACTATCAACACCCATCAAAACCAACCATTTATCATCCATAAAAATCAACCATTTGGCTCTACATCTAATTCATTACCAAACTTGCACCAAACTACATCAAATCCATATTTGTCCACACATCCATATAACTTCACAAGTCCACCTAATCCAAATACTTTCACCTTTAACACAAATCTATCAAATCCATCTTTCAATCCAATATATCTAATAATTCTATCCTTTGACACAAATCAATTCATCAACATTTCCATCCCATAATCCACATTACCAAATCATTGAATACATCATAGAGAACAAAATTGAGGTTTTGCTACAAGCTTTAAGTCTAGGAACCAAGTTTCCTCCTAATTTTGAAACCCAAACCATTCCACATCACCCTACCACTAGTAACCCTATTTTCAAAAATCAACCAAGTCTCCCATCCACTATTTATAGCCTTGCTTCTAACATCCCTTACAAAAGGAACCCACTTCTAGCATCCCAATCATATTTTATCACTTCATCTCTATATCCAAACCAAATCCAAAGCACTCAACCTCTCAATAACATTACCATGCCTAGTGGTCAGCCTAGTTAATGGTCTAAATCGCCATTCACATCATGAAGCCTATACTTATCCCCAATATCATTTCATTCCTCCAAATATTTTATGCCCTAAACATAAATCCTTCATCCAATACACCTTTTACTTCACCCTAATTGGTAGTACCCTCTATCATAGGGACTATGATGGTATCTTGGTAAATTTGGAAGAAACCACTTTATAAATCAAAGAAATTACTGAAGATATGTCTAGAGTGCATACCTAAATGATCAATAAGGGCCAATATCATGCATATATAACCCTTTTATAATTGAGATGCTAAAAAAATCATAAAACATCGAAAAATAAAAAAATAATTATGCATCTCATGACCTTCCATTGGGTTCAGATGCCAATAAAGACAAAATAAATATAAAATAAACAACAAATAACAAGATAAATTTTTATCTACACCTTGAAACTTGGGGGAAGACCATTTATAATTACATTTCACATGTCCCTCAATGCATTGTATTTTCCATTGTTTACAATTTGTCTTGCATATCAAATGTCATGTTTGGTGATTATTTAGTTGTTATTTTGCATAAGACAAAATTTCAAAATTTAAATTATCATATCATTTCACTTTTTATATCACCCCATTATCCCATGGAAAATATTCTCAAAATTAGCCTTAAATTAGTTCTTGCCTTAGTTATTATGATTAATGTACATCTCTTTTCCCTACATCTTCTTGCAAGACTTGGAAAATACTAGCCCATAACTTAGTCTAGAATTTTGTCCATGACAGAGTATCCTCTTAAAGTTATGTCTAAGTAGAAAATATTAGCATGATATTTAAAAAATGGTAATTTTACTCACCTATCTTGTTATTCGATGATGATCCCTTGCATTTTACTAGTTGCATGAGGCCAAGATTTGGGATTAAAAAACCTTCTAAATAAAAATATGCACTTATCCAAAGCTTATGCAATACTAAATTCAAATTCCACATCTCTTAGCCTTCACTAATCTTAGATGTTGAGCCCTCACTTCTCACTAGTTGTGTATGATTAACATTGGGGAGAGATGCCCTTACTCACCTATATATAGCCTTTGGTGATGATCCCACGTGTCTTTCTAGTCACATGAGACTACATGTAGGGGTAAAAAAGATAAGTATCAAATATTAAGTGAAAAAGTGTCCAAAGAAAAAGTTATTCAAAATAATTGTCTCTATGTATATGCTGAAAAGGGTAACTTTATCTCATTTACCAATTGTGTCAAGGCTAGTTCTCTCTAGACACAACCAATAAAGTTAGTATTTTTTTAGTTTAGCAAGAAGTAAATTTTACACCTTTGATCGTAAGGATTAGGTCACTTTCCTTTTCCATTTAAAATTTTTATTTTTAGTTTTCATCTTCACCATTTCATACTTATCTTATTTCCTCTTTCATTCCTTTGCTATAAATTGAAAGTCATATATCGTGTAAAAAAAAAATAACTAGGTCATCACCTGCAAAATAACTATTAGCACATTTAAAAATTTCATGCATATCCATCATGTTACATCATTTTCATACATTTTTTATTCTCACATATATAATCATTTTCCATATCATTATCATAAAAACATAGAGATACATGGTATATCATCAATGTGTGGTCCTCTAATGTCGAGTTTGTATAATAATCTCTAGTAAAATCTATCTTTGTATAGGGCATGTGAGTCAAACATCTAAAAAAATACACAAATATCATATATATATATATATATATAAATTAACAAAATAAAAAATGAAAAAAAGAGAAAAGAGAAAAATAGTTCGTCCAAGAGTCAAAACCAATTTACTAGCGCTTTGGGAAAGTGCCATGGTGAAAACCAAATTTGTTGCACCATGCATCCTATAATTCTCTCTCTTACATCCATCCATGTTGTGATCAATCATCATTAATACATGTTGTCAATTAACTTATTTTTTTATGCTTTCACATCAATCATCCACAATCATTTCTTACTCTTTCCACTCAATCTCTTGCACCTATTGATTAGGATCAATAATATCATAATATCCATACTTTCTCCACAACTCATAGCTCACTCACTCAATTAGTCAACCAAACCAATATTTCATATTTTAAATTAGATATATCATTCTCACATCCACTCCTCTAAACCTTGATTCATGGGGCACCTCAAATTGTGCAGTTTATCTTGGGAGATATCATTCCTAGTCCACTTCTTGAATATATCATTATTTGGGGGAAAATAAATCTATCATCTCAACCAATCACAATGTGCAATCATTAACTTAAATGGTTTAATAAAATCCATGGATCAATCTTACACTTCATCCATCAACCCATTTTCTCATCACTTGTTGCATGTGTTGAATTACATTGGCCTGATGTCCATGGACTATGTAAGTGCTACTTAAATTCTAAGGTCACCTTAGTCACTAACAACTAATTACTATCCCCATTATTCATATTTTATTCTCACTAATTATCCATTACTAATAGTGCCCTCTTGGTTAGGGCATCCTACATCAGGGAAACTTTGAATTTTTCTTAGCATCCTTATATTTTAACATCATCTAATACTTATTTGTCTTTCTTCCCATTTCTAGGAGAAATACATTAGCCTGAGGTCTTTTTGGACTATGTAAGTAGTACTCAGTTACTGAGGTCAGCTCAACATTTATTTTATCTTCCTTTCTCACTTGATTATTTTTCCTCCATTTATCTACCTATCTCTTCACCACCTCCTCCCCTTCAACTTGTCAATATATTTTAACCACCTTTATAGCTTGTCAATCTCTTTTAAAAATAGGATTGTCAACCTTCCTCATCCACCTATATTATCTCCTATAAAGTCACCATCTACTTTACTTTATTGGTCTCCCTATCACCTTTATTTTCATTTCTTGTAAATGCTTTACTGCTCACTCCACCACCCACTTCTTCATATTTTTATCCCTCTCTACTTCTTCCCAAGATTGCCCTCTACCTCCTTCATCTTCTTTTACCATCGTCATCATTTCTCATTGCCCTTGGAAATTTATCATACCCTGTTCATCACTTTATTTTCCTCACCCATTCCTCATCATCTTGGTCTATTGTACAATGATGGACATTTTTTCATCTTTCTCTTCTTTTCTACCACCTTCTTACTTCTCTTCTACTACTTCTAAGACATTTTCATTCCAATTCTCAGTTATTATTTTCATCTTTCCCATCTTTTGCATCTTACATTCTTTATGTTTCTTCTAGTCCCCATCTATGCACATCTCCTTCTTCTTCTCTTGTATTCTCCCTTGTATTATGCATCCCTCTTTTCTTATTCCATGTACCACCTTTTTTTTTTTACCATTCTTCATACCTTTTTCATTTTCTATTCTTTTTTTTGGTTTATTTTCATACTTTTGATCTTTTCCATCTTATTTTTTCCTCCACAACTATATTTCAGCTAGGTCTTTATCCTTTAAAAAGCCTTCCATAATTTCCATTTTCTTCTTATTTATGTAATATTTTGTGCTTTGCTTTCACCTTTTTATCTTTTCATCTCTGTACACACTTGTCTTTTGCATCTGTGTGAGTGTCTATTTTGTATCTTTGTCAACCCTCTTACTTAGTCATTTGTTTTTTTTATTATCATCCCTTATCTTCATCTCTTATTTTCATCTCATTCCTCTTCATTATGTTTATATATTAATTTTATTCTTCACTCTCCTATCATCCATTTTCCATTTTCTAACCACTATTTCTTCACCACCTCACCCCTTTTTAGCTTGTCTATTTCTTCTAATCACCCATTTAACTTGTTAATCTCTTCTAACAAGATGATTAACACCCACCTTGTCTCTTCACCTTTTTATCCACCCATCCTCTATTTCCCTCCATTTTTGTTAACCTCTTTCACATCTTTCATCCCATTTTATTCTCCAACCTCACCATTTGATTTGTTTTGATGTTCATCTCTTTGCTTGTCATCATTTATCCTATCTAGGCTTACTTGGTCACGATACCACATGCTTCTTCACTCTCCTATCATCTTTTTTGTGTCCTTATTACACTCTTATTTCCTCCCATTCCTCCTTCTATGTGTGTCCTTTTTTTTAATTTTCATCACCAAACTATTTTCTCCTTCGTCTCTTATAGACCTCTTTTCACTCCTTTCATTGCCTGCCATATTTTTCGTCATCCCCTTACCCTTCATGTTTGATAACCTTCTCTCACATTCCTTTTTAATTCCTAAATAGGCTATTTTTTAACACAATCCTCTCACCCCCATCTTCTACATTTTTTTAATTTTCATTTCATTTTTCTCATCCTGCATAATTTCACTTGGTGACATTACTCGTGCTTCATGGTCCTTTTTTTTCTCATTCTCCATGTCCAGATTCTTACACCATTATCCATCTTCATCATCATCTTTATATGTGACCTCAATATATTATTACTCCTCCTTCATCCATCTCCTTATCAGCCTTTGCCTCAACCTCCATTGCTGTCTCTCCCTCACATTCATCCATTTAACACTCAATATCTTCACTAATTAGAATGCAATCACTAGTTTTTACTACTCCTACATACATATCCATGTATGTTTCCTCATGCCTCCCAATCTTTTGCTTTAATGCATGAAATATTATCAAGTTCACTACTTAAAGTACATCTATTTATTCTTTAAATGTATTTGCATGTTGTGCATGGGTACTCTTTTTATGCCTTGTCCCTCTCTAACTACTCCCTTCAGCTTACAACCATTTTCCACCCCTTTTCCCATTATAGGACCAGTTGTACAACCTCATCTCAAGGTTGCTTGCTCAATTTTACCTTTGTATCGATCTCCACAACCTAATGCTTCTTATATGAGTTCATACCATCTCTGGGTTAGTCTTGTCTCCCCTTCAACTACTCATGCACCCATACTCTTTTTTCATATCATGTCTTATTTTACCCCTAGATGTAGTAAACATGATTTTTTTAGTAACTATATGTGTTTCATGTAAATTTGCACTTTAAGTTCTAGGGAAGAGAGAAAATAAACATGATATGGGTATGGTTGAAAAAACTATTTATTTTTGTTCATGTTGAATCAGAAGATTGTGAAGAGATCCTCTTTGTCTTGGGAAGAAGACCTACATATAAGAAAGCACTAATGAAAAATTGTTTATTAGATAAATAGTTGGGTGGATTTCCTAGCAATAGCTATATCCCAGAAGTGAGAACTTCCTTAGAGGTAGTCAATCCACACATTTTAAATAATTAAGTTCACAAAACTAGAAAGAAGATACTTGCATCGATAAGCAAAAGGTACTAAAATTGAACACAAGAATGCTTGCTTAGAAAATAGACTAGAAATGATCAAATTAGTGATAAACTAATTAATACTAATGTTAAGGGGTTGGGGTATGGTTTAAAAAATCAAGTAAGCATTTGTAAATAGGCAAGGACATAGAAAAGTGGATTTGGTTGGGTGTAGGCAGGTAGAAGGAGCTTGCTAGAAATTTGCCTAATAGTGAACCATCAGTGGTCAAGGTGACTGTCATCAATTGAGGGAACCATCACTGATTGTCTAACCATCACCAATTGAAACTAACCATCATCAATTAAGTAACCATCACTAGTTTCGTATCAGTGGAACTGGGTTGGTATTACTAATTGATAGGATTTATAGGGTAAATTTTGAGAGGTGAGTAAGGGCTAGACTGATCTCAAAATGAAAATACAATAAGTGAATACTAGAAAACAAATACTTATTTTATCGGAAGTCAGTTAGGTGGATGGTTGGTATGGATTGATAATTATAGGAGTTGGCCATGATTCCAGTAGAATAATGATATTTGGAGAACTCTATGGAGAGATGATGGAAAGATGGCTCCTTAGTATGGTTGCTAGATCATTAAAGTGCTTGAAGATGATTGACCTACAAAAATAAATTTTAGTTACATAAATCTCTTGATAACAATTATAGATGGATTTGGCCTCTTAGGCCTCTCTCTCTTATAGGCACAAGCAAGACGTGGAAGTGAAGGTGTAACTAGGCCATCTGAATATAAATTGTCTATGCAAAGGCTCGCAACAAGATTTAAACAAGATATTTTTAGAAAATCAAAGTGGTGATTTGCATGTGGCTTGCATTCTAAAAGTCCAAGTGGTGTAACCTGACCATCATCAGTCAGGGTGACCATCACCAGTTAGCCTGACCATCATTGATCATGGATGAAGGTAAAAAGGTGGCTAGGCTAGGTTAGTTAGGTCAAACTAATTATGGGTTGGGTTTGGTTAGTGGTTAGAAGGTAGATGCTTCCAAGGGGGCCTAAAATGGTAAAGAGGATTATAACCTTGAGAATCATAGTGTGTAGATTTCTAGTGTTTACATTTTCCACTTTTTCTTATGTAGATTGAATCAACAAGTTATAAAACAAATAAAAAACTGACACTGGTCAAAGGTCTCATTACCCTAAGTATGGAAGAAGGTATTCCCCCTCAAATTGGGAGTTGATGAGGTAAAGTAGAATCGAGTCAGGGTTTGATCATGGGTAGATGGTGGGTCACGAGTTAGGTGACAAACAAATGTTTGGTCATTTGAAATGAAAAGACATGCACAAGATGTGATTAAGTGTGATAGTCATGATCATGTAAAGACTAAAGTTGCCAATGTTGGTAAAAATAAGGGTTAGTGCTAAGAAGACAAGTATCCAGTGTATCATGTGACCATATTTAGGCATGGTAATTAGATATACCTATGAGTCTCTAGGGTAGGGTTAGTGATTTCATGGGTATCTAAGGTAGGAAGCACTCTTGGTGAAAACACTAATGGGTCAAGTGTCATAGGTATCTGAGTTAGGAAGTGCTCCCAAAAAGAAACCAATGATCTGGTTGTGTAAGGGATGAATAGTCAATAAGTCAAGGCTAGTCTACATAGTCAAAATTACTAAGCATGGTCGATGAAAAATACATAAATAGGGTGTTTTAAAAATGACCAACATCAAAGTGGATGTGGCCAAAAGTGAGGGGTTGGTTAGAGGGGGTGGATAAGCTGACTCCATATGCACTAGACAAATAGACACTACCTACATAGTTTCACGTACATAATATCTAAAAAAAACTTTAGGCCAAATGTAGTTCTTCCCATTTGGGTAAATAAAAGGTTGAGCACCAAAGTGGGATGCTTCAAAAGTTTTAAAAAAAGGAAAGAGAGATCACCCTGATTGGTGATGATCAAGGGATGCCCTATGGGTTAACAGATGCCAACCACCCTGACCATCAATGGTCAAGATAAAAACCTTAAAAATATAGAAGGTTAAAAGTGAAAAGGTGAATTATTTTTTACCATTTGACTTTTGGAATTTTGCTCTAGGTGAATAACGCATTTTGTTCATTTGTGTTTTTGGTGTTGTCAAGGTGGAAGGTTGGGATTAATTTATTTATTTAAGTGAGGATCAAGCTGATGGAGGGTGAATGAGGAGGTGGTCAAGTGGTGGGATGAGGGATTTAACCATGCCAATGATCATAGAATAAGGTATGTGTTACTTTGAATTTATAGCTAGGTGAGTTTATGGTTTGAATAACATCTGGGGGTAGGAAATAAAGGGGGGGAAATGGGTTTGTCTATGCATTTTGATTTTGTTGCCCTAGGTCTAGGGTTTGTATAAAATAGGTAATTAGTAGATAAATTAGATAACCATAGGTGTATACAGTTGGTGTTGGGTAAAAAAATATTTTAAAAAGGGGAATTAGGTAGATTTATAGGTTTTGTGGGGTTATCCCTCCACCGTTAGGCACAGACAAAGACTGGTGCTAATTCACCTTGACCGATGTTGGTCAGGCTTGAGGAGAATGATAGGTCCTAAGGGACTGGTGATGGTTCAAGGAACCATCAATGGTCGATGGGTTGGGTAGAAAGGGGTAGAATTTATTTAAAAAGTGTTTGTTGAAAATATTTTAAGATTAAAAATTATAGTTGATGAGGATATTATTTTTAGGATAGTTGTTTATTGAGTCAATGATGGTCTTAGCTGATGAGTGTGTGATAAGTGTTGAGAGTATAGGAGGATAAAATAGGTGTGGTTTTGATAAAGAAGGATATAAGGGGGGAGGGTTGAATAGAGGCATAAGGTTGTGTGGGAAAAATGTATGTAGGGTAGATGTAATGGGGTGAATTGTAATATGTTAAAAGAAAGGTGTAAGTTAGTACTTAGATTTAGGTAGAAAACTAAGTATGTGTGTTAGGTATATGTTGTGCTTGTAGGCTCATGAGTAGATTCAGTTGAGGGACTAGGTTCCCATGCTTTTTGTAGAGGTTCAAGATGTCATGACTGATGACGAGTGGAGGCATATGGAAGCTATTAGATTAGGTGTGATGTGACATTATCAACACATACCTTGAGATCTTGTAATGATTATTACACTCATTGAGAGATGTGATCTCATGATGAAAACTTTTTGGCTACCAACTGGAGATATCACCATACTCTCGAAAGATGTGCATAGGATCACATGATTGTTAATTTGAGGAGATCTATTCTACCACATAGAGAGTGATGAGATATACTATTTCATGGATCTGATATATGGTGTAGATTAGGGTCATACACATTTTCATGTAGGTAGACTTAGTTATGGTCCATTAGACTAGAGGGCTCATGAGGATAGATGATTAATCATGATGATGATGATGATGGCCTTGATGAGTTTTTTGTTACTTAATTTAGTTGGAGGATGGTTTCCACATCTATTACTTGGTGTTTTAGTTGAGATGTTAGTGGGGAGGATCGTATTTAGATGGCACCTTGTTTTACTAGTATAGCTATACTAGGAGATCTAGGGATTCTGAGCACATAAGTGTACGAGATCAGTTTTGGTTTCATACTTAATTACTGACATTCAAGCATATTTGGGTGTTAAGACCCTTGGGGCTACCGATGCAGGGTTATATACCAAATGATTACATAGTGGGCTTCTTATGTTGGAGGAGAGGTGGTGCCATGATAGGGGTAAGTGGAAGTACTAGAGATATTGAGTGGTTTTAGGATGTATTAAAGGGTTTGGTGGTCAAAGATGTTACATGGAGACCATATGTTGGGTGGCCTCAGTGGATAGGACTCAGATATCATACCAAGGTCTTCAGAGTTGGTGATGTATATAAAATTATTGGGATGGTGAGGATGAGCTCATCCCTTTTGATCACATACAAAGATAGTTTGGGCTAGTTTAGGGGATCCCACCTGACTTTCCTTGATATAGGAGAGAGGAGGCTTAGTTTATGTTACTTAAGCCACAACATCAAGATATTATGCTTGATTATGAGGAGCTATTGGTGAGGACCCCTATTGATGACATAGGTGTTACTATGGATACATAGCCTAGTATCAGGGTAGATATGCCATAACTAACTTTGGATGGGATGATGGGGGCTGATAGGCCATGAATGTAGACCTGATAGGGGTACATGTTTAGGGGGATGGCTAGGCAACAACAACACTCACCATAACATAAGCATAGGTATAAGTACTATAGGGATAGGTGGCCACACTATAGGGTTAGATTATTGTGCTATATGGTTAGGTGGAAACTATCATAATAGAGTGAGATCAGGCATAAGCATCCCTTGAGGTAGTCACATAGGAGAGAGATTCTCTTAGATAGAGGGTAGTAGTAAGAGGGGGGCTAACATCGATGACTAGAGGACCACCAGACATAGTTCTATGGCTTTGATACTTAGCCACCATTGAGGAGCTCAGGTATTATGAGGTAATGATGCTATATCAATTGCCATAAGTGATGAGATATGGGGAGTATGGAGCTAGTTTGGTTGATGGGTTATCTATAGCTACCCCAAGATAGTGGGCCTTTATAATGGGTCACCAGGTAGGTATCTAAGGAGGACCACCACCATATGGGGGTATAAGTATAGGTAAAGGTACTGGTGGGGTTGGTAGTAGTGGTGTAAGTGGTAATGGTCTTAGTGCTCTGAGAGCTTGATGTATCCATTTTGATAAATAATGTTTATATAGTGTTTTGATTCCAGCCTATGCACTAATGCAGTGAGATGTACATGTTTTGAGAGAGAGTTTACACATTGTTACATGTATTTATGATGTTATATATGATGTATGTTTATGGTTCATAGTTTATATGCTTAATGTGATTACTCATGTTTGTGGTTGATAGTCTATGGTTTCCTGTGTATTCTTTATGAGATGTTTGACTCAGCAGCCTAGGTATGTGATGTTTGAAATATAGTTAAAATGAATTATGGTAATGTTATGGTAAATAGATAAATTGGTATACGATATAGTTTATGGTGTTTTGCTCATTGATTTTGTTTATGTTTAAGATGAATTAGGATATAATGATGTTTTGATGGTAGATGGATAGGATTATGTTTATGGCATGATGTGATATAATGTGATTTCATGGTGTTTTGATAATAGATAGGTTGGTGATGTGGTCAATGGAAATAGCTCATAATGTGATGCTTTTGATTTGATATTTGTTGCTTATGATCATGGAAATAAAATGTGGATATGGTACATGAAGTAAGTGGATAACAAACTAAATGTTGAGGGAAGTGAGAGGGTTCATGAGAGGTATGTCTATATGAAC
This sequence comes from Torreya grandis, assembly GCA_037957365.1. NCBI lineage: Eukaryota > Viridiplantae > Streptophyta > Pinopsida > Cupressales > Taxaceae > Torreya > Torreya grandis. The sequence goes on along the minus strand of JARHVA010001865.1, from coordinate 1,089,141 downwards.
CAATAAAAGATAAGAAAAGAAACATGATGCCTCTTCATTGGTAAAGACAAAAATGAAACCCAGAGTCGAATCAACTTAGTGAAAAATAAGCCTTTCAAATGCTTCACATTAGCATGCTTTGGTTGGTAAACATGTATCTTAATCACATTATGTCAAGTAAGCTCATAATCCCATGCATATGATATATGGAGGGAGGATGGGTGGAACTAGAACCTTTTGTGAGACCAGTATGCCTTTTTTATAGGTTTTTAAGAGGATAGTATAAGCAAGTCTATGCTCTTATATAAATTGTAGACTGATTGATGCAAGAAGTCTACTTAGGAAAACCAATTATGACTTGCTAAAAATATTATTTTTAGGAGAGCCGATTGTGGCACTTCTTATTGATTTTGCTTTTGCTTATGGGTTTTTTTATATTTTGATTTTTCTTGGGGTTGGGAAAGCTAATCGATGTAGGAAGCTTCCAATAAATTGCTAACTTTGATAAGTTCTTAACTCAACCATCCCTCAAGGGAGTGGTCTAATTTTACGTGCCTAGTTCAAATGATTTTGATAGCTATCCTTTAAGGGAATAATCCACCTTACATTTTACAATTTCAGACAAGTTTTCAATAGTTGTCCTTTAAGGGAGTAGTCTATGAATGCTAAGAATGACCTATGATTTGGTCATGACTTTGATATTACTTTTGATTTTGTCTGATTTTACTTGACATAGACTTACTTATACATGCTCAAGGGGTTACCTTTATAAAGGAAAAGATACAGGTACAAGAAGGTTCAGTAGGTGAAAAGAGGTGTAGGTAATAATAACCATGGGAACTGATCTTAAGGAGACGGGAAGTACCATGAGAATCATGCCATAGGTAGAGTTGTGGTACCCATAGTTCAAGATTAGTCTAAGACTATGATGGATAATCACATGATTCAACTATAGTCAGTTGCCCCTAATAGGAAGGAAATAAATGTGGTTGTCGGGGATGATCTTAAGTATACCAATGGTGATTGTGATCCTTTGTTAGCAATAGAAAGGATGTAGATGTGAAGCATTGAGAGGCTCAAGTTCTGGTTTGCCTTTGAGAGAGTATAAATGATAAGCTCTTGATCCATACTTATGGGTTATGATGTAGGGTCCAAGCCAATTGAAAGCAAATTTACCCCTTTTATTTTTCTCTGTATTAGTTACATGTTAATTTTACTTAAGGATGAGATCTCCAATATTAAATTCTCACACTTTCAGGTGTTTGTTATAAGCATGCTTGATTCATTCTCGATAGACATAGAAATGGAAGAGAGTGGCCAAATGACACTCATCAAGTAGCTCAAGTTGGGTTAAACATTCTTGACAGTAATCATCTTTTGAAATAAGGTCATGCAATGATATGAAAAGAGAGGGTATTTAGACCTTAAGAGGTAACATAGCTTCAACTCCAAACATGAGGGAAAAAGGTGCAGCACATGTAGGGGTTTAGATGCTAGTACGATATGCCCATAATATAAAAGGCATGTGTAAGTGCCAATACTCACCTAAGTCATTGAACATTTTGGCAAGCATGTTATTAAGGGTTTTGTTAGAGGCCTTTACTTGTCCATTTGATTGTGGATGATAAGGTGATGAAAAATTAAGTTTTATACCAAATACATCACAAAGGCCTTGAACTTGTTTATTTTTTAAGGATTTGCCATTATTGGAGATGATCTTATGGGGGACAGCAAAGCAGTAGATGATATGATGGGTGATAAATTCAATAATCTTTTCATCTTTTATCAAGATAAGATGAACAATCCCCACCCATTTGGTAAAATAATTGATCACAATGATAAAAGAAGTGATGTCACTATGAAGAGTAGGAGTTAATTTCACCAATAAGATCTAGACCCCATTGTGAAAAAGGCCATAAGTCAGTGAAAAATTAAAGGCTATGGCTAGGTGCATGATGGAAATTAGCATGTTATTGACACTTAACACACTTTTCACATAATCACAATAGTCTTGTTTAAGGGTAGGCTAGTAATAGCCTAGGTGAAGGATACACTTAGCCACAATGAGTCCACTAAAGTGACCCCCATATATACCATCATGCATTTCCTTGATAGCATGAGAGGCTTATGGACCATGAAGGCTATAGAATAGGAGGCCATCAAAATTTTATTTATAGAGAATGCCTCCCATAATGTTATAACAAGAGGTGTTTTGAATAAATACTCGATGGGAATTCCTAGAGAGACTAGATGGAATTATGCCAAGGTTCAGGTAGTCAAAGGTGGATTGATACCATAGGGTAGGCTAAATCTCCTCCACATTAAAGATTGTTGGAATGTCTGACTTGACCTAGGAAGGTTTAATAAGGTGATGAACATTGACTAAAAATGTAGAGTTTGATGGTGCTGATGGGATCTGGGAAGCAAGAGAAGCCATGGTGTTGACAAACTTGTTGGTAGATCATGGGGTGGTTTGAATATGGTAGTGTTAAAATGATGTCAAGAGTTATATGACTAACTATTTATATAATTACAAAATCTCATTGTTGATTGATCATACGTTGGGAATTGCCAAATATGTTGATTGTTCTGACTCTCAAGGCTAATGCAGTTTAGAGACCTATTACTAGGGCTTCATATTCAACCACATTATTGGTAAATACAAAGTTGAGTTTAAAATATAAAGGAAGTGGTTCACTAACAAGGGGGATAAGGATGATACCATCTCCCCCACCATGTTGACATTTGAAACCATCGAAGAACATAGCTATGTGATTGGTGAAATATGCTCGAGATAGGCTCATAATAGACTCATCTAAAAATTTGAGAGGAGGTTGGTTGCTTGGCAGGGATGCATCGGCCAACTAATTGGTAATGACTTGCCCTTTAATGGACTTTTCCTAGAAGAATTCAAGGTTAAAATTGACTAAAATCATGAGCCATTTGGCCATACATTAGTTTTGGTATGGCTTGGACTGCATATACTTGACTAGGTCAGTATTGGTTATGATGAAAGTTTTGTGGTTAAGAAGGTAGTGGTGAAGCATAGTGGCCATAAAGACTAGGGCTAGGCATAGTCTTTTAGTATGTGTATATCAAGTTTCATAGTCTATAAGGGTGAGGCTTATGTAATAGATGTATTTCTCTTTGTGTTTTTCATCCTGATGGGCAAGCATTACCCCTAGGGAATGGTCAGTGGTAAAGATATAAAGGTAGAAAGGTTGGTCATCCATAAGAGGTGTGAGGATAGGTGGAGATAGAAGGTAATCTTTGAGTGCATCAAAGGCCTTTTGATAATTGACATTCCACTTGAAATATATGTCCTTTTTCAAGAGGTGATGGAAGGGTTGACATCGATCTAATAGCTATGAAATAAAGTGGTGAATGGATTAGAGCTTCCCCTGTAAACTATGGAGTTGCTTAAGGTTGGTTGGAGGTAGCATCTCAAGGATGGCTATGATCTTGGCTAGATTGACCTTGATTCCTTGAAGGAAAATAATGAATCCAAGGAGTTTACCTGATAAGACCCCAAAGCTACATTTCTTGGAATTAAGGTAGACATGGTAATGGATAAGTCTCTCAAAGATAATCTTGAGAATGGCTAAGTGGTCCTTGCAAAGTTTGGATTTTTTGAGGTCATCCACATAATCATCAATAATTTTGTGGATAAGGTCATAGAGGATGTAGGTCATAACATGTTGTAATGTTTCACCAACATTCTTAAAATTGAAGGGCATGGTCCTATAACAAAAAGTCCCATATGGGGTGGTAAAGGCAGTTTTGTGTTGATCTTCATGGGCAATCAAAATTTGAATATAACCTAAGAATCCACCCATGAGGGATAACATCTCGTGGCCTACTGTAAGATCAACAAGTTCATCAATGATAAGTAGAGGAAGGTCATCCTTTGGGCATGTGAGGTTGAGGTCACAAAATTACACATAGATATGTAGTCCCCCTATGGCTTTAGTGATAGGCACAATGTTTGAAACCCACTGGAGATAATCAATGGGTTGAATAAATATGATAGAGAGGAGTTGAAGCTCTTCTATGACAAGGAGGGCTATGCAAGGATACATTCATCAAAGGTTTTATCTAATAGGTTTGACATCATGATTGGTTACAATGTTATGGGTGGCAATGGCCAGGTTAATATTAGGCATGTCGGCATATGACAAGGCAAATATGATGCTACGGTCCTAGAGGAAGGTGGATAAGTCTAGAAATTCCTTAGGGGTGAGAGATTAGCTAAGTTTTACAATATGAGGGTTTCCCAAAGTGCCTAGGTCAATATCCATAGTGGATTAATTTAACATGGTTGAGGTTTTGGGAGGTAAGGATTTGTGGATGGAGGAATTAGGTACACCAAGGTAGGTGAGAATAAAATCATCATCTTGGTAATGGATGGTGTTAATGGTAGGAGAGTCTTCTCCCACCAGTTTAGGATTGATCAAAGGGATGGATATGGGTGACCCTTCCTTTTAATAAGTTAGGGGGTTGAGGGCAATCATGTTGTTGAAAAAAAATTTAGGTGGGATGATGTCCTAATCCTCATACTAAAGTAGAGGAGGTGTTGTTGAGGAAGGGGTCTCTTCTTCAAAAATGGGAGTGATGGGTTGTTTAGATTTCTTCTTATTGGGTAGAGTGAAGCTAAGGCCATGCTTCTTATGAGGCTTTTGGGTTTCAATCAAGATCAATGTGTTTTTTCCATTCTCATATCATCCTAAGCCAAATCCTTTCCAAGCACACTGATGGAGGTATACTTTGATAAAGTTTAGGTTGTCCAAGTAGGAGAATGTAGAGGTGAATGGTTATGGGGAAGAGGGGGTGGTGACGAAGTCAAGTGGATTATCAATTCTCCCATAGATAAAATGTGTTTGACAGCTCAGAGGCCCCAAGGGAGTAATGAATCCAATGTTAGGGTCATAACTTGGTTGGTGGTTGAGTTTCCCATACTGTTGGGGAGTAGGGAAAGCATCAAGGGTAAGGAATTAGTATTCTCCAAGGGTAAGGCATTGGAAGGTAGATTCTATGGGATTAGTGGTGGGTAACTGGTATGTAATAATAGAGGAACTGGTAGATGCCTCTGTGGGAGGAGAAGTGATGGCTTCATTTTTTGTGGTTGAGGGCTTGGCAATGGATACTTGGGGTGGTTTTGTTGGAGGTAGGAGGATGTCATTAGGTTGGTAGCTCATGTTGCACACTGAAAAAGGGATTGGGTTAGCTTGTATGGTAACAACTTTACCCTTATGCTCAAATTTTACACAATGGTGGAGGGTAGAAGGTACACAACCCATAACATGGATCCAAGGTCTCCCAAGTAGAACATTATACTAGAATTAACCTTTGACCACATAGAAACTTTGAAGGAGCATTCATGGTCCAATCTGAATGTGGAGGAAAATGGTTCCCAAGGTAGTGGCCATGGTGTCGTTAAAGGATCAAAGCACAACTAAAGTTTGGGACATGACATTGTCTGATAATTTGAGTTGGTCATAGGCATGGGAAGAGATGATGTTGATGCTAGCTCCCTAATTGATCATAACCCATTTAATGTAGGTTTGGTTGATGTGGGAAATAATAAAGAGAGGAGGATCTAGATCCTTAGGGTGGATAGAGAGTATCTTTGAGCCTTTGAAAGTAACAATGGTGGAGACTTGGAGAGTACCTATGAAGGCCTCTATAAGTGGGGAGTCACCTGGTCTGACCTTGATAGCTTACATAACCTATATCATGGCTTGATGAGGGTGGGTTGAGATGGAAATGAGCTCATAAAGGCTCATCTTAGCTAGATTTTGGTGAAGTTGTTTAAGAATGACCTTTATAATGGATTCAAATGGGTTAGCCTTAGAGGTGCCTAAGATGGTAAATTTGGGTTTAGCTGAAGATGTAGAAGTTTGGATCAGGTTTGGTTTAGGATGAGTTGGGGGTATGTGAATGGAATGGACACTTTGGCCTTCCCTTTATCCTTTTATTATGATCATGTGACCACATTAATGGTATGGATAGAGGGAGAAGGTATAGTGGGAGGTTGGGTAGATTCTCTGTCACTTTGAGGTGGGAGTGGAGGATTAGGAATGTGTTGGGTATATTGGTAAAGGATTTGATGGAAGTTCATCTAGTAAAAGATCATCCTCATCATAGATTTGATGGATAATGGCTTGGAGAGCTTTAAAATTCTTGGTCTCATACCCAAGTGTCCTATGATAGGAGTAGATTTGACAGTTGTTGTACCAAGCTAGATTTGAACTAAGAGGATAAAAAGGTTTGATAGGAAATAATGTGAGGTAGGAGTTCTAAAATAATCTTTGAAGAATGGTTATATAGGATCCTAATAGAGGTGGGGAAGGTATATTTCTTGTGGTTTTGGTTGGAAAGATGAACATGTTGGTAACAATGGGTTTGGTGAAAGAAGGTTTGGGTAAGGTGGTGTTTCTGGTCAATGGTTTTGGTTTGGGTATCTTATTTATTTAGGTGTTTGAGGTTGATAGTCTAGATATTGGTAATATGAGCAGGATCAACACATCAAATAGTAGGTGGGCTGGTGTAACCAATGGTGATGGATGACATATGTTACAAAGAGCTTGCTTTTTAGGCAAAATTGAGGGGTGAGGCCCTAAAATAGAGGGCAAGGTAGTGGGAGGTCAAATCTTAGTCATGCAACTTTTCAATGGTTTTTCACCTTTGGATGGTTTGGGTATAAGCTTGGATGGAGTTAATTCCACTTTCATGGATGGGTGAACTAAGCTTTATGTACGGAAGGCACCAAGAGTTTTAGAAGGTATGGTTGGTGGTGCAGCTGTTGGAGAGGTGGTTGTTTTGGTTGACTGAGAAGGTGAGGGGTTGGTAGAAGTTTTGATCAGTTTAAGAGGTGGTGAAAAAATGCTGGCTTGATTAGTTAAAGGCATGCCAAAATGTTTAAGTTTTTTGATGTAAGGGAGCCCTAGGTGTTGCCAGAAAGTGGTTTGATCCATATCAATCTTTGCGACCATACCTAACTTTTGAATGAGTTTACAAAAAGGTTTATATATTGGTCTAGCCTCCTAGGTAGTGGGTGTCAAGGATACACCTATGGGATAAGGAAGAGGGTTTTTAGCCTCATCTATTTACTCAAGCAAGGGATGTAAGTTTGGACTAGGTGGTTACTCTATGAGGGGTGTTTATGAAAAAGTTATTCCACTGGGCATGATGTCCATAGTTATGGTTTGTCCTACGATTAGAGGAGATGGTGGGTTAGGAATTGTTGTTTGTTTAGATAGGTTATTCAATGGGGTGTTTGATGATTCTAAAACCTCTATAAGTGAAACTAAGGAAAAAGGAACCTCCTTAGTTTGGGCCTCCAAAAGAAGGGAAAGTGACTTCACCATCTCGATGGGCAAAGTGGGGGGAAAGTAGGTAGATTAGATGATAGGTTCCCTCTTGATAAGTGTATCAAAGACCATATTGACCATGTGAGCATCATGAGAACATTAAACTTATGTGTCCTCAATTTTTATAGGGGCATGGTTAGGAAAAGGCTTCTTGAAGATATCAAGAGCTTGATTTTGAGGGGCATTGGGATTATCCAACATGAGTTCCCCCTTGTCGATAAAGCTCTAAACAACATTCTTAAAATTATTACATCGATTGACATCATGTCTAGTTACCCAATGAAAATCAAAAAAGTCATTTTCATTATACCAAGTAGTTACTAGATGAGAAGAATCAAACTGCTGAGGAGGTTTGATGGGGGAAGTTGTATGAGGTTAGCTTTTAGTAATTTCTCTAGAACTGAGTCATAAGATTATCCAAGTGGAGTGAACTATTTTTGGTTTCTTTGGTTTGGGTTCTTTGTGTTTTAGTTTAAGGTAAAGGGAGTATTTTATTGATTGACATTGGGTAGAGGGGCAGTTTAAGGACAACTACATTCGTAGTTCCCTTGCTCTTGATTCTGGTGTTCACTTAGTTGCCTAGTTTAGAGGAAGAGGTTTCATTGGTCTTGAAGGTAGATTTTTTATTTCTTAACTTCAATTTTACCTCATCTATGGCCTAGTTTTATATCTCATGCATCATGTTAAAAGATTCATCAAAAGTTCTAAAGCTTTGAACATGCAATGTAGAAGATATATGTTTGGCATAGGCTCGAGAAAAAAACTCTATAAGTTTAGGTTGAGGTATGGGAAATGAAAGCTAATTAATCAAGTTTCTCCAATGGGCAATGAAATCAGCAATGAAATCATGATTGTATTTTCTGATAGAATAGAGATAAGTGATAGAGACCTTATTAGAAATGTTAATGAAAAAGTGATCCAAGAAGACCTGAGCTAGTTGGGTGAAAGAAAAGAGTGAATGTCTGGTAAGCACTATACTAGTCAAGTGCCAGACTAGATAAAAACATGGGGAAGGTCTAAAGGACAAGGGCATCATCATAAGCAATCATGTAACATGCGTGTCTAAAATCCCTAAGGTGTTGTTGGGGGTCCTCTTTGCATTAAATTTTGGTAAATTTTAGAATCTCCCATTGAGGAGGGTAAGGTATGATAGGGATAGAGGGATGAATAGGTTTGTTACAAATTTGATCACAGGATATGATGTTATGAGCCCCTAAAATGGATGACTCAAGGTTTTTCATCTTATCCATGAGCATCTTCATTAGGTCATTTTGAGGTGTTGGACCAAGGGGGATGTAAGGTGAATACTGCGGTTGAGATTGGATAACATATTGGTAATTTTTTGGTAGTTGAGAGGTTATCACATTTTGGAATGTGGATGCTAAAGGTTGGGTAGGTAGTATGTAAAGATAGGTAGATGGTGGTGGTAGAGCAGTGGGTACATACCCTTGTGGGTTAGGGATGTATCCTAGATTGGGTAGAATAGGTACCTATTGAGGAATCCCTATGGATTGGGAATGAATGGTAGTTGGGTTGGTAATGAAAGGAGAGGTAGTGATCTTCATGCTAATAGGTGGTGAAGTAGAAGGGATAGATACCCCTAAGCTTGGTAAAGGGGTATTAACCAATGGGTTGGGGTTGATAGAGGGAAGGTTGGTAGTGCTAGTGGTAGGTGCTACAATAATAAGTGGAACATAATGGGTTAACAATAGGGTTGTTACTAAGGTGGTGGAGTCATTAGTAGGGGTGGAAGGTGTGAGGGTAGCAGTTGGTTGGATAGGTTGGTTTTTAATTATGGCATCAAAGGGGTCAGTAGATGAAGATACCTAGGTAGTTGAAGGTTGGGTGGTGACCATGACAATAGGGATACACCTCATAAGGTGGGATGGCATGCCATAAGGAGGATCTTGAGGTGGAGTTAGAACTGGGACATGGTGAGGGGAGGTGTTAAAGTAGTGCTGGAGGGTAACTATATTATTCTTTTAAAAAGTGGTAAAGTCTATCTTCTTGGGAAAATATCTAAGGAAAATTAGGGCTTCCCAATGGACAAAGTGAATCTTTTACCTTGGAGACATACTCCATAGATGAAGAGGTAGAAGAGGTTGATCTGAGTGATGGGTTCTGCTCTACTAGGTTTCTTCATTGCTAGTGAGTGAAAAGGGAGAAAAAACAAGAAAAAAATCACCACTCAAATAGGAATAAGACAAGAAAATGATCAAGGAAATTAAGATACACTATAAATTACGTTAAACCTAGATATTAGTTTTAATCTTGCTTTTGCCTTATGCCCTAGTTTATGAGAATGTGTGATCAAAGTTGGCTTGTAGATCAGGTACTATAGAAACAGTCTACAATTGGTTTTGGGTTGTTTAGGTGCTCAAAATAATTTATATTGGAATCAATACATGGCTTGGTCTTGGGGCCTACCCCCTTACTTCATGGTCCCACAGTGGTAAGAGTGTCAAGTGCTTAGCCAATATATATTGATATCTAGAGTTTATACTTAACCAGAGAGCTGAGTTAGTTTTCCCCTTAGTAATGACCTCCAAGTAGGATTGTTTGGAAAGGGTAAGGTGACCACTAAGTGATGAAATCCTAGTCAGGCCTTGTCTCAAATTGTTTTGATGTTTGATTGATGAAAGTGGTTTGTTTAGTGTGTGCAATAAAAGTGTTGCTATGATAAGATTATTTTGCTTTAATTCAAAGTGAACTAATGTTAAAATCAAGTAATGGGTGTAGTTGATTTTAAGTCTAAAATAAATTTTAGTTTCAATTATAAACATAGATAGAGAGGAGGGCATATAAATGCAAAGAAAAACATGAGTAAAGACTCTAGGTCCCATTGGGTGTGCCAAAATGTTTCATGTAAATTTTCACTTTAAGTTCTAAGGAAGAGAGAAAAGAAACTTGATAGGGGTATGGTTGAAAAACCTATTTGTTTGTGTACATGTTTAATCAAAAGATTGTGAATATTTCCTCTTTGTCTTAGGAGGAAGACCTACAAACAAGAAAGCACTAAAGTAAACTTGTTTGTTAGACAGATAGTTGGGTGGATTACCTAGCAATATCTAGATCTTGGAAGTGAGAGCTTCCTTAGGGGTAGTCAATCCACATATTTTAAATAATTACGTTCACAAAACTAGAAAGAAAATACTTTCATCAATAATCAAAATGTATTGAAATTGAACACACGAATGCTTACTCAAAAAATAGACTAGAAATGATCAAATTAGTGATAAAATAATTAATGCTAGTGCTAAGGGGTTGGGGTATGGTTTATAAAATCATGCAGGGGTTTGTGAACAGGCAAGGATATAGAAAACTAGATTTGGTTAGGTGTAATTAGGTAAAAGGAGCTTGCTATAAATTTACCTGATAGTGAATTGTCAGCGGTTAAGGTGACCATCATTGTTGAGGGAACCATCACCAGTTGTCTAATAGTCACCAATTGAAACTAACCATCACTAGTTAAGTAACCATCATCAGTTTCCTATCAGTGAAATTGGTTTGGTGTTACTGATTGATAGGATTTAGAAGGTAAATTTTGAGAGGTGAGAAAGGGCTAGACTGATCTCAAAATGAAAATACAAGTGAATACTAGAAAATAAATACTTGTTTTACCAAAAGTTAGTTGGGTGGATGGTTAAGACAAATTGCTCATTATAGGAGTTGGTCATGATTCCAATAGAATAATGATATTTAGATAACTCGATGGAGAGATGGTGGCAAGTTGGCTCCCTGGTATGGCCATTAGATTATTAAAGCACTTGAAGATGATTGACCTACAAAAAGAGATTATGGATACACAAAGCTCTTGATAACAATTATGAATGGATTTGGACTCCCAAGCCTCTCTCTTTTATAGGCACAAGCAAAAGGTGGAAGTGAAGGTGTAACTACACCATCTAAATATAAATTGTCCATGTAAAGGCTCACAATAATATTTAGACAAGCTATTTTTAGAAAATCAAAGTGGTGGTTTGCATGCTAAAAGTCCATGTGGTGCAATCTGATCATCACCAGTCAGGGTGACCATCATCAATCAGCCTGATCATCATCGATCATAGTTGAAGGTAAAAAGGTGTCTAGGATAGGTTAGTTAGGTCAAAATAACTATGGGTTGGGTTAGGTTAGGGGTTGAAAGGTGGATGCTCCCAAGGGGGGCCTAAGACCGTAAAGAGGATTATGACGTTCAAAATCATAGTGTGCAAATTTTTGGTGTCTATAATATGTGTGCCCAATCATCTCTGATCTCTCTCTTTCCTTAGATAAAGTGAACATTGTGACTGTATCTATCACTATATGAGTTCCCACTCATCTATTATCTCTCACTTGCCTTAGATGAAGTGGAAACCATGACTATATTTATCACTATATGAGTGCCCACTCATCTATTATCTCTCTTTTACTTAGATGATGTAGACATTCTAATTATCTCATCACTAAATAGGTGAAAACTCATCTTTTCCCCTAGTCTTCTCCCATCTCTTCTTCTCTCTTGATAGGGCCATCATGCTTTTGTGAGTATTATTATTGTCCACGCTCTCGTCATTTTATGACTACATTTCCATCTTCCTTGCTTCTATCTATTACTTCTTATAATTCCTTCATTTCTTTTTCTTCTCCCACTTTTTGAGAGAACTACATGTGGCCTAAAGTCTATCCTTATTATCATGGGTGTTCTCACCATTTTCAATAGTAAGAGAATTTATATTATGTAGGCAATGCTCAGGAGCATAGGGCCCTTGGGGTCAGTTCGACCACTATCTCCATCATCTCCATTCATACAAAATGTCATTTCACTTGTTCTCATTTATATTTGAAACCACATGGTTATATCCAAACTTCCTCATTTGTCATTCAATGTTGTTATAAATGTTGGCTACCAAAAGTCTCAACCCTTGCCTAGAATGTTAGTAATGTCATTTACTTCATTTTTTTAGGTGTCTTTTGCTTTACTTTTCATTATCACCTATGTTTTGTTGTGATTGTGCTTAACTTATCTTCATTAAGATTGATTAATACTGATTGCCTTGTCATGTGTCTTGTCGTTTACTTGTTTTATCTTATACTAATCATTTTTGTTTGTGTAACCTTTTTTTTGTTTGCTTGCATTCATTTTCTTTCCACTTGCTTGTTTTTATTTATTTTTTTCATTTTTTGAGTTAATATTATTTTGTATATTACACTATAGTGTGATTATGATTTTTTCATATTATGATGCACTATGTTTTTCACAAATTACAGTCTTTTCAGTCTATATGCATAAAACACAAATATTCATGATGTTTATTTATTATCATTGGTGATAATTTTTTTAAGATAAATTAAAAATTAAGTTTATTAACTCTTACTCGCCTATTCATGTTGGAATTCCAAAGTAACGAAAAAATGAACACAAGGCAATTGTCTAACCATCCCTCCAATATCCATCGATGGCATACATTTCTACTTTCTAATTCATCTTTCCTCTATCGTCTATGCCCCTCCCATTCCAATATTTTCCCCTCCAACCTATCAACTTCATATTTTTCAACCATTTTTCTCTACAATTACAAGCCCCAATTAATCAAAATGCTATACATATTTATCAACTATTTGCAATTATCAATTTTGCCATTAATTTATCTCAAATTGGAAAATCTATTTTTTGTGTTTTTAGACCTATAGCTTACTGTAATATATCATTCCCATATCTGCTCATGTGACCCCTGTATCGTGAGCACCATCCAAGCGTGTAGCTTCCAAGGAAGAAATATTATTTTTCCTACCATTCTCTACTTTTTAGCCAAGGGAAAATCATTTTACACAAACTTTAATCTTGCAAGTATGATATCAATTTCTAGTGCTTCACTTTATTGACGACGTTCATTATAACCACTTCATCATTTTGATTCCTACATCTTCTTTATTACATGAATATTCAAGGGGGCATCATCATGGGTCCTTCATTTCTTTGTCTAATTTTTTTTTATTCCACTTTTTAAACAACTTTTTCATTCTTTAAAGATTTATTATTTCATCAATGTCTTGTAATGACTTCTCAAAGAGGGGGAAAATGTAGACACTTAAAATTAGACACTTTGTGTTGATTTTAACCTTATTTTCACTAAATACCTAATCATCTCTAATCATCCTTAATTTTCCCTAATCACTATTCATCATCACTAGTCACTATTTATTATCCCTAAATTAATCTAAAGTTAATTAGCTAATCTTTATCTAATTAAAAATTCCATGGATTTTAGAAAATCATAATTTTCAAAAATCCAAAAAAATCCAAATTATCCTCATATGCCATAAGGCTCCACATATCCCCCACCATTCCAATTTAATAATCCTATGGTCCTCTATAATCCAATTTAATAATAATATTGTCCTCCATGATACTATTTAATAATCCACATTTATTCCCATTATCTTTCATGACCTGATTTAATAATCCACTTCTATTCCCATTATCTTCCATGATCTAAATTTCTATAATTTAATAATCTACCTCACATCCTCTTACTAATTTTATATTCATTTTTGAGTCCCACATGTTCTCCACTCCAATTTTTAATTTAAAATTCTCATTATGAATCAAAAATTACCTTTTTTTCTTAGCCCTTGATCTTCATCTTAAGATGGATAGTTCACATCCATTTCCAAATTATATAAATTGGAGCTTCTTCCTCTAATTCATTAGAGCTTATTCATTACAAAGTTATTTTGATAGCATAAATCAAAAGCTTCATCATTAAAAAGTTATTCTTCTATCATATCTCAAAAAGATCCTTCATTGCAAGTTTATCATGCTGATATTAAAAGAGTTTGCATACCACAACACTGCCCATTTGTCCCTTGTATTGGAAGAGTGAGCAACCAAAATTCAAAGAGAGCAAATCAAACTCACATCACAATAGAGGAAGCTTATTTTTGTACTAAGGTATAATTTTGAGTTATTTCTTTCATTTGTATCTCTATCATAGGTTGAGTTATTATAGATTAGATTTCATTATCAGTTGATTTCTTAGATTAATTAACATTTATAGATTAAACACACACAACACTTAAGTAAAAGTGTGACATATAGGTGTGTATGTAGGAGTAACTGAGTATGCCATCCATTGACATGGGACTAATACATAGATGTGAAGGAGCTAATACAACATGTAGGTGCCAAAAATATTTTTTGAATGATTTTGATTTTTTTGGTATTTTGTAAATTTTGGCATAGGTTTAATCAAGGAGGTCATCATCACCAAAAGGTGTAGGGCCACTTGTAAAGGATTTCAAGATTTATTTATATCTATTCAATGCCAACACTTCAATGTTTATATGTAATGGTTTACCTAAAGCCAATGGTGTAGAAAAATAATCATGTCCATCATGTTTGATGAAAATCTATGTACCCATATTATGAGAGTTTACACACATGTTTATAGTATCTAGCTTAGTGTTTCACTCAACTATCCAATTTTGTCCAAACTTTAGTTTTAAAAGTGGTTCATGTGTTGATATCCATATAGTTGAAGCTTTGACACGTGGGCTACAATTAATGGGAAACTAAATGTATCCTTGATATTTGGGAGCCAAGAGAGAATATATTAGTTTATTTGTAGTATGTCCTAATCATGCAAGAAAAGTAATCCTACAAGTTATATCCTACTTATTTGGATCAAACCCATTATGGTGGAAATATAACCCATCAATATTAGTAGTAATAGTTAAATTGTCATACTTTTGTCATTTTGAGGTATATTTCTCTTATAAAAGATAAGAAGCACTATTATTTTTTCCTATTATAGACACATTATGTATCCATCCTTCACTCATATATTGTTGGATTATATTTTTCAATGCCACACATTCATTGGTAGTATGGCCAATGATCTGATGGTAATTATAATATGGTACTCCATTGTTAGGTAGTAGTCTACTACATGATCTATCTCTAGTAGAAGGTAAATAAATCATTATATGTTCAAGTAAAAAAGATAAGATAGTATTGATGGTATCCTATTCCATTTTGATATGTAACATATGGGGTAAAACCTTTTGAGAAGACTCCAAATTATTCACATGATGTAATTGAATTTATTTCTTATAAGTTTTACTCATTGATTTTAACCAAGTGGGATGTATATAATAATAAGCATTTACATGCTCATCTATTAGTTTTATTTTACCCCTATCTAGATTTAGCTCTATATTTTCTAAAGTGTGTTTAATTTAAATGTACAAGGACTTGTAAGTTCAAATAGGTTATGTGATAGGTGCCCTAGTGGATCAAATTTTAAATTTCACATTTTCTCATATATCATATCATAAGTTGTATCATCATCACTATCATATTAATATGATATGTGGCCATGTTTTTTCTCAATATTGATCAATAAAGGAAGTTCAAATGCTGGGGGCTCTTTTGGTAATGGTTCTTGCTCTTTATGTGCATCTATATGTACTTTAAGATGTTGTGCCTTATTTACATATAGATACAAAGGAGCCATTATACTTGACTCACCTATTTAATACATGTAGATATGCTCAAGAGAGATGTATTATTGAGGTGGTACCACTATAAGAATGCCCTCAATTTTAGAATGTATCATTTTTTAAAATTTGAAGGGCTCATCATCAATGATCATGGATAATAAGATCCCATCATGTATGAATTTGATACATTGATGAAGTGTTGATGGGATAGATTCCATTATATGTAATGACTGAGACATGAATTTAAAAGTGGTGGAAATAGTTTTTTTCCCCCAATGTTACATCTAATTTGATTTGAGCAATCAAAGGGCTATGTGAAAAATCAAACCATTTTATGTGCATAAGTATTTTTTAAATAAGATTAGTGCCTATACCCATGGTAGTTAGGAATTTTATGCTCTAAATGTTTAAGCCCAATCCATTGTCAATGAGTACCCTTATAATTCCTTTATATTTCATGGTTACTTATATGAATAAAGGCAAATTTTGATAAATAGTATCTTGAGATGGTAAATCTGTTGGATCAAAGGTAATGAGTTTGGCATTGTTCTTGAGATATTTCATGATATCTACAAAATAAGTAAGCTTAATATTAGTTATAACTTGTGTTTCATGTAATATTTTAGATAAGATATCCTTATTAATAGTATATTGATTTAGGAGCTCAAGGATTGAAATATTATCATGTGTATTGTTTAATTGGTCAACAATATCATATCCCTTAGATTTTATTACAAGTTTAGGTTTAGGTGGCACGTACTGTATATTAACAAGTATCAGAGTGGGTTGAGAAATTTTACCTCGTCAAGTAGTAATAGCATGGAACGTAGAATCCAATATAAGCCATGGGTGAATAATGGGTGTGGGATGGTAGTTGTCCTTCAAATAAGACTTAGGCAGGATAAATAGTTGAGAGAATGCATGTTGGCATCTATATATTGGCTCTATAACATTGTAAAATGAATTTTGAAGAGAGATTAAGAGTTTTTTTCATTTTAAAACCCTCTCATTATTGGAAAAAAAATTAATTATAATATTTGACAAGGCAAGTAATGTATCAAAAAATAATAACTATGACATATTGGAATCCAAAATGGGTTATATTTGCATCCATATTGCACATATTTTATAAAAATCAAGGATTAACAATAAAAAAATTAGTAAACCCTAAGTGATCTTATTGTTATCCCTAGATTTGATAAAAGTGGTATATAAATATGAAATGGCACAAGGGTGATAATAAGATATATAGCATGGCAATTAGATGCTAAACTCAAATAGAAGCATACATTGAATTTATTATGTTGAGATAGTCTAAATAAGGAAAGTACAACTAAGATATGTATGGAAATGATAAGGAAGTAATATACTTAGTTTATTCTAATGATGATATAAGGATGGATCCATAACATACAAGAAGAAGTCTAGAAGATAGTTCTATAATAGTAGTAAGATTTTATATCTGATGCTTCTAGAGTTTTAGACACCAATGTCAGTCTTGGATGGTTATGTCAATACTACTATCTAGGTTTAATATAAGTATCCTATACAAAGTACTTGTTGGAAAATGATGCAAACCCGTGGATGCTTATGGGTTTAGATTTACCTTCACTCTTATTATTAACCCTAGATTTGATTAAAGGGTTATATATAAATGAAATGGCATAAGGCTGATAATCATATCTATAATAGGCCAATTAGATGTTAAACTCAAATATAGGCATATGCTAAATTCATAAAACTGAAATAGTCTAAATATGGAAAGTATAACTAAACTATGTATAGAAATGATAAAGAAGTAATGTAATTAGTTGATTCTTATGTTGACATAATGATGGATTTGGAACAGGCAGGAAGTAGGTTGGGAGATGGTTCTGGAATAGTCATCAAATTTTAGATTTGATGATTTTGGATAATTGGACACTAATGTTAGCCTTAGATAGTTACGTTGATGCTACTATCTAGATTTGACATAAGTGTCCTCTATGGAATACCTATTTGAAAATAATGCAACCACTGAGATGATTTTGGGTTTTACTTCGCCTTCACTTTGGTGTATTCAAATTTGGGTCATGGACTATCACTCCTTGTGAAATGGCAAAACCTTAGTTCTCCATCTTCATAATGACATTGGGGGAAAATGGGTTAGTGGGCACATGGTTTCGAGTTGACCCAAAAGACCCCACTATTAGTGGGCACTTCCTACATATCCAATACTTTAGAAGAGGGCCTCAAACTCATATAGTTATCCCCTATGTGTTGGCTTGTATGTGAATCATGTAATATCTAAAAAGTAAGTACAACAAGGACCTAGATTGTAACTTATCATATTGGGCTCTTGGGCTACTCTTTTAGTATTTTAGACCTATAGATGTGTTATACCTATAACTAGTGTGGAAATAGGGAAGCTTTGTTCAATTGAATGCTTGATAGAGTGAACTTGATAAGTTATCTTGGTCTCTTTTAGGTGAGTAATGAATGAGTTTTGATATTGTATTTATATCAATCCTTTGGATTAATAACTCACATTAAAGCACTTGAGATAACCATTAGGCTATGTTTCATTTTTAAATTGGATGATTTTAGGGAAATGTATACTTGTGTTAGGTTAGGATACTAATGTTGATGCTAGTGTCTATCCTAGATGTTAGAGTTTAGGGAGCAAGGAAACAAGTACAGGCTCAAAACTTATAGACATGGAAGATAAGTACATCTTAAGCATTCTAGGCAAGAAAGAAGGTATGTATCATCAACATAAGATAGGGCAAATTAAGAGATAGGCCAAGGGGCATAAGATAGAGTAGATGCAAAACTTGTGGAATTGGAAAAGGTCTAGAATTGAGAGGAACAACCAAGGTCTGAGTTTGCCAAGTATATAAGATTGAGGTGCTATATAATCATAAGTTTAATCATAAGCTAGTGTATACAATAGTGGTGTTTGGTTCATATATTTTGACCTAGAAGTTTGATTTTAGTTTCATTTGAACCTTTATAAATCATATTCAAAGAGATATGTAGTGACATAAATGTGAAATGAGTTAGTTTCAAATAATTTTTTTATTTATGTAGAAATTTTAGGAGAGAATAAGGTAAAATTTGGGTTTATTGATAAATAAATCAAAACAAGTCAATTATGGTGGTGGATACTAGTTGATTTAGTGAATAACCCATGAACAAAATAACTAAAGTTATTTTATAATGGATATTAATCTCTTTATTAAATAAAACATGAAATTTGGATGAATAATTCAATACGTGTTTTTATTTTATTATCATAGTTTTTGAGCTAGAGTAGTAGTTAATAAAAACAAATTTTTGTATGAAGGTTGTGACCCAATTCCTTTGCGATAAAATTCTTTCATCATATTATATCAAAGGGAGATCAAACTTGGGTGAATTCCTAATGGCAATAAACTTCAACGATAAAGTTACACAACAACACTGATTGTGAAAACTATTATTTTCAAAAGTAATAGAAGGAAGAATCTCATTATCTCAAGAACACTCAACAATGTAATCCTTCTGATGTTCATGAATCAAATGTTTATCATAATTATTTTTTAATGTTCTTAGTCTATGCTTCACTATTCTACATTAGAAGTTTTTATTTATTTAGGTCCAGATTACTTTAGATGAATGATGTGATTTGTAATTCATAATTTATAATAAATTAGTGTATCTACATTTAGATTAATGTTTCAAGTTTTAGTGAATGATTAGTTATGTTATTACTTAAGTGAATGTGCAATGAAATTTACTCTATTGGTGAATAAATATATATATTTTACATACCTTAATATATCCTATGCATTCGGGTCTTGCACCATATTTTAATAGAGATTTAGTTTTACTAGTGTCTTTGAACATTGGTTTGTTTTGATTTTTAATTGATAACAATTTATCTTGGTTATATGGTTGACATTCAAAATTATTTAATGCCTCACCCTTACCTTTTTTGAGTTTTTTTATATAAATGGATCTAAAATTTGTTCTATATAAAATTAATTTATGTACTCACCTAATTTTGGTAAAGTCATGTAATCATGGAGTCTTTATCATCGATTAGTGCATTTGGTTTATTTTATTATATTATCCTCTCTTTGGTACACTTTTCATTCACATTGGACTCTTGATAATCTTGCATCATCCAAAATTTAATCTAAACATCGTATGTCAATTTTTTGCCTTGTGATCCACCCAATCACCGTGTATTACCACTTGATCTCCAATTTGTGATCATTTCCTACCTTGACCATTTTAGTATTCATCCTAAAGTGGGATCCATAAGCTAGTATGAAATTGATCATGTCTCACGTGGGTCTGTTATGCCACCATACCCTAATTTCCCGTGCCTTGATTTTTGGATTTCACTCATTTCCATAGTTAATCTATGTGTGAATGTGTCCTAATTTGAATTCAAATGAGTTTATGTATATAGATGTACCATAATCTATTTACCATATTATATGTACCAAGTTATTAATTCAAAAATTGATCACATTCATTGCACACTTATTAAGGAGCTTTCACTTTCTATTTGTATTCCACTCTCCATCTATTTAAGTCTTGTGGTTGCATATTAATACCAAAATAAGGTTGCATTAAAGAATATATAGCATTGTTGTTTAACTTAATGAGAGAAGGAGAAGTATTATCTCACTTGGGTTGGGTCACTCACATACACAATAAATACATTAAACCCATATTCACATTGATATGTAGTTACAACCCTTAAGGGGGCCTAGGGAATTTTACTTTGAATATGTTCCTTTGTCTTGGATGTGTTTCTAGATGTTACAGTTGAACTACAGTTCATCAAAAGATAATATATTTAGATGAATATTACATATATTTTGCCTATCAAAAAAATAACTTTGGACTTCTTTTGTTAATGAAGGGTTCTAAAAAATTATGGACCTCAGGAATTTATAGATCTAATTTTAGACTTGATCGATGGCTTTTGGCCAAACTATCACTTTCAAATTCTAAATTTGGTCATTTTTTATTTTGAAGTTAGTCTAAAAGTGGTCATCATGACAAATCATTTCCAAATTTATGTAAAGTATTATATATTATTCTAAAACATGTTTTTTTCAATCTTAGTCACTATCAAAACTATGGTAAATAAGAAACTAGGTTAACATCTCTTTGTCATTTCAAATCACTTACTCATTTTGTCCATTCTTATTAGGCATTAGATAAGTTTGCTTATTGTATTTATTATAATTACTTAGAGTTTCCTTATGTCATTTTAAAAATTAATTGGCATAGTGTTTTGAACACTTAAGTGTCATTTTTGTTAAATAGTTGCCTTGAAAGTTGTTAGATTAGATTTTATTTTTATTTTGTAAGGTAGTTGTTGAAAAATTGATTTAGATTTATTATAAGATTGGGATTTATATTGTCATCCCATATTATTTAGTAATCCATAGGATTACCAAGTTATTCCTAATAACAATACTCTTTTAAGATCTAAATATAACTTGTGTTCTGGGATTGTTAAAAACTAGTAGCCCATAAAATGAGAGGGTATTTATACCCATCATCATTGTTTGTGTGTTTCAAAACCTACATCAACATAAACATCTTTGAAAATTTAAAAGCATTATTATTTTGCTTTTTTTTCCCTTATAATTGGTACTTGTTGAGAGGCATTTACTTTTTAATTTATCTTTGAAATAGAATTATAAACTTTCAACTCTTGTTATTCCAAAATATCAAACTAGTTACTTCAATTTATTGGAGCCTTCCATTTAGAATTTTTGATCATATGTGACTTATTTATCTTCACCTATTAAAACCTCTCATAATATATAAGTTTATGATATCTAAGTATGTCTCATGAATATATATAGATATAAATGTATCAAAAATCTTATATGAATAATAACACAAAATTATTACTTGAAGAACCACTCGTCAAAATCATTGTATGAAAATTTTTAAGGATTATTTTAGTGGATAAGATATATAATACATTATAAAAAGAAACATTTACAAAAAAAAGTAGAAGATGGATGTGTTTTATTTATTTAGTGATTAATGTAATATAAATAGAATAAAATAATTTATATCTATATTATGTAAAATAGGTCATTTATCACACAAATTTAAATGTAAAAGAGATATTGATACTATACTTACTATTTTTAAAATTGGGGAAAAAAGGGAAGGGATGCAATTATCTTATTTTATAAATTATATTGCTTATCGATTTCCTCACAACCTCCAAAAATGTTTTGTATTATCTCTATGATTGTTATAATCATAAAACATGATTTCAAAACATGCATGGACACTGATAGTGAAGCTTAGATCCCTACAAAAACTGGTATTATCTAGGATTTTTTGGTACTATTTAAGTTTATTATGCTAGTCTAAGCTAGTTTAGATAATTGGTTTTGTGTCTATAGATATCTCTTATGAAAATATTTACCTTTAGTCCTATGCATGAATCTTTGTTTTCCTTCTCTTTGCTTCAAAACCTCAATTGCACTTTTGACACTAACGTGACCTAAAAAATGGGTTAATAAGTTGGATTAGACTAAATTTAACCACTAATATTTAATAGTTGTGTGTTTCTTATAATTAAATACTCTAAAGAGGGCTCAAACAACACATAGTTTTCCCATTAATGTGTGTGTGTATACAAATTATTTGAGTGCAATTTTAAATGAAAATTTACTTAGGTCCTTATTCAATACTTGTTGGCATGAAAATTTGTTAGGAGGATAAATTGATGACTTCATGTCAACAATGTGGGGAACAAAGTCCCTCTCCTATTAGCAAACAAAGCTACCTTTATTGAAAGCCAAAATAGGAAAGTAGGAAATATTTACAAACAAAAGAATGTAAAACATGGGGTAGTAATTTTAACCTAAAAGCATGAAAAAGAATTTTTAGAAAGGAATATATATAGTGAGAGAGAAATAAGGGAGAAGTTTTAAGCAATAAACTCATCAAGTTAGAAATCGAGACTAGATGAAAGTATTGAGAAAAAAATTTGACTTTCGAAAGAGGAAAATCTCTCTCACTTAGTGGGTCAGAAATACATAATCATATCCTTAGGGACATGAAATATACACCAAAATAATATTTGACTTTGATAACAAAAACCAATAACCTTCTATATTTTCTAAAAGAAATAACTAAGAAATTGTCTCTATTCCCATCGAGATTTTCACATGTGTTGGAAATGTAAACTACAACTCTAGATAGGAAATTTGTAACCTAATATATTATTCTCAATAGTTTGAAATTTGTAACAATGGTAATGAAAATCAAATATTATGAATTAAGTAAAATACATAATTCAAAAGATATTACTAATGCAAAGTTTATAAACACCTCTTTTTATTGATTCTGAAGAGTAGAAAGATTGATCTCCTTTTACAATGCTTTGCCAAAAATTCTATCTATTTTGAACCCTTATTATAAATCTATAACTTGTATAATTTCTAAAACCCAACTTTTTTACCTTTTTATATAATTGCTAAAATACCAACAAGAAATTACAACTTGAAATGGTGCAAAAAAATTTAAGTATTTAACACCACTTGGTGACTTAGCTTAATTTCTTGTTAAAGCACATTATCAATTTTCATAAATTGAAAAAGCAAGTCAAAAAAATTACAAAGATAATTTTTAGAATTACAATGCACATTTACAAGGGGAAAAAGAGTGCAACAACACAAGTTAAGCACAAAGAAACAAGAGAAGATAATGCATAAACATTGGAAGAAATGTTTCATTCTTCTTACTATTGTATTAAAAATTATTTTCCTTTCAAGAAGTCATCAAATCTATGGAGAAATATCTTAATCAAGTCTTCATCTAGTACATTTGTGTACCTATAGGCAATGTCTGCTGAGTAGTCTAACTCTTTCATTTCCTGAAGCTTGCCTCGAAGATTATTTATTTTCATATCCAAATTATCCACATTCACTTGGAATTTGGACAAATAACAATGTTCTTCATAACCAAATACAGATGTAAGATTATCAATGTCTTGAATTCACTCTTTGAATTCTCCAATTATGGTTTCAATTGAAATTAGATTTCCCTCTTGATCCTTGTCATTAACAAAATGACAATCCAAATTCTTGACTTAAGTGTCGATTTCCATCATTATGTCACTTCCAAGTGACCTTGCATCATTGAATATATGAACACACTCTTAAAGGGACTGATTCTAAATTTAATGGCCCAAAAAAATTCAATCTGATAGACAATTTCATCCTTATTGATTACTCATTTTTTAACAAGATCAACAAAAGGAAATTTAGAGAATTCAACCAACCCTGGAATGAATTCCTCCCAATTTTGTTTCTCCTAAGCATATCCATTTTCCTTTGTTTCTAGTGGTTCATATTGTGATTGAATTTCAAATAATATCATCATTGCAGAAATAATTTC
Source organism: Torreya grandis (assembly GCA_037957365.1). Classification (NCBI taxonomy): domain Eukaryota; kingdom Viridiplantae; phylum Streptophyta; class Pinopsida; order Cupressales; family Taxaceae; genus Torreya; species Torreya grandis. Next base: position 1,064,896 of record JARHVA010001865.1, on the reverse strand, counting down.
TAAGGGCCCTTGATCAGTAACTTTTTTAATCTAGTCTTTCACTATATTACCCATTTGGCCTACCTCTCTCACTTTTTACAATGTCTTGGCATGAAGACTTAATGAAGCAATAGTTGGTTAAATTGTCCCAATCAATCTATGTATTACTGAGTATAACTATTCCACCTTCTCTTTTAGTTCATATTCTATCACCTTGTCTTTGTTCATTTTTCAAAGATGGTGTCAATTACCAACTAAACATCTCTTTTCATCCTTTCTCTAGTGGATTTTACCAAATAAACCTTGGATACCTAATAGTCTTCAACCCTAATTTTTGACTTATCCATTTCAACTGTAGGAATATCCACTTCTACACATTTTTCTCCATTTTCATCTATCACCATTCATGAAACTATCCTCACTTTCTTTGGATTCTTTGAGAAAGGAGTTATCAAGGTTCCAAAATCTCTCTCTCCAGGTTCAATAATTTTTCTCATTCTCTTCACTACTGTAGACAACCAATCTAAAGTTATCATGCTTAAGGAAGGAAATGGGATAGAAGTTGAAATAGGTGGAACAAGCCTATCTAAAGTTGAAGAAGGTGTTTTTTTAATTGGGGAACCTTGAAAAGATGTTTCAATTTACTCTTGTGTATTGATTGTATCAAAAGGAATTTTTGGATAAGGAGCAATGGGAAACTCAAGATTCAAGGGAAAAGATGAAGAGATATGAGTAACCTCTTTGGGAAAGTAGAAAACATAGGAAACATTATATCATCTGAAGCTAAGAAATGTTGAGTTGTGTTCTCTACTAGTTTTTGAGAAAATGGAAAACTATCAACTGGAACCTCTTGAGGAATTGAAATTTTAGGAAAAAAAGAAACATTTTCACCTAACCTTTTTATTTTTAGCTTGATAGTTTTCCATGGTTGAATGTCTTGTTGAGTAGATTCAAGCTCATACATCTCTTTTATTATGGGAGGTTCTCCGTTAGGGCCTGCCTCATCTATCTTTCCTGGCTCATCTTGTTCCTTATAGACTCTACCAAATTCATCTTCCCCAGGAAGAGTAGGGAAATCAACATTTAAAACATTAACTCCCTTGTCTTTCAACCATCTAAGAGTTCTATCAAGTACGTCTCTTATCTTACTTTTTAGAGAAGTAGATTTCTTTTTGTCCTAATGTACTATAGGCAATGGCTTTATTGTGATGCCCTCTTTTTCAAAGATGGTGTCTAATATGACCTCATCATCAACTAACTATTTTAGCACTTTCATTATTCCAAATTTTACTATTTGTCTCATGATAAACCATGAATAGCCCTTGATTCTCACTGCTTTCTCATCATCATAATCCATCCAATAGTATTCAAAAATGTGAAACATGTTGAAACAAAGATCCAAGATTGTGTTTAATTAGGCCCTTATTGTCAAATGCAAACCTACTTTCAAACATCTTAAGGTTATAGAGATACATGTATTTCTAAACTAGTGATGGGCAAGTATACCTACCAATTAAGATTGGAAATTTGATCCCTATTTTATATTATATTGTCAGAAACTTGCATGATTCAACAATCTATTGCACCAATTCCATCAACACCCATTTTTTGCTAACATATCATCAGAGCACATAAGGAACAACTTCAAAACCATTGATTCTCAAATAATTGAAGGTTAAGAACTGTATGAACCAAGATCCCCATCTTGTTATTTTTTATAGGGTGTAATTGATATTCTTGTGTTGAAGAGTTCCTTTACAAATAACTAGATGACGAAATAAACAAATTGATCATTTACTCTTTTGAAGTGATGAGCATTTTCCTTCAATGTTAGTTGGGGATAGAAGTCATACACCATTGCTTTTTTTAAATCACCCACTATATACAATCCATAAAAATACCTTTGACTTGCTACAATGTAAATAAGATACAAAGTTATATAGAATTTTGACGTGAATTTTACCTCCATGAGATGCTTGTGAATGACATCACTGATCATTTACCCCTAATTGATAGATTGTTTATTTCTAAGAATGATCTAAATGAATATGTACATCCATGTCTAAAAATTATTTACATTTAATTTCCCGCTATCCTATGCAACAATGTGATCATGTCACTTATCTCATCTTTGAAATCAGATCTTGTAAGATTTTTTGGAAGTTGAGTACAGGAATATTTTAGCTTAGTTAACCAAGATTTATTGAATTGTTTATAACATGATATACTATTGTCATCCTAAAATATTTGGGAGAACTTAGGAGTTATATGCACAAAATATTCATTATCTAGAAGGTGAAAAATAATGTCAATTTGCTCAGGAGCAAAAATCACTACCAACTCCCGCTGGGGATCTCTTAACTCCCTTGTTTTTGATTTGTAATTATTTACCACAATCAAAACTAAATTATGACACTATAATGACATTAGGAATGTTTTTGTCTATGTCAATCCACTATTACGAATACTTTGACCAAATTCTATCTTATGCACTGTGTTCATTCTTTGCCCAACGATATTTCCAATGTTGGACTCCAATAGCAAAGGAAGTGTCACACCTTGAAATTGATACTTCATGATTTATTTTCCTTTAATCAAAATCTCCTTTTTCGAAGTAGGAGATGAAGATAGCAATTTGACAATAAAATTGATAAATTTAAAAATTTGCAAAAAAGCTCCTTATTTACAAAAAATGATGGAAATGAAAAATGAAGTATGTACCCACAAGTTGATCATGAAAATTAATCTAGTGTATTTTTAAAACTCTCTGTATGAATTTCAATTTCCCTTTGACCAAATTCTCTGTTTACAAATGCACATGTAGAAAATTCCTCTATATTGCTTATTACGAACTTTTCCAACCAATGAAAATGAATGGAAGAAATTATATATTTTTTTTTCTTCTAATTTTTAAACTATTTTCCTGCTCTTTGTGATTTTTTAAATTTACATAATTTAAAAATCCCATAGTAAATATTTCTTAGAATTAATGCTCAATATTTTTTAGATGAAACTCGTGACAGTGCAATGAACCAAAATGATTAAAATTTCACCACCACCAATTCTATTCCCAGTTGTTACCTTTTTTTATGAAAACAAATTTTCACCAAAAAACCCTATCAACCTTTTCAATGTCCTCCTCAAAGCTGAATCCATACTAATCCAAAAACATGCAAATTGAATATTTTCAAAATTGGTAAAATGACAAATATATATGCCAACTTTCACTCATTCATTTTTCCCATTTTTAAATTTTCCACTCAATTGTTTTTTTCTACCCTCCCACATAGGTGTACGACCTATCATATGACAACCATATGATTTGGTATGGGAGGAAAAAAATCAAAATAATTTTAATTTTTTTTGCCCAAACTGATCACAAGTGGATAGTATGACTTTGAAACAACTAGAAAAAAATTAAAAAATAAACAAAAATCAATCTTTGATAAGGTCATATGGCCAGTTGGTGCCCTTATGTAGAAAAAATCAAAGAACATTTGTCAGAATAAACAAATGGCACAGGTCATACAACTATCATTACTAGGGGAAAAAAATTTGATTCTACTTCTAGAAGTTGTACAACTTGTTTGGTTGAGGAAAAAAAGAATAATTTTAATTTTGCTTCCTTTGGGGTAGTACAATTATTGTGGTGCCTTAGTTGGTTGAGGAAAATAAAAATTTGCTCCAAATACACTACCTTTTCCCTCAGATATGTTCTTGTTTTCTTTGTGCACTTTAGGAGGAAACTCAAAAAACTTAAAATGAAAATTTCATTTGCCTAAAATTTTCCTGTGTCGATGTAGAGCCTAGCTCAGTCTTGGAAAATATTTTTGAAAATCTCTATGAACTCGCATGACTAAAAATATTTTCTTTTTTTCAATTTGCTTCACTTTCGTAAACTTTAGAAAAAAATTCTTCTGAGAGTCACTGGCTAAAACACTGATAGAAAATCAATTTTTAAAATGTTTAAAAATTACTATAAATGAGCATGCAAATTAAAAATATAAATTTGAAAGGAAGATGAACTTCTTTTAAAACTACCTAAGGAAGCAATGGTATTTGCATGATTAACAAAAAACATTTATGAGTTTGCATGTAAGCTTGAAAAAAAAAGCTTCAATTAGCAACGGTAATTTGTACAGGAAAATTTCAAGTTGCAAAGTGGAATTTTGCATTAACATGACTTTTAGAAATGTAATTTGCATTTGCACAATTAGAAGAAACGTGATTTGAATTTGCATGACTTGCAAAAACAAAATTTTGAATTGCATGAAAAAGGGAAATTTAAAATAATTTTGCAATTTACATGAAGTTTTAATTTTTTTTACAAATTGCATGGAAATAAAAAATATTTTTGCAATTTGCATGGGAACCGAAAACTTTTTCATAAATAACATATAAACCCAAAACAGAATTGTAAATTGCACCAAAGCCAAAAAAGATTTTGCAAATTGTATGAAGACTAAAAAGGTTTCACAATTTGCATAACTTATGAAAAAGTAATGTGTATTTACACAACTCATATAAAAATAAGATGATTTCTACAAATTACAAGGAATGTTAGGTGTTTTTTGCATGGAAGGTTTAAATGTGTTTTTAAACAATTCAGGATTAAAAATGTAATAGCTGCAAATTTTTAATTAATCAATTTTTTGATTGATTTATTTTTTTATTTTTTCAATATTTTGACATTTTTGATAATTTTTTTTTAAAATATTCATTTATTAAAAATTGAGTTTTCCATCATTTTTTCATCATTTTCAAAATCTACAACAATAGTACTCTATATACTAAAATATGGTATTATACACTTAACAATGTTAGTTTTGAACTATCTTCACCCCACATGACTTGTGCATAGATATATGGATCTAATTCTCCATCTTCTCTCACCCACATGCTTTCTATAGATCCAATCCTTCCAACTTGCTATCAACCACTTACAGGAATTCACCCAGTTTGTGCCAAACTAGTAAACTATCATACACAAATATCTATACATCATCATATTAGTGTTACTATCTCCCAGATAGAAATTTTAGACTTAGATAGTACTAATGAAGTTTGATGTTTTCGTTCTTCACCTAAAAATGGTCAAATTACAAAATTAAATCATTCCTCTTTTAGGTTTTCATCCTTATTTTTAGGGTTTTTAAATATATTATAGCGCACTAAATACCTATTTAGTTTATCACCAACCAAGATAGTATTGTAGATAGTTGAACATGTGTGACACACATACATCGAGACATTATCCTATTATAAAACAATCCCCATAGAGTCCTATACCTTAAAGAATTTCCCATAAAACACATGACTATATGAGCAGTGATGATGATAATTACATTACAATGCTCGATTCCTTCTTGGATTCTAATACACTTACATATGTTACTTTTTTATGAAATATGACATTTGCATCATATGATATAGGCCCTTCCCATTACCATGCCATAAATGAGATAATTGGTAAACACCTTTTCAAATTTCAAGACAAATTAAATAAAATTTATAAAAAAAACATTCAATATTATCAAAAAATAAAAAAATAGGACCTAAGCATGGCATGATGGCTAGCTATGCTATTTAAATTTGTTATTTCTCACATATTTTGTAAATGGTATATTATGTTTATATGCATACATTTCATAATATATGAGTGTGGTGTAGGACATATAGATCATACAAAAATACATAAATGCTGGACCTTTCTTATACCCTAGGGCCATGCCAATATTGGGGGCATCTATTTTCAAAGGTTAAACTATTCACATGTTATATATTTCTATGACCTCTTTCCATGTTGATCTACATAGATTTCTTACACATGTCTTGGTAGTTACTCATATCTTACAGTGTTACGTAGATATGTTACTTTACTTTGATGTGATAATGATATACATGAATAGTGTTGGCTAGTTTTCACATATTCTATGTTTCAATTATACTATTTCCTTTTACACTAGGATACCTGATTGTTTTTCTATTGTGTGTGGATTTTAAGCCTTTGTTTTTGGCTCCTTAGAATTATTTTTCATAATTTATTGCCCCTTATTTTTGGCTCATTAGCCTTAGTTGTTTGTGGCTCCTTATCCTTGGTTGTTTGCGACATATTTATGACCCTTATATGTAGGTCTTTTGCACTATGTGTGACATTATATGTTATTGAGTGACATTTATTGTTGAACTTGTATGATTTTTTATTTTGAAAGTGTCATGATCCATATCACACACTTCCCATTTTTAGGTAGTTTCATGGTCCTTATCATCCACCTTCTCTTTCACAAACCTATTTAGTGCATTATTAGAGATGGATATTACTATGTTTCCAAAATCTATATTTGTATTGAAATATCACTTATATGCCCTTGCATTCCATAGGTTACATACATGATTTGATGTCATATCAATTGCTATGATGAAACATTCTCAACATTTTAACATGAATATACATGATGACATCTTTATACATGACATGATATAATTAAAGTTTATTTTAAGATGAGTGACTTACATGATACATACCTCATATTCAAAGGGGGCATATTAGTGGGATTTTTCATAGAGACTTAAGCCCATATAAGCAAAAAAATAAGCTTATATGAAAATATACATGAATCAAAGATTTAAGAGTGGTTCATTTATCATATGGTTTAAAATATGAGATATATATTAACACATTGGAACATATTATGGGCGCATATACCATGCATATGCACTCACTTTATAGATACATGAGATTATAGAGTACATATTCAAATACACTTGAGTACATATGCCATGTATGTGAACATAATTTATAGAAAAAAATTTACATGTAGATACATTTGAGATACATGTTCTTATATTTAGCATATAGATGCATAACATTCTATCAGTTTAGAATCAAGTAGTTAATATAATGGGATGTGAAATGGTTTCATACATATGTAATATTATATTTTACCAATATTAACACCAATTAGTTCAAATTATGGGGCATGAAATTGGTCCATGCACATTTTTGCCTATGTAGTTTATTACCAAGTGTTTACCAAGTATTTATCAAGCAATGAACACCTATAAATCTATAAGTATATCTAAAAAAGTTAATTCTAGTTTTAATGAGTAATGTGGTTGAGGTTCTATGTTACTTAACAGTATAGACATTACTCTATAAGCCAATTACATGGCTCCCACATTCTATGTTGGGGTTAAAATATCTATGATAAATTATATACATGAGGTTTGGAGGAATTTGTCTTCTAATTCATGGCCCTTTCCTAAGTAAAATTTTAAATTAGAAATTGATTACCCTAAATTTATTCCAAGTTCTCCAAGTGATTTAATGAGGAAGCACATTTCTCCAATTATTCAATGAGGAAGCATAATCTCCAACAAGCTATACTGAACATGGTTCACCCACATATAGGCGTACTCTTTCCTTGCTCTTAACTTTCAATTACAAATTTACTAGTTTATGCATTTTCAAATTTTCACTTTATGGACATTGACTACTACATGTTCATTGAAATTTTTCTTGGAGAAACTTGCATATTTGGATCCTTCTCCCAAAATACAAAGTGTGGTGTATACACTCAGATATATATTTATCATTTTACTCTAGTGTTAGAAATATTGTCATTGATGTCAAGGTCTAGTATTATTGGTGATAAAGGCCCCATTGCATTTAATGGTGTTTTTAATATTCATATCTTGTCTAATGTGTGTTAATAATTATTTAATATTAATGAATATTTTTTTGGTTGCATAAGTCAAAAGAGGGCCTATAGAGAATTCAAAGAGTCATGGGGTAAAGACAAAGGAGGAATGGGACACATTTTCTCATGAAGAGTCATCATGAGGAATTCAAAGAGTCACCATGTGAAGACAAAAGAGGGTATGGTCCATTTTTATATGAAGGGACACTTTAAGGAATATGAAAAGTCACCAAGATAAAGAAAAAAGAGGAAAGGATGCATTTGCTTATGAAGATTCACCATATGACTTTTCAAATGCAAGATTACGAAGGGTCATGAAAGTTTGGCACCATTTTCTATGAGGATTGAAGGGTCACAAAGGGTAAATGCCAAAGGTCATTTGAAAAGATATAAATAAAGGCTTGAGAATCCATTTGTAATATGCAAGTGTGTGCATGGTTTGTATTTGTTTTCAAAGAGAGAAAAGCAGGAGATATTGTAGAGTTCTATCATTTGTTGAGTAAGCAACATTGAGAGATAGTTGAGTTTTATACGTAAGAGGGGTTGGGGCTCCTGTGGGTTGGTGCTCAAAAATCTTTGTAAGGGGTTGGTGCTCAAAAATAGTTGATATGTTGGTGCTCAAAAAATGGGTTAGTGCTCTTGCAAGTTGGTGCTTATGAACTTGTTCTCCATGGTTTTTCCCACTTTAGGTTTCCATGTAAAAATATGGTCTCTCTCTCTCTCTCTCTCTCTCTCTCTCTCTCTCTCTCTCTCTCTCTCTCTCTCTCTCTCTCTCTCTCTCTCTCTCTCTCTCTCTCTCTCTCTCTCTCTCTCTCTCTCTCTCTCTCTCTCTCTCTCGTGTGGTAATTATTATTGTTTTAGTTTTATTACATATCTTGAATGTGTGATTAAGTGGTTAAAGAAAATAAATTAGATTAAGTAAAAGATATATAATATACTGATCACCCCCCCTCGGTATATTTCATGCTTAACATTTAGTATTTTTATTCCATTTAAATACTATAAAAAGAGGGTAGAATTTTTAGATACTAAAATATGGTATTATATACATGGAAATGTAAGTTTTGTCTTACCTTCACCCTACATGATTTATGCATACATATATGACTCTAATTTTCCATCCTCTCACACCTGCGTTATATTTATAGGTCTAACCCTTCTAAGTTGTTGTGTCTATACCAAAAACTATCATACTCAGACATCTCAAGATCATCAATTTATTGTTCCTATCTCCCAAAAATAAAAAATAAACTCATACATTACCATTTAGATGGTACTAATCAAGTCTGACATTTTCATCTATCACCTACCAATGGTCAAATTACAAAATCAAATCATTTCCATATGTCAACATATTTTCATAGCCCAAACAAGGGAGGCCAACCCTAAGGGAAACAAGACAAAGAGAGATTGCTAGGGAGATTGCCAGTGGAAAATAGAAAACACTGGAGTCCCAACCCTCCAAAATCTCTAAATGAGAATATTATCATGGAATTTGAGGGGCTTTAATAGTCCCTCAAAGTAGTTTGAGTTTTAAAATTGCATTTTAAATAATAAACTAGATATTCTATTACTCCAAGAAGTCAAGATGAAAGAGGAGAATTTTACGAAAATTGTTGACTATATATGGCCTAAGGTGGCTTTTTGTATGAGTCTTGCTGAAGGGGCTTCAAGAGGGATTGTCACTATGTGGAATAGTGCTAAAATCCAAGGATCTCTTATGGCCCATCATAAACACTTTTTGATTACCAATTTTTCCATGAATTCCTTGAAATGGACGTTGGTAAATGTTTATGCACTGAATAACAGAGCTTTGAGACAAAAATTATGAATAGATTTTAGTAGCTATAGGAATAATCCTCAAAATTCTAAATGGATGTTAGCTAGAGATTTTAACACACCTTTATAGCCTTCTAAAAAATAGGGTGGAATTATTGATTACTCGAACAACATGTTCGACTTTGCTGAATTCATCAATGATTGGGGATTATTAGACATAGAGTTGCAGAACCAAAATTTTACTTGGACTAATAAAAGAAGAGGAGATCAAATGATTCAAGTTAAATTAGATATATTTTTGATATCAAGCAACTAGAATGATTATCAGAATATGCAGGCACAGGCTCTACCCAGAACCATGTCTAACCACTACCCGATTATCCTCAATTGGAGAGATCAGGGACATCACGGACCTCCTCCATTCCATTTTGAAGCTATGTGGATTAAACACAAATGTTTTAGACAAATGGTGGCTCAATGGTGGAATATTCCCATTCAAGGTACTCCTATGTTTAGAATAGTCAAGAAACTCCAGCACATTAAACAAGAAGTTTATGGCTGGAATAGATACAGTTTTGGGCAAGTTTTCCAATAGAAGAAAAATATAATGGGAAAACTCAAGGCTATTCAGCAACTAATTGATTAAGGGGATGACTCTGAGGGCACCTTAAAATAAGAGAACAATCTGTCTTCAAAATGAAAGAATCTGATGGAAAGGGAAGAGGTTTTCTGGAAACAAAAATCCCGTGTTCAATGGCTCAAAGAGGGTGATAGGAACACTGATTTTTTTCATCTCTCAGCTATGAAACATAGAAAAGCCAACTCAATAACTAAGCTTGTCGTAGATAATGGAGACATTATTACTAAGGATAATGAAATAGGGGAGCAAGCTAGGGTGTTCATTTAGAAACTGCTTATGGAAGAAAACAATAATGATAGAATTGATAGATCTATGAGTCAATTCATTGATAAAATCCCCTATTTGATAATAGAAGAAGACAATCTGGAAATGTTATAGCCTATATCTAATGAAGAAGTACATGTTATTTGATTCTCCATGGGCACTTTTAAAGCCCTGAGTCCTGATGGCTTTCCTCCTATATTCTTTCAAGAATATTGGGAGATTGTTAGAGCAGACCTCACAGCTACAGTTCGTGATTTTTTTAGATCTGGAAAACTTTTGAAACAAGTCAATAATACCTTCATTGTACTTGTTACTGAAAAATCTCAAAATTTACACCTTGTTGATTTCAGACCCATTAGCTTATGCAACACTGTGTATAAGATATGTACTAAACTACTGGTTTTGAGAATTCAACCCTTGCTTGACAAAATTATTTCTCCTACTCAAAAAGGTTTCATCCTGGGCAGACAGATTCTTGATGCTGTGATCACCACACATGAGACTATCCACTCCATGGATAAGAGCAAAATACCTGGGATGGCCCTCAAGCTTGATATATCCAAAGCTTATGATAGAGTCTCATGGACTTTTCTATTCCAAGTGATTAGAAAATTTGGGTTTAATGATAAATTGTCTTGCTTATTATGGAATGCGGTCTCTTTTGCTAAATTCACAATGATGTTTAATGGTGTTCCTAGAGGGTTTTTCTCCTCCTTGAGAGGAATTCATCAGGGAGACCCTCTCTCCCTGTACCTATTCATCATTATCACTGAGGCACTAGGAAGATACATACAAGTTGATATAGTTTCAAAAAAGCTAGTAGGCATCAAACCTGCCTCTTCCCTTCATCCTATGGTTATACAACAATTTGTGGATGATACCATCTTATTTGGTATCTCATCGGTGATCGAAGCTAGAAGATGGAAGAATATACTTAATGATTATGCCAAAGACTCGGGACAAAGAATAAATTTCTAGAAAAGCAATGTCTACTTCTTCAACACTCCCAATGAACTTAGACATAATATCATTGATATCTTAGATTGTACTGAGGCTGGCCTACTAGCTACCTACCTAGGTCTCCCACTCTCAGTCAAAGAGGTATCTTCAAGTTTTTGGAATGGTATTGTGGAACGTACATAGAGGAAACTTCTTGGGTGGAAGGGAAAACTACTCAGTAGTGTGGGTAAGCTGCAACTTCTTCGGACATCCTTGAGAGGTATTCCTACTTACTTCATGTCTCTTTTTAAAATTCCTACGTATTTTATTGAAAAGCTGGAATAGATCCAAAGGAAATTTTTATGGATGGGAGTGAAAGACAAATAGAGAATGTCTTTAGTCAAATGGGAAAAAGTGTGTCTCCTAAAATCTCATGGTGGACTTAATATAAGATCCATCAGGAAAATGAATAAAGCCCTCCTCTCAAAAGTTAGTTGGAATCTGATTCACAACAATAGTGAGTGGGGGGGAAATAATGTATGCCAAATACATGCATAGCATTGATGATTCCAACTTTCTTCAACAAGCGAGATTACCCCAAGGGTCTGTGATATGGAATAAAATACTAAAAGGTAGAAGTCTTCTCAAACAAGGAATTAGGTGGAAGCTTGGAAATGACTGGCCGATTAAATTCTGGGATAATAATTGGTTAAGGGACAAGCCTCTCATCTCCTAAGGAAACTATGGAGAAATTATAGGCCTGAATACTTAGTTCTTTGGTCATAGAGTTAGTGATTATATGGAAAATAACAATGGGATAAGGAGCTGGAAAAACCTTTTGGATTGTTGTGTGCACAGGCCTGAGCTTATCCCAAGAATTTGAGAGATCCAACAATGTGTTCAAGAAATTATAATCTTGCTCTTCCCTCGAGAGGATGAACAATACTGGTGGCTAAATAAGAATGGATCGTTCTCTGTCAAATCTGCCTATCATCTACTTACACTTGAAGCTCAGAATAAGGAGGTATGGAAAAAGGTTTGGAATCATAAACTCATTCCAAAGATTAACTTGTTTTGGTGGGCTGCTACCCATAACAAAATCCTTACTCAGGACAACCTTCAAAAGAGCAAGTTTACTTTGGTCAACAGATGTTTTCTATGTGGTTCTAGAGAGGAATCAATTTCACACCTATTCATACACTATGAGTTTACCCAGGATTTATGGGGCAAAATACTTAACAACTTTGGCATTGAATGGGTTTGCAATTCTAACCTTAAAGAAGTAATTCTTAGCTAGAACTCAATCTTCACACATCCCTGGATTAAGGAACTATGGAAGCAAGCTCTATCATGCTTGAGCTGGACTTTATGGAAAGAGCAAAATCACAAAAAATTTAGGGACACTACTAGAAATGTTGCTTAGGTGTTTAACTCCTTTGCTAGGACCATCTTGGAAAGTGTTACAACAGCTCATATTATTATTACAGAGAAACCCCTATCTAAATTTGAAAGTCAAATTGCTTCCAAATGGAAGGTTTTAAACCTTATCCCTGGGCATGATAATTCCAAAATTCTTCAGAGACTTCATACTAAATGGATACCACCTAAACCCAATTGGATGAATCTCAATTTTGATGGGGCATCCAAGTTGAGTGGTAAAGCAAGTGGAGGAGGAATAATAAGAAATGAAAAAGGAGGGATGTCTGTTGTCTATGTCGGTGGCATGAGTTTCCAGAGCAATAACTATGTTGAAGCTATGGCCTTACTTTGGGGATTAAAGTTAGCTATATCCCTAGGAATTAGAAATTTGAATATTCAGGGAGATTCTAAGTTGATCATAGATGTCGTTAATAAAGCATCTAACATTGGTATCCATCTAAAAGACATCATTACGGACATCCAGTTCCTTTTACAAAAGTTTTCCAAAGTTGAGATTACCCACACCTACAAAGAAGGTAACAGGGTCATTGATGCTTGTGCCAACCTTGGTCAGCAATTCTTAGGATGGAGGGTATGGCGACAAGGGGCTCATATACCCCCAAACATTATAGAGATCATTCAGAAGGAGATGATGGACCATGAATGATGCATATTAATGACGAAGATAGCTTTCGAAGGCGGTCCATGTGGAGAAGGCCATTGCGGATCATGTAAGCAGTGGGTAATCCAGGAAATGCTGACAATGCAGATAATGAGAATCTTAAGGATCTTGTTAATTCTATAGTTATGTAGTTTTGTCCTTTCTGACTCTGGTCTTTCTAGTGTTTTGTTTTTCTTCTGACTTTGTTTCTCAGTTGTGCCGTTGGTTTGGTGTTGGCATCTTTTGTTTACCAACCTTCTTGTCTTTTTTGACTGTATAGGGTTCGGCCCCTGGTTTGCTGCCTTAATTAATCAAAAACATATTTTCATAGCATGTTAATGGAATGACAAATTACTCAATTGGACTCATATATATAAAAAAATAAGTTTAGGCTTACTGGTTATTTAACATCTATATATCACTTATTTATCAAGCACACTCAAACACTTGCACATTCAAGAAGACTACCCTATTCTTCCCAAATTTTAAATCAGTCACTAAAAGTAGGTCCTTTCCAAGTTTGAATCACTAATGATCCAATTTGAAGTTGTAATTTTCCAAGGGTCAAACACTAGATCACAAGTTACATACATTAAATGAGAACTATTACACACATTCACCTAATGGGGAGAACTACTTATGACTTGATTTCCCTTCTTGGAGTATTGGATATGTAGGTATCATGACCAAAACACACACTAATGAAACTTGTAAAATGATTTTTTAACTAAGGTTTACCATGCTATGCTAGGTTCATTTAAGGTTTCACAATGTAGTGGTCATGGCCCATTTAAAAAGTTTTAATACATTCAAACCTCTTCTTACACATTATATAAATTTCATTCTCTAGAATTAATTAAATAACACCTTTTTATAAGTATAAATGAAAATAATTTATTTAAAATGTGTTTAGCAAGGTTACCCAATTAATTCAAAATTACAATAAAAGGGTCAAAATGTTTCCCACTTATCCCATCTTGTGATGGATCAAATTTCCACTGTTGGATTATACTTTTCTACACCCTAAAATCTAGTTTTTCAATAAGTTGCCCTAATTTTATTTACGGACAAGATAAAAAGTCAACTCTCAATTTGTTTTCATTTTATAGGATGATGGATTTGGGGAGAAGGATCTCAAGGAGAAAAAACATAAATGAATTTATATCCCATTTTATTTTGACTGTATATACTCATTTTATAGTGCACCTTTATTGATAGAATTTTTTTATATTAAAATGTTAGTTATACAAAAAAAAAAGATGGGTGGAAAAATCACACCAAAAAAGCCATGTAAGAAAATAAAAGGCCGGCTAGAAAAAATTCATGGATGGCTGCATCTCGTATATACCATATAACCTTTTTTGCCCTTTTTCTTTTGAATATCAATCCAACACTATGGGTGACCGATATCCATCTGTCTAACAATAACCATCAGAAGCACATGATTATGCTAAGATCATAAGTACATATTTATTTTGCTTATTTAAAAAAAAAACAAGAATAAAATTCCTCTTAGAATTATATACATTATTTTTATTATTTGACTAGGTAAAAGGTGATAGTTTTATAGGGATTCAGTAGCCACAAAGTTATAACAAGACAAACAAGACAAACAAGACTCAAAGTAATAATGACCAGAGATGAAATAGCCAGAAGTAATAGTAGAAGATAACTAGATAGATTCAAAAAGCTCCTTAGACCTTGCCTAGTCCTTTAGGATAGCTTCTATCTCTTTGACCTTGTCCTTCAACAAGTCCACCACTTTTCCCTAAGCATGTTTACTCAGGACTTCTATGATATCCTTCATAATTTTATTTTGTAGAGTTTTAGTTACCCTTTTGTTTTTGAAAATTACCTGAATGTTATCAGCGAATTTTGGATCAATTTTAAAACTAGTATTTTTTTATGCATGGAGTTTTCTTCTTCTTTTTCAGTGGAAAAATTCAGTTTGATCTTATCACTTTCAGCCTTCATGTCATTCCATTCATTTATAAGATCTGACATAGCTTTTCCCATTTCCATCAGCTTTTCCTTAAATATGAAAAGTTTCCTTCTACATTACCAGTATGGATCTTCTAGGTCACAAATTTCCTTGCCTTTGCTACCATCTTTCTCCCCCAAAGAAATGGTGATGGTTTTAGGTTTTTTACCCCTAGGAGTAGTGGGGATTATGCCCACATGTTTACTTGAGTTGGTTCTTGAAGGGGATTTAAAAACATGGGTGCTAGCAAATTGGGAGATGGGTTGAGTATTTTTAGGGGTGAGGGTCATCTCCTCCTTCTCTGGGAGCCCATTATTGTTTAAATTATGGAGAGAAGGTTAAGTCTTATGTCACTTAGTTTAGGTCACTCACATACATGATAAATACATTGAACCCATATTCATATTTATATGTAGCTATAACCCTCAAGGAGGCCTAGGACATTTTACTTTGTATATGTTCCTTTGTCTTGGATGTGTTGTTAGATGTTTGCGCTAAACTATGATTATATAAAAGAAGATTAGTGTAGACACCGAAATTGTGTCTACTCATTGGTTGCCTCCCCCTTGGTCCCCTTGGGCCACTTCCAAACATTCCTAACCCACACACTTATTAATTTAAAATAAATTAACTATTTTAAATTAATAACACCACCCTTGACACATCACCCATGACACCTCACCCCACCTTGGATACCTCTCCTTGGATACCTCAATCACCCCTTGGCTAATCATAATTACCTAGACCCCATTTCAACTCTCCCATTAACCTCTCACGCCTATTTAATCTGCCTTTAGACCATTTTCCAATGACAATTAAACCTGGCAGTTGGAAGAACAGGCAAAAGGCTAAAAATAGCCTTTTTCCCCATTCTTTAGCCACCGACGTCGGTCACTAGTCGGCTGATGCCAGTGGTATCACCGACGTCGATTACCTTAAAACTAAAATCTGACCTCTGTTGCAGCCCCGGCTCCCGCGAATGTGAATTCTCTTGTTCTAGGTTCTGAGTTCTCTTGATCCTCAACTCTTTGCAGGCATCAACATCCCAACAACATTCTCCAGGCTAAGGAACTCTGCATCAGTCACTCCATACCATATTAAAGGTTGCACAAAGTCTCCCACATCAGCCATAATAGAAACATGTCTTTTGCATTTCTGGTTCTCCACTTCTGAGCTAAGTATTTCTACTGGTTTTTATTTCAGTACTCTTAGGCTACATTAGTAATCACTCCATTGTCCATTTCTAAGCACTGTTGACACAACCCAACCTGTTCTTCTTGGAAAGGCTGAAAAGCCTTCCCTCATCCTTTTCACCCTTGTCCTCTATCTGGTCCCTTTTTTAGGCCATACTCTCTACCCTACAAATCTTGCACAAACTATTAAACTCCCACAGACATCCCAAACCATTCTGTTGACCACAGACAGACCCAAAACTCATCCAAAGCCCCATTGCCCCTATCGACATTGACAACATAACCGACGTCGGCAACCTTGACCAATCGACACTGACAAAATTACCGATGTTGGCGACTGTGCAAGACTGACAGTAGACTACAAGTACGCATTAGCTTTATTTCTTTTGTTCAGTCTTTTACCTTTTCTCTTTCTAGCAACATTCTTTTTATCAACTAGTGGACTGTCATCCCTCCAGGAAGTCTTTACACTTCTGGGACCGAGCTTTGCTTGGTAGTCCACCATCTATCTATCTAACATTTTCTCTATTTGAGCCTTACTCTTTCTATAAGTGTCATCCTCCACAGCCAAAGAGGAGCTCCTTCAGTTATCTGGATACGATGCGCAAACTTCATCTGAGTATCATCTAACTCTTGACCATTTATTCCTAGTTTATTTCATCTTTTGAATGTGAAAAAGCGAAAAATAAGTTAGAAACATTCTGGCACACCCGGTGGGACCCTGGAGTTTTCCTTGGGTTCATACTTTTTCTTTAAAAGCAAACTTTTCATATAAGTGCATTAGATCTCTTCTCACATCCTTTTCTTCTATCTCTTTCGAAAAGACACCATTAGTAAGTTAAAAAGAATCCTTCTTTTTTTTCCTTTTTTCTGCATCTTAGAGTAGTGAAATTCATACTCTCAACCTTTTCTCCACTTGTCTGCATCCGAACAAACATTTCAATTTGGACTTAAAATCTATTGCATCTCATTTTTGCTTGAATGCATATTTAGTCCACTCATCTAGTAATTAAAATGCATTATGAATAAAGCATATTCCACATACGTTACACAACCTGACCACATTCACAAAATCAAACATCTAAACATACCTGAGACAAGGTCTAACTAGGATTTCATCACCTAGCGGATACCTTACCCTTCCTGGCGATCCCACTTGGACTTCACTACCAAGGGGAGAACCCACTTTGTTCTCTAGCAGAGTATAAACTCCAGGGGAAGTATATACTGGCTAAGCGACCCAGCTTATCTCTGGGCTCATGAAGTGAGGGGAGCTAGCTCCTAGCACCAGGCCACGTATAGAGCCTAATACAGATCTTGAGCACCAAAACTAACTCAAAACCAACCTTAGATTGCTTCTTTTAGGACCTGTTCTAAAAGCCAACTTCTCAAACACACTCTTCTAAGGCATAAGCCAACACGACTCTAAAAATTTATTCTTAGGAATTAACGTTTAGGGTCTACTTGTCTTCATCCACTTTTCTATTTTTATCTGGTTTTTTGAGCTGGTAAGGATGCTTTCTTCTTTTTTCAAAAAACTTTCAATTTCTGGAAATAACAGTAACCGACATCAGTTTTTCCACCGACGTTGGCAACTTTCTTCACCGACATCAATTTTTCTTCCAACGTCGATCACTGTCAGAAAATTTTTCTTCTCAAACAGCAAGCTAAAAGCCTGACCTTTGTGCTGTCAAAAACAAATTTTGGTTTTCTGAGGTTGAAACATATAGTCTTGAGAACTTGAATCTATTTTGCCTTGGATGGTTTTGACACTTAGTCAAACCAAAACTCTTGTTGACCATGCAAGGCAACAACCACTCTCGCCTTCACCTTCTATATCAAGTCCTCTAATGGAGTATCATTCAGAGATTGAATGAACTCCTACCCAACCAACCCTGACTCAACCCCCTATTGTTCCCGAAGGGGACCAAGACTTTGAAAGGTTCCTTGACCTCAATGTCAAGGCCCTTCAGCACTACCTCATGAGAAGTCAAATGTGAGACTCTTTAGGCAACCCAATTTATGGGATGCCAACTTCCTTAGTTGAGACGGCAATCGTATCAATAGCCTTCGTAATTCAACCCATAGACACCCAAGCCGTTGCCTCAGCTAACAACTCGACCATGACTAATCTTCAAAGTGTGGCCTCTCCTTCTATTTTTGGACCTACATCTATTGGGGTTTTGGTACCCCCTCAACCACAGACCATTCAACAAAGTTCTACACCATTCCAAAACTTAGTTGTCTCCATCCCACCTACTCTTGCACCCATCAACACAAGGGTGGCTACTCATCCTTTGGCTATTATTGCCACCATCCAACCACCTCTAGCAACATCAAGTCAAGTAGTGCCTTCTAGCTTCATGACACAACCACCCTTGGCTTCAACATCAGTCCCTATGACTAGTTACCAATATGTTGCACCTATACAAGCGCAACCAACTACGTCATATGCCCCTCCTAACACCTTCCAAGTGCCATACAATCTAGGAGGTGCCCCACCTGCAAATCCATCAACCGATCTAATCAAGATGTTGATGGACAAGATGTCTAATCTTGAGACATCTGTTTCAAGTTTAAGAAATGTTCTCTCATATGAACAAATTTGTAATGAACCTATTCATCCCTCGGTCCCAATCTGACCATATCCCAGTCAGTGGGAACTTCCCAAGTTTACTCACTTTCAGAGTAAGGAAGACCCACATCAACATCTACGAGCATTTAGACATGCTTGTTACCTTATAGCACATGATGATGCATTGTTACTACGCACATTTCCTATGTCACTTTCTAGTGCTGCCCTCGATTGGTATAGTTCTATTACCAGTCACTCTCTTTTCACATTTACTCAACTGGCTCAACTTTTCCTTGACCACTTTTTGATCAACATCACCAAAAAGGTCTCCATCACGGACCTATACTCTATCAGACAATTTGATGATGAATCAATAGCCGATTTTGTTGCTCGATGGAGAGGCTTAATCAACCAACTCTCATTTTCTTTGCCTCAACCTGAGCTCATTGAGCTCTTTTCACAAGCGTGTGCCAAACACATTTCATCTACTTTATGGGTCCAAACATTCTGCACGTTTGACGAAGCTTTCACCATGGCTAGAAAGCTTGAACTCTAGGCTGTCAAAAAAAATAAAATCAAATTACGTAATAAAAACCCCAACGCAAAGTCAAATGACCCTTCCTCTAAGTCTTCTTTCTCTAATTCCAAATCTAAGGGATCAGTAAATACTGTAGTCACTAGACCATCATCTTCAACCACAACTAACCAATCCAAACCTTCCACATCTCAAAGCATTACATGACAATTCCAACAACAATACGTACAGCATCAATATACTCTAATTGGAGAATTATACACGTCCATTTTGGATAAACTTGTCAAACAAGGAGTCCTCAATCTCTCTCAAATTCAACCACCACCTCAATTTGATCCCTCGCATGCCATTCCTGCCTGGTACAGGGAGAATGACTTCTGCAATTATCACCGTGTCAAAGGTCATGACACAAACAATTGTAAGACCCTCAAGAATATCATTTGGGACATGTTATATAAAGGTGATCTTGTCTTGGATAACCCAAACGTGCCACCTAACCAAAACATAGACATCTTTAGACAACCTTTTCCTAACCATCCCCCTAGCCAAAACAACGTGCAGACTATGGCCGAGGACTCCCAAGAGCATAATAGACACACGATCAACACGGTCTATCCTCTTATACCTAACCAACCTCTCCCACAGTCTAAAGAGGTTACTCAACATAGTCATCCATCACAGGTAGAAGAGTCTTCTTTTCCCATTTGTTCATCACAGGTACAAGAGCCTTCTTCTCCCATTTCTCTTTCACAGGTGGATGAACCTTCTTCTCCTGTTAGTTCTCTATCAACCTCCCTTATATTGGAGGATGCTTTGACCATACCGACACCACTAGCCCTACCTTCATCTTTCCTACTACCAATGGAGGACCCTACCCTTCTTACTCCTCAACCACAAGTAGAAGGCACAATCATCCCTGCCCTCTATCCTCTTGAAGAGACACATTCTCCAATTCCTTCTCCACCAAGAGAAGAACATGTCACTTCACCTACTTTAACTAAAGGCGATCCAGTGATGACTCTCTCACACCTTGGGTTTGAGATCACTGTATCTAGCACATTTTTGGTCTCATAACCGCCCACTTCTTCTAAAGAATCAAAGCCTCATCCAACATCTTCTAATCTATTCTCTCAATTGGTGGAGAAACTAGGACTTCTCCATTTGAGGAAATTAGAACATGAGGCATTATGGTAATAACTCAAAGCTCCTCACCTTGCACATCTCATCTCATCTTGTGCTGACAACCCTTATATGACAAAATCTCTAAAAATCTCCAACAAGGACCAGGGATCTACTTCTAAACCTTCAAAAGCTCAACCATCCACATCTGAACCTAAACCCTCACAAACATCTACCATATCAAAACTAATTAAATCCCTTAATGTTCGCCCCATATCTAACCTCACTCACCCATAAGTGAAGGTAGATTTGAATCTCACTCCCCATAATAGTAGTCCTGAAACCAAACTAAAGGAGGCTACTAAACCACGTCGGCAAACTCCTTTTCCACCATCATCATGGCCCTCCATTTTGGGCCCACATCCTTCTACATTAATAGGAGTACTCCCTACTCCAACTCCTAACAAAAACAAGTTACCTCCATTACTCCCTTCACCCACCACAAACCTACCTCCTCTGAATAATTTGACACCCCTCATAAAGAAAGTGTCGTCTACACGAATGGCTGCACTACCAACCCAAAAGGTGGTACGGAAGTCTCTTTCAACAACTCCCAAACAAAAGTCATCAACACCTAATGCATCAACAAGCACAGACCCCTTAGTAGGTTCATATGCTTTGATACTACACCGACTTTTGAAAACTTATAGCATAACCCTTCCACCTATTAAACCATTTCAACCTCTTGGATCAAAACCGTCTTGGTTCAATGACACTAAAATTTGCCTATATCATCGCACACCTAGACATGACACTGAGAATTGTTGTGCCCTCAAGGTTGTCATTCACCAATACATAGAAAAAGACACCCTTCTTCTTGAGAATACTATCAACGAACCTCTGACACTGTCTCATGTCTCTCAAACCTCTTCACCGTCATCAGGATCTCATCAATGGACTATGGTCCTTTTACCTCCTTCACCCCCTCTATTCAAAATTAACACCATTAATATAGCCACTAGGTCAAAAAAGGATAAAGCAAAAGAAAAGGCTTTTATTCCTTGTTCCTACCCATTTGTCAAACTACCTCAACCACCAAAACCCAAAATTTCTATCTTGGGTACATCCCAACCTACTTCCTTAGAGGCGATCCGTGATTCTATGGTGAAACAGCTTCACCAAACTCTCATGAAGATGACCTTATATGACCTCATTCAAATCTCTCCACAACATCATCAAGCTTTAATCAAAGCTTTACAGGCAATGGAGGTCCAACCCGAGGACTCCCAACCACTAGCTGCCTTAGTCCAATCATTATCCACAGTCGCCTCTATTACCTTTAGTGATTCTGAAATTCCTACCTCCAACTCAGAAGATCAAGATGCTGCCCTTTTCATCACAACCTACATTGATCAAACTCACATTAAGTGAGTTATGATTGATGGGGGCGCTAGCATTAATATCATTTCTACCCATGCCTATGACCAATTAGCCCTCTCAAAGAAATGCATATCAAAAACTGACGTAATTCTTCGATCTTTTAATGACACCACAGCCACTACCATTGGCACTGTCATCTTACATATTCATGTTGGCCCATGAACAGTCTCAGAGCTCTTCTACATCATCGAGGGAGAGTTCCAATACAACATGTTATTAGGACGACCTTGGATCCATGCTATGGCCTGTGTCCCTTCTACATTACACCATTGTGTCAAATTTGAACACTATGGTCAAGTCCATGTCATTCCCGTAGACCCCTCCCCTTTCAAGACGTGTAACACAACTTATCGACCCAACGATGTTCTTATTCCTCTCAAGACATCAACCCAAACACCACCTCCACCTGTGGAAGCTTCAACAAGTACGCAAATGGTGGTTACACCTACACGACCTCCTCAAGTGACAACAAAAGACCCTATGGAAGATATCTTCCAACGAATTTCACTTGGGGAGTATCATTTACTCACCTTGGACATGTTCCAGACCCCTCAAGAGTATGGAAAACTTCACCACAACCCTAACTATGACCATCGTATCGAAATAGTCATCCCTTATGGTCCTCCAAATCTTTAAATGAATCTCATCTATGGGGGGCTAGATCGAGCTCCCACTGATGGGAATCCTCTTTCATCACCTCAACTATTTACATCTAACTTCTCTTTTCTTGGCAATCCAAACTTTGCTCATACCTATCTTTATAGGTGTGCATGGAAGGGCTTTGGCTTTGGACGCTACGAACAAGGTTCCCACCAGCCCATCGAACCACCAAATGATGAGGCCATAAAGAATGCCAAGAAGTGACATGGCCTGGGTTTTGAAGAACCTATTGAAACTTTTGAAAACCCTTGCCCCGAACCTATCATAGACCCATCACCCCTAAACTCGCCTATTCCCCCATCTTCACCTACGAAGTCAGTGGTTTCCATCCCTCCTAGTTTTTTTTCCATAAACACTATCCGCTTGGAGCCCCTAACCTATCAACTAGGTGGGGTATCCAAGTCTCTCCCTCTCATTTATCCCAACATGATAGACGATGAATCTGCGACCATCAACACTATCCAATGTGTAGATGATGGTGCCATTCTCACCTACATGAGTGCCGATGACTCTTTCATTTAACACTCTCTTCCTTTCGAAATGCAAGTTATGTTAAATGAATCGACCATTGACATCAATCTTCCATTTTCTGATGTTCCTCATGTTTTAAAGATTGGTCAGTCTTTAGACGCCCAAGAACAATTTGACTATACCAAATTCCTTTTAGACCATAGCAAAGCCTTTGCCTAGACCTATAGCGACATGCCCAACATCAACCCTAACATTGCCATCCATAACATTGTCACAAACTTGGAGGCTAAGCCTGTTAGGCAAAAGCTTCGCAAGATGCATGCTTGAGTTGCGCTCCTTGTCAAAGAGGAGCTTCAGCATCTTCTCTCCATCTCCTTCATCCAACCCATTAATTATCTATAATGGGTGTCTAATATCATCCCTATCACCAAAGCAACTAGGGGGATCCGAATCTGCACTGACTTTCATGACCTTAACCTGGCTTGTCCAAAAGATGATTTTCTTCTACCCAACATCGACCAACTTGTTGATCTCACGGCCGGTCATGAGATGCTATTGCTCATGGATGGATTTTTAGGATATAACCAAATCTTGATTGTGCCAGAGGATCAACACAAGACTGCCTTCATCACCCCATGGGGGACTTTTTGCTATAAGGTCATGCCTTTTGGCCTAAAGAATGCAGGTGCCACATATCAACGTGTCATGACTTACATCTTCACGATCTCCTCCACAAAATCATGGAGGACTATGTTGATGACCTACTAGGCAAATCTAAGCTTCATCGTGACCATTTAACCATCCTTAAAATTATCTTCACTCACCTTCTTCAATACAATGTTTGCCTTAACCCAAAGAAATGCGTCTTTGGGGTTCTCTCAGGGAAGCTCCTAGGGTTCATCATTTCTCTTCATGGCATTGAAATTGATCCTACTAAGATTTGAGCTATACTCAAGATGCTGCCACCCACCAATCTGAAGTAACCTCGTAGCCTGTAAGGGAAACTCTAATCTATTCATCGCTTCATCTCACAACCTTCTGACTGATGTCAACCTTTTCATCACCTCCTCAAGAAGGACGTCTCTTTTCATTGGGATAAGGATTGCCAAGAGGCCTTTGAAGCCCTTAAACGCTATCTCATCTCTCCACCAGTCTTTATTCCACCAAAAGATGACCAACCCTTCTACCTCTACATCTCAGCAACAAACCATTCGTTAGGTGCCATGATCACACATCGAGACGAGCAACACCGTGAGCAGGCAGTTTATTATATAAGCCAAACGCTCATTGATTATGAAACTCGATATACTCATACCGAAAAGCTCTATTTGGCAATAGTCTTTGCCGCTACAAAACTCCACCATTATCTTCTCAATCATAAAACCTTCGTCATCACTCATACCGACCCTCTAAAATATATGCATTCCAAGCCATACCAAAACCAACATATGGCTTGTTGGCTCATGCTTCTTGTTGAATTTGACTTGGAATTTATCCAGCAAAAATCCATAAAGGGGCAAATAATCACTGGCCAACTAGCGGATGCCCCTCTACCCGACAACTAACCTTCTCATTGCAAATTTCTCGATGAATCTATCACCACACTTTCCACCAATGACATTTTTTATCAAATGACAATGTTCTTTGACGGGTCTAAATGTCAACATGGTGGGGGTGTGGGGGTCATTCTCATCCCGCACGAGGGTGAGCCCATGCCCCTATCTTTCAAACTTGACTTTGAATGTACCAACAAGATGGTTGAATATGAAGCCTTAATTCTGGGACTTCAAACCACCCTTCTCTTAGGTATCAAGACCATCAACATCTTTGGCGACTCACAACTAGTCGTCAATCAAATCAACGGATCATATCTTTGTAAAAATGAAATTTTGCAAAGGTATAAACACCGTGTTGACACCCTGCTACAATATTTTGACCATTACCTCTTGCAAATTGTTCCTCAATCTACGAATAAGTTTGTTGACACCATGGCTTCTCTCGCCTCGCATATCCCATCTTCATCATCTTCCTTGAGAATTTATGTCATGGTGCATTGTGTATAATTGCCTTCATATATTTCCACTAACATCAACCTCGTCCACACCATTGACCCTAGTCTACAAGATGTTTGGTATAAACAACTCGTGGACTATTTAACTTTTTCTACCATTCCTCCTGACCTCTCTAGCAATGCACGGTGGGATTTTATCAAGAGTACTACTCGATATACCATGCTAGGGGGTCTTCTCTACAAAAAAAGTTTCAATGGCCTCTTTCTTTGATGTCTAACCTCCACCGAAGCATCTCATGCCATCAAACAAGTCCACGATGGGATTTGTGGCAGACACTTCAGTCGTAACTCAGTTACCAAATGCATCCTTCACCTAGGCTATTATTGGCCCACTCTTCACTAAGACTATAGCGACTATGTTTGGCATTGCATCAAATGCCAGTAGCATGCTAACTTGTTTCACATCCCTAGCCACGCTCTACAAGTCGCTCAAGATTTATGGCCCTTTTCACAATGGGGCTTAAATCTAATCGGTGAGATTAACCCTCACTCGTCTCTCCAACATCAGTCCATTATCACTGCAACTAAGTACTTCACTAAATGGGTGGAAGCTATTCCCCTCACCTCCACTAAGGCTGACAAAATTGCCGATTTCATCGACACCCACATCATCTGTCATTTTGGTGTACCCCACAAAATCATCACCGATAATGGCAAATCATTCAAAAACAAAACTGTCTAGAAACTTTGTGACTCGTTTAGCATCAAGCTCAATTTCTCCTCACCTTACTACCCATAAGCAAATGGGCAGGCTGAGGCTTCCAACAAAATCTTAACCAAAATTCTAATGAAGGTGGTCAACAACACTGGATGGGATTGGCACATTCACATTCCCTTCACTTTGTGAGCCTACCGCACTAGCATCCGAACCCTTATGGGTGCTACACCTTTCTCTCTAGTGTATGGAACAGAGGCTATCCTACCTCTTGAAGTACAAATACCTTCTTTATGCATCTCTTTACACGACATACTTTTTAACGATAATATTTGTAAAGATCAATTAGCTCAACTTGAGTTGCTCAACGAACGTCATCTTGCTACCCTCAACCATCTCCATGTCTATCAAAATCGCATCAAACGTGCCTATGACAAAAATATGAGAGAACGAGACTTCAAAATCAGAGACTTCATCCTCAAATAAAACCAACACGTGACCAATATAGAATGAAGTAAATGAGGTAAGTTTTCTCCTAATTGGCTCGGACCTTACATCATAACGCACAAGTATGGATCAGGGACTTATCATCTGTCCTCTCTCGAAGGACGGCTAGACCTTGAGCCCCTTAATGCCTTGCATTTATGACTATTCTACTATTAATTAAGTACTCATTCACTTGATATTTAACTTGAGTTCGTCCCTTGAGCAATCCCTATCATTTTAATCCTCATTCCTTTCAACCCTGTTCCCCTAAACAAACACTATGTAACCCTTTTATAAAGTATGAATGCTTTGTCCTAATAAAAGGGAGCCCTTAAACTTCTATAGTCTTGTCCATGACTAAAAATTCTATCAAAAATAAATGGGAATGTTAAACAAATTATCAAAAGGTCATAAAATGCAGACTACTCCCTTGAAGGACAGCTGCATCATCATTGCTATAACTAATAGACTGCTCCCTTGAAGGACAACTATTCAAAGCCCTCAAAAACATATAAAGCAAAAATATAGACCACTCCCTCAAAGGATGGCTATGCCTAAAAATCTTGCTACAAATAACACTCTCTCAGAAGCTTCCCGCATTGATCAGCTTCATAAATGACCACAAAACAAAACAACATCTCCACGTAGACTTCCCGCATTGATCAGTCTACCAAAAAAAAAAGGGGGTCATGGACTTGACTTATAGTCATTCTCAGGGTCTCTTATAAAAAGGGGCAAAGTTATCCCTACTAAAAGGGGTTACCCTATCCTAACATATCATCTCACCTATTCCCCCAACATACTCAAGGGATTTCAAGCTCATTTTCATGTCAAAGCGATTCGATTACTTCTCTAACATAACCAATGGTCAACGACATAATGCATGAATGGGGATTTTGTTCCTAAAAACCCCCTACTTATGCTATCATTATGGTCCTTGTCAATGAAAGAGCAAAAATGCCTTTCACTTCCTACATACCTTTGTCACATACAACCAAATCATTTGCTAACCAAACCAAACCAACCAAACCTTTTTCTGATCATAGCCTATTCACACTAGTTTCTATGGCAACCAATACACATAGAAACTATCGACCACACAATTTATGTCAAGCATAAACCATTACTTGCTGAAGCATAAATAAACTCATTTCATTTTTAGCATATATCCATCACCAATATGGAAAATTGCTAGGGATGAAAAACCACAACCAATGTTACAGAATACACCATCACACAAATGGAAAAGGCTGTAACATCATCTTACCCTCATCATTTCAAGCATGTACCATCAGACATATGGGAAGTGCTAAACTATTATCATGACCAAACCAACTTCTTTTCCACTTTGACCCTTCCTTCCCTTTTGGGAGAACTACATTGGCCTGAGGCCCTCAAAACAGGGGCTATGTAGGCAGCACTCAATTGACATGGGGTCTTCTGAGGTTAGCTCAGCCATTCTTTCATCATAACTAATCACATATTTCCACAACCATTAACATTATCACAGACCAATCACATTAGTTTCTATGAAAAACAATACACATGGAAACTACCAACCAAGACGCAAGCCAATGTTACAACATACATCATTACACTATAATGAAAAAGTTGTAACATAATCATCAACATAATCACAAACATCATTACATTAAGCATACATCATTAAAAATAAATGCTAAAAACAATAACATCTATCACATCCATAATGAGACATTTCCATAACACATCAATAGTCAAAATTGCATATATATATATATATATATATATATATATATATCGTCAAAGTTTACAATGATACAATCTGTGTCTCTCTCTCAAAAAAAATAGTGTACATCTCGCATCAATGGCTCATAGGTCGGTATATACATAATGCCAAAAATGGCCTCAAGGCTGTGGCTGTGGCAGTGGTGGAGGTGGATATGAAGACGTTGTATCATCCCCACCCTCTGATCTGCATCATCTACGAGAACCCAAAATAGTTGCTCGTGACATAGATCACTGTTGGCTCTACTCAGCTCTCATCTCTGAGTATCGCTATATCTGACGAAACCCCCTGATGGCCCCCTCATAATATGTGATCTCGTCTAGAGTAGTATTGTACCTAGATATAGGTACAGTCTATGATGGACCCATCAAACCTGCTATCATGTCCTGCATTGAACCCTGAGGCTATGACTGAGCTGGCTATAGTGATGTTGATTGTGCTGGCTCCTGAGCTAGCTATTATGGTGGATGCTAAATAGGACCTTGCCCTCCAAAAACCTACCCTGCCAAAGCCTATGCTTGGGTTGCAGCCAACTGCCCCTATAAAATGGTGATCTGCCCTATCAAAGTAGCTACTTGACCTATCAAACCTACCACTTGGCCTATCAAAACTGTGACCTGACCCTATAAAATAGTCACCTATCCTCGAACTGCATCCCTCTCTTGGATTGTAGCATCCCTCTCCTATCAAGTTGTGTCCCTATCCTTGGTAACTGCCTATAAATTAGGCTCTGGCCCTCTCTGAACCCTAGCATACTGCCTTACCCACCATGCCCAGTAGGCCTCTATGCATCCTAGATCTGTTATCCCAGGACCTACCGGTAACTCCTCAAAATCAGGCCCCTCTATCTCCTCTGGCAGTGGGAGCGGTGCCTCAATGTCATCTCACCTGTACTATGGGAAGGTGGGTGGCACATCCTAAAGTAGCCCATATTGGCACCACACTCTCTCTGTCGGCACTCTCTCGAGCTCACTGGCTCATCTGTCCCTAACCCATCTCAAGCTCTGCACTTTGACCAGCTGCTCTACCTGGTCCCTGAAGGCTAGGTACACTAGGTACGGTCTCTAGATGATGTCTGTAGGGATCAGGGCCTCCAATACCCCTCTATAATAGTCAATGTCCCTGACTACTCTATCCACTCGCATTTGCACCATGACCTCACACCATCACCTAAACCTGACCCTAAAGCCAGCCTAAATCACAATTGGAAGGCCAAGAGGTCAAGTGACCATAATGTGCTCATATGCCTAGCAATGCAGGAGGTGGCCTACACACAAGCTGTACCGTCACCACCGACTAATACCCTAGAGCCCTCTGTATAATTGGGCCAAAAAGACGGGTGCCCAGGCAAACATTGTCTATGTCTTGAGCATCTCTATCAAAACTCTGGTCATAGCGACTAGAAATTTACCTCCCTCTACATCAGGCAGTGCGTAGACTGTGATGCCGATCATCATAAGGATGGCTAGTCAATGCGCATCCTCATCCACAGCATATAACGGCTCATAGGCAAAACTGGCTGAGTGGTAACTCACCTTAGCCACGTGCTCTCCAAATAATATAACTATTTGTATATCATGTGCCTCTCTTGAGCATGCATATAAATCTACTTCATGTACCAGTAGCCACAAAATCTGGTACACATCCTCCACTATGACTGTCAGTTCTCTTATGGGCAAATGGAAGGTGTTGGTGGAGTGATCCCACTGCTCAATCAATGCCACCATGAGGCTCATGTCTCTCACCACTCGGTAGTAGTGCTATAGCCCGCTTAGTCCCACTGTAGTCATCTAGGTCCACTCCTCTCCTGTGATATCTTGATGCATCTACATCAGCAACATTAGGAGTTGATCTCATAGCATCAACGTCTACCTCGCCTACATCTAATCAAAACCAAATCCATATTAAAAAAAATTGACCACCATGACTCCTCTTCCCTTTTGGGAGAACTACATCAGCCTGAGGCCCTAGCAACCAGGGCTATATAGGCATCACTTAGTTGACATGGGGTCTCCTAAGGTTAGCTCGGCCATTCACCCATTCGTCTACCTACTTGACCATCTACCTATACCTATATGCCTATCCCGACACCCAGGAAGCCCTCGACATGGCTTCGGCCCTTCGACTTGACAATTTTCAAAATCTTTTTCACACCAGGCACCCATTGACATCAGTCAGCGTGTTGACATCAATAGCTAAGTGACCGATTTTGATCACTGGTCAACCGACATCAGTGAATTTGTCAACATCGGTGACTAGTTCAGCCCTAGGGCTAAACGGGGGCGAGCCCTAAAATTAGGGCTTCCCCATTTCTTCCCCATTCTCACCCCTAAACCCTCCCAAATCCTCCTAACCTACCCTAATTAGCCTACCCACCCTTCTAACTACCCTTCCCCCTTGATTTCAAGCTAAAAATGCAAAAAACTTTCAAAATCAAATCAAATTCAAAACAATGTAAAAACCTCAAAATGCACCCCTTACCTCATCCCGTCGATGCCACCATGGTGGTACGATGGGTGCCGCTAGTGGTGGTCCTCCTGCAGGGCTTCCTCCACCCTCTGCCATCTCCTCTCCGTCATTTTCTCACCAAACTCCTGATGGCCCACAATTGCCTCTGCAACCTCCAATCCCACCCTAATTCACTCACTTTCTCACCCAATCTCACTCAGACACCTCTCACAATTGCTACAGTGAACTCTAAGTCACTTTCACTCAATAAAATCTAGAACTCACTTTTTCAATTCTTCAAATGTTACAAATGACTTTTGGTGGGCTGCCAATCCAGTTTTGTCAGATTTGGCAGGCCACTGACATCGATAGAATCATGCCCTAGGCCACCAGCATCAGCCTCTTTTGGCCATTGACATTGGTTTTATCTCCGACGTCAATGGCCTTAACACATTAGTCTCCTTTTACCATGACCAAAATCATGCCCACAACAACCAGCCCTCACAATAGAAGTCATCTTAGCTTCTTCCTGGGGCACACTTGAGATCACTTTTATCTCAACCTGACTCGACCAATGACCTCAGAGATCACGACTATCTCCTCAGATCATGACTACTTTCAAGACAACTTTGCCTTGGTTGTTTTAATTGCATATGCTACCTCATGAATAGTTAGCAAATTATCCATAACCCCTACAAGTATTGGATCGTGCTCTAATTGATCCCCATTGCTTGTGACTTTTTCATGTTTTCTAGGAGCACTCCCTGAGCCTGAGATACTTGGAACATGATGACCATTAGAGCTACAGCTTGGATCATCTAACCCAATCAGTTATGACTAAATGCTGGGGACTGGTTATTTCAATTTTAGCACTCCTCAACCTTTGACTACAACAATTTGACCTACCTATCGCGTGATGTGGTATACGTGCAATCCCACCCTTTGCAGTGTTCACACTCAAACTTCACCATATCTACCCACTATCTATCAAATCGACACCCGATATTAGGTTCTCTTCCCTCGACTCCTGCTTTGAGGGGGGAACACCTCATCTCATACCTGGGGTAACTTACTCCTATTTTTGTCTTGCATTTCATCAAGAACAACCAACAAGACAAAAAGGGGCAAATGTAAACACCAAAATTGTGTCTACTCCTTCGTCGCCTCCCCTTAGTCCCCTTGGGCCACTTCCAAACATTCCTAACCCACACACTTATTAATTTAAAATAAATGAACTATTTTAAATTAATAACACCACCCTTGACACATCACCCATGACACCTCACCCCACCTTGGATACCTCAATCACCCCTTGGCTAATCATAATTACCTAGACCCCATTTCAACTCTCCCATTAACCTCTTGTGCCTATTTAATCTACCTTTAGACCATTTTTCAATGACAATTAAATCTAGAAATTGGAAGAATTGGCAAAAGGCTAAAAATAGCCTTTTTCCCATTCTTTAACCACCGAGATCTATCACTAGTCGGCCGACACCAGCGGTATCACCGATGTCAGTTGCCTTAAAATTAAAATCTAACCTCTATTGCAGCCTCAGCTCCCGTGAATGTAAATTCTCTTATTCCAAGTTTTAAGTTCTCTTGCTCCTCGACTCTTTACAGGCATCAGCATCCCAACAACATTCTTCAGGCTAAGGAACTCTACATCAGTCACTCCATACCATATTAAAGGTTGTACAAAGTCTCCCACATTAGCCATAACAGAAACAGGTCTTCTGCATTTCTGGTTCTCCACTTTTGAGCTAAATATTTCTACTAGTTT
This sequence comes from Torreya grandis, assembly GCA_037957365.1. NCBI lineage: Eukaryota > Viridiplantae > Streptophyta > Pinopsida > Cupressales > Taxaceae > Torreya > Torreya grandis. Next base: position 1,032,330 of record JARHVA010001865.1, on the reverse strand, counting down.
TTATTTCACTACTCTTAGGCTACATTAGTAATTAGTCCATTGTCCATTTCTAAGCACTGTTGACACAACCCAACCTGTTCTTCTTGGAAAGGCTGAAAAGCCTTCCCTCATCCTTTTCACCCCTGTCCTCTATCTGGTCCCTTTTTTAGGCCATACTCTCTACCCTGTAAATCTCACACAAACTATTAAACTCCCACAGACATCCAAAACCATTTTGTTGACCACAAATAGACTTGAAACTCCTCTAAAGCCCCATTGCCCCTACCGACATTGGTAGCATAACCGATGTCAGCAACCTTGACAAACTGACATTAGTAGAATTACCGACATTGGTGACTATGCAAGACTGACAGCAGACTATAGGTACACATTATCTTTATTTCTTTTGTTTAGTTTTTTACCATTTCTCTTTTTAGCAACATTTTTTTATCAACTAGTGGATTGTCATCCCTCCAGGAAGTCTTTGCACTTCTGGGATCGAGCTTTGCTTGGCAGTCCACCATCTATCTATCTAACATTTTCTCTATTTGAGTCTTACTCTTTCTACAGGTGTCATCCTCCATAGCCAAAGAGGAGCTCCTTCAGTCGTCTAGATACAGTGCGCAAACTTCATTCGGGTATCATCTAACCCCTGACCATTTATTCCTAGTTTCTTTCATCTTTTGAATGTGAAAAGGCGAAAAATAAGTTAGAAACAATTAGATTCAAATTACTACTACATTTATTTTTCCTATCAAAAAAATAATTTTGGACTTCTTCTGTCAATGAAGGGTTCTAGAAAAATTTGGGCCTTGAGGATTTATAGATCTAAATTCAGACCCGATCAACCACTTTTGGCCAAACTCTCACTTTCAAATTCTGAATATGATCATTTCCACTTTTGAAGTTAGTCTAAAATTGGTCATCATCACAAATCACTTCCATCTTTATGAAAATTATTATATATTATTCTAAAACATGTTTTTGTAATCTCAATCACTATCAAAACTATGGTAAATCAAAAATTAGGTATGCATCTCTTTGTCATTTCAAGTCTCTTAACTCATTCTTTACATTCTTATTAAGCATTTTTATAGTTTCATCAACCCATTCATTTAATCAACTCAGTTGGTTGATGTCATTACATCCAGGGCTAGTGTCTAATGGATGTATGCAATAATGTGTGTAATTTACTGATAACAATTACAATTTGGGAGTTTTTTGGATCAAATAACTCTATAATATTAATCTAATTAACCCAAATTGAAATATATTTAATTTATTTTAAATAAACACACTTTACAAAATTATAATGTTGAAAAGTAGTCTTTGTTGTCAAGGAAATTGCTTGTTAAACACACTCTACTTATCAAGGAAAACACTCTTTAATCTATTTATTGAATTGAACTTGTTTTAAATGAAATATTTTTAGAAAAGGGAAATATTTAAAAAAACCATGTAAATAATAACTTGAACTAAACAAACACAAAGAGAGAGACTTTCAGGTTAACCAAACCACACTTGTATAAACACTCTTAAAAGAATTAAATGATAATTAACATAAACAAAATGAAATACCACACAAGAATCCTACCTCCTTGGGTTAGTGGGCCCTTGCTCTCCCTTGGCACAAAATCACACTTATTATTTCAATAACATTCAAATCTTCATTAATTCTAGAAAGAAAGATTATAATCTGGGGAAAAACTCTCTTTTATTATTGATATTCTCTTTTCTGATACCAACATTATCTTTATTTAACTTAATCATTTCAAACAATAGGAATAGTTTGTTATAATATAATGTTCCTACAATTGTTGTCCAAAACAAACTAATAGACTAATAAGATTACAACTACGATCTAGCTTATTTACAAAATAGAACAGGATTTTATAACAATCTCCCACATTTCAAGTTGAAATAGTGGAAGAGATGGCATAAATGTATGCATGGTTATATTTGGTTACAATATCCTTATGATTAGAACATGTTATGATTTGGTAACCCAAAATCCTAAAATACATATAATGGTGCTCTTTACAAAACATTACTATAAGTATCATGTCTAAAAGTAGAATTTTATATGAGGTAGTGTCTTTATGAATCTGAGAATGACACATGAGTTTCTTGAAAAGGCCATGACCACTCTATGTAGGATGTATACAACAATATATGATCATCAAAATTCCTTCCAAAATATATGTGTATTATTGGAGTGATTTTAGAACTTGCCTACTGAATTTCAGAACTTGCATGTTAGATTATGGAACTTTTCTAGTTGTACTCTAGATCTTACCTAACATACTATGGAGCTTGATTTTTAGAATCTATAAATTCACTAGATAGTTACACATATGTAAATCTTGTCTTTAAGGGTCTAATTACTTTACAAAAAAACCATAGTATTCGATCATGGTGCGCTTACACAATTTATACATGAAAAAGTAAAGGCTAACCATGTAAAGAATTAGAACATAGTGGTAGAAACAAGAAACATTAACTCACACATGATAAAAAGGATATAAGTATCCTTTCTCTACTTTAGACTATAATTATGTCATAAATTCATATCATATACATTTCAATAAGGGAGATTAGTAGGGGATAACATGGTTAGTACTTGGATATAATGAGACATATAATGGACTCATCATTTCCCACACACTTTACTTCTTTCAAGTTCTCTTGCAAGTTAATGTCTTCTTTGATCATGTTAAACCACCCTAGTTTCCAATCTTTGACCAAGATCATAAATGTCCTAGTGAGTGTTCCAATTTGACTCAGCTGGATGAATAAATCCCATATATCTAAAAATAAGTTCCCTCCATCTCTCAAATTGCTTGTTGGACTAAGGTGTTGTATTTTGCCATGGGGACATGAGACTGAGAATGAGTAGTGGCTTATACCTCATGACAATCCATTACTTGTCACTCACATCATTAATTCATGAAATATCTAAATAACATCCCTACCCCTTAGAAGACACCATTTAATATTGGTGGGGGAGATTACTTCCCATATTTTCAAAGGATTTTTTAATGTGTCCCACTATTTTTCACATGCTAATAATGCTTCATACAAATTGTGTTATACATAACTTTCAATATCCAAGATGATCTTCTTCAAGGTTTATAGGAAGTGGTCATGCATGGTCTAGTAAAAAGAAGTTCTGAATTATGTAGAGTTTTTCCCACTAGGATATTGGGATCTCATATAGAGGCCTCAAATTTTGGTTTTTCAAAATACTCATTAGTCAATTCATTCCATGTAATTTGATTCCTCAATGTGGAGATTAATACTTTGATTTAGGCTTCTCCTACATAAATATTGATCATGAATCTAGAAATATGTCCTATGAGGTAGTGGTATAGAAATAATTCACATAGGAGGTTTTGATGTTTTAGGGAACTACTCACATAAACCTATGCAAATTCCTTATCATCCTTCACATCATGAGGTAGGCCAAAATAAACTCTTAGTAACTTCCACATGTGGAACTATTCTTTTAAGAAGAGACTATATGATGTTGAGGGCCTTCTGCATGCCAAAAGTGTCTCTCTTAGTTCACAGGTTACTTGAATGGTAGACTTTACTTTTTCTTGTTACTTATTTGACTCTTAAATATCTACTTATAACTCCCAATTTATATTTTGAGTCTTTTCAAATCTTGACAAGTTTCATTCCAAGTGGTCATACTATCATGATAAGACAACTGTGTTTGAATTCCAAGGTCTACTTGGATCTTTGGCTCAACTACCTTCTCTTTTAATAATACTACCTCATTATCTTTTTTTAGGATTTATTCTTTGCTTCTTCTAATTTGTTTTATAGAGATGAAGTAATATTTTCCTTACCTTACAACTTCATTTTGAGAAAGGTGATTTCTTATTCTTATTGCCTTATAGTAGCTTCATCCTTTGAGAGGAAGAGGACTTTTTATACTTCTACTTCCTTAAACACCTCTATCATAGTGGCTAAATCTTAAATCCATATTAAAGGTTCTTATCCAAATTATTCATGTCTAACTTCTTCTTCAATTTCTTCATCTGCATGTTCCACTTCAACACTTAAAATCTCCATAAGAGGTTCCTAAATAAGATTCCCTAAGATCTCAACAACATCCTTTTTTTGGTCTTCATCTTCTTACAAGATCAATATTCTTCCTCTTCTTGGTTGAGTTGTAGGTATATTTTATTCTTGTGGAGCTCTTCTTCTTCTATAATATCTCCTTATAATCTTGGGTGAATCTACCTCCAGAGCTGATCTTTTTTTGTTGGAGATATCTTAGGTTACTAAGCAGTAGCTATCTTCAGAATAACTTTAGATCTTGATTTTGAAACCCCTATTCTCAATTTCTTCTTTTTACTATCTTTGAAGATGGTCCTTTAGTGGAACTCCCCTTTGTTTTATTGAACCTTGGTGTTCGATCTATATAAAGAGATCTTCTCCTTGTCTTAGGCTACTTTTTCAACTTAATTTTCAAGAATTCTTCCCAAGAAGCCTCTCCATTCTACTCCTTTATGAATTCATGTTTAAAAATGAGCTGAATAAGCCCGTGGTGTCTTATGGAAGCCATTCCTCTTCTATGTTTTAATGCCCTGAATTATAAGTCTCCTATAAAAAATAAAGGCAACTTCACCTTATATTTAGGTTTAAACATACCTTGTCTCAAATGTGTGACAATGTTCATGGCATCATAACTAAGAAACCCATATTATCTATCACAAGGTAGGTACTTGATGACCCAAAAGGCAATTGTTTTCCAAGGCTCATGTATTCTTTCGCTCTTGATTCATTTAAAAACTCTTTGAGGGTTGAAAATCATCTCCAAAACTAGTTCCCCTTACTCATGGAATATTTGAATGAAGTCATTAAAGGTAGATCTCCTTGCAATATTAGCCCCTTCATCTAAGACACTTGAAATCTTACTAATCACCTAACTATTTGCTTGAATTCTAACACCTTTTACTTTGGTATGGTCATCCTAGAATCTGGAGATAAAATCCTTGACTAGCCACTCACCATACCCTTTAAAAAAATTTAGGAATTCTAACCACCTTGCCTCATCAAAAATGACATCAACTACTTCATTCTCTTGTAGAATAACTATGGATTTAGACTCAGACTTTTTATTTTGATCCATTTTTAAAAGTTTTAGAGTTTGTTTGGATGGAAGATCAAGGTTTAAAAGAGGATTTTTACAAAAGAGACAAAATTTATATCAAAATATGTTTCTTATGTTTTAATGGGTTTAAAATAACATGACATGTTTGGCATTTAACTCTTTCATCATTTCTGCTAGCTTTGTGATATGCCCGAAGCTTTACTCAATGATAAGACATGATAATTAGAGAGAAAGCATTTAATCAACACATGTAAGGTTACCTGGTAAATATTGTAAATGTGTCCCTCATCCTTTCCACATGTTGGGTTATGTCAACAATCCCCTCAATTAATTTCTCAAGGGTTTTGAGTTGCCAGCTTCCATCATTTTTCCTTTCAACTATTTTTTCCTCTCATGATTGCCAATTATGTTATGAATATGACATAATGACTCTTTTTTAAAAGAGTATATCCTTATTGTACTTCATACCTTTATTTTAAAAGGACACTTTCTACTTTTAAAATGACCCCTTTTTACGTATCCAATCTTTTTTAGACACCTTCCATTTTAGATAAAGTCTTCCTTCAAGGATGGATAAATATGACATTTGAAAACTTAAATCTAATCCTATACATAAAATAATAAATAAAAAAATACCTCAATTTGATATGATGTAGCCTCTCCAATTATTAAACCACATTAGTTAATTGATAATCACATACAACATAGTACAAACACCAATTTTATTGCTTTGTTCTTTGAGAAGTTGCCATCATTGGTTTTCAATTTCTCATTTTATCTATTTTTTTTACTTTCCAAATTTCTAGGAAAAGGATTACTATTTATATTTTTTAATCCTTCTCCTTTATTAGGAAGAGGGCTTCCATTTATAGTTTTCAATCTTTCCCCTCAATTGGGCTTCAATCCTCATCCTTTGACTATTTTGGAAGAATAAGGTTCTCCTATAGATTTTTATGGATTTTTATTGATCCAATCTATTGTAGTAGTTAGTTTAATTTTGGTATGGTTGAGGTGATCAAATCACTCAATCTTTCCAAATTTTAGGTTGTACTTGATCATCCATCTTCACAAGGTTATAAGTATCATTGGGTTGCATGATTGAGCTAATCTCAACTGCCAATGTTAACTCAATTTTGTTCCAAAGTTGGGGGCCATGTTCAGCTCTCTCTCTCTCTCTCTCTCTCTCTCTCTCTCTCTCTCTCTCTCTCTCTCTCTCTCTCTCTCTCTCTCTCTCTCTCTCTCTCTCTCTCTCTCTCTCTCTCTCTCTCTCTCTCTCTCTCTCTCTCTCTCGATATATGCACCTTAATTATTTATCTATATTTTTCTTAATCTTAGTTTCAAAGCCTTACAATGATATATATTTTTCAAATCAACTTGTCAATAGGCAAGGTGTAATCCTAAACCTTGCTCTTTAAATTTCAATCTATTTCAATTAATTTCAACCCAAATTATATGCACTAATTTTATACTTTAACATGCTCTTGGTTGCAGGTCAGTCACTAGCAAAGCACTTAAGTTGGGAACATGCAAATATAAGGTGCGCATGTACACCCAAATATGCATTCTTTTCCTTTAAGCTAGAAATATCATTACTATATTAAATGGGGTAAATGTAGATGATATTTTATGATTATGTAGCACCTTAGTCTTGTACACTTGGAAAATTTATCCCTTGGATGTTCCTCGTAGTTTTTTACCTTTCTTGCTTCTACAAGTCTTGCATATGCTCTATCTTTATGCCCTTTTACATATCTCTCTTAGTTTGACCAATCTTATATTGATGACCTAGGTCTTATATCTTGCCCAAAATTCTTAAAATATACTTATATTTCATCTTTGCAAGTTTAGAACCTGTACTTACGTTCCTACTCCAAGGACACTAATGTTTAGGGTAGACAATAATATCAACATTACGATCATATCCTAATGCAAATGCTCAGTGCCCTAAAGTCATCCAATTTACAAATGAAACATATCCTATGGTTGTATTAAGTGCTTTAATTCAAGCTATTACTATAAATAAATTGATATAAATACAAAATCAACCCCTCATTCATTCCTCACCTAGCTACCCCTAGCAAAGAGACCAAAGAGCATTAGAAGAACATTAAATGGAAAAAAACTTCCATATTTCTTCCTATTTCCATACCACTCATGGGGACTACCCATATATAGGTTTTAAATACTAAATCAGCAAACTAAGAGACTAATTTTCTAAGTTACAAGATAGGTCACTATTGTACTTGTTTTGCACATATTGTATGATTCACACATAGGGGATAAATACATTACTCAGATGCCCTCTTTTGGAGTATTGGTTATGTAGGAAATACCCTTTGATAGTAGAGTCATTAGGGTCAACTCAACATCATGTGCCCACTAACCCATTTCTCCCTAAGGTCATAATGAAAATGGAAAGCTAGGGTTTTGCCATTTCATAAGGAGTGATAGTCCATGACCTATATTTGAATGCACTAGATTGAAGGAAAAGACAAACCCAGAAGCATGTAGGTGGTCACATCCTATTTGAGCAGATATTCTATACATGACACTAGCATCATATCCAAATAATAGCATCAACATAACCATACTAAGTTGATGTTACTATCTAGAGTGACAAAATCATCAAATACAAAATATGATGATTGTTTCAGAATCTCATTCCCACATTATTTATACCTATTCTAGATCTAGAACTACATTAGCATTAGAACAAGCTAAGTACTTTACTTATTTGTCATCTTTATATCTAACATAGTTGTACTTTCCATAATTAGACTATCTTAGCATAATAAATGTAGTGTATGCTTATATTTGAGTTTAACATCTTATTGGCATGTTATAGATTTGACTATCACCATTGTGCCATTTCATTTTTATATACCAGTTTAACATCTAAATAAACCTAATCTACATCATTTTAGGGTTAAACAAAGACCTTAAGAAGTTTCTCACTAGATTCTTGTAAGATTTCCTGCATATAACAATGGGACAAACAATATTACCCATATCCTACCAATAATACTACAAGTTGCATAATTATGCCCATGTGACTCCTGCACTAAAGTAAGATCCTAATTATGTTGGCATGCTCCCAACATCAAGATAAAACCCTAACCACGTCAGCGTAATTCCTACCCAAGGAAAAGGTGAAGTAAACAACCTTTTGAATTTTGAGATGTATTTACCTACCTTGACTTGGGGCTTAGAAAACAACACTCTAAGTTTCTAAAGTTCTTGTATACAAGGGAAAGTGAATCTAGTATATAAATCAATCCTAGATCAGAGAAGATAAATCACACTTTCCATTCCACTTATTGGTATAATTAGACAATCACGATCATGACCAATATGGATTTGCTAGACCTAAATTTTGTAGGCTAGAATTTGCACCCTTTTGGGAGAGTTTTTTAGGCTCCCTCACTCCCAGCTACAATATTGGAACGACCTCATGTTGTGGGTATCCTGTGATGAGGTTGGACCTCTAGGATTTATTATGAGGTTAGCTCCTCAGATGCTTCACTTTAGCTTGTTTCCCACACTAAAATCTATAGTTGACTAAGGAAAAGGGAGAGAAAGATAACATGAAAGGGAAACCTAAGCTAAGAACAATGATGCACTAGAATATGAAATTATACACTTTTAGCCTAGAAACCTTAACAACTACTAATGAACCTCACCAAGACATAGACTAATCTGATCCTATCTCAAGGCCACAAGCATAAGTATTTTGTGTGGAAGTCAAATGGGAACCCTACAATTTGAAGGACAAAAATAAATAGGTCTCTATGAGACACTATAAACTTGTGACACTTCAAGAAAGGCAACACTATGTAACACTTCACACAAACTACGAGAAACCAAAAGACTTAAAGCAAGATATGTAGAGAATCTATAAATGATGAAAAGGGACATACATCTATAAGTTAAGCTCCAATAATGTACACTTGACTTCAAACTAGAACTAGAAATTTTTATCTTATTGCTTCAAGAGAGTGTTTATAAGGCAATTTTGATATATTAACTCTACCACTAGTTTAGGGATCTCTTTTTAGGCTCAGAAGCCTGTATATATAGAAGAAAAAGATGAGAGATGAGGGGGCTTGCATGAGAAAATGGAGAGAGGGGTCATAAATGGCTTTAAGCACCATTATGTCCTTGAACTCTTTTGTATTTAGAGCATATATTTTCCTTGACCATGAAATGAAACATCCAAGATTACCGCAAATCTCCTTGAGCCCCTCATTGATTAGCAAACATGCTAGAAGATAAGAACATATCTAAGAACATCTTTAATGCTCGAGCTACCTTTTCTAATCACCTAATCTTCACCTTTCATTCCCATACCATCTTTCACTTGTCTTACACATATAAGGATAAAATTCCGATAACCTTGAATCGAGACTAAGCCATGCTATTTCTACATTGAATGACTATTTGTTAGAGATGATGGCCATGTCAAAGGATGAAGACCTCTCAATTAATTTCACCTATCATCTCTTACCTTGAAACCTAGACTAGATCTTTCCTATAGATAAAAAACCAATCTAAGGACATTGGTTTTCTTGTACCCATTTATGTCCATGTAAGTCCATACAAATCCAAATGACTACTTGTAGGGATTTAGATTTTGACATTTGTGGGCCCGTCATGGGATATTTAAATCCTAATGGCTATTCCTTCATATTTTTTCTCTTTGGCCATTCCCTATAGATAATTCCTTCGAAAGAATTTCCTTGGGCTATTTTCTTGAATTTATCTCTTCTAGCTATTTATTTTAGCCATTTTTCTAAAAGAATTCATTGACCTTTCTTTAGGCTATTGCTTTAGAGGATTTTTTTTGAACTTCCTTGCAGCCTTTTGTTTCAGACTTTTCTCCCAAAGGAATTGTTTTGGTACTATGAGATGAACCTCTCTTTTAGACAATTTTCTTATCACTTTTTCATGGATAATTTATCCAAAAGAAATCATATCTTCAGATTTTTCGCTCGGACCCTTTGGAACTTTGAAAATGGACCGTTTTGTCTAGAATTGTCTTTTGGATTAGTTACAAAGGATCTTTTAGATTTTGAAAAGTGCCCCTTAGCCTTTTAAAATATCCCTTTAGAATTTTGAAAATGACCTTTTGGAAAAATGAAATGGACCCTTTGGAATTCTTAAAAAGCTCCTTTTGCTTTGAAAATACCCTTCAAAATTATTGAAATGGTCTTTACCTTTTGAAAAGAACCCTTCCAAAAAGTTATTTCAAACAAAATGTCTGAAACAATCCCTTTGAAAATATATCCTTTAGGAAAATTGCTTTGGACAAAATGTCCAAAACAATTCCTGAAACTTAGACAAAAACCCTGAAAACAAAACCTCCAAAATAATAAACACTTAGTGAAAAAGAGTCCTAAAATAAAAGAAACACTTAGTCCCACAAAGTCTGAAAGAATGAACAAGTAAAGACTTAGCTGAATAAAAGATTTTGCACTTAGCTTCTAGCTTACAGGCTTATCCTTAAAACTGCTACTAGATCCTTAGAAAACTTTATTTGGATCCTCTATTTGTAAATGTTAGATTCATTTATACACCTTTGATCCACTACTTCATTAAACCATGCAAGAGCTTTATATGTGGGATAAAAATGGCCAACATCTTTTGTAGCTCATAGGGGTTGCATACATATTAATGTAAGAGAACCTATACCATATTACCTTGTCTAGTCCATTAGGCATGGAGTCATTAACCTCTGCAATTGAGATGATTTGAAACTAGATATAAGGTTGACCCTTTCCATAAGTTCTTATTTAAGAAACAAGGATAACAAGAACAAAACAAACATTGTGCCCAAGGCACTTAGGGAAGGGAAACACACAACTGGAAAGAAAAGTGCACAAGTCACCCAGAGGAAAACATGAAAAGCTATATAAAATGTAAAATATATATAATGGTTGAAAACTCTTCTAATAGCAAGGCTTTAGATTAATCCCATTTATTGGGATGGGTGGTACCTCTCCATCTAGTTGGGCCAGCTAAAATGCATTATGTTTTTTTCATTCATAGATCAAATAAGGACCACTCCACAAGCTGTCAAATTTGGTATGGTTGCCTGGCCTAGCCTTGTTTGAATCTCACTTGAGGACTAGATCCCTTTCCTTGAAGTCCCTTACTATGTATCTCTTGTCAAAGGCCTTCTTGAATTGAGCTTGATGTGATTCCAGTGTTTTTATTACAAGGTTCCTTGTTTCTTTAAGATCCATGAGTTTTGCCAGTCTCACATACATGGGCTCATCTTCCATCAACTATAGCTTATGGGTTGGTTATAATGTAGGAAACTCAAGAGAAATGGGCAAATTGGCCTCCCTTCCATATACTAAGACATATAGATAATTACCAATGGTAGCCTTAGGAGTCACCCTATCAACCCACAATGTTGTCATTAGTTTAGTGTGCCATGTCCTTTGATTCTCTTCCATAGTTATCCTGATGATTCTTAGCAAATTTCTATTTTTTGACTCAAATAGTCCATTTCCTTGAGGATAATAGTTGGAAGAAGTGCTAAGGTAGATACCCATCATGATATCCCATTCACTCATTTTCAGATTGAGGAATGCTAATGCATTATCATAAATGATAGTGGATGGAACACCAAACCTAGTCACAATGCTATCGTAGATGTCTAAGACTGCACCTTTATTAGATTATTTCAATGCAATGGCTTCCACCCACTTGATGAAGTATTTAAGTGCAATAACCACCCATATATATCTTGTACTTGATAGAGGGTTGATCATTCCTATGAAATCTAGCCCCCATTACATGAAGGGCTACTCTACCTAAATTGGATTAAGAGGAAGGTCTGCTAATATTTGCTTACTCACAAAGAATTTCACACTTTTGACACTTTCATACCCATGCATATGCATATTTTAAGAGGTTAGACCAATAATAACTAGATCTCATTATCTTTGCTATTGTGGTTCTAGGTGCAAAATGACCTCTTGTAAGTCCATCATGGAATTGCTCCAAGAGCCTTGTCACTTGGTCATTGTCTATGCACCTTAAGATCACTCCATTAAGGTCTTTTATAAATAAAACCCCATTAACCAATGCATAAGGTATGGATTAAAGTATAAAATGCCTTCTTTTTACCCTTTCCATACCTTGTGGGCACTCACTTGTTATCAAGAAACATGTCATATCCTAGAGCCAACTAGTGTGAGGTGGAGGTGCATCTATTTGTGGGTTATCCTATGTTACCAAGATAACCTCTTTGTCTTCATGAAAGTTATCAACCATATACTCACACAAGACTTTAACTCTTACTAGCTTAGTGACCCTTATCTCCATGTCATACTCTATGACCTTGGTAATCCAACCAACCCTCTTTTCATTCAAGTCTTTGTTAAGAAGGAAGTCTCTCACTCTAGGATGAGACACCATAAGATAGATTTTTCTAATAGAGAGCATTAGCCTAAAATTTTTAAGGCTTCTTACCACTGTAAGGGCTTGCTTCTCTATGAAATTATACCTGACCTCATAACCCTCAAGCCCCTAACTAAAAAATACTAGTGGCCACTCAAGTCCTTCACCATTCTTTTACATCAGCATAACTAATATATTATCAATATTGGCAAAGGCATACAATATGAAATATCTTGAGAAAATAGGATTCATGAGTGTGGGTGCTTGTGCAATGGCTTATTTAACAGCCTCAAATTTTGATTTACCTTCATTTGACCAAGTGAACACTTTATTCTTCTTAAGCATGGCAATGATGGCCTTGACCAAGTTTAACAAACTAGGTATAAACCTTCTCACAAATTTTATTTTGCTAAGGAAAAATTGGATTCCCATCTTATGCTTGGGTAAGGATAAGGCCAACATGGCATTTATTCTATTAGGATCAATAAATAATCCTTTCTTTTAAAAAGTGTGACCCAAAAACTTACCTTTATGAATGGCAAACACATACTTCTTGGGATTCAAAGAGATCCCATACTCTTTGCATCTCTCAAAGATCAACCTCAAGTGGTCCATGTGTTCGTTGGCATCCTTGAAAAAATTATGATGTCATCCAAGTAGACCAGTACCATTTAATTCAACAGCCCTTAGAAAGCCATGTCCATGGCTCTTTGGAAAGTTTCCCTAGAAATTGATAAGCTAAAAGGCATCTTATGATATGCATACATTCCCCATTTGGTGGTGAAGGTAGTTTTGTACTGATCTTCTTCTTTATTAATACTTGGTTGTAACCTGAATATCCATCCAAAAGAAAAAAATGTTCTGAACCTACAACTATTTGAAGAAGTTTCTCCATGGATGGTAGAGGGTAATGGACCTTCAAAGAGACCCTGTTTAGATCTCTAAAGCTAATTTACAACCTAATCTCCCCACTCTTTTTACTTACAGGCACCTAATTGGCTACCCATGATAAGTGCTTGATGGGAAAGATGATCTTGGATTCAATTAACTTGGTTAGCTCTCTCCTCATAAGTTCTTCTACTTTGGGGTTAATGGGCATTTGTTTTTACCTCAAAAGCTTAGCATTGGCCTCTAGTTATATAGTATGTTCGGATAACTTTGGATCAAAACCTTCTAGGTCACTGTATTCCCAAGTGAAGATGTCTAAATATTCCTTAGAAAGTTTAATGAAAGAGTGCCTTTCTGCCTCATTGTTTACCGTCCCAAGCTTGTCCTTGAAAATGAGGACTCCATCATTCTCCTCATCAGTTGACATCACTACCTTATCCTTATATAGTCTCCCTCATGGAAAAGACATTCAAGGGTGACCAGCCCTTTAGGAATTTTGTTAGACTTTAGTTTAAAACTTTGATCCTCATACAGATGTTGGAATTTCTCCTAGTTGGTGAAGGAGAACTTTACTTCTTGATGTAAGAAATAAGTAATTTGTTTGTCATTTTTTAAGACCTTTTAGTGGGATTCATTATCTAGTACTATAGTCCTCACCACCACCTTGACATGTGGTTGAACCTTGGCCTCTTTTAGCTTACTTGGAATATTAAACTGGGCTCCCACAGCTACCAACCTATCAACATGTTGATTTTGGTTTCTTGTCATAGCTTGAATGTTAAAGGCTTCAAAATATTCAATTAGGTACCATACTCTAGTTTTTTAGGTCCTCATCAAAGGATTCTTTGTAATGTTCAGGCCCCTAACTTGGTTCACTATAAGGTCACTATCTCCATATGCTTTCAACTGCTTGATTCCCCTCTTACCAAACCATTAGAGGCCATGGATTAGGCCTTCATATTCTACTTCATTAGAGGAGAAACTAAAATGGAACCTATAAGAAGAGAAATAATTATCATTTGAAGGGGAAACTAGCATTGCCCCTGCACCTACTCAATTTTTTTCCTTGAACCATCAAAGAACAACTTCCACATACCATTGAGGTCTTATTTATTTCCAATGAGGGAAGGCATGAGTTGATTTTCTTCATGTAGAAAATAGATACACATGTCTCTTTCTTCAACACCTTCCAAAGGGTTGAGAAATTGATTATCCCCCCATAGCTCATCCAAGAACAATTCTATAATCTCCTCAATATAAGTATTCAGTTCTTGACCAATTGTAAATACATCCTCATCAAGGATAGTACAATTGAGGTTTATGTTATCTAGTTGATGGGGATCAATGTGAAATTTTGCCATGGGCTTAGCCTTGATTTATACCTTAGTCCCATACCTTGTTTTGAATGCCATGTAGGACCAATTTGTTACTAGATAGCCCCTAATTTTGGCTATGAATTTTCTAGAGAAGCGTAATGCAAAGTGAGGAGTTAGCAGATGGATTTGTGGAAGATCTATCAAGCTATAAAACTCCCTTAGATTGAGGTTCATACTTTAAACCAAGCTGGTTTGCTATTGACTTTGACATTATTGAAGTGCTAGCTCCACTATCTACCAAGAAATTATGCACCAAAGAATCACCAATGATTAATGAAATACAGAATAGAGGAGCTTTTATGACCTTACTTGATACTTCTCCCATAGGACCTTGGGTTGCATTGGTGAGGACCTCAGTTTATTTATTTGGTTGTTTGCCTGTAGTTGTTGTAACACCTATTTTGGACAAACCTTCTTGAAGGATATCCACTTGACTAGGCATGAAAATCATGTCCCACATCGATACACTCACAATAGATTTATTCATTTGCTCAACAATATTGATTGGTGGACCACCAACCTTTGCCAAAGCTTTGGGAGCCACTATTATTGTTTGTTAAATTTGTGAGTTTATTAGATCAAAACAGGCCCCTTGATTTTGATTTTTAAGAGATGTTAGGACTTTGGAGTGGTATCAAGCTCATTAGGCTTAGTAAATGAAGGAGTAATGATAAGAAGTTCTTTGACTGATTCTCAATTACCATCCATATTCCCTCTTTTGAATCTTGTATTAGCTACCACTAGAATGTATGTATGGCTAGAACTAGCTTGTTGATTGAGTGCATAGCACTCATCTTACTCACTAATGACCATTTTAGCATCCAACTAGTTTGGTACTTGATCAAATCCTTGGTCTTATAGAGACTATCCTAGTTTTTTCATAATGGGGATCTCTATGTTTTGAGCCATTAAATATTGATTGTATCCATAAGCAATAACCTGCTACCATTGGTCATTGAATGCCTAGTTAAAAACATTAGTTGGGACAATAGATTGCCCAAAAGATTGATCCCAAGTTATGGTCTCTTCAGCCTCTTGAGCCATATTATTTTTAATAGGAACCAAGGAGTTGAAAGATCCTATATCATTTGGATTATATCTACTTTATCTAACATAGTTAGGTTGTCCTTGCCCTTGCTCACAATTTTGGTTTTGAAAATTTCCCTTGAAGGGTGGTTTATTACCTTGATAAGATTGTTGTTGAGGATGATATGGAGCTTGATAAGGTTTATTTAACTAATCTTTCTACCTTTTAACATTTACCACATTATTTCCCAAGGATTAGAGCATGCTCTTAAGTTTTAGGTAGTTTTTTTGCTCTTGGGAATCGCTTGATCCACTAGTGGAGGCCTTTTCCTACTTAGGTAAAGGTATAACAATAATTTTTGGAGTTGGAAAAATAACATCAAGTGGGAGAATAACCACAAGGGGTGGTCTAATTTTAGGGAAAAGAGGCATTGGGGGCCTAGGAGAAAGCTTGCCAGCTTGAACTAGGCAATTTTCTACTTTAATAGCCACCTCATAAGTATCTAACAATATATCCCCTCACATGGATTGGATCATTAAAACTATATCTCTATTTAGAGCCTTCAAGTAGTATAGGAATGCAAAGTTAGGGGGCAATCTAACAGAGGTTAGAATTCTATCCCAAGCCTTTTGGAATCTTGTGTTGAAATCTTGCATGACTTCATGGGGGGCTCTCTTAATTGTGGTAAGTTATTATGTTAATGACAAATGGTTACTCTTGTCTATAAATATTTTACACAAGGCCTCTCTTAGTTGATTCCATGATTGAATAGAATTAGGAGCTAAGCTTCTATACCAATCTAAAGCTTTTCCCTTAAGGGAGACAACTAACAGTCTAATAGCTATATTTTATGCAATGACATTATGGATATTGCAAAAATTGGCTATGCCTTTGATGTGTTCAGTAGGGGTTATGGCTTAGTCTCCCTTAAAAATTTGGGATAGTTTTGAGAGATATTACTAGTATAAGATCATATTGTGGTAGATCCAAAGGACTTTGGCCACTAAAACCTATAAAATCTCTTTAGGGAATCATGGTAATAAAAGGGGCTAATAAAGGTCTTTTTGTATAGGTATACCTCATGATTGGTTTAGGAAAATGGTTTCTTACATATGGGTGAGTATGGGCAAACCTTAACCTTCTTGTTGAGTTTAAAGGTAATTCAACAAATTTAAAAGGAATACCTTTAGAAGTTGTTCTTATAGTCATATTTGACATGAAAAAAAAGTTATTATTCTATCACCAGATTGATGAGTGTTCTTTGAAGTCACTAGATACTAAAAGATGAAAGCTATAACCACTATAAATTGATCAAACCAACATCAAACTTGACCAATCTTCCTTGAAATTTGTCTCATTAAGCATGCCAAAAACTATTATAGGCTAGAATTTGCACCCTTATGGGAGAGTTTTTTAGGCTCCCTCACTCCCAGCTATAATATTGGACCAACCTCAGGTTATGGGTATCCTATGATGAAGTTGGATATTTAGGATTTTTAATGAGGCTATCTCCTTAGATGCTTCACTTTAGATCATTTCCCACACTAAAATATATTGTTGACAAAGGAAAAAGGAGATAAAGATAACATGAAAGGAAAACCTAAGCTAAGAATGGTGATGCACTAGAATATGAAATGATCCACTTTCAGCCTCAAAATCTTAACAACTATTAATGAACCTTACCAAGACACAGACTAATCTGATCCTATCTCAAGGCCACAAGCATAAGTATTTTGTGTGCAGGTCGAAGGGAAACCCTACAGTTTAAAGGATAGAAAGAAATAGGTCTATATGAGACACTATAAACTTGTGACACTTCAAGAAAGGCACCATTGTCTAACACTTCATACAACCTGTGAGGAACCAAAAGACTTAAAGCAAGATATGTAGAGAATCTAAAGATGATGAAAAGGGACACAAATCTACAAGTTAACCTCTAATAATGTACACTTGACTTCAAACCAGAATCATAAAATTTTATCTTATTACTTTAAGAGAGTGTTTACAAGGTGATTTTGATAGAGTAACTCTATCACTAGTTGAGGGATCTCTTTTTAGGCTTAAAAACTTGTATATATAAGAAAAAAAGATGAGATAAGAGAGGCATTACATGATAGAATAGAGACAGGGGTCATAAATGGATATAACCACCACTATGTCCTTGAACTCTTTTGCATTCAGAGTGTGCAACTACCTTGACCATGAAATTAATCATCCAAGATTATCACAAATCTCCTTGAGCCCCTCATTGATTAGCGAACATGATAGAAGACAAGAACTTATCTAAGAACATATTTAATTCTCAAGATAAGTTTTATAATCACCTGATCTTTACCTTTTATTCCCATACCATCTTTCACTTGTCTTACATGTATAAGAACAAAATCTCCATAACTATAAATCTGGATTGAGCCATGCTACTTCTGCATTGAATGATTATTTTTCAAAGATGATGGCCATGTTGAAGGATGAGGAACTCTCCATTAATTTCACCTATGATCTCCTACCTTGAAACCTGGACTAGATCTTTCATATAGATAGAAAACCAATCTAAGGACATTAGTTTTCATGTACCCATTTTATCAATGCAAGTCCATACAAATCCAAATGGTTACTTGTAGGGTTTCAAATTTTGATTTTTATGGGCCCATCATGAGATATTTGAATCCCAATGGCTATTCCTTTAGATTTTTTCTCTTCAACCATTTTTTGTAGACAATTCCTTCAAAAGAATTTCCTTAGGCTATTTCCCCAAACTTATCTAATCTAGCTATTTATTTTAGCCTTTTTTGGAAAGAAATCATTGAATTTTCTTTGGGTTATTCCTTCGGAGGAATTTTTTTAAACTTCCTTACGGCCTTTTATTTTCAGACTTTTCTCCTTAATGAATTGTTTTGACACTTTGAGATGAACCTTTCTTCTGGATAATTTGCTTATCACTTTCCCACAAACAATTTGTTTGAAATAAGTCATGTCTTCAAACTTTTCTCTTGGACCCTTTATAACTTTGGAAATGGACCATTTTTCTTGGAAGTACCTTTTGGATTTTTTGCAAAGAATCTTTCAAATTTTGAAAAGTGCCCCTCAGCCTTTTGAAATGTCCCTTCAGAAATATTAAAATGGCCTTTCAAAAAAATGAAATGGACCCTTAAAAATTCTCAAAAATCTCCTTTCACTTTGAAAATACCGTTTGGAATTATTGAAATGGTCTTTGCCTTTTGAAAAGAACCCTTCAGAAAATTTGTTTTAGACAAAATGTTCAACACAATCCCTTCAAAAAGATATACTTTAGGAAAATTATTTTGAACAAAATTTCCAAAATAATTCCTAACACTTAGACAAAAACCTCAAAAATAAAATCTCTAAAAGAATAAACACTTGGTGAAAAAGAGTCCTAAAAGAAAAGAAACACTTAGTCCCTACAAAGTCTGAAAGAATGAACAAGTAAAAACTTGGCTGAATAAATTATTTTGAACTTAGCTTCTAGCTTGCAGGTTTATCCTTGAACACTACTGTTGGATCTTTAGAAAACTTTGCTTGGATCCTCTCTATTTTTAAATGTTGGATCCATTTCTATGTCTTTGATCCACTGCTTCATCAAACCATGCAAGATCTTTATTTTTGGGCCAAAAATGGCCAACACTAACTAAGGGGTCTATTACCACACAATATCACTAAAGAGGGTTTCAAAACATCTAATCAAGTAATGCCACACAATAACCATAGTTAGATCCTATTTTTTCTTATCAAAGTAAATTAAATCTAATCTAGTGTTCACCAAAGCATGTGGCACAAAATGGGGATAATAAACATGAAAAGAATAAATGTACTCAAGTAAATGTAGAGGTAATCCTAATGCATGAAGAGGGAAATACATTCATAATCTAACACATGAAAATCTATCTACTAATAAAGAGGAACAAGAGTTAGGAATACTTACCTTGAAGAGGAACCCATTAAGCCTCAATCTCTCCCTTGGCCAATGGTATTTTTCAAGAGATTGTTTTGGTTCATAAGGATAAAAAAAGATAGGTCAGCTCTAGGCTGCATGACTTCTCCTATGCATCCAAAATACTTTTCCCACAAGACAAGGCTATTCTCTCCAAAGGTAAACCCTAAGAAATGACTTCTCAAGTAGAATAGTGGATAAGTAGATGCACAAATAAATGATTATATTTATCTCTCTAATGAAAATGGAAAAAATAATGTGTTTATATAGCTAGATATAACCCTATACCCTTCAATAATTTTAGCTAACATAGTTGACCTAACCGACCTAGTCTTTTGAAAATAGTGCAGTTAGGTCCTAGACTAAGTTAGCCTAGGCCAACTTAGTCTTGTAACATGCATCATTCTCAAAACTAAGTCGACTAAATTGTTTGTGTACTATGGATGGTAAAACAAGCTTTTGGCTTAGGTAGGGGCTAAAAATACGTAGTATAAATATAAAATAAACATATATGCTCTTACCCAAATGTCAACTTATACTTTAAGTTATATTTTATATTTATACTTTCAATATGTTTTAGATTGGTTTCAGACCTCTAGGATCTATAATGCAAATTCTAGATTTTGGAGGGTCCTATTTGATTTTAGACTTAGCCATATTTTAAGGTTCTAGGATTTTAGACTTAGCCATATTTTAGGATTCTAGGATTTCATGGAGGCATCATAGGATTTTACTAGATAAACACTCTAAATAATTTGGATTAATGTTAGGAATTAGATGAATCCACAATAATCTTTTGAAGCACCAATGGTCTATCGACCCCTTTCCTAGTGTACCCTTTAAGGTGTACACTCAAAGAGATTAAAACTTGATAAGTTCCTACAAGAGAAAAAGTGTTAATACATGGTAAAGTTAATAAAAATATTGTTTGTTTACACTTACCTATTATCCATAACACAAAGCTAAGCCATTCACACCTCCATCGACCCTTCCATTTATCTCATAGAGGAGGCAAACTCATCATCTTATCAAGCCTTGAAACTAGTGACCCCAAAAGGGGTTACCTAACATTTTTGATATCCATATGGTTGAGATATACTAATACCAAGAAGATTCACTATATGATTATGCCCCTTATATACATGACCAATGGGTCTTTCATTATGATGGTTCCAAGTGTTGCTTAGGTGTTTTGGTAGGATTCATTCTCATTTCCCCTGACGGTTGAGTCATGTCATTCAGATATAAGCTAGAATTTGAGTGTAGAAATAATGGGGCTAAGTACAAGGCCATATTGCTTGGCATGATCATTAAAAACTACATAGGCATTTAAATTTGAAGTATCTAGGGTGACACATAGTTAGTCATGAACCAAGTTTCCAAAGTCTATCAGACCAAGGTTGAACACCTTAAGTTATAAAATACCATTATACATGGGTCACTAAGGACTTTAAATTAACTTACATAGAAGTAGTCTCTATGTAAAATAACAAGCTTACTAAATCTATGGTTGCCTCATATTTTTTTCCTTTGACCCCCATCTGGTGATACCAAAATATAATTTTATTATCTTAGTCAAGAAAAATCCTCTTGTGCACAAGACTCCTAGCAACAAAACCATTACCCACATAAGAGGGGATGGTGACCCCTTAGTCTTTAATCTAAATAAGAATTATGAGGCCATTGTTGATTTTTTATGATCCTATGATGACCTCCCATTGTTCCACCATAAGAGGGTATTCTCTATTACCCATTATCCCACCTCGACCCTTGGAAAAAAATATTATGATTCTTATAGCCATGTTAAGGATTACCTATCCTCTGATGATGAACATAATGTATTTAATAAAGAGGGTGAATATCCTAATCTAATCCCAACCCCTAACAGGTTTAAAGAGGGAAATGCCTCCCTTATTGAAGAAATAATTGACATTGACATCGTGAGGGAAGATAATCCCATACTTATCAAGTTAGGATCTCCACTCTCCATGTAGGAGGTGGAAGGCCATAGGAAGCTCCTCACATAACTCTCAAAAGCTTTCAATTTATCATACACTGACATAGTAAGCATTAACCTTGATGTAATCATCCACAACCTAGTTAAAATGCCTGACACAATACCTATCAAGCAAAATCTTAGACCCAACAAGCCTAAAGTCAAGTTGATGGTGAAAGAGGAAGTCATCAAACTTTTAAAAGTCTAATTTATTAGCCAATAAATTACTCCAAGTGGATGTATAACATTACCCCCATTCTCAAGAATAATGATAAGATCAGAATCTATATAGAATTTTGGGACATTGACAAAGTGTGTCTAAAGGATGACTTACCTCTCCTATCCATCGATGTCATTGTTGACTCTACTGTAGGTATGAATTATTATCACTCATGGATGTCTTTTTGGGGTATAACCAAATTCATATTTATAATGAGGACTAGATCAAGACCTAATTTATTATTCCTTGGGGTAAATTTTATTATGTTGTGATGCCCTTCGGTCTTAGAATGTAGGGGAAACATATAAAAGGGCCATTACCCACATATTCCACAATCTTATTTAAAATATAGTGGAGGTCTATGTAGATGATCCTCTAAGAAAATCAAGGTTACATGAAGACTATTTAGAGGTGTTATGTACCATCATAACACATTTGATTGAATATGACATGACTCCCAACTAGGAAAAATGTGTGTTTAGAGTCACTGATGGAAAGTTCCTAAGGCACACCATCTCCCAGCATGGGATAGATGTTCACCCTATTAAAAGATGATCAATATTAGAATTACTAACCCCTATAAATGAATCAAGCATTAGAAATTTTTTAGGTAAGCTGGAAACCATTCATCGATTCAATCTTAATCTTACCTATGTCATTCAT
Source organism: Torreya grandis (assembly GCA_037957365.1). Classification (NCBI taxonomy): domain Eukaryota; kingdom Viridiplantae; phylum Streptophyta; class Pinopsida; order Cupressales; family Taxaceae; genus Torreya; species Torreya grandis. The sequence continues at coordinate 1,009,700 of JARHVA010001865.1, read as the reverse complement.
CCCATCAACTACATACTCAAAATGATAAGTGGCCTAACTTGGAAAAATGTTTTTAAAGAAGCATTTGAGGTATTAAAATGATTTATTACATCTCCACTTACATTCATGGAACCTATGATGTATAATCCCTTGATACTTTATATTATAACAACTAGGGTATCCTTCACCTACATATTGGATTAGGAAGATGACACCAACAAAGAATACACCATTTATTTAATTAGCTAAACCCTCATCAATTATGAGACATGATATACTCAAGCCAAAAAATAATGCTTAGTAATAATGTTTGTGACCAAACAATAATGAAACTATATGCTTAATCAAGAGACAAGAGTTATCATGAGATCTTAGGCCCTACAAACTTTCCTAACTCAGTCAACTTTTTCTAAGAAGATGGGGAACTTCATCACACTCTTGAATGAGTTTGATTTAATGTATGCCAACCAAAATTATATTAAGGGATAGATCATTACTGATTAGTTGGTTGATTGACCCTTAGAATTTAATGACCTTTTTGATATTGACTTCTCTAATGAATTGATATGCTATATAGAAAAGCCTATTATTACTTCTTCACCTTGGTATGTATATATCATCAACTACTTGTTTAACCACACTTACCCCAAAGGTTCCAAATCATAGCATAAAATATTTCTTTAGATCATCACATCCAAGTATGTTATTTTATAAAATATCCTTTATTACAAGGCCTTTAAGGGCATCTTACTCTAATGTGTTGACCAAGAAGAGTTAGAAAGAGTCCTTTTTCATTATCATAGTGGTGTTTGTGGTGGACACTTTGGTAACCTCATGACTACTCAAAAAATCCATAGGATGGGATACTTTTGGCCCACTCTAAACCATGATGTTATTGAATATGTATATAAATACAAAAAATGTTAACATTTTTTGCATGAGATACATGTTCCCACTATGGCATCACATCCCATCATCACCCCATAGCGCTTTTCCACTTGGGGATTGGATTTAGTAGGTAATATCTCCCATACTTCTTTGGGTGGTCATCACTTTATTATCATGACAACTAAATATTTCACCAAGTGGGAAAAATAAATAACTGTCATCAAATTAGTCATTGTAAAGTTTATATTGAATCAAATTATCTACTAATTTGGGGTCCCACAAGTGATCATTATTGACAATGGGTCCCCTTTCAAGAACCCTAAATTTAGTGAGTTATAAAAGAATTTTTATATATCACACCATTCATCCTCCTACTATCCATAAGTTAATATTCAAGCTAAAGCTACTAACAAGACCTTGTAGTTAATTTTGGTTAAAATTATTAGAGATTCCAAATGAGATTGGCATATATATATATATATATATATATATATATATATATATATATATATATATATATATATATATATATATATCCAACACTTTGGGCTTATAGAATAACTATTAAGACACCCATGGGTGAAACCCCATATTCACTCATGTTTGGATTAGAATTCATCCTACCCTTAGAATTAAAAATACCCAGACTTCATGTTTCCCTCTAGGGCCTTCTTGATCAAGAAGAATATATAAAGGCATGACTAGCCCAATTAGAGCTCTTAGATGAACATTAGATTACCACCTCAAGAAATCACATTTATTATGTTGATCATATGGGAGGAAAATACAAAAATAATGTCCATGATGACCTTATCCTTAGGATTGAAAATAGAATTGACAAAAAGAAAGGAGAAGTTTAAAAGTTTATACCTAACTGGTTAGGCCCTTATCTAGTGATAGAAGACTTCAACAATAAATCCTATTGGTTATGCCCTCTAGATGGCAATTAGTTCGGTGAGTACATGAACTCTTTTCACCTAAAATATTTCTATATATATCACTTGAATTATCCCATTTTTTTCATTTTCATTACATTTCATAGGTTACACGTTCACCGGCATATCAGATATGTTTTAAGTAATTATTTGGTTGTTAGTTCACACATTATAAAAAACTTTCAAAATGCAGAATATCATATCATCCCATTCTCACATTACCCTATCACCCCTATATAAAACATGAAATATCCACAATATAAATATCCACACTCAACATAAAGCTTTGATACCATTGTAATATCCCTTTTCAAGATATTTACTAAAACACTCATAAATATGAAGACTAATCCTCAATCACTGAAACTAAAACAATATAAACTCACACTAACATAAATGAACTCAACTCTTAGACTCAAATGTGAAATTAAGCACTACTCAACACTTATGCTCTGATTATATTGCAAATAACTAAATGCATATTATATGGATGGGGATAACAACACTCTTACATTAATTGATATAAATGTTGATATGTATAACAACAACATTTATAATATTTCAACACCAAATCTCCACACAACATCAATGGAAATCATGTAAATATGAAAAATCTAAACAACTAGATAATATTTACACACTACACTGCAAGATCTATAAACAATACACTCTCTACACACTAGAACTCTAAATCTTATCGAAGCACATTCACAATCTCTGAGTGAGATTGTCCTACTGAATCAAAGGAGTTTCATCCTATGATTTAAGAGATTTCAATGGGGTTTCATCGACTGATATATATCTTTAATGGGTTTCCATCCAAAGAATATGAAAGAATGAACACCGTTCAAACTTACAAAATAGGGGTTATACAAAAGATGATATTCCTAAGGAGAGAGCTCCTTGTTTGGAATTAATCCTAACATATATGAATAAATATAATATTGGGATTATTTAGTGAGTAATATTGAGAGAAAATAAATGTGTTAATATAAACCTATATTATTTTCTATTGTTTGTGCATTGTTACAACCACACACTAATATAGGACAAAGAGATATTTGACAGAGGTTAGTTGTTAGTTGCTAGAACAACTAACCTATTATTGAGAAGAATAGTTATAAGACATTTGTCATATATTTGTAATGTTCATGATTAATAAAACATGTTGTTGAGACTGATTAATTTATGTTTAAGAGGATTTGGCTCTAGTTCGATATGGGATAACTTCATTATCTAGTATTAGAGGAGGTTTTCTTATACCTCTATGTACCTTTCATTCATTTGTTGATTTCATCAAAATGAATCATAGAATAGAATTACAATGCAGACCATATACAACTGCTACTCCTATATTTATTTATCCCTGATTATATATTGTTGTCTTTCTAACAATGTAGACCATGTGTGAAACCTCTTGCTCCTCCATCCACCTACACTATCTCTCTTCAAAGCTTACACCTTGTTCATTCTATTCATTATGTTTCACTCCACTTTGTTCACAGTTTTAATTTTAAAAATTATAAAATAATAAAATTATATATATATATATATATATATATATATATATATATATTTGCATTCTAACAAATTTTAGATCAGGGGTTTTTGGCATTTTTATGTTTTAGGTTGTACAAAATAAGGACTTGAAAGAGTTTGTTTTGGATCAAGATTTCAATATTTATAAACCCTATTTGTAAACTTTTATCTTAGATCTACATGTCTCTAAAGTGCTCATCAAATACCTCTCATCATGGCTTCGTATCTCCATGCTACATACTTATATCTTTCTTATCATGTGTGAGTCAATGTTTCTTGTTTCTACCATTATGACCCTACTCAGTGTTCAAAATAATTATGTTTTTCTACTTCTCTAATTCATTGACAATGAAATATCTCACCTCCATGCATAGTATTCTTCAGCTAGACAAGCATATTTGAGTTATCTCCAGCCATTCCACATGCCCAAGACCTATTATGAGTTAAATGTCATATCAAAGAATCTATAGATTTCATGATCTCTCATCTCAGCTTTCCATTGATAACCTTAAAACCTTCCTCCCTACAAACCTAAGCTCCTTCATCCATGTGCTTTGCCATCTCTAGTACTCTCCATAACCTGTCACCAATCTCCATTTTGCCATTCTTCCATCATCGTTGCTGCCATGGTTTTCTATTTTTATGTTTTTTTAGTTTTGGGTGTTTGGTATAAAACCCATGGTATTGAGTCATGTTTTAGGGTTCATTTTCTTTAGGAATTTAATCCATATTATTTAGGTGGGTGTTTTGTGAATGTTTGCTAATTGTTAAGTTTTTTCTTAGTTTTGAAAGTGTCTTTTAGGTTTTCATTATAATTAGTAATTTTATGATTTAGATTTTATTATTATTATTTGATTGTAAGTATTAACTTTGAGTCTGTATTTTTTGTCAAATTATTTTTGTGTTATGAGTTTGTATAAAATCAATTTATTAGTATTTATTTAAGTTATATGTCTAGTTTTTATAATTAATTTCATCATAGTGTTAAGCACGGGATATACTAAGGGGGGAGGGGGAGGGGTGAATCAGTATATCATATATCTTATAAAACTTTCCCTTTATCAAATTCCACTTAACCAAACATTCAAGATATGCAATAAAACTGAAACAATAAACACCACACAAGATAGAAAGAGACACTAGATTTAACGTGGAAACCCAATGTGGGAAAAACCACAGAGAACAATCTCAAGTATATGAATGAGCACCAACTCAAACAATAATATTCACAAGCACCAACTTGCAGGAGCATCAAACCCTTTGTTGAGCACCAACTCACAAGAGCACCAACCCCTTTTGTTGAGCACCAACACAGCAATAATTCATGAGCACCAACCCACATGAGCACCAACCCCTTTATTGAGCACCAACACAACAACACCTTTTTTTAACAACAACATAGCAATAATTTGTGAGCACCAACCCACAAGAGCACCAACCCCTTTGTATATACCACACAACTATCTCTCAATGTTGCTATCTCAAAAAATTATAGTTCATTACAATATCTCTTTCCTCTCTCACCTTTGTTGTTCTAAGCTAGATATAACAAATACAAATCATATTCATCTCTCACAATGTTCTTCTAAGCTAGGTATTACTATCTCAAAACAAACTCTATCTCATACTTTACAAATGGATTCTCAAGCCTTTATTTATAGCTTTCCAAATGACCTTTGGCCTTCCCTCTTTGTGGCCCTTCAATCCTCATGGAAAATGGTGCCAAACTTGCATGACCCTTCATATCCTTGCATTTGAAAAGTCATGTGGTGACCCTTCATAAGTAAAAGTGTCCTTCCCTCTTTTGTCTTTACCTTGGTGACTTTTCATATTCCTCAAAGTGTCCCTTTATGAGAAATTTCACCCTTCCTCTTTTGTCTTCACTTGGTGACTCTTGGAATTCCCCAAGATGACTCTTCATGGGAAAATGCATCTCATTCTTATTTTTTCTTTACCCCATGACTCTTTGACTTCTCCATGGGCCCTTCTTTTGTCTTATATGCAACCAAAAATATATTTTTTAATATTAAAATATATTTTCACACATTAGTTAAGATATAACTATTAAAAATATCATTAAATGCAATGGGGCCTTTATCACCAATAATGCTAGACCTTTGACATCAATGAAAATATTTCCAAAAATTTCCCCCTTTGTCATTGATGGTAACCTCAATCCTGAAATTGCCACATCCTGAATCCTACACATATTGTCATCTAAAAAACCTATAGTAACTCCCCCTTACTGTAGCAAACTTTACTTGTTCCCTATACCTATTTTTGCACCTATACTTGTACCTTTTATTCTCCTCCTTTGACATCAATGGCAACGGGCCTACCTAGAGCTAACACTTAGCTCCCCCTCAACTGATGTTCAACATCAATGGCAGGAAGTAATAGAAATTACTCCCAACTCCTCTTGTAGATCCTTGAATGTGTGCTTTGATCGTGTCTTTGAGAAGATATCTAACAATACATATAAATTGTTACCTATCCTTTGAGCATCTGCAATCAACTCATTTGAATCTTTTCTTCTAATCTCACAACCTTCTACATGAAACTTTAATGTGTATCCCTGATTACATATTTGACTTACACTCAATAGATTATGCTTAAGACCTTTTACATACAAAACATTCTTAGTCTTGGTTCTACCATTATCCAAACTCAAAGTACCTTTTTTGGCTATCCTGGCAGTGGTTTTATCTCCAAATTTCACTATGCCACCATTAATATTATTTAGAGGTATGAAATTACTCTTATCTCTTATCATATGCCTCAAACATCTGCTATCAACTAACCATGGTTGATCTGCATTTCTGACCTTCTTCTTGATGAATGGAGCCTTAAAACTCTAGTCCTTCTTGACTGACTCGAACATTCTTCTACAATACTGAGCTATGTGTCCAAATTTGTTACATTTGTAACATATTATGGCCTCTTCACCAAAGCTTGATAGAGGAGCAAAAGAGTTGTAGCTTCTGATTGACTCTACATGATTTTTCTTCTTATTTTTTAAACTATTACCTCTTTTCTGACATTCTAATTTCTTATGACCATATCCATTATAATAAAAATAGTAACCATAAAAATAAGACCTATCTGTATATCTTTGACCTGATTGCCTTTTGTAGCTTTGTTCCCTCTAGCCTTCTTTGTTTAAAATGTCCTCTATATTTTTCACTTCTTCCCTTTTTATTTCCTCTTTTATAAGAGCTTCAACATAGCTCTTTTTATTTTCAAATTTGATACCTGTCTTATCTAAATTTTCCTTTTAGCTCTCTAATATCTTATTCAATATGTTAGTGCTATCTTCAAATTTTGAATCACTAACTACTTTATCATTGAATGCTTTCTCAATGTCTTCTTTTAAAGAGGCAATTTAAATAACATACCTTTCACATTCTTTTCTTACTTTTTGCAACTATGTTGTTAGACCTTCTTCATTCTTCTTGGCTTCTTCCAAGTGTGTTATTAGATCATCAAATATTTCCTTTGACTGCTTTTCATTTTTCTTGATCTGGGACTTCAATCTTCGATTCTTCTTCTCAACAGCTTCTAAATCTTCTAGGGCACAAATGAGTTCTCCTTCTAGATTCACTTTGGCTTCCTCCTCTTCTTCTTATTGATCATCTATACTTTTTATTGTAGAGGCATCATCATGTATGGCCATGAATAGAATCTCTTCTTATTTTGAATCACTGACTCCACTATCTTTGACTGAGCTAGGATCTTTAGAATACAAGCTCTTCTTCTTGAATCCCTTCTTGAATTTACCTTTGAAATTCTTCTTGTATGTAGAATTTCCTTCTTCTTCATCATCATTACCCTTATTTGGGAATTTAGCTAAAAAATGTCTAATCTTTCCACAATTAAAACATTTAAAAGGCAATTTTCCTTGATATTTACTTGTTCCCCTTTTCAGCTTGCAAATGAAAAGAGCTCCGTTGTCATCTTCATCATCATTGGAACTATCACTTGATTCTTGAATTTTAGCTTTCTCTTTCTTTGATGTCTTGAACACTGCTCCTTTCTTTGAGGGTTTATCTTGTTCAGTCTGTATCTAATATGCCGTGAGTATACCATGAAGCTCATCCATCTTTAGCTTGGCTAAATTCTTCATTTCCTCAATTACTGAAACCTTTGCATCATATCTGATTGGTAGAGATCTCAAAACCTTTTTTACCACCATTGACTCATCCAACATTTCTCCAAGACCTTGAATCTGATTTACTATTTGATCAACTCACAAAATATAACTTGCTATATCTTCTTCTTCTTCCATCTTCAAACTTTCAAACTGTCTTCTAAAAGTTTGAAGCTTAGCTTGCTAAACCTTTCCATCACCTTTTTAAATATTCTAAAGTTTTACCCAAGTTTCATGAGAAGATTTACATTGTATAACTTTAACAAATTTAGATTCACATAAACCACATAAAATATCATTTAAAGCTTTAGCATTACATTCACTTGCATTCTTTTCTGCTAGAGTAATTACAAGTGTATGTGGCTCTTCATATTCCTCCACCACTGCTTGTCATATGTCAAATCCAAGGGCCATCAAATAATTCCTCATTATTTTTCTCCAAAAAGCACAATTCATTCCATCAAACAAAGAGGCCTTATTTGTATAAATCCTTCATGTGATCCAGCCATCGTGCTTTCTCGATCTACCTTCAAACTGTAAAACTTTTTCAAAAGGAACCTGCTCTGATAGCAATTATTAAGCACATGATATACTGAGAGGGGGCATGAATTAGTATATCATATATCTTATAAAACTTTCCTTTAATCAAATTCCACTTAACCAAACATTCAAGATATGCAATAAAATTGAAACAATAAACACCACACAAGATAGAGAGAGACACCAGATTTAACGTGGAAACCCAATGTGGGAAAAACCATAGAGAACAATCTCAAGTATATAAATGAGCACCAACTCAAACAACAATATTCTCAAGCACTAACTTGTAGGAGCACCAACCCCTTTACTGAGCACCAACTCACAGGAGCACCAACCCCTTTGTTGAGCACCAACACAACAACAATTCATGAGCACCAACCCATAGGAGCACCAACCCCTTTGCTGAGCACCAACATAGCAACAATTCATGAGCATGAACCCACATGAGCACCAACCCCTTTATATATACCACAAAACTATCTCTCAATGTTGTTATCTCAACAAATGATAGTTCATTACAATATCTCTTTCCTCTCTCACCTTTTTTCTTCTAAGCTAGATATAACAAATACAAATCATATTCATTTCTCACAATGCTCTTCTTAGCTAGATATTACTATCTCAAAAAAAACTCTATCTCATACTTTACAAATGGCTTCTCAAACCTTTATTTATAGCTTTCCAAATAACTTTTGGCCTTCCCCCTTTGTGACCCTTCAATCCTCATGGAAAATGGTTCCAAACTTGCATGACCCTTCATAACCTTGCATTTGAAAAGTCATGTGGTGACCCTTCATAAGCAAAAGTGTCCTTCCCTCTTTTGTCTTTACCTTGGTGACTTTTCATATTCCTCAAAGTGTCCCTTCATAAGAAATTGTGCCCTTCCTCTTTTTTCTTCACTTGGTGACTCTTGGAATTCCCCAAGATGACTCTTCATGGGAAAATGCATCCCATATTCTTTTGTCTTTACCCTATGACTCTTTGACTTCTCCATGGGCCCTTCTTCTGTCTTATATGCAACCAAAAATATATTCATTAATATTAAATAAATATTAGCACATATTAGCTAAGATATAACTATTACAAACATCATTAAATGTAATGGGGCCTTTATCACCAATAATGTTAGACCTTTGACATCAATGACAATATTTCCAACACATAGTCTGTGTCATTTTTAGAATTATTTGTGTCTAGAGTCATTATTTTTTTTTGCATGTCTTTATCTTATGTCAAAAATCAAAAGTGTCTTTTGTGTTTATAATCAAGTCTATAGTATCTTGAGTCATTTTAGCATTTTGTGTTTAATCCAATAAAATATGTTTTTCATATCTAAGTCTAGATTCATTTGTGATTCAAGTCCTTTAAAAAAAATAATGAAAGTTATCAAATAAATATTTAAAGGTAGCTTTCAATAAAATGGGTTTTCAATGTAAAATAAAATCACATGTTTGTAAGTGAATGCATTATCAATTGAAACCAACATTCAATTTTCTCATCCCATGTTATAACTAAGGGGGGGAATGTTAGGAATTAGTCTTAATGTGTGCAAATAAATATTATATTGGGATTATTTAGTGAATAATATTGAGAGAAAATAAAGGTGTTAATATACACCTATATTAGTTTGTATTATTAGTTCATTGTTACAACCACGCACTAATATAAGACAAAGAGAGATTTAAGGGAGGTTAGTTATCAGTTGTTGGAACAACTAACCTATTATTGAGAATAACAGTTGCATGACATTTGTTATATATTTGTAATGTTCATGATTAATAAAACATGTTGTTGAGACTGATTAATTTATGTGTAAGAGCCTTTGGCATTGATCCAATATGGGATAACTTCATTACTCCTTATATATAGAAATTTTGAAGGAGAGAGATGAGAGAAGGAAACTTCATCCTCAAGGTAAAAATGTGCCATACTTAATGTCACCACTATTCCTGAATAGTAATTAACTTTGAGTCTTGTTCAATGGTCAAAAGTGGATTCCCCACTTTTGGCAAATCTTCCTTCACATGCATATGCCTCTAAAATTGCATCCCACTCACACAAGTGAGCTAATCTAGAATAATTCATTATGTTTCCCACTTCCCAAGATTCCTAAACAATGAATAATCAACTTTTCACATCTCCTCATCTTATAAATCAAGTATCTTTCCAAATGACACACCCTTATCTTTGTTTAGCATGTGAGTTACAAAGGATAAAGAATCATATCACCAAGTGGAGTACTACACCCCACCTCTTCACATGCATAATATACCATGGTATATCCTCATGTGGGTCAAGACACATCATTCATAAGTTACCCCATCATATGCATCATCCCTTACATCACCTGCCTTATCACCATTAATAGTGACACATGAATAGTAATAGTGAATAGTGTCATTGAATAGTACATATGAATACTGACTTGTAAATACTATTCTAACACATAGTTTATCCCTTACAACACCTGATTTAGCCTACAATAATAAGATAGGCTAACAATATTCTATAATTTCATCATACATAAACTAGGGGAATTATAAAACATTCTCAAAATCAACTTTTATAATTAGTTTTTTCCTTAATTCTTACAAGAAGAGTACACCTATTTTCCCCACATATTTTTGTGCACCTTATAAAAATTCTAGCATATAGTTTAGTCTAGAGGCTTGTCCATGATAGAGTTTCCCCTTATGATGTCTTTTAAAAATAGAAAATTAGCAAAATTAAAAATAAGTAACTTTACTCACCTATCTTGGTCCTTGATGATGATCCCTTACATCCTATTAGTTGCATGGGGCCAAAATTTGGGTGTAAAATCCTTACATGTAAAAAAGTAGATAGTCTTATGAAAATCAAAATGTTTATGCAAATATAAAAATCAAATCCCACATTTTTCACCCTTTACTAACATTCGGTGTTGAGCCGTTATATCTTACTAGTTGTATGATGTTAGCAGTGGGGAGAGATGCCCTTACTCACCTACATCTAGCCTTTGGTGATGACCCCATGTGTTCTCTTGATCACATGAGACCAGGTGCAAGGGGTAAAAAAAAGAAACATAATTCAAATGTAAAAATAATGTCAAATCAAAAAGTGTCTAAAGATAAAGTTCTTCAAAAAGCTTACTTACATGTCTATATTTAAAGAGGGTGACCTTTTCCCATTTATCGGTTCTATCAAGGCTACTTATGTATAGATGAAGTCAATAAATTTAGTGTTTTATAAGTCTAGAAATAAGTTTATTTTACCCTTTTCTCGTAAGTATTAGGTCATCTTCCTTTTTCATGTGAAATTTTGATTTATGGTTTTCATTCCTTAACACCTCACATTTTTCCTATTTCCCCTTTCATTCCTTCTACAAATTAAAATTCATATGTTGTGTAAATAAAACAACTAGGTATTCACCTAAAAAACAAATGTTAGTAAAATTATAGTTACATATATTTGTCCATCACATTAGATCATTTGCATACATTTTGTTCTCACATACACATAAGCATTTCCCATAGTATCGTATCAAAAGAAATGAAATGAGTATACATATACATCATCACATGCCTAGCCATCTAGGGTGCATGAACTAAAAATCAAATCATGATAATTAAAGTCACATTATATGAATAACAAGTTAATGATAGGTAGGCCAAAACATGTGTGTGTGTGTGTGTGTGTGTGTGTGTGTGTGTGTGTGTGTGTGTGTGTGTGTGTGTGTGTGTGTGTGTGTGTGTGTGTAAATGTATGTATGTATGTATATATATAATAATTGTCAAGTTTATACAAAAAGGATGTCTAAATATAATCTCATTCGTAGAGGACCAATGTGCCTCATGGCATCTAAAAAAGAATTAACATATAAAATGGAATAGTAAACACATTTGCATAATATCTCAAGAGCTCATATTCCTCCTATGAGAGAATCTTGATGTAAAATAATGTTAGGGACTCTTGCTCTGACAATGTCTCCTACTAGAGCCTCCCTTAGAAGCTACCCTATTCTCTCCAATTTTAAGGAAAAAATGACAACCCTTGCTATCACATCCCTCTAAAGTCATCCTCCTTATCCTGTGGCTAGAGGCTTTGATACCTCCCCCACCCACCATAGTATCTACTAGGGTATCCTCCCTCCTTGATCTAGCTAATAGAGTGTTGTTATCCTTCCTCAACATTGTTACCATCACAAAATCATGGTACACTAGGGTGAATACATGTGTATGATTGCCAATCCCCATGGGGAACCAAGGATTGACCAAAATCTAGTTTCAAGATAGACTAGTGATTAATTAAAAAATATTGATCTGGCTGTCCATGATTATCTACCTCTAATCACCCATAGTATTTATATCATAAAGCATAAAATTTAAAATCAAATCCAATCGATATAAGAATCTAATATACATAAAATAAAATAAACAAATAAAGGAATCAAAGTATAGGCTGTAATCATAAATACATAAATTAACAATTTACCTAGTCTCCCTTGTGCTACTTAAGGTTAGAATCATCTTCCATAGCCTCCTCCTCATCTATATCCAAATCTTCCTCTAGCTCAAGATATATTGAAGCCTCACCATCTCCATCTCCCAACTACCAATATCATGCAAGGTCCTCCTGAGTAGGGTCCTATAGCAGTGGTAGTGGTAGTGGTGGTGGTGGTGGGCACATTTAATGTTACCTTACTACTCCTTGGGATCCTCCTCATGCAATGGTCTATGGGGGAGGTCTTTCTGCCACTCCTAACTAAGTCAGTCTAGTGATTGGTACCCCTCTCATAAGTGGGTGCCATACCAACTACCCTAGTCTCTCCACTCTCAACTCCTATAAACCCATATAAATAACCCTAAGAATGGGAAGATTTCCCACATAGGGCATACCAAACTACTAGGGTACCCTATCCATAGGGTGTACCTCAACCTATAAAAGTTGATTCCAAACCTAAGTAGCCTTAGCAAGATCTACAAGATAGGCCATCTCATTAGCCCATTACCCAACCATGTCTTCATAGGTAGGGAAATTAGGTCGACTACTATTAATTCCCCATTGTTTGGGGTAAAACATAAAAAAGTGATATGCCTATCTATATAGTATACTTGATATCCTCAGGTGCTCCAATCAAAACTCCCCTCTGGTAAGGTATGATCCACTCATAAATTTAGCCCATGACAACTATAGGGTGGTTGATCAAGAGGGACCCAATATGGACCATGAAATAAATATCTTTGTAGTTTTTAACCAATATCTCCTAGATCTAGGAGTAGCAGGCCCCTCTCTCCTCAATACATCAAACAATCAATGACCAACTGAATAATAGCATATAATTACCCTTGTCTCTCACAAGCCAAAAGGAAATACTACCAATAATAGATTTATATAGGTTTGGGATCATCATTACATCCACTTGGTACATCCTTGTGCCACACTTTGCACCCACATCAGGTGTGTCAACATCTCTAAAATGTACAACCCAACTTTGGGCCTCATGGTCACTTTTAAAAGCTTGAATAAAAAATAAATAACCCATCATAGGAAGGCATGTGATCTAGTAAACATCAATGAGAGTGATCATCCACTCCTTGGGGGCCTGAAGGAACACAAAGATGTTTTGATTAGCGTCCCAATAGGTTAGGATATTGCATAATAGTCTCCTAGATGTTGGGGTTATCCCTACCTATGTTATCCATAGAATCCAAACATCATGTAGAAGGGCTAAATTGTCTATTGTCAAGAGCTCCAAGAGTCAGGGGAGCAACCCCTGCTATCAAGATCTACTCCAACATATGTAATCCCATTAAAACCAAGACTTTTATGGAATAACTTATGATATCTCACCATAAAATCACAACTTATCACCCACAAACCAATGGGAAAGCATAAGCATCGAATAAAGTCCTTGAAAATATGTTTGTCAATATATTCGTTATACAGATAAATGATTGAGAAGATCAAATAACTACAATCTTATGGGCCTACATAGCTAATTGCAAGTGTGTGTTGGGATTCAACCCATTTTATTTGGTATATGGAATGGAATTAATAATTCTAATGGAATACATAGTCCCCAGTCTGTGAATTACTTTGATCATGCAATTAGGTGATTAGGACTCACTTCGAGAAATATTGTTGGATCTAACATGCAAAAAGGAAATTAGATAGAGAATACATGGGATGTAGAAAATAAATAAAAATATTTAGAAAGAATGACATGATCGTAATCTACTATCAAATGAGCCTTATCTAGAATATAAATTTTTATTATATGATAGTAAATTTTAGACACATCCAAGGAAATTATGCCTTTGGTGGAAAAAACCATATGTTATTCACAAGGTGTCATAAAAATGAAATATTATGCTTAGGGACCTTTAGGTAATCATTTTTATAAGGTGGGTAAAAGGCTATAGGATTAAGCCTTACCACCAATGATCTTTATGCTTTCATGCTAAAAATATGAGTGGGTGCTAAGTAGCACCATGCAATTATGAATTTTATTTATTTATTATTTTTTCTTGTTTTTAAGATTTTTTTAGTGTAGTTTTTTAAAGTGAGATATCTATATTATAGGAAGTCAAAACATATTCAAAAATTCAAAGTTACAGAGTAAGGAAGGCAGAAAGTAATGGAAAGATACAGATCAGGCAATGCGAGAGTCAACTAGTTAAATATGAAAACAAGGTACTGATACAAGGGTACAAAAGAAATAATAAAATGATAACTACTAAGAGGGTTAATGTCAAGGCATTACAAAGATTACATCATTCCCAAAATAGATAGATAGGTCAAATATGTCAAATCTAGGTAATACACAATAAATAAAAGTCATTAGAAGAGAAAAGATGGTGCATTACATCACTAAATGTCATCATATAGAATAATGAATCTATTTTTATAAATGCTAGCATCACATCACATAACCTATGGCATTCAAATAAAAAAAGTGTGATGGTGTGAAAAATAACTAAGTAGATTCAATTTGAAGTGTCAGACAAGTGGGGTTAGGTAAATTTATAAGGAACGCATACAAAAAGAAATACATTAGAAATTCATAAGAAAATAAGAGCCTTTTGTGAATTGAGTCTTAGTTATCCATAATATCCCTATTTCATATACACAACCACCACACAACAAAGGAAATGGATTGATCATAGCTTCTCATTCCTTTGACTAAATCATAGTTTGAGAAAATGGAAATTAGCTTCACACTAAGGTAGACAAGGTACCATGACCCTAACCCTTTTGATTTCGAGTATGTATTTGAAACTACATTATTTTTCCAAGATGAAGTCATAGGTCCATATGTAGGAGACCTCTCTATACCGAATAGGCTATGAGGGTCTAACGTAAAACACCTCATCAAGATTCCCACATTTGGCTAGTTGGATGATATGATGATGACTCTTTTCAGTTGATATAATAAAGGAGATATTCATTTTTATAAGGATGTTATCATATAGATCAATACAAACACAAAGGCATAGGCAACATGGCTTCTAGTAAGAGGAAAGTCCTTAGTGCAATACAAAAAAAGATCCCTCCCATCCACTCAGACATCAAGGAAACTTGTGCATGAGCCTCTAGAGGAATCCAAATTAATTTAGTGGATGATATCATAGTAAAAGTTCCAATGGAGTGCATAAAAAATGATACTAGAAAATAATGAAAATTACTAGAAAATTAACTAAAGGTTTCATCGATATATCATATCACATGATTTGGCTCAATGAAGACTTTAACTAGCTAGAATTCTTGGTCATTGAGTAAATTTAAAAATTTGAGAAGGTCCTCATAACTACTCCATATACATTTAAATACTAATTTATAGTATTATTAATGTAATTCACACAATGTAAATCTCCAAATGGACCCATCACACCAAAGGTAGGCTATTGTTATAATATCCCCAAATGGGAATATTGCTAAAAAAACTCAAAAAACTCTAATAACTCAACACTATAATAATGCTCTGATACCAATATAATATCCCTAAATGGGAGTATTACTAAAAAAATTCTAATAAATCAACACAATAATAATTATTTGATACCACTATAATATCCCTTAATGATAATTATTAAAAAAATCTATCTTTTTAGATAATTAGCTTACAACAACACAACCATATAAATGAATATGCATAAATGAGAACACTCAACTATTATATTACTAAATTTTGAAGAGTACATATAATTAGAGAATTTAAATCACACAACTACTTCCATATAAATTCTTTGAAGCATCAAATGTAGGTTTGTGTATGAAACCACCAAAGCTAGCTAGGGAAGATCTCTCACCACTGAAACTAGCAAACCTTAGAGGGTTTTTATCCTCAAATATCTCTTCACTCCAAGGTTTTTTGGTATCAAAGCTCTAATACCACTATAATAGTGATCTAATACCACAATAATATCCCCAAATGAGAATATTTCTAAAAAACTCCATAAATTCTAATAACTCAACACTATAATAATGCTCTGATACCATTATAATATCCCTTAAGGATAATCACTACAATTTTTCTATCTTTTGAGATAATTAGATTAAAACAAAAAAACCATATAAATGAATATGTATAACTGAGAACACTCAACTATTATATTAATGAATGTTAAAGAGTACATACAATTAGAGCAGTTAAAACACACAATTGCTTACATATAAATCATTGGAAGCACCAAATGTAGTTTTTGTATGAAAACACCAAAGCCATCCAAGGAGGATCTCTCACCACTAAAACCAATAACCTTATAAGGTTTTAATCCTCAAATATTTCTTCACTCCAAGGGTTTTCATCCTTAGGAAAAGCTTAAGCTGAACCAAGTTCAAACTTACAAATGGGAGGGGTTAAATATTCAACATGAATAACCAAGGGAGGAGAGATATTTATTTATAGATTTTATAATGAAAAAGGGAAGGAGAGAATAAGAATGAGAAGAGATAAAATGTGGTACCACATTTCCATATAGGACAAAAGAGCTACTATTGGGCATGCGACCCCATGTGCAAGGGTCAAGAGAGAATCTTCTACTTTCTACCATTTTCCATTTCACTCTAAAATGTCCTCCTCACTCACACATATGAGTAATAGTAATATACTTGTCCCCTTGTGATAATGGTCAAAAGTGGATCACATGATCAACCTCTCTTTTGTCTTTGTCTCCCACTTCTCATGTGACACCAAAAATAGCACCCCACTTCCTCATGTGAGCCAAATCACTAATAGTGAAAATCTTGTCATCTTTCCCCATATGACCTTAAGCTTCCAAAATATGTCCAACACCTTTTGACTATCCTTTCCATGCCAACACAAGATTCTCCCTAGAATTTTGCCCCAACTATTCATGCCTTGTCTTCTTCCCAAAAAGTAGACATGTGACTCACCAAAAGACAATAAAACTTGTCCCACTCCATCACATGCACTAGATTCTATGGGAGCTCATCTGTGGGCCATGCGACATCATTCGCAAGCCACATCATCTACTACATCACTTATCACATCACCATGAATAATGATAGTGAATAGTAACACATGAATAGTACCTATGGGATTAAAATAGGCCAATGGTCTTTTATAATAGTCTCATTGGGAATAAGGGGACATTATAGTCCTCCCTCCCTAGAATTGGTTTCCCTCAAACAATAGCTAGCTCAACCACAAATCAACTCTGAATAAATAATGTAGCTCTAGGATCCCAAATCAATCTAAGAGGTTTGTATGATCTTATTTTTGATGCGTTATGCTGCAACATACCTAAAAATAACACCTCCTTATCTCTCCTAGACAAATGATAATACTCTACATGATATTAGCAAACTCACCATCACATAATTTTTCCTTATCAAGTTTTTACCACACCACTTTGATATAATCTGTGAATTCCTTTAAAATTTTCATTGTTTCCAAACCAAGTGTCTCTAAATAATGATTGAAAACAAATGGAAGATTGTTGTTCTAAATAATGTCCTTTGTAACATACCCTTCATTAATGAATCTGAAGGGTTTTCCTTCTAAAAAGAAATTTGAAACAACATGTGTGTAAGCTAGAAATAAT
Organism: Torreya grandis; assembly: GCA_037957365.1. Lineage (NCBI taxonomy): Eukaryota > Viridiplantae > Streptophyta > Pinopsida > Cupressales > Taxaceae > Torreya > Torreya grandis. The sequence continues at coordinate 991,626 of JARHVA010001865.1, read as the reverse complement.
TTATGACAGTCCAAACTCACATGATTACTCCCCAATAATAAGATTGTGTTGGTTGGAATACCCATTTGCTTCAGCTGGAAACACTTATCCACATTTCCCAAATGCCTAGTAGTGGGGCAATAGCTGCAAATTTAAAATCTCCCTATATAATCATGAATGGTGATCATTTCAATGCTTAAAATCAACTTGGAAGAGGCTAGGAAAAACTCCAAAACAACCTCCAACTCAAATTTACTCTAGTAATTAGATAACACTTCCCTCTAATCCACTTTTAAGTATGCAATTGGAGTCATATGGTGGCTAACTTGCAACCAAATAGTAGAGTCAAAGCTGAAGATTTGAAATATTTCATGGCATGAAACATTTCTATAGTTACCATAGCCTTTCAACAAACTTTGATGGTGATCTCTATCATACATTTATAGTGAATAAATAGCTCCACTATACTTGTGTTGTGCAACTCTACTATTCATGGGTGCCTACAAAGATTCTCTAATGCTTTCAAAAGCAACTTTTCTAGAATGATTCCCTCTCATGCAATGAATCCATGTGTTATCAATCCAATGAACCCTTAAAGAACTATGGGTTTGAAACTACCATAATTCCATTCAAAATCCAATCCATGAGTTGGATTTTCCAATGATAAGGAATCATGTTTAGATGCTTGTCTTACCGAATCTTTATGCAAGATAAGTTTTGAACTTGATTTTTTTACTATTATTATGAAAACTCTAGCAAGCTCAAAATATCTTTTGGAAAACCTTTAATAGTTAGTTATTTTGTTTCATCCATAATTCATCACATTCTAAGTGACATCCTCATATTCCACCCAATTTACACATTCCTTATCAGGTGGTCTCCCTAGAGGGTTACCAACCATAAGGTTTGGCACTTTTTTGTGATATGTACCCAATTCTTCAATAAGTGGTATGATGTAATCCTCATGAAATCACTCATCCTTATTGAATTATTCTTTGTTTATTATTGAATAACTTGGCCCCAAATTAAAATCCTTTTGGATCTCATCAATGCTTTTAACTAGTTGTTTGGTCTCTATGAATCTTGCATCTGCTACTTTCCCCTTGCTCATGGCTGAAATAGTTGATTGATTTTTGATGCAGGGATATCCTATAAGAACCCCAAAATTATTTAATTTTTACCTTAAGATAGTCTATTAGGTTTATAATATGTTTTATAGGTCTTAATTTTTCCTAAGTTGGAGTCTAGGTAATCTTAAGGTGTAAATTTTTTGAATTTTGGCCTTTCTTGCCAAAAGCCTCTTTTGAAGAATTTGAATCCTGTTAGGACTTTTTTTAAGGACTTTTATGCATTTGAGAAGGTATAAAGATGTAACAAACATTTATATGGGAATTTTACACTATGTTATGTCCACTTTATGTTCATTAGTCTATTGTTATGTTCTAGATATGTCATATTGTGTAAAATCAAGACATAATGAACATTTTAGCAAGAAATCTCTATGAGGGAAAAGGCCTAAAAAGTAGTTATGGAAGTTACCTTGAGATAAATCTTGTCACCTTTGGTTTTTTTAATCATTCTTGAATTATATTTGAGATAGAGGAATGAAGGATTGAAAAATTTTGTATGAAGGGGAGTTTGGATGTTTGTGACCCCTGTTGAATGATAGAATATAGACCTTTCTGTAGACACCAAAATCGTGTCTATCCCTTGGTCACCCCTTGGTCCCCTTTGGTCCCCTCCTAACCATTTCTAACCCACTTAATTATTAATTTAAAATAAATTAATAAATCCCCCCTTTGCCACCTCACCCCTCCTAGGATACCTCTCCTTGGATGCCTCCCTCACCCCATGCCAAGTCTTAAATGCTTAACCCCCATTTCAATTCACCCACTCATCCTCACGCCTAATAAAACCCGTCCTTGACCATTTTCTAATGACTAGCTGACCTCGGTAGGTGGAAGAATAGGCAAAAGGCTATTTTTAGCCCCTTTTTCCTATTCTTTGGCTGCCGATGTCGGTCAGTATTTGGTCGACGCTGGCGGTTTCACCAACGTCGGTCCCTTTAAAACTAATTTTCTGCTTTTGTTGCTTCCCCCCATGAACGTGAATTATTTTGCATCCAGAATCTGACCTCTCTCTCTCTCCCTCTCTCTCCCAAATGCACACCAAGCATCATAGGCTACAGGCACTCTACAAAAATAGCTCCAGACTTTGGGTTAAAGACATTGCAGGTACATCAGTGGCATCAGCAACAAGTCTTCTATACTCCTTCAGCAAGCAAAGAGCTAAGTATTTCTACTATTTTCCATTTCAGAATTTCTTTTGAATCCATCTGTTAATCAACCCACTGCCCAGACCCAACCTGCTCTTCCCAGAGAGGCTAAAAAGCCATCTCTCATCCTTATCTCCCTGTCACCCTGTCCTTTATCTGGTCCCCTTTTTAGACCATACTCTCTGCCCTACAGTCTTGTACAGACTTCCAAAAAGGCTCTCAGACCTCCAAACAGACTCTTAAACCATCCCAACAGACTCTCAGACCATTCTGCAGACCATAAACCCGTCCAGACCCTGTCCAAGGCCATTGCCCCGATCGACATCGACCATTGCCCCTACCGACGTCGGCAAACTAACCGACGTCGGCGACCTTGACCTGCCGACATCAGCAGACTAACCGATGCCAACAACTGTGGAAGATAGATTGCTGCATACAGGTATGCATTTTACTTTTATTTCTTTTGTTCAGTCTTTTATCATTTCCTTTTCTAGCAACATTTTGCTTTTTATCAACCAGTAGACTGTCACCCCTTGAGGAAGTCTTTATACTTCTGGGATCAAGCTTATGCTTGGCAGTCTACCACCTATCTATCTAACAACCTTCTTGTTTAAGTCTCTTTCTATCTGCAGGTGTCATCCTCCACAACCAAAGAGGATTCCCTTCAACGTCTGGATACGGTGCGCTGACTTCATTTGGGTAACATCTAACCCTAGACCATTACTTAGTTTCTTTCATCTCTTGAATGTGGAAAAGCAAAAACTGTTAGAAACATTTTGGCACGCTCGGTGGGACCCTAGGGTCTTCCTTGGGTTCATTTCCTACTTTTCATATAGGTGCATTAGCTCTCCTCTTGCATCTCTCTTCTTCTATCTCTTCCGAAAAGACACCATCAACACAGTTAAAAAGAATCATTCTTTTTCTTTCTTTTCTTGCATCTTAGAGTAGTAAAACTCATACTCTTTAACCCTTTCTCCATTTGTCTACATCCGAACTCACATTTCTATTTGGGCTTAAAATCTATTTCATCTCATTTCTGATTGTATGCATACTTAGTCCACACATCTAGTAATTAAAACCGCATCATGAATAAAGCGTAGTCCACTTATGTTACACAACCAAACCACTTTCACAAATCACACATCTAAACTTACTTGAGACAAGGCCCGACTAGGATTTCATCACCTAGCGAATACCTTTCCCATCCCAGCAATCCCACTTGGACTTCACTACCAAGGGGAAAGCCCACTCTGTTCTCTGGTAGAGGATAAACTCTAGGGGAAGTATATACTGGCTAAGCGGCCTAGCTCATCACTGGGGTCGTGAAGTGAGGGGAGCTTGCTCCTTAGCACCAGGCCATGTACGGAACCTAACACAGACTCTTGAGCACCAAAACTAACCTGAAACCAACTTTAGACTACTTCTTCTAGGACCTGCTCTAAAAGCCAACTTCCCAAACACACTCTAAGGCATAAGCCAACACGATCCTAAAAATTTATTCCTAGAAATTTAACGTTTAGGGTCTGCTTGTCTTCATCTTCTTTTCCGTTCTTACCTAGTTGTTTGAGCTAATAAGGACATATTTTCTTGCCTTGAATGGTTTTGACACGTAGTCAAACCAAAACTCTTGTTGACCACTCGAGGCAACAACCGCTTCCACCTTTGCTGACCATAACTAGTCCTCTACTGGAATTTCATTCAGAGACCGAACGAACTCCTACCCAATCAAGCCCAACTTAGCCTCCCAGTGTCCTTGAGGGGGACCAAGACTTTGAAAGATTTTTGGAGCTCAATGTCAAAGCCCTTCAACATTATCTCGCATGAAGTCAAACACAAGACTCCTTAGGCAACCCAATTTATGGGATGCCAACCTCCTTAGTCGAGACAGTAGCCATATCGACAGTGTCTGTGGTTCAACCCATAGACACCCAAGTCGTCGCCTTGACTAATAACCAGCCTATGACTAATCTTCAAAGTGTGGCTTCTCCTTCTATCTCTGAGCCCACTTCCATTGGGGTTTCAACCCCCCATCAACTGCAGACTATCCAACAAACCTCTACCCCTTTTCAAAATCTAGTTGTCTCCATCCCGCCTACTCTCACCCCCATCAACACCAGGGTGGCTACTCATCTATTGGCTAATGTTACTGCTATCCAACCACCTATGGCAACAACAAGCCTAGTCTTGCCTTCTACCTTCACGATGCAACCACCCCTAGTTTCCACTTCTATCCCAATGGCTAGTTATCAATACGTTGCGCCCATACAAGTGCAACCGACTATGTCATACGCCCCTTCTAGCACCTTCCAAGCACTTTACAACCTAGGGGGTGCTCCACCCGCAAATCCATCAACAGACTTAATCAAAATGTTGATGGACAAAATGTCTAATCTTGAGACCTCTATTTTGGGCTCACGAAATGTCCTGTCATATGACCAAATTTGTAATGAACCCATCCCTCCCTCTATCCCAATCCAGCTGTATCCTAGTTAGTGGGAGCTTCCTAAATTTACTCACTTCTAGAGTAAGGAAGACCCACAGCAGCAGCTGCGAGCATTCAGACATGCTTGTTATCTGATAGCCCATGATGATGCATTACTTCTACGCACATTCCCCATGTCGATTTCTGGTGTTGCTCTCAACTAGTACAGCTCTCTCACCAGTCACTCTCTTTTCACATTCACCCAGCTAGCCCAACTCTTCCTCGACCACTTTTTGATCAATATCACCAAAAAGGTCTCCATCACAGACCTGTATTCTATCTGACAGTTTGATGACAAATCCATAGCCGATTTTGTTGCCCGATGGAGAGGCCTAATCAACCAGGTCTCCTTTTCTTTGCCTAACTTGAGCTCATCAAACTCTTCTCTCAGGCATGTGCCAAACATATTTCCTCTACCTTGCGAGTCCAGATATTTTGCACCTTTGACGAAGCTTTCACGATGGCTAGGAAGCTTGAACTACGTGTCGTCGAGGAAAACAAAGTCAAATTGCAGAGTAAGAACCCAAACACTAAGTCTAATGACTCTTCCTCTAAACCTTCTTCTTATAATCCCAAATCTAAGGCATCAGTAAATGCTATAGTCATTAGACCATCATCTTCAGTAATAACCAACCAGCCCAAACCGTCCACATCCTAAAGTATCACACGGCAATTCCAGCAAAGATATGTGCAGCATTAGTATACTCCACTGGGAGAGTCATACGCATCTGTGCTAGACAAACTTGTCAAACAGGGAATCCTCAATCTCCCTCAAATCTGACTACCTCCTCAATTTGATCCCTCACGCACCATCCCTGCGTGGTATAGGGAGAATGACTTCTGCAATTATCACCATGCTAAAGGCCATGACATGAGCAACTGTAAGACTCTCAAGAACATCATTCAAGACATGCTAGATAAGGGTGACCTCATCTTGGACAACCCAAATGCACCACCCAATCAAAGCATAGACATCTTCAAACAACCCTTTCCTAACCATCTGCCTAGCCAAAACAATATGCAAACCATGACTGATGACTCTCAAGAGCATAATATATGCACAGTCAACACGGTCTTGCCTCTCATCCCTGACCAACCTCTCTCACAGTCTCAAGAGGTTAGTCAAACCATCAGTCCATCACATGTGGATGAACCTTCTTCTCCTGTTAGTTTTCCATCGACTTCCCTTATATTGGAGGATGCCTCGACCATACCAGCACCACTAGCCCCACCGTCCTCCTTTTTGCTACCAATGGAGGACCCTACCCTTCCTACTCCTCAACTGCAGGTAAAAGGCGCAATCATCCCTGCCCTTTACCCTCTTGAGGAGCCACATTCTCTAGTTCCTTCTCCACCAAGAGAAGAACCTGTCTCTCCACTTTCTTCGACCAAAGACAATCCAGCTATGACTCCCTCACACCTTGGGTCCAAGATTGCTACACCTAACACATTTTCATCCCTGTGACCATCCACATCTTCTGAAGGACCAAAGTCTCATCTAACATCTTCTCAACCATTCTCTCGATTGGTGGAGAAACTAGGACTTCTCCATTCAAGGAAAGTGGAACATCAGGCATTATGGGAGTGACTCAAAGCTCCTCATCCTGCCCGGCCTGTCTCATCTCATGTCACTGACCCTCTTGTGACAAAATCCCCCAAAGTCTCCAACACAAACTAGACTTCCACTTCTAAACCTTCAAAACTACAACCATCCACATTAGAACCAAAACCCTCATCCACAACATCAAAACCAATCCAAACACTCGGTGTTCACCCTGTCCCTAACCTCACTCACCCGTAAGTGAAGGTAGACTTGAACCAGGCCTCGCCCAATAGTAGTCCTCAAACCAAACCAAAGAAGACTGCTCAACCACGGTGGCAAACTCCTCCTCCTCCATCAACATTTCCCTCCATTTTGGGCCCTCATCCTTCTACCATAATAGGAGTACTTCCTACTCCAACCCCTAACCAAAACAAGTTACCGCCATTACTCCCTTTGCCTACCACAAGCCTAACCTCTCTAAAAAATTTGGCACCTCTCACGAAGAAAGTGTCATCTACGCATGTGGCCACACCACCAACCCAAAAGGTCGTACGAAAGCCTCCTTCAATGCCTCCCAAGAAAAAGTCAATAATGTCTCACACATCAACAAGCACATACCCCTTAGTGGGTTCATATGCTTTGATATTGCATCGAATTTTGCAGACCTCTAGCATAACCCTTTCGCCTATCAAACCCTTCCAACCCCTCGGGTCAAAGCCATCCTGGTTTGATGATACTAAGATTTTCCTATATCATCGCATGCCATGACATGATACCAAGAATTGTTGTGCCCTCAAGGTGGTCATTCACCGATACATGGAGAAAGACACCCTTCTTGAGGACACCGTCGACAGACCTCTAACATCTTCGCATATCCCTCAAACCTCTTCATCGACATCGACATCTCATCAATAGACTATGGTCCCTCCTCCTTCATCCCCTCTCTTTGAAATTAACGCCATCCACATAACCACTAGGTCATAAAAGGATAAGGTAAAAGAGAAAGTTGCTATTCCTTGGACCTATCCCTTTGTCAAGCCACCTCAACCACCAAAACCCAAAATTTATATTCTGGGTGCATCCCAACCCTCTTCTTCAGGGGCAATCCATGACTCTATGTTAAAATAGCTTCACCAAATGCCCATGAAGATGACCTCATCCAAAGCTCACCCCAGCATCTTCAAGCTCTGATCAGAGCCTTACAGGCAGTGGAGGTCCAACCTGAGGACCCCCAACCACTAGCTGCCCTGGTCCACTCATTATCCCCCATTGCCTCTATCACTTTCAGCGATTCTAAAATTCCTACCTCTAACTCAAAAGATCAGGATGCTACTCTCTTCATCACGGCCTATGTTGATCAAACCCGCATTAAGCGAGTTATGATTGATGGAGGCGCCAGCATTAACATCATCTCTACTCATGCCTTTGATCAATTGGCCCTCCCCAAGAATTGTGTATCAAAAATTGATGCAATCCTTTGATCCCTTAATGACACCACTTCCACTACCATTGGCACCATCATCCTCCATATTTGCGTTGGCTCACACACTGTCTCAGAGCTCTTCTACATCATCGAAGGAGAGTTCCAATATAACATGCTATTAGGATGACCCTGGATACGTGCCATGGCTTGTGTTCCCTCTACACTGCACCGTTGTGTCAAATTTGAACACGACGGGCAAGTCCACATCATTCCTACTAATCCATCTCCTTTCAAGACTTGTAACACAACCTATTGACCAAATGACATTCTCATTCCTCTTAAGACACCAGCCCAGACACTGCCTCCATCCGTAGAAGCTTCAACCAGTTTGCAAATGGCAGTCGCCCTCACACCACCTCTTCAAGCGACAACCAAGGACCCCATGGAAGATATCTTCCAACGACTTTCACTTGGGGAATATCACTTACTTACCTTAGACATGTTCCAAACTCTACAAGAGTATGGACAGCTTCACCACAGTCCAAGTTATGACCATCAGATCAGAATGGTCATTCCTTACAATCTTCCTAACCTCTGAACCAATCTCATCTATGGGGGGCTAGATCAAGCCCCTACTGATGGGAATCCTCTCTCCTCAGATTGGCCATTCACATCCGACTTCTCCTTTCTTGGAAACCCCAACTTTGCACACACCTACCTTTATAGGTGTGCATGGATTGGTTTTGGCTTTGGGTACTACGAGCAAGGCTCCCATCAGCCCATCGAACCACTCAATGATGACAATGCTAAGAAATGATATGGTCTAGGCTTCCAAGAACCCACTGAAGCTTCTGTAGACCCTTGCCTTAAACCCACCATTGACCAATCTCCTCCAAGCTCACCTATTCCTCCCCCTTCACCTATAGAGTTGGTGGTTTCCATCCCTCCTGGTTTTTTTTTTGCATAAACACCATCCGCTTGGAGCCCCTAACCTATCAACTAAGCAGGGTATCCAGGTCTCTCCCTCTCATCTAATCCCACATGATAGATGATGAATCAGCAACCATCAACACCATCCACTGCATAGATGATGATGCCATCCTCACCTACATGGGTGCTGATGACTCCTTCATCCAACGCTCCCTTCCTTCTGAAACACGGGTTATGTTAAATGAATCAACCATTGACATTAACCTTCCATCTTCTGATGTTCTTCATGTCTTAAAGATTGGTTAATCTTTGGACGCCCAGGAGCAAATCGACTACACTCAGTTCCTCTCAGACCATAGCAAGGCCTTTACCTGGACCTACAGTGACATGCCTAGCATCGACCCCAACATCGCCATTCATAACATCGTCAATAAACCAAAGGCTAAGCCTGTCAGGCAAAAGCTTCGAAAGATGCATCCTCATGTTGCGCTCCTTGTCAAAGAGGAGCTTCAGTGCCTTCTCTCTGTCTCTTTCATCAAACCCATTGATTATCCACAGTGGGTGTCTAACATCATCCCTATCACCAAGGCAACTAGAGGGATCTGGATCTGCACTGACTATCGCGACCTCAACCTAGCCTATCCCAAAGATGACTTTCCTCTTCCCAACATTGACCAACTTGTTGATCTCACGGCCGGTCATGAGATGCTATCACTCATGGATGGGTTTTCAGGATATAACCAGATCTTGATTGCACCAAAAGATCAGCACAAGACTACTTTCATCACCCCATGGGGGACCTTCTGCTATCGAGTCATGTCCTTTGGCCTAAAGAATGCAGGCGCCACATATCAGCGTGCTATGACTTACATTTCCCACAATCTCCTCCACAAAATCATGGAGGACTATGTGGATGACCTGCTAGGCAAATCCAAGCTTCACCATGACCATTTGACCATTCTCAAGATCATCTTCTCTCACCTTCTTCAATACAATATTTGCCTTAACCCCAAGAAATGTGTCTTTGGGGTCCTCTCAGGCAAGCTCCTGGGTTTCATCATTTCTCTCTGTGGCATCGAGATAGATCCCACTAAAATCTGTGTTATCCTCAAAATGCCACCTCCAACCAATCTCAAGCAACTTTGCAGTCTGCAAGGGAAGCTCCAGTCCATCCATCGCTTCATCTCACAGCTTTTTGACCGATGTCAACCCTTCCATCATCTCCTCAAGAAGGATGTCTCCTTTAAATGGGATAAGGACTGCCAAGAGGCTTTTAAAGCCCTTAAACGCTATTTGGTCTCTCCACCAGTCCTCATTCCACCTAAAGATGACCAAACCTTCTACCTTTACATCTCAACAACCAACCATTCGTTAAGTGCCATGATCGCGCATCAAGACGAGCAACATCATGAGCAAGCAGTCTACTATATAATCCAAACACTTGTCAACTATGAGACTCGATATACTCATACCGAGAAACTCTGTTTGGCATTAGTCTTTGCCGCTACTAAGCTCTACCATTATCTTCTCAATCACAAGACCTTTGTCATCACTCACACTGACCCTCTTAAATATATGCATTCCAAGCCATACCAAAACTAGCGTATGGCTCGTTGGCTCATGCTTCTTTCTGAATTCAACTTGGACTTCATCCAATAGAAATCTATCAAGGGGCAAACAATCACTGACCAACTGGCAGATGCCCCTCTACCCGACAATCAACCTTCTCGGTGTGAGTTTCTCGATGAATCTATCACCGTGTTTTCCACCAATGACATAGTCTATCAAATGACCATGTTCTTTGACGGCTCCAAATGCCAACTCGGTGGGGGTGAAGGAGTCATTCTCATCCCACATGAGGGTGAGCCCATGCCTCTGTCTTTCAAGCTTGACTTTGAATGTACCAATAATATGGCTGAATATGCAGCCTTAATTTTGGGACTTCAAACTGCCCTTTCTTTAAGCATCAAGACCATCAACATCTTCGGTGACTCACAATTGGTCGTCAATCAAATCAACGGTTCATACCTCTATAAAAATGAAATTTTGCAAAGGTACAAAAGCTGTGCTGCCACCCTCCTAGCCTCTTTTGACCATTACCTCTTGCAGACTGTTCTGCACTCCACGAATAAGTTTGCTGACACCATGGCTTCTCTTGCCTCACATATCCCATCTTCATCATCTTCATCCAAAAATTTTGTCACAGTGCATCGTGTACCATTGCCTTCATACATTTCTCCTAACATCAACCATGTCAACACCATAGACTCTAGTCCATGAGATGTTTGGTATAAACAACTTGTGGACTATTTATCTCATTCTATCTTTCCTCCCAATCTCTCTAGCAACGCACGACGGGCCTTCATCAAATGCATAGCTCGCTATACCATGCTAGGGGGTCTTCTCTATAAATGAGGTTTTGACGGCCTCCTTCTTCGCTATCTAACCTCCACTAAAGCCTCTCATGCCATTAAATAGGTCTACGATGGGATTTGTGGCAGATACTTCAGTGGGAACTCAGTTGCCAAGCGCATCCTTCGCCTGGGCTATTATTGGCCCACTCTTCATCAAGACTGTAGTGACTATGTTCAGCATTACATCAAGTGCTAGTAGCACGCTAACTTGCTTCATCTCCCTAGACATGCCTTGCAAGTCAGTCAAGATTTCTAGCCTTTTTCATAGTAGGGCTTAGATCTCATCAGTGAGATTAACCCTCACTCGTCTCTTCGTCACTAATCTATTATCACTACCACTGAGTATTTCACTAAATGGGTAGAATCCATTCCTCTCATCTCCACAAAAGCCGACAAAATTATCAACTTCATCAACACCCACATCATCTGTCATTTCGGTGTACCTCACAAAATCATCACCAATAACGGCAAGTCCTTCAAAAATAAAATTGTCTAGAAACTCTGTGACTCATTTGGCATCAAGTTTAGCTTCTCTTCGCCTTACTACCTACAAGTAAATGGGCAGGCTGAGGCTTTCAACAAAATCTTAACTAAAATTCTCATGAAGGTGGTCAATGACACTGGAAGGGATTGGCACATTCACATTCCCTTTGCTTTATGGGCCTACCACACTAGCATCCGAACCTCTATGGGTGCTGCTCCTTTCTCTTTAGTGTACGAAACAAAGGCTATCCTACTTCTCGAAGTATAGATCCCATCTCTGTGCATCTCTTTGCATGACATTCTCTCTAATGATGACTTTCGTCAAGATCGCTTAGCTCAACTTGAGTTACTTGACGAACATCGTCTTGCTGCCCTCAACCATCTCCATGTCTATCAAAATCACATCAAGCGAGCCTATGACAAAAATCTGTGAGAACGAGATTTCAACATCGGAGACCTTGTCCTCAAAGAAAATCAGCATGTGACCAATATGGAGCAAAGTAAACGAGGCAAGTTTTCTCCTAATTGGCTCAGACCTTTCATCATAATGCACAAGTATGGGCAGGGACTTATCGTCTGTCCTCTCTCGATAGATGGCCAAAACTTGAGCCTTGTAATGCCTTGCATATGTGACTATTCTACTATTAGTCGAGTACTCATTCAATTGACATTTAACTTGAGCTCATCCCTTGAGCAGCCCCCATCCTCTTAATCCTCATTCCTTCAACCCTATTCCCCTAAACAAATTCTATGTAACTCTTTTATATAGTATGGATGCTTTGTCCTAATAAAAGGGAGCCCTTGAACTTCTATATCTTGTCCATGACTCAAAATTCTATCAAAAATAAATCGAGATGTCAAAATATCAAAGGTCACAAAATCAAAAGACAGACTGCTCCCTCGAAGGATAGTTGTACTATCATTGCTGAAGCTAATAGACTGCTCTCTCGAAAGACAGCTATTCAAAGCCCTCAAAAATATATAAAGCAAAAATATATAAAGCAAAAATATAGACCACTCCCTCGAAGGATGGCTATGACTAAAATCTTGCTACAAACAACACTTTCTTAGAAGCTTCTCGCATCGATCAGCTTCACAAATGACCACAAAACACAATGACATCTCTATGTAGACTTCCCGTAGTGATCAGTCTACTCAAAAAAAAAGGCGGGGTCATGGACTCGACTTGTAGTCGTCTCAGGGTCTCCTATAAAAAGGGGCAACATTATCCCTACCAAAAGGAGTTATCCTACCCTCCCATCTCACATCACCTACTCAAGGGACTTCGAGCTCATTTTAATGTCAAAGTGATTCAATTACATCTCTAACACAACCCATGGTCAACAACGTAATGCATGAATGGGGCTTTTGGTTCTAACAACCCCTATCTATGCTATCATTTTGGTCCTTGTCAAAGAAAGGGCACACTGCCTTTCACTTCCTCCATAACATTGGTCACATTCAACCACATCATTTGCTACCCAACCCACCTCTTTTCAGACCACTCACATAGCTTATTCACACTAGTTTTTATGGACACCAATACACATAGAAACTATTGACCACACAATTTATGTCCAGCATAAACCAGTACTTGCTGGAGCATAAATAGACTCATTTCATTTTTAGCAAAAATCCATCACCTCATATGGACAATTGTTAGGGATGAAAAACCCCAACCAATGTTACAGAATACACCATTTGGAAAAGGTTGTAATATCTTCTTCTCCTCATCATTTCGAGCATGAACTATCAGACATATGAGACATGCTCAATCATTCTCATGACCAAACCAACTCTCGACCAATTTGTCTCTTCATCTGAACTACATTGGTCTAAGGCCCTTACAATTGGGGCTATGTAGGTAGCACTCATATGACATGACATCTTTTGGGGTTAGCTTGACCACATCTGTTTGTTCGTCTACCTGATGGACAAACCTTGTCTTTGACCATGACTTGACCTTAACCAGTCACATCGACCACTTTGACCCTTCCTCCCTTTTTGGGAGAACTCCATTGGCCTGAGGCCCTTAGGACAAGGGCTATGTAAGCAGCACTCAGTTGACATGGGGTCTTCTGGGGTTAGCTTGGCCATTCCTTCCATCACATTCTTTCATCACCTGCCAATCACATCACAACTAATCACATATTTCCATAATCAATCCATCCATATACATCATTAAACCATAATTCAAAAGTCATGACATCATCATCATAAAATTAAGCATCCACATCATATAATCATTAAACATAACATAATCTTCATCCCCATTAAACCATAATCTAAGGAGCATAACCATAAACATCGTCATATAAGCATTCACATCATAATCATTAACCATAACAATATCATCATCATCACATTAACCATACATCATTAAAAACATAAAAATGCTGAACACATTAAACATTTTAAAACATCTTCATAACACATCAATGATCAAAAACTCATCATATATATATCATAAATGTTTTTACAAATGGCACAATCTGTGCCTCTCTCTCTCTCAAAATTATATACATCTCGCATCATCGGCTCGCAGGTCGGTATGTACATCATATCAAAACTATGCCCTCACGGTTGTGGCTGTGGTGGTGGTGGTGGCAGCTGGGAAGATGCTATATCATCTCCACCCTCTAACCTACATCATCTATGAGACCCTGAAGCCATCGCTCGCAACATAGACTACTATCAGCTCAACTCTGCTCTCATCTCTGAGTATCATTTTATCTATGGGAACCCCTTAATGGCTCCCTCATAATACACGATCTTATCCAGCATAGTGTTGTACCTAGTAATAGGTACAATCTACGGTGGACCCATCAGGCCTGCTATCGTGCCCTGCACCGAACCCTACGGCTGTGAAAACATTGGTGGCACTGATGTTGATTGTGTAGGCTACTGAGCTAGCTGCTGAGGTGGATGTTGCATCAGGCCCTATCCTCCTAAAACTTGCCCTACCAGTGCCTGTGCCTGGGCCACAACCAATTATCCCTATAGCATGGTGACCTGTTCTATCAGTGCTACCACCTGGCCTGTCATCCCTGCCATCTACCCTATCAAAACTGTGACCTATCCCTGAAAAATGGTCACCTACCCTTGGGCTACATCCCTCTCCTATCTGGCCATGTCTCTCTCTTGGCAGGCTGCATCTTGCTCTCTAATCACAGCCTATAGATCAGGCTGTGGTCCCACCTGCATGCCTATGTACTGTCCTATCCACTATATTGAGTAGGCCTCTGTACATCATGGGTCAGATATCCTAGGTCCTACTGGCAGCTCCTTAAAATTGGGCCCCTATGTCTCCTCTGGCAGTGGGAGTGATGCCTCTATATCATCCCGTCTATACTATGGGAAGGTGGGTGGCACATCCTGTAGCAACCCATACTAGCACCGCACTCTCTCCACTGGCACTCTCTCAAGCTCACCTGCTCACCTGCCCTAGACCCACCTAATGCTTTGCACCCTGACTAGCTACTCTACCTGATCTCTAAAGGTTGGGGACATCAAGTACGGTCTCCAAATGATATCTGCTGTGATCAGGGCCTCTAGTACCCCCTATAGTGGTCGATGTCCCTAACCACTCCATCCATCCATGCCTACACCATCATCTCCCGCCATCATCTGAATCTAACCCTGAAGCTAGCTTGAATAGCCACTAGGAGGCCGAGAGGTCGTGTAACTATGATGTGCTTGTAAGCCCAATAGTGCAGGAGGTGGCCCACACACAGACTATACTGCTACCACCAGTTGATCCCCCACAACTCTTTGTATACCTAGGCCAAAAAGATGGGTGCCCAAGCAAACACGATCTACTACTCCACCATCTCTGTCAAAACTTTGGTCATAGCGACCAGAAACCTGCCTCCCTCTACATCTGGTAGCGCGTAAACTGTGATGCCTATCATCATCAGGATCGTCAGCCGATGTGCATCCTCATCTGCTGCATAAAGGGGCTCATACACAAAACTCGCTGAGTGGTATCTCATCTCAACGACATGCTCCCCAAATAGCGTAACCATGTGGATATTGTGTGCCTCTCTCGAGCATGCATATAGGTCTGCTCTGTGTATCGGTAGACACAAAATCTGGTACACATCCTCGACCGTGACCATCATCTCTCTTGTTGGCAAGTGGAAGGTGTTGGTGAAATGAGCCCACTACTCAATCAATGCCACCATGAGGCTCACATCTCTCACCACCTGATAGTACTACCATAGTCTGTCGAGTCTTGTTGTGTTCATCTATGCCCACTCCTCCCCGGTGATGTCTCAATGCATTCACGTCAGCAACGGCAATAGTCAGTCCCATAGCATCAGTGTCTACCTCACCTACATCCAACCAGTCAAACTTGTGTTAACCACATGACTACGAATCCCCATGACTCTTTTTCCCTTTTGGGAGACCTAGCTCAGCCATTTACCCTTTCGTCTATCTACTTGACCATCTACTTGCCCATTTATGGCTACCCTGACACCTGAGAAGCCCTTGACACAACTTTGGCTCCTTGACTTGGCATTTTCCACACCCTCTCTCTGATTTAGCAACCACTAACATCAGTTAGCATGTCAGCGATGGTACTCACCTAACTGACATCGGTCACTTCATGACCGACGTCGGTAGGTGAGTGACCGAGGGTGGTAGTTGGTCGGCTGACGCTGGTGAACCTGCCGACATCAATGACTGATTCGGCCCTAGGGCCAAATGGGGCGAGCCTTAAAATTAGGGCTTCCCCCCATAACCCCCCATTTACCCCCAAAACCCTCCTAAATCACCCTAGCATGACCTACCTACCCTTCCCACCCACCTACCTACCCTTTTCCCCTGATTTCTAGGTAAAACAACAAATTTCAAAAACAAATTCAAATTCAAAAACCAACTCAAAAAAGTTCAAATACGGCTCCTACCTCATCCCGTCATCGCCGCCGTGGTGGCATAATGGGTGCCACTAGTGGTGGACCTCCCACGGGTCCTCCACTGCCCTCTACCATCTCTTTCATCTTGCTTTCTCTACAACCTCAACCTAGCCCACAATCACCTCTACAACCTCCAATCACTCTTTAATATGCTCCCTCTCTCCATCAATCTCTCTCTGACACCTCACCCTGCTCAATCAATCAACTTTGAGTCACTTTCACTCCCTAAACTCTAGAGCTCCTTTTCTCATTTGGTCAACAATCACAAATGACTTTTGGTGGGCCGCTAATCTGGTTTTATCAAATTTGGTAGGCCATCAACGTCGGCACAAGCATGCCCTAGGCAGCTGATGTCAGTTGATTTTTGTCGACATTAGTCCCTTTGGGCCATCGACATCGGTTCTATCACTGATGTCGGCGGCCTTAAAACCTCCACCTTCTTCACAATGACCCAAATCATGCCCCCAATTAGCTATCCCTCACAGTAGAAGTCCTCTTAGCCTCTTGGGGCACCGTTAAGATCACTTTTGCCTCTACCTGCCTCGACCATAGACCTTAGAGATCATGACTATCTCCTCCAACCACTTTCAAGACAACTCTACCTTAGTTGTTTTGGTTGCCCTTGCTGCCTCATGCCTAGTTAGCAAATTGTTCTTGACCCCCACAAGTATTAGATCGTGCTCCAGTTGATTCCCACTGCTTATGGCCTTTTTGTGTTTTCTAAGAGCACTTCCTGAGCCCAGGATACTTGGAACATGATGACCTTTGGAGCTATAGCTTGGATCATTTAACCGAATCAGCTATGACTAAATACTGGGGCCCAGTTATTTTTATTTTGGCACTCCTTGACCTTTGACCATGACAATTTGGCTTACCTATCACATGGTGTGGCATATGCACAATCTCATCCTTTGCAGCGTTCCCACTCACACCTTCACCCTTTCCATCTATCTCTCTGTCAAATCAACACCCGATCTCTGGTTCCCTTCCCTCAACTCCTGCTTTGAGGGGGGAACACCTTATCCCATACCTAGGGCAACCAACTCCTATTTTTGTCTTGTAGTTCGTCAAGAACAACCAACAAGACAAAAAGGGGCAAATGTAGACACCAAAATCATGTCTATTCCTTGGTCACCCCTTGGTCCCCTTTGGTCCCCTCCTAACCATTTCTAACCACCTTAATTATTAATATAAAATAAATTAATAAATCCCCCCTTTACCACCTCACCCCTCCTAGGATACCTCTCCTTATATGCCTCCCTCACCCCATGCCAAGTCTTAAAAGCTTAACCCCCATTTTAATTTACCCACTCATCCTCACGCCTAATAAAACCTGTCCTTGACCATTTTCTAATGACTAGCTGACCCCGATAGGTGGAAAAATGGGCAAAAGGCTATTTTTAGCCCCTTTTTCCTATTCTTTGGTTGTCGACGTCAGTCAGTATTCAGCTGATGCTGGCAGTTTTGCTGATGTCGGTCCCTTTAAAACTAATTTTTTGCTTCCATTGCTTCCCCCTGTGAATGTGAATTCTTTTGCATCTAGAATGTGACCTCTCTCTCTCCCTCTCTCCCAGACGCGCACCAAGCATCACAGGCTACAAGCACTCTGTAGAAATAGCTCTAGACTTTGTGTTAAAGACATTGCAGGTACATCAGCGGCATCAGCAACAAGTCTTCTGCACTCCTTCTTCAGCAAGCAAAGAGTTAAGTATTTTTACTATTTTCCATTTTAGTATTTATTTTGAATCCATCTGTTAATCAACCCACTGCCCAGACCCAACCTGCTCTTCCTAGAGAGGCTGAAAAGCCCTCTCTCATCCTTATCTCCCTGTAACCATGTCCTCTATTTGGTCCCCTTTTTAGACCATACTCTCTACCCTACAGTCCTGTACAGACCTCCAAAAAGGCTCTCAGACCTCCAAACAGACTCTCAGACCATCCCAACAGACTCTCAGACCATTCTATAGACCATAAACCCATCCAGACCCTATCCAAGTCCATTGCCCTGACCGACATCGACCATTGCCCCTACCGACGTCAACAAACTAACCGACGTCGACGACCTTGACCTATCGACGTCGACAGACTAACCGACGCCAGTGACTGTGGAAGATAGATTACTGCATATAGGTACGCATTTTGCTTTTATTTCTTTTGTTTAGTCTTTTATCATTTCCTTTTCTAACAACATTCTATTTTTTATCAACCAGTAGACTGTCACCCCTTGAGGAAGTCTTTGTACTTCTGGGATCAAGCTTTTACTTGGCAGTCTACCACCTATCTATCTAACAACCTTCTTGTTTAAGTCTCTTTCTATCTGCAGGTGTCATCCTCCACAGCCAAAGAGGAGTCCCTTCAACATCTAGATACAGTGCACTGACTTCATTCAGGTAACATCTAACCCTTGACCATTACTTAGTTTCTTTCATCTCTTAAATGTGGAAAAGCGAAAACTGTTAGAAACACTTTGTTTCGATGTCATTGCTTATGTTGTTGATTGCATATTTTTATTGATAAAAGATTGAGATCAGAATAGTTTCCAAGTGTGTTTAAAGGTTAATGCATGTTTTTTTATAGAGATAAATAATAGAGAGAGCCCCTATTTTGTAGATCTTTTATACAGACCCTATATATGAGTTGTCTGGTTTTATGGTAGATTGTGTTCTCAAAATTTTGATAATGAAATGAACTTGATAATGGTTATAATTTTTTATTCAAATCTTATTGAACATGTTTTAATGTTATATTTATAATTAATAATAAATACATCTAGTGCTCAGACATATTATACACATACCCCTATTTTGTGTGAGTTTCCTTATTTGTAGACTGTGCTTATCAAGATGGTAAATCACTAAAGTGGATAGATTATGTTTCACATTTCCAAAGGTGTATTAAGTGTGTATTTAGGTTATAATATACATATATAATAAATAAACCATCTTATTCATAAAGATTTGAAAGACGGATCCATATTTCATGTAACAGTCATACTTTGATTAGACTATGAGTGTGTTCTTTGGAAGAAGTGATCTTTAAATAACTAATCAAGTGATTGAGGATATGAGGTAATATCCTTAAATGTATTTAATGTTCCTTGACACTTTTTCTTGATTTATACATGTTTTTATTTCATCTATATAAAATACAGACCAGTAAACAGTCATTTGTTTAGCACAATCAAGTGTGTCTTGAGTTGGAATTCAAAGATAATGGATTTAAAGCCTATATCTAATGGTTTTGGGACTTGTTCAAGGTTGATACAGACCTTATTAACCTCTTAATATCATTTGAAACCTTACTTTGAGGGTGAAATATCAATTTGAGTGCTCTCAACTGAGATAGAGCCATTAAAGCCCTAAAATAGGGTTTATACCATATCTCCTATTCTAACTATCAAAAGTTTGTAGACTGATCATATTTGAGGTGTTTAGACTGAATATCAAGGTTCCATTTTGGTAAGGAATCATGTGTATGAATTTAAGTTGATTGAGGGTGCAAATAGGGTAAACAGGGCTAATAAGCCTAAACAGTGGTAGAAAAGATGTTAAAAGAGTGATCAAGAAACAAACATGGGTCTTGTAAACTTGTGAGTAGTTACAATACCATAAAGGTTATTTGCATCAAGTTTTATTTTTTATATTTGAGAAGGTACAGATCTATAAAAAGCTAATAATCCCAATAATAGGGCTACAAGAAGTGTGAATAGTATAGACAGAGTTGTGAAAAGGGATGAGTGAAAATTGGAGAATGTTGATAGAGTTGATGAGTGGAAAAAGAGGGTAATGAAACTCTTATTAATCAAGATAGATAAAAAAAGCATTTACAATCATACGATAACTAGGTGAATCTCAATTAACATTACCTAAAGAGTGAGCTTAATAACTATTGTCAATAGAAGTGGATTTAGAAATAAAGTCAAGTGAGAGTTTTAGTGTATGTTATGCATCAATTTTAAGCTTGGTAAAGAGAGTAGTGAGCTAGGTTAAGGTCAAGGTAAGGCCTATCAATCTCATTCTCCTCTTATTGGTAAGCATCCAAGGTCTCCTCTGCAAACTTGATGGCATGATCCCTATCTAAAAGAAAATGTAGATAATCTATCTTCATTGATTCCACTATGTCTTTGATAGTTTGTAGATTAGAAAGAGTGACTCCATCCTTAACTCTATCCCATCTCTCTTCAATCTAAATCTTCTAGCAGATTTCTTCAATAAAATTATGTGTGTTATCAAATCTTGATAAAGCTTTCACAATCTTCTCTTTTAGAACCATTAATTTATCCTTCAAAATTTGCAACTCTTTAGACCCTTGATCAAAATCAACAAAGAAACTTTTCTCAACAAACCTTAGTTTTTATTTATTTTTCTTCACTTACATGAATTTCAAAATCAGCTTCCTCTCCATTACTAGCCTTACTAATTTCTTCAATTTCCAAATAAGCTTCATTAAGTGTTCAAAGTTACTTGTTAATTTGGAATTTTTAGCTAACCTAATTTCATCATTAGTGACTTCAAAAAATCTTCTTATTTTCATACATTTCAATGGTGCCATCAAGGGAACCATAGATCTCATAATCTTTACTAAATTGATCTAAATTTGTAACTAAGGTTGTTGTTTTCAAATTTCCTTCAGGATCCATCATCATAGTTTCTTATTTTCTCTCCTCGTCACTTTTTTGGACTAAACATGTGATGAGAGTCACTAATTTATTGTTCACACACATGTGACTAGGTGTCCAGACTCCCTAATAAGTGAAACAATGATATTTGGAAAAGAGATTTCTGGAAACACTACACTAGAATTAGCAAAAATTGACATTTTAGGTCCTTTTATGGAACCCATCATCATGAGAAAAAAAATTTACTTCCACAAAGAGAGGTTAAAATATAAATAAGATCTTAATCAATGCTTGACTTTCCATATTCCCACATCTAAATTATTATTTTTTCATTAACTATGTTAGATGTTTCCATGATTTACTTAAAATGAACCCATCATCTTTATTCAAATTTTGAGGAGTCTTTTCTATTTGAAGCACTTCCCTTATTCTGCATTCTTTCTAGTGATCTACCTTAGCAATTAGTTTTGTATATTCAATGCAAATATGGTGCTTGAAATGAAAATAATGCTTTACCAATGCTGATTTCTCAGTTCGTTCATGCAAAATGTCTCTGCCATGCTCTTTTAGTCGAATTTGTATCGATCTTCATGTCTCCCTTATATATTGCTTACCACATGAACAAGGAATGGAGTAAACACCTCCATATAATTTTGGATCATGTGGGTCTTTCACTCTATAAAGGATATTTCTTAGAGTTTCAAGAGGGGTGAATACTACCTTGATGTCCACCTTGGCTAAATTTCTAGAAATTTTATATGTGACCCCTTATATGTAAGGTAGTTTTACCATGTGATTAATTTGATCATCCTTATTTCTTTCATTGTTTTTTATTTTACTTTCTTGAGTAATGACCCATTTTAATTAATTTTTTATTTGTTTATCTTCATATCCATTAGCTTGAAAGACCTTTTTTAAATGCTCTAATTCTTATTTTAAATGGTCTCTGTCTGACACCCTCACAACTCTTGTTTCTAAAGTTTTCAAAACTACCATTTTTTGGGCAAGATGGTGGTGTAATTTATTTCCCAAATAGATATTTGTATGTGTTTTCTTCCTATATACCTGATGAGATAAGGACCCATCAAGTCTCCTAGCCACTAGTACATCCAAAAATGGAAGATCCATTTCCTCCTCTACCTCCATAGTAAAATGGATATGTTTTGATCTACTATTGAGATGTTGAAGAAAATGATCAAGATCTCTCTACCATATGGCCAACATACATTAATATCATCTATGAATCTGATCCACCATCTTGGTTTTTACACAGTAGAATGAAGAGCTTATTTTGCAATATTTTCCATATACATGTGGTTTACTACTAGGGAAAGGGAGGATCCCATGGCCACACCTTTTACTTGTTCAAAATATTCTCCTCTAAATATAAAAAGCATAGATTCAAGACAAATTTGAAGTAATGTTTTAATTTCCTATGAGGTGTTTTTTCCAACTATTTCAATAGCTTCAGCAATCAGAATTTTCATAAATAATTGAACTATATCAAAGCTTACCAAGATGTCTTTGTCTATTACCTTCTCTTCTTTGAGTTTTGTTAAAAACTTAGTAGAATATTTTACAAATTAATCCATATGTCCCACTAAATTTTTTATTCTTTTGGATAATAAGGATGTTAAGTCATAAGTTGGAAATCCTCTCATATTGACTATTGGCCTGAATTGGTTCCCTTGTTTATGAATTTTTGGAGCTTCAAATATTTGAGGGACAATGGGAGCATTGGGAATGATTTTATTTTTTATAGCATTTGAGAAAGAAGATATTTTGATTTTTTTACCTCCCTCATCACTTTTTCCATGGGCTATTTAAGGATTCTTTTATAACTACCACTCTGATTGAGATGCTCCAACATTTTTATATTGTAGTCATCTTTGTTTAAAATGATAATTGAGTTTCCTTTATCTACTTTGGAAATGACTATATTTTCATTCTTTTTTAGTTTCTTGAGCATTGTTACTTCATCTTTTGTGATATTGCATCTTGGTGGCTTGGCTTTCTTTAGAGTATGAGTGCATTCCATCCTCATCTCCTCTACATCCCTAGTAGACAGGTCCAGTAATTTAGCTTCAATATTGCCAATTATGTCTTCATACATAATTTAGAAGGTGTGACAATGAAGCCTAGTCCTCTATTTAGGACCTTGACCATGTGTTCATTCAAGTTGAAATCTGAAAGATTACAAATGTTGTCTATTAATATTCCACATAGTTTGTTATTACCTTCACCATTTATTTGTACTACTATCTACGTAATTCTTGACTGCTCTATATCATGACTATTGGAATTCATTTCTTATTCTTGATATGATGTCTTCACCTAGTTGATATCATGGATAAAAATTTTGCCTTCATCTTATGTGGCTCTTGACTATTCTAGTTCGTGACTGTTGGAATTCCCTTTTATCAAACTTACTTTCTCTTGGTTGTCTGATGCCTCCACCTAGTTTGCATTGATGTTGTGCACATTGTTTTTAACTCTATATCCTCTAGTGTATAGGAATACCTTGAAATCTTACTAGGATTTTGTCTTCTTCCTATCCAATTCATGTTGGTGTTCCTTTTTAAGAAAGTCAATTTTTTTGTTGTGCCTTTCATCACTCAAATTCCTTTGTATATTAGATTTTAAAAAGGAAATCACCTCAAATTTGGACCATAATTTAGTATCCATTACTATGGATAACTTTAAATGAAGTTTAAAAAATTTACTCGACCACTTGTCTAGCTCTTATAAAGCATATTTAATTTTTGACTTAACCAAGGCCATGCTCAAATTTGTAAAAATATTATCATTGTCATTTCTATGTAAATGATGCTTTATTTCTAAAATTTTTGGACAAATATTGAAACAATGATGTTCTCTCCCTAATTGATTCATTCTCAATTTAGGAGAACCTGTACTCTGTAAACCACAAGAAATCAATTTTCCTTGCATCAAATAACCTTTTAATTTCTCCATATGTTTTTTAACCAATCTTTTTGATAATTCATGTTCTATAGGTGAAACATCTTGTTCCTTCCTCCAAATAGCTAATAAGTTATCTAACAATAGAATATAAATAGCATCATCCTCATCCAAAATCAGAGACATAATAATTTGCATGGAAGTTGTGACATTCTCTAAATGAACCTTATTAATAATAGTCCAAATTATTTGAAACATTTCAGAAATAATCTCATCACAACCAATATCTAACATGATGTTACATAATCTAATTTTTTTTAAAATTTCAAGAATTGTTACCCTCTTGTTAAAAGAAGGGCTTCAAATATCAGCTATCCCCCAAAAAAATTCAATTATCAGCCTAAAAACATCCTTCATGATACCATTTCCATAAGGTTTCCTTTGAAGTTTTATTTTCATAATTTCACTAAGGCAATTAGTGTCTACAAGTTTCACCTATTCATCTGTCTCCTAAGCTTGGGTTTAACTGTTGATAATTGTCATTGATAAAGGAGCATTTTGTGAAGGATGTTGTCAAATGTGACTAAGCCTAGTCTAGCAGTGTGTGATGCATAGGAGAGTGTTTTCTTGAGATAATTATAAGGAAAATAATGTATTATGGTTAATGAAAGTATAGGTCATTAATGTCAAGATTGGTGTCAAAGGTGTTTAGGTGTATGGAAGAGAGATATCAAGTCATGTGAAGCTTGGTCATGTGGTTTCAGGTTTGTATGAGGATGTGGAAGTTTGTTTTCATCATAAAGAGAATGTTGCAATGATATGAGTGTGTTGTGATATTTTATGTTTGCTTGGTTGATGATTTGTTGAGGTCATGACATGGAAGGAATAGGTCAAGGTGTAAAGTGCATTGAAAACTTGAGCTAGTCATGGCATGGTTAAGGTATAAACTGGTGGCATGATGAGGTGAGTTAACTTAGGCAAGTGAGATATTTTTAATGTTGTGTTATCATGAGAATAAGGTGTGGATGCACTCAAAAGTGTCTCAAAGTGATTCTTTTAAGATAGATCCTTCAGTCTTGATATGCATCTAGACAATTCTTAAACCCTACCTAGCCTAATGAGGCATGAGGATGAAATTTCTAGTTTAATTTGTGAAGGAGAGAATGGATATAGGTATATCAAGTTTTCTTTAGGAATGTTCATGAAGTATGAGGTCATGGTTTGTAGGAAAAGTCATGGAAAGTGATTTTTAGGCTTTCTTGAGTTCACAAAATGAGGTCTCAAAGTCTGAGAAAGACTTTTAGGTGTTTTTTGGAATGTGTAGAATATGCATGGTAACATAAGATGTTAAGGATATATGGGTAAGGTTCCTATCTAAGATATTCAAGCATTGTTTTTGGATTTTAGGGGAAGCCCTTTATGAACAATTGTTAATACCAAAACCTATGTTAAACCTCCATAAAACCCTAATAAGGACCTAATGTGAAATATATTGTTCAAATTAGCCTATAATGGTATAAAATACCCAAAAAAATATTTTATCATGTATTCAAATCTCCCACATGCCTCCAGGTGGTGGTGGTTAGTTAGATGAGAGAGAAAATACACACATATAAGCTTGTTTATGAAAACATTGTTGTAGTAGCCAAAAGTTGCATTGGTCAAGAAAATAAAATGGATGGAAGAAGGATATATATACTCATAATACATTCCCATTAAGGTTTATGTATAGTTTTCACCCTTCAAGTATGTTAAACTGGTCATCCAAGTTAGCCAGTCACTAACAGGACTAATGGTGTAAATAGTGTAAAACTCAAGCAGTAATGAGAAAATGAATTGGAATGTGTTTTAATTATATAATTATGAAACCAAGTGCATGAATATGTTTTTAATTAATTTTAAGTTATTTTTATTCTTAAAATAATATTTTGATTTTGGTGAATATGGTGAAAAAATTACTCACAAGTTGACCTGTCTAGTTCAGATAAGATAGTGTGATATAAGGTGGTGAGATTGGTCTGAGAGACCAATATTTTGTAATTAGACCATATGATTTTTATGTTTGAGGGTGTTATAAAGATGTCATATAATATTTTTTATGCATTATGATTCTTTGAAAGTGTCTACATAGGTATTATAGGTTTGAGTTGCCATGACTGGTATTTGAGGTAAATTGGTAGTTTTGAGTGAGTGAGTTGTAGATGTATTCTTGAATCCTTAAGCTCTGAGTAAAAGTGTCTAATTAATTTTTTAAATACCTATAGGTCATTTAGGTTCCATCTATATAATTTTTTTATCATATTTCAATAGCTTAAGGGTGTTTAAGCTTCACTTTTTCAAGATAGACTTTTGATGCACACTAGGCTAATAGGAGAGTTTATCCTAAAAGAGGTTTCTTGGTATGAATGATAGGCATAGGTCCAATAAAGAATGAAGGAGGTAAGTAGAGTTATTATTATAATTAATTTAATGATTTTCAATTGTTTTAAAAATCCATCTAGGCCTAAAAGGATCAATATTTGATGCTAAGAAGATAGATGTAATGCAATTAGGTCTCCATGAGACCTAAAAGTGAAATGAGGACTAATTGAGTCATGACAGACCAAAAGGGACTCAAATTTTATTTTAATATTTTTTATGAGATGTCCTAAGACATATTATATGGTTGACCTAAGAGGTTATGGGTGTGTGGCTAACTAAGTGGTTTATGAACAAGGAATGGTATATATGCAAGGTAGTTTTAGGCCTATTTGAAGAAGCTAAGAGGAAATAAATGGATTGATAAATAAATGAGCCTAATGAGGTTGGGTAATATTTTAAAACCCTAAGGATATAATATATAATCATTTCATGATGATCATATAGGTGTTTTATAGTTGAATATCAAGGTCACATGACCTATTTAGTCTTGAAGAGGGCTAGTTGAGCGAAGAATCCTAGAGGTAGTTTTGAAACAGATCAAATGGAGTAGAGTTTAAGGTTTGATCATTATATATTGAGAATATATCATATTTTAATAAGGGATTTTTTCCTAATTTATGATAGTGGATATATCAAATGGATAGCTAAGTGGAATAATAGAAAAGTGTGATTGGCTAAGTTGGTGTTTGGTCAAAGAGGGAATTGAAGATTTCTTGCAGGTTGGTGCTTGTAGGATTGGTCTTAACTAATTTGGTGCTTGGTCAAGAGGTATTTTGATCTACCCTATAGGTTGGTGCTTACAAAATTGTCCTTTTATTGAGTTGGTGCTTAATCATAGGGTTTTTTAGCCTCCTAGCAAGTGGCTACTTGATAAATTAGGGTTGGTGCTCCATGTTGGGTTGGTGATCAATTAAATTTGATAAATTTTATTATAATATATTTTATACAAGAATTATATTAGTGGGTTTTATTTTCCATGAGGTTTTTCCACATGTGTGATGTGTTATGTTGTTTCATGCTCATGTGATTGGTTCTTAATGCATTGTTAGATCACTGTGTTGTTTTCATAGTTCATATATGAGTGGATGTAATTGATTAAAAAAATTAAATTTTGATTCACCCCACCCTCTCATTAATTTTTCTTCCAAAAATTAGTATCAGAGCCTATTCCTTTAAAGTAGGCCTAACATCTTGAAGGTAATCCTAAGAAGCACAAGATGTCTAGTGATCAAGAGTAAGAAGACCATATATATGATGAAGAAGTCTACTATGATAGTGAAGAAGGATAAGATAAATTAGACCTTGAATTTGATATCATAAGTGCCCTAGATGATTTGAAGCATCAACAAAGAGGAAGTATGAATTGAGATCTATGATCGAGGATCTTAAGGAATAGATATATACTTGGAGGAGTGACATGTTCAAAGAATCGAGAAAGGATGAGAAGATGATCAAGGATCTCAAGAATCAGTTAGAAGGTGTCAATACAAACTTTAGATCAAAATAAGTTGAGTATGCTCAGTTGAAAATAGAGATATATTCCTTAAAGGTGGAGCATGAGTAGCTCATAGACAAGATGAGAAAGTTTGAGAAAGAGAGTGAGAAGTCAAAATAAGTCAAGAGTACCAACATGAAAGTCAACATGAAGATATCAATCAGGAAACCCCTAAAAATGGTCTCAAGGGATGAGTTATCATGGGACCATGGGAGAAGAAGTGATCAGTCAAGAGGTAAGTACAATAATGTTCTTGCTATAGTTGTCATGTTATGGGACATATTGCAATATTTTGTCCTAATAGAGTTAGAAGGCCATCAAGACCTAATAAGGTATATTGAATTCTTAGAGTGCATGAGAAAAGCCAAACATTGGTATGGAAGCCAAATAAAGTCAAGTCTGATCATATTGATCCCAAGAGTCAAGATGGATTATTTTCTAAGGAGGAGCAAAAGACTAAAAAAGATAAATTTATGCTAGATTAGACTACCTTTCACATCCAAGATGAAGGCATGAAATGGTACATAGACATTGGTTTCTCAAGCCACATGGCAAGATATGAAAACAATTTCATTTCATTGAATAATAATGATACAAGAATAGTGAGATTTAGAGATAACACAATTGCCAATATAATTGGCAAAGGTGTCTTGAGTTTGGATAATGGGAAGACCAAGACAAAGAATGTGTTGTATGTGGAAGGTTTAAAACATAACCTACTTAGTGTAAGTCAAATGTGAAACCAAGGACACACACTAACCTTTCATGATGGAGGATGTGATATAAGGAGAGCCAAATTAGGAAGGTTAATTACCAATGCTAAGAAAATTGAGAACAATCTATATGTCTTGAATGAGATTAAGAAGGAGAGATTCTTTATGATCAAGAAGGATGAATGTTGGCTATGGCACAAAATATTGAGTCACCTAAAATTTGATAATTTGGTAAAGATAAGCACTAATAAGTCTATGAATAACATGCCTAAGACCACCAAATCAACAAACACACTTTACAAAGCATGTCAACATGGTAAGCAGACTAGAGAAGATTCAAGTGTAAGGAGTAATCTAATACAAGACCTTTGGAGTTAATACACACTGATCTTTTTTGGCCTACAAGAATCCAAAGCATTCAAGGATATAGCTACTTCATGTTACTCATAGATGACTACACAAAAATGACTTGGGTAACATTCTTGAAAGAAAAGTCAAAAGCTCTTGACAAGTTCAAGGCATTCAAGGCTCTTGTTGAGAATGAGAAGAATGGGAAAATTAAGTGTCTAAGGTCTGATAGAGGAAGAGATTTTTGGTTTAATGCATTTGATGACTTCTATGAGGTTCAAAAAATAAGGAGACAGTTCTCAGTAGCTAAGACACCTCAACAGAATGGGGTAGTGGAAATAAAGAACAGGAAAGTTCAAGAGATGGAAAAAACTATGATAAATGAGTCAAGGTTAGCTGATGGATATTAAAGAGAGGTAGTGAGCACTGTAGTCTACATCTTGAATATATGACATATAAGGACTAATGAAAATAAAACCCCTTGTGAACTATGGAAAGATAGACCTACTAATGTGGAACACTTTAGAGTGTTTGGAAGCAAATGTTTCATCAAAAGAGATGAGGAAGACTTAGGTAAGTTTGATTCTAGGACTGATGAAGGTATATTCTTGGGATATTCATAAGTGAACTTAGCCTATAGATTCTATAACAAGAGGTTGAAAAATATAGTGAAAATCACCAACGTGAAGATTGATGAAACAAGGAAATCACACTCATAGTCAAAGGATATATTAGAGAATCTAGAATTTAAGAATGAAAAGGAAACAATAGAGTTTGATGAGGAAGAAGAAGAAGTTAAGGACAGATAAGAATCAAAAGGCCCTCAATATAGATTCAAATAGATCATCTGGAATCACAAATCATTGGAAACAAGGATGCAAGTATGCAAATAAGGAGAATACTAATAAGTAACCTAAATCAAGAGAATGTTTCTCTATTGTCTAAGATTGAACCTAAGAACCTTATAAAAGCAAGCAAAGACAAGTTTTGGATAAGTGTTATGAATGAGGATTTAGAATAAATAGATAAGAATAAGACTTGGGAATTAGTTCTTAGGCTTGAAGACAAGAATGTCATTTGCGCAAAATGGGTGTTTAGAAACAAGTTGAATGAAGATGGAGAAATCACTAGGAATAAGCCTAGATTGGCATGCAAAGGATATACACAAGTTGAATGTATACACTTTGAGAAGACCTTTACACTAGTAGCAATATTGGAGGCCATCAGATTATTTTTAGCATATGTAGGATTCATAAGGTTCAAGGTATACTAGATGGATGTTAAATTTGCCTTTTTGAATGGGAACTTGGAAGAGGAGGTGTACATAGAGAAACCTGAGGGGTTCTCACTATCAAGTGATAAGGACTATGTTTGTAAATTGAAAAAGTGTCTTTATGGTCTAAATCAAGCTCTTAGAGCCTAGTATGCTAGATTAGATAGGTATCTATTGGATCAAGGATTCAAAAGAGGAATTACAGATAGTAATCTATACATAAAGATAAAAGATGAACATTAGTTGATAGTATTTGTCTATATGGATGACATCATATTTGGTGTAAACAATGAGAACATGATTAAGGCCTTTGCAGAGGTGATGAAGGAGTTTTAAATGTCTATGCTAGGAGAACTATCTTAGGTGGGTGCCTAGTTTCATGAATAAGCAAGAAGAAACCATCAGTAGCATTATCCACTTATGAATTTGATTACATTATAGCAGCTTCATGTTGCACTGAAGTCTTATGGATGAGAAAGACCTTAAAAGACTACAAGGTGGAGTATGATGATCCTAACCCTATTTATTATGACAATACAAATGTTATAAGCATCTCAAATAACCCTATCATGCACTCAAAGACTAAGCACATTCCCATTAGGTATCATTTTTTAAGAGATTAGGTAAGTGAACAAAGTGTCATACTTGAATATGTTTCTACATAGGATCAAATTGCAAACATTTTGACCAAACCACTTCCAAAGGCAACATTTAAACACCTAAGGTAGTAACTGGGTGCAATTCCTACCCCTAACAGTCATTGAGGAAGCCAAATACTTAGGGGGATATAATTGAGTAGGTGAGTAGTTTTAAAAAGGTGTGCATGGAGATAGGGGGAACATGTTTGTATTATGACTCATAAACTCATAGTCATGTGTATTGAGTGTTTTGGTTTCAAGGAGTGCAACCCAAGAAGTTATAGGCATCTCTTTATCATTTATGTCAAAAGGGGATAAATTTAAGAATGAGAGAGAATTTGCTTGTTGAGAGAAGGTTCTGAGAGTGGTTTCCATCAATAAGAAAGGGAGAGATCATTGAGCATTGTCATTAATATCAACAGTGCATCTTGTGAAGTATGCTATCAAATGTGACTAAGCCTAGTTTGGCAGTGTGTGATGCATAGGAGAGTGTTTCCTTGAGAGAATTTGAATTCAACTAATGTATTATCGTTCATGAAATTATAGGTCATTGATGTCAATATTGGTGTTAAAGGTGTTTATTTTCATGGAAGAGAGATGTCAAGTCATATGAAGCTTGGTCATGTGGTTTTAGGTCTATATGAGGCTATGGAAGTTTATTTTATCATAAAGAGAATGGTTTAGTGATTTGAGTGTGTTATCATATATGATCTCTACTTGGTTGGTGTCTTATTGAGGTCATGACATGGAAGGAATAGGTCAAGGTGTAAAGTGAATGGGAACCTTGAGCCTAGTCATGGCATGATGAAGGTATGAGCTGGTGGGATGATGAGGTGAGTGAACTCAAGAAATTAAGAGATTATGAAGAATGTGTGAGTATGAGAATGAGGTGTGGATGCACTCAAAATTGTCCCAAAGTGAGTATTTGAAGATAGATCCTTTAGTATTTGTCTACACCTAGACCATTATTAAACCTTACCTAGCCTAATGAGGCATGAGGATCAGATTTCCAAGTGATTGTGTGAAGGAGAACTTGGATAGAGGTATGTCAATTTTTTTCAAGAATGTTCATGAAGTATGAGATCATGGTTTGTAGGAAAAGGCATGAAAAGTGGTTTTTAGGATTTCTCAAGTTCACATAATGAGGTCTCAAGACCCAATAAGGACTTTTAGGTATTTGTTGGCATGTGTAACCTCTACATGGGAACCTGACCTATTAAGGAGAGATGGGGAAGGGTCCTAGCTAATATCTTCAAGCATTGGTTTTGGATTTAAGGGGCAGTCCTTTATGAACAATCTCTAACACTAAAACCTATGTTAAACCTCCCTAAAACCCTAATAAGGACCTGATGTGAAAAATATTGTTCAAATCAGCTAAGAATGGTCTTTAATGTTTAAATAAACTATTGGAGCATGTAGTCAAGTCTCCCATGTACCTCCAGGTTGTGGTGGTTAGTCAGATGAGAGAGAAAATACTTAGATATAGGCTTGTTTGTGAATAATTTGTTGTAATATTCAAAAGTTTCATTGGTCAAGAAAATCACATGGGTGGAAGAAAGAGATAGAGACTCATACTGCATTCCCATGAAGGTTTCTAGATAGGTTCCACCATTCAAGTATGCTAAACTGATCATCTAAGTTAGCTAGTCGCTAAAAGGCCTAATGGTGTAAATAGTGTAAAACCTAAGTAACAATGAGAAGATGATTTGGAATATGTTTTCATGATAAAATGATGAAACTAATTGTATGGTTGGAGGTTAGTGAATATGATGAAATTTTTTCTCACAAGTTGACCTATCTAGTTTAGATAAGACAATGTGATATAAGGTCATGAGATTGGTCTAAAAGACCAATATTTTGCTATAAGACCATATGAGTTTTTTGTTTGAGGAAGTTATAAATATGTCATAGAATATATTTAATGCATCAGGATTATTTTAAAGTGTCTACATAGGTATTTGAGGTCTAAGTCACCATGATTGGTCTTTGAGGTAAATTAGCAATTCTGAGTGAGTTGTAGAGGTATTCTTAAATCCTTAAGCTCTGAGTGAAAGTGTATAATACATTTGTAATAAACTTAACATCATGTAGATTATATATATGTACTTTTTTAATCATTTTTAAATATCTTAAGGGTGTTTATGCTTCACTTTTTCAAGACAAACTTTTGAGGCACATAGGCCTAATACGACAGTTTGTCCTAAAAGAGGTTTCTTGGTATGAACAATAGGCACAAGTCCAATTAAGCATGAAGGAGGTCAGTAAAGGTCTTATTCTAAGTGATTGAATGGTTTTAAATTTTTGGATAAAGTTATTGGGCCTAAGAGGATCAAGATTTGACACTAAAAAGATATACCCAATGTAATTAGGTCTCCATGAGACCTAAAAGTGAAATGAGGCCTAATTGAGTCATGACAGACCAAAAGGGACTCAAAGTTCATTTTAATCTAGTGTTAAACCCTAATGAGAAAGAATATAATCTTTTCATAATGATCATATAGATGTTTTGAATTTGAATATCAAGGTCACATGACTTATTCAGTCTTGAAGAGGGCTAATTGAGTGAAGAAGCCTAGAGGTAGTTTTGAGAGAGATCAAGTGGAGTAGAGATGAAGTGATAATTATACATTGAGAGGCTATTAGAGTTGAATTAGATATTTAGTGGATAGAGTATATGGATAGTTGAGTGGGTGAATAGAACAAAGAAGTGTGATCGGCTAAGTTGGTGCTTGGTCAAAGAGGGAGTTGAAGCTTCTTTGCAGGTTAGTGCTTGTAGAATTGGTCTTAGCTAAGTCAGTGCTTGGTCAAGAGGGATTTTGAGCTGCCTTGAAATTTTTTTCTTATATAAGTGTCCTTTGACTAATTTGGTGCTTAGTCATAGGGGTTTATAGCCTCCTAGCAAGTGGGTGCTTGCTAAAGTCAAGTGGGTGTTTGATAAATTTGGGGTTGGTGCTCAACTAAATTTGATACATTATCTTATAGGATAATTTGTCCAATATTTATTTCATTGGGTTTTATTCCCCATGATGCTTTCCCATATATATGATGTGTTAGGTTGTTTTAATATCATGTGAGTGGTTCTTAATGCATTATTAGATCATTAAGTTGCTTTCATCATTCATTTATGAGTGGATGTAATTGATTGAATTTTTTTGAAGACTGATTCACCCCCCCTATCTCATTCATTATGCCTCTAAATTAACCAAATAAATTATTGATGGATTCATTTCCTCTAATGAATTCTTATAATCTGACTGGTTTATCACATACAAACAAATCTCCACTTCCTTTAAGTTGAGTAACACATCCTTTGACTAATTTAAAAACTCAAGACTATTTTATACTAGGTAAATCCTATTTCATTCCTTATATTACATGAAATATAAAAATGACATTGAATCATGAAACTCTACTCCCATTGCTCAGTATTCCTTCTAAACTTATTCTTCACTAAGTGGCTCCTTGATTTCCACCCACTTTTAGTTTTACAATTTCTAGAGTTATTGAACTCTAATAAACAATTGATTAAACTTGATCACACAAATTTAGAAACTGAATGAAATGTAATAAATCCAATAGGCTAGCAAGATCACTACCTCTGATACCACTATAATATCCCTAAATGGGAATATTGCTAAAAAAAAATCAAAAAACTCTAATAACCCAACATTGTAATAATTCTCTGATACCACTATAATATCCTCAAATGGCAATATTGCTAAAAAAACTCAAAAAAAATCTAATAACTCAACACTATAATAAGGTTATGATTTCACTATAATATCCCTTAAGGATAATTACGACAATTTTACTATCTTTTCAAATAAGTAGCTTACAATAACACAACCATATAAATGAATATGCATAAATGAGAAAACTCAAATATTATATTATTGAATGTTAAAGAGTGCATATAATTAGAGTAGTTAAACCACACAACAACTGCTTACATATAAATCCTTTGAAGCACCAAATGTAGTTTTAATGGTTGAATTTTTTTAGAAATATGGGGATTTTATAATTGTCCTACCACCACCTTTGACATTATTTAAATGACCAAATTAGGTAAATATAATGCACAACTGGGTTGGTTCAACCAATGGTAGATAGAACTATAAGGACTCTTCACTTCACACCCTCAAGTACCTATAAATGTGTTATAGCACCTAGGACCACTTGCCAAAATCACTAAGGTTCATGATGGGGTGAAGATAAACATTCATGAGATTTAAAAGGCCCCAGTCACACGGCTCCCATTTTTCATCATATTAGATACATAGGTGGATGTTATAAGAAAAATCCCTCGTTATGAGGTTGGTGGAACTGCTTCTATCAATGCTTATGGGTGTAGAGTAACCATTACCATAATAATAAGGAGAATCATAAAAACAATAGTAGGCATAATCATAACCATCCAAAAAATCAATATAAGTATCCATAAATAAGATAAAATATCCAGCTCATAGGGCACCTTCATGACCTAAGAAGTGAACTCATAGTAGAAACTCGTGCCTGACTAACAATTCCATGCTGAATATCATTATTGATTATGACTTGAAAAACTTGGGAGTTACTATGTAGGAAGTGTAAAACTCTGTGATATATGGCATAGATAAATAGGCCTATGAGGAAGAATAAGAGAAGGAATTTTTATTCTAGAAGGTAGTGCACACCTACCAATTGTGTAACAATGTTTTAATTGTACTATTAGTAGAGATACTTGCATTTCCTAATTCCATCATTATAGAATGGTAAAAGAAGTGAAGGAAATCAAGTGTATAATGACATAAATTTTCTATGGATTAGTTAATGTAGAATCATCAGTGGTAGAAACATCACCTTATAGACTATCAAATAATAAGCATAAATGAAGTAAATAGTAACACAACAAGGGAGTACCCAATAGTCATTAACACTCAAACCTCACACAAACTAAACTAAGAGGACCTCTCCTTTAGTCTTAGAGAGAATGTGTACCTTTTTCATAGTTCAAGCTCTTAATAAAGAAGAATCTGAAGAGGAACATGGGGTGGAACAATAGCCTACAATGCATACATGTAAATCAAAGCATAAGAATCAAACATTGGTTCCCCCTGATTGCTCAAAAGTTGTAGTGAGAAAGTGTAGAGTGGTGGATTCTTCCCCTTATACCTCTTTATATCATTTTCCACAACATTCCACAGTTCCTTGCCCACCACCTTCACCCCCTTCTCCATCATTGTCCCCATATTCACCCACTCAAGAATTTCAACATGAGATAACCACTATATAAGAACATATTGCACCATAATAACCCACATTATAACACCAAACATAAGGGTATATCATATAGCATCAAGTGTAATAAACTATGAAGGTAGAGGAAGAAGTTATTAGGGGAAAATAACAAGAGGAAAATGATGAACTAGAGAAAAAGAAGAAATAAGAAGAAAAACAAAAGAAGGAAGAATTAAATAAGAAGAGGAACGAAGAATAATAAGTTATGAATTATAATAAATAAAAATAAGATAATGAGGATCAAGATGCATAGATAAAGAAGGCATAGGTTGATGCAGCAGCCAAGGAATCCTAACAAAAACAAAAAGATGCCTTACACAATTAAGAGGAGTTAAAGCAAAAAATGATCAAAGAACAAGCTGCCAAGGATATTATGTATAAAGTGGAGCAAGATAAAAAAGAGACAAAGGTGTAGGCAGAGGTAGATAATAAGGAAAATGAGGATTTAGATTTAAATAAGAAGGTTGAAGTTACAATTAACACCTAAAATGTCTATTAGTAAGAGCAAATTATGAAACCATCAAAAGATGCCAATGAACAACTAATTCCCAAATTCTCATAATCTTCCCATAAATCATAAGGGTTATGATTGACATGGGGAAGTACATAAGAGGAGATGTCATAAAATATATCATAGATAATGAGTCAATGGTTATGGGATGTCCAAGCTCCATTTTTATGACGAATACCATGTACACTCTCGATCATGTAAATTTGACACTAGACAACATCAACCACAACTTATATGACATCACTTGATTTAGCCATAACAACACAAAAGGCATCACTCAATGTGTCATAACCCACATTAAAAATTAATTTTGAGGGAGTTGTTATGTTTCACTATCCTATAACACATAAGTCATCATAGATGGATTAGGACAATCACTAGTTGCAAGAATAAAATGTAGACATACATGAATGTTTGACCAAGGCCAGCACAATAATTAATGATACTTGTATATAAATGATGTTCCAAGTATTTAGAGATCATGTGATGTTAGAGGAGAAACAAATCATGACTTTAATTTCTCAACTTACTAAGGATTGGGTGGTTACACAAAACTCCAACAAGTCTGACCTCAAAGTCAACATTTGAAGACTAAAATAGAGATAATCTTTTAGCTCTTGAAGAATATGAGTAATTCCTTGACATTGCTACATATCAATCCAAAAAAAATTCTCATGCTATGCTTGACTAAAAACAATAACTATAAGACACTTGGACCAAGGTCAAGCCATATTTTTCCAAGGAAGATAAAGCCAAAATAGCTATGGAGGATCAAACGCCCACCTCGAGTTAGATGGACATTTTACTCAAGGAGTATCTTACCTCAAGAGACAACATCATGAACAATATGAATACATGACAAAATGATGTGTTGTGTAACACATTCACTAGTGTGTAGACACGACACTATTTAACTATGTTGGAGGACTTATTACAAGACATTGAACATATCTCTTACAGAATAGGGTCATCCTTGTTTTAGATTATGGTAAAAATAGGTTTTGAAGGGACCCCAAAACCCTGAACAAGAAGAAAGATATACATTAAGCATAGCCAGGTTAACACAAGAACCTGATAATCAAAAAAGAGCCAAGACCAGGTTTTACAAGGACCTGTTACCGACAGATAAGTACATGAAAAAATAGCTGTCAAAACACTGAACTAAATGAAAACCAATTGGTTTAGCAAACATCCAGATCCGTAACCAGCAAACCAATAAAAAATGACCGATTTGCTGCCCCCAAAAAACCAATCAACAGAAAGGAACTTTGGATGAATCTTTTAAATTCGGATTTTTCTTTTTGCATGATCGAAGATTCATTTCTAGAGGAGGGACCAAAGGCTTAGCCTTCTTTCTTCTGACTGCTGTCCAACCATCTTCTACCTTAGCTGCCTTAGCAACCCATGCCTCAGAAGACACTGATCTGTGGACACCAGAAGGCATGAACTCCTTGTGACAGTCTAATACAGTCTGGCTCTTAGAAAGATCCTCCAAAACAGGGGAAGAGATCACCACCTCCTCCTCAGGCTCAGCTGTATCTTTAACTTCTGCCTCCTCAGAGGCTACATTTGATTGTTTCTCCAGAGATTCCTCTTCATCTTCCAAATTAGATTGCAACCTTTCCTCATTCTCGGTCTCAAAATATGTTGTTGTCTCCAAAGGTTGTTTGTCTATGCTATCATCAGAGAAATCCTTTGGCCACCAAGAAGGTGAACGTCTAGGATTGTTTTTCCCATCACCACAATGGGCAGCAATATGTCCCATCTGGTGACACTTCCTACACCTAAAAGGAATCCCCTCATAATCCAAGATTTGTGTCCAGGAACCCCTTGGGGAATCAATGCAAATCACCTCTGGAAGGCCCTTTGAAACATCCAAGTCAGCCAGAAATCGTGCACAAGTCGAATGGTGGCTCTAAGTACTGTCTTCTTCATATAGAAACTCCCCTATAGCATTTCCAATGGTTTTATAAACTGCCTCCTGCCACAAATGTATCGAAAGATAAGGGAGCCGCACCCATATAGGGATTTTATTAAAGGATTCCGAGAGAGGATTAAAATCCTTGTGCCAAGGTTTGGCCATTAGGGGAAATCTGCCCTGCCAAGAAAAATTATTGTGGCACAGAATAGACTTCCTATCTTTAGGGCTTTGAAATATTACTATAAAAAAACCCCTGGCACAGGACTGTATTTGACCATCTTTGATATGCAGCCAATTCTTAGCAATCCAGTTCTATAGATCTACAAAAGAAGGCCAGAAACCACGAAAACGGAAGATGGCAGCACAAGAGGAAAACCGTTTTTCTTCTTGAAAGAAATTTTCTGCTAATTCAGGGTCTAGAGTTACCCTTATAGGTTTTAAAGCACTTACAGGCGTTACACGGGTAGGTACAGGTGTTGTATGAGGCCGAGCATCGTGTAAATCTGCTTCGAAGGCCACCACATCTGCATAGGTACACCCCCCTACTCCATGCCCTAAACCAAGAACGTTGGTCGGCCACACAACTGTAGATTCTTCAATCCCCACAGCAGAAATCCCTATGCGGCTATTCTGGTTCCTTCCTCTATCATCAGGAAGAACCTCCTTTGTAGCTGCAGCCACTGCCTCACCAGCCGCTCGGATCGCAGCATCCAATTTCAAATGTGGCTTTGCGTGCGCAGTCGCCGGAGCCAAAACCATCGTGAATTTTTTTTCCATATAGGGTCATCCTTGTTATCAGAGAGGATGAAGATATAAAGAACATTATGTAATACCAAACTCCTTTCTGCACATTGATAAGCTTGGTTTGAGATACCTTAATGGATTGGATACAATTCAAGAAAGATCTATCACATTTGCATAACTCCATTGTTGTGATCATTTATGAGGCCAAATTTATTATAACCGACCAACTCACACAAGAGCTACAAACTAATAAATTAGGAAAATTGGTGTATATAATACTTCAACCATAGAAATTGCCTCCACCAACTACATCTATAGCTACATCATCTCTAACAACAATTTTTATAGTACCATCTTATTTAATGACAACATCATCTCAAATGGATCCATTTGTACCACCATATTCATAGCCTTCTTCATCTCCAACTACACATTCAATGACTCTTCCATCTTAGTAGGTATTGTGAGCCATCAATTTTTCAAGTTTTAAATAATATATATGTAGGAAATACCATCAGCATTAGGCTTGGGGTTAGGAATGTTGAAAATTTATAAAGGGAGGCCTCTTGGTTATGCTAATATATTGAAAACCTGCAAGGGTGGGATATTAATACATTACTTAGTTGAACCCAAAAGGGTATATAAGTAGTGCACAAGAGGTTAAAATTGGTAAATTACACTAAGAGTAATAACTAAAATCTATTTTTTTGGACTAACCCATCATTATAACACAAGAAACTTCACCATCTTCATAATCTAGGAATTTTTCGTGACTTTTTCTGAGGATGAGACAACTATTTAAGTCTGAGAAAGTATTGGTAGTAGAGTGTGAAGTATAAAATTGCAAAGTATCTATGAATGACAAGTGCATAATTTTTTACCATTTTGTATATTATATATCATTTGGTATATATTTGGCTCATATTGTATATCAAAAGTATGTGGAATATGGAAATACTTCTTTGGGAAAGAAATGAAAGGATAGGAATGAGAAATAGAAACATGAGAGTCTAATTGCTCTATAAATATTGTAAAGTTATAAAAAGAAAATAATTTTGAATTATGAGAGATTAATATAGAGATTTGATGATGGTTATTTTGAATGTCTTATGTACTTGTTCTATGTGCATTTACCCTCTGTGTCATTCTAATTTTCTTATTTATATAACAATAATGAATGATATCTATGTTTTAGTCTATCTCCCTATGAATATTCAATAAATATGAACAAAATGAATAAAATAATTTGTCATATCCTTGTATGAGTTTTAAGCATGTAATTGACTTTGCACAAACAAACCTTAGCTTATTTTTATGGGTTTTTTTAGGAACTTTTACTAATTATACACCTCATTAGAGACTCATTTGGGAAGTGCATTATAACAAATTTTAGGGAATTTCAGTTTTATAAATACTCTAGCTACATTGTAGTAAAAAAAAAATTGTACACACATGCATAGATAGGTGGAGTATTACATTAGGTTTTGCATTCCTTGTT
Organism: Torreya grandis; assembly: GCA_037957365.1. Taxonomy (NCBI): domain Eukaryota; kingdom Viridiplantae; phylum Streptophyta; class Pinopsida; order Cupressales; family Taxaceae; genus Torreya; species Torreya grandis. The sequence continues at coordinate 950,802 of JARHVA010001865.1, read as the reverse complement.
ACATCACAAAGCCTGAAAAATAGGAAGTTGGGAATCTAAACACCTCTATCAGTTCCATCCAAACCATGGGACCATCAATATGGATTTTATGATTAGAATACGTAAGACAAAACACAAACATGATGTGATATTTGATGTAGTGGATAGGTTTTTGAATATGGCTATCATGGTTGTATGTAATAATAAAATTGATGCAGCTAAAATTATGTAAGCTTTCTTTAACCACATATGGGTCCAATTTGGACTCCGAACATCCACAATATCTAACTATGATCCTCACTTTGTGGTTCATTTTTACCAAGCATTATGGGATATGATGGGTACATAGTTGGATTTGTTGATGACTTTTCATCTAAAAATATATGGACAAATGGAAGTTGTCAACTTCACACTTAATATTTTTTGCATGTATAACCTTGCACTTGATCACACTTGGGATGATAATATTATCTACATCCAACATGCCTACAATAGATATCTTCACAGTTCTTGGGTCATAGTCCACTACAAACATGTATTAAGTTTTAGTGGGCAACACCTCTAAGCATATCCTATTGCATACCAACTAACACTAAGTCATGCAAGCATGAAAAATAAGTGGACAAAGTAGAGATGTTTTTACACCAGGAAAAATATTCTCATCATCAAATTCATAAAATTATCTCTCACACACATAAAAATTACAAGGAGTGTCATCACACACCTCATGCATTTTAAGTTGGTGATAAAATCTGGTTTCACCTTCAAAATGAACACTTAAAAGGTCCACACTAAAATATCAAGCCTTCACGTTATGTTCCTTACATAATTATTCATGTAGCTAGTGAGAATGCATTCATTCTTGATATATCCCCATACTTGGGAGTATACCTAGTATTCAATGTAGAACTTCTCAATCCTTACTTTCTTCCACTTCTTGAGCCAACAATGACACAACATCATTCTAATTGAGATTTTGAGCACTTATGTCCTGCAAACAAAGATTAGATCATTGAAGTGATAGATACATACACCCACCATGGCACTTATCAATTATTTTGAGTGATTAAGTCCAAACACTATTTTAATCAAGCCAAGTGATACACCCTTCAAAAAAAATTATGTATAATTCCCGTAGCTAACCTCTAGTGAAACAAGGGCCATTATTTCTTAAAAAAGGGGAAATGATCCATGCATAAACTTATAACCTATTTTATAGCTACATAAGCCTCCTCAATTCTCTTTCTAAAGATAGACTCCTAACCTTTATAGCATATTGTGCTAAGTAAAAATCCTTGAGATAATGTGTAATAGACCTAATTCATCGTATCATTCTACATAACTCTTCATTTCCATACAATTTTCCCAAGACTTAACATTATTTGTTATGTGTTAAGGTTTCTTGACACTTTGTTCAATGCAGTTTCATGTTTAACACATGCTTTTCAATCCTCACAAACTATGTGATCCTAAGAAATAATTCTATACTACTCATAGCTTATGCATTCTTGTGTGCTTTGTACCACAATATTCACATCTTTTGTCTCACCATGTATCATCACGTTTCATCCATAGTTTCTATGATACCACACAACACCTCATAGTTCTATAAGATTATCTCATCATTACATTATAACTCAAAATCCTCTCACATATCAATGATCTTGCACATTTTTTATTTGCATACCAATTATCATTGTATATCTATGTAAAACCATTACACATCAGTGTTTCCACACCAACACTACTGGGTAATTTACTAGATGGAACACTCCACACCTGTGTTGTGTAAGAACACCTCTTTAGCGTGTCACGTGTTATACCAGAACCATTGCACAATCATGGAAGATGGAATAACTTGTAACATAATATTTAACAACTATTAATATTTTTAATTATCATCTTCTATTAGATACATATGTATTATAACTATTTTATTTCAGATGAGTTCACATCGAATCATTCCTTATGGATTTATTATAGATCACCCTATACTAGATAAGATTTTTCTTGGCTTTTCTCCAAATGTAAATTCATTTATTTTATATTATTTTACAACAATCAAGATAATAAGCAAAGATGCATTCCTCTTATGATACAAGAACCTATTTATTATCCTTACTTTCTCATTGTACACATCTATAAGTTTCTTTATTTTACATTTTGAATAGAAGTTGCATTTCTTCATATCAATCTTATCTTGAATATGTTTGGATAGATTAGAAACATAAAATGTGTAGTGCAATATAATAATATTATCTAGAGTGAATTTGTTTTTAGGAGACCTGTCTCTCCACATCCAAAATGAATTATAAGTCATGAAGTTTCCTACCCTAAACTAAAATTAACTCCACATCAAAATACACATCCATGTGTATATTTACATGTACATATCTACTAATACTATTTCAAGTGAACTTATTTTTTGACGATTTATATGGCTTATAACCAGTAAATTTTCTTACCTACGCTAAAAAATACCCCACATCAAAACACTATACCACATGCTAGACTATTTTTTTTTAATAGAAAGGGGTAAAAACTTTATTGATAAAATCGGAAAAAGAAAATACAACAGCGGGCCAAAGCCATAGCAAAACACAAAGACCAAAGAAAACGGCATTAGGCCGACACACTACCTAGCAACAAGACCATCCATCCTGAGAATTCTATCCAAGTTCCTACTCACCTCCTCTGGCAACATCGCCCTATCCTCCACTTTGCATCCACCCACATTCACCGAAGCCCACTTGGCCAAACAGTCGGCCGCTCCATTCCACTCTCTCAAAATGTGAGAGAAAGAAATAGAATCCATAAGCATAATAATCTAAAGAATCTGTTGCACCACCAATGATAACTGCCAGTTAACATCATCAATTTTCCTCTCCCAGATTAAATTAATCAAAATTTGTGAGTCAGCCTCGCACTCCACCTTGTGCCATCCAAGCTCATAAACCCTTCTGAGAGCTTGCAGAATAGCAACTCCCTCCATCATATTCACCATCTGGTCTCCCATGTGGGTGGATAAAATAAAAACCATAGCACCTGAATGATCCCTGCTTATCCCACCAATCCCTGCTGGGCCCGGACAACCCTTGGCCGAACCATCCATGTTGAGTTTCAAATATCCTTCAGGAGGAGGGGACCAATTCCCATTCCTCTGCATTTTATTCTTTCTCCCAAACCCATGCCTAACACTAGCCGCAGTCAGAGAAATGGCCCAAAAGCCAAGCCTAGTCACGAAATCAGCATCCCCCTGCGCCAAGGGAAGAGCGATTTCGCTCTTCGCTTCCACCATTTCCTAAAACATGCCAGTAAATCTTACCCATACCTAGTGAACCGCCAACCTTTCCCCTGAGAAAATCCTATAGTTGCACTCCAGCCAGACCTGCCATAATAAAAAAATGGGACCAGCATACCACGCCTCCTGAAGAAAAGGCGTAGCATGAGGCGCCTGCCTAACCTGTCCCAGAACTTGGCTAAGGAAGAGACGTGAAAACACTAACATTTCTAGGTGTCCCACCAAGCGTGCCACAACCGAAGTGTGAAGGGGCAGCTAAAGAACAAGTGAGAAGAGTCCTCCTCCGCTCCCTGACATAGAACGCACCAAGAGGGACTAGCAAATCCCTGACGTCTAATATTCTCCCATGTTAAACATCGGTTCCAAGTTAAGGTCCAAATAAAAAACTTGCACTTCAGCCAAGAAATGCCATTCCACACTTTTTTCCACCACGTCACCTCTCTCCCATCGCCCCATCTCTATGCAATCAGCTCCTGGTATCCAGTAGCAACCGTGTACTTCCCTTTGGGGTGAGGCGCCCAAGCCAGCAAATCTTTTCCCCTCAAAGCACAATAGGTGCAGCCAACCAAGATCCCTTGAAGCTCAGTGCACTCCTCCTGCATATCCAAAATCAGCCATTCAACCTGCTCCTTCCATCTAGCCACCGTCAATTGATCCTGAGTCAGGAGAGTTTTGTAGTTGCCCACCATAATCCATCCAGCCTCATGAAAATGCTGAGCCAGGCCCTCCAGATGTGGGTACTGGTTCACCAGGGGTGGAAAACCATTCCATGAATCATACCAAAATTGTGCTTCTTTTCCTCCCCAACAAATCTAGAACAGGCCTCTCTTGATCAACTCAACACCTTTTTTGAGAGTACTCCATATAACCGAACCACTCCCTATTAAGCTAAGTTTGGGGATATCACTCGCAGGAGTCCTAGCGCCATACTTAAAAGCCACAATTCTAACCCAAATGCTATTCTGTTCAACACACCATCGCCAATATAACTTGGCAGCCAAGGCCGTCCCAGTCAAAATGGATTGCCTCAGTCCCAAACCACCTAGCCTCTTAGGTCTGCAAACAGCCTCCCATCGAATCAGACTCCATTTTGTCAAAGTTAAGTTTCCAGACCATAAAAATTGTTTTTCCAAGGAGTCAAGATCTTGAATAAAGCCCACTGGTGCCACCTGAAGCATACACCTGTAAATGGGAAGCGCCTTCACCACCGCCTAAATCAACTAGACACACCCCGCAAAGGACAGCCAACGATTGGTCCAATGGTTCACTTTGGTCCTGAAGCTATCAAGGATTCCTTGCCACATGTCCTTGGACTGCCGCCCCACAGATATCAGAATGCCAAGATAAAGAACCAGAAGACAACCAATCTGAAAACGTAGAGTGTCAGCCACCCTTCTCTGAATAGGAGGTGGAGTGTTGAAGAAATAAATCGAGGATTTATTCTCGTTAATAACCTGTCCCGTGGTCACCAAGTAGGCATCCAAACTCCTGCGGATGTTGGTAGCCTCTCTCATATTGGCCGAACCCATCAAGGCCACATCATCCACAAATTGAAGGTGAGAAAGAACCAAAAGATTGCCACCCCACCTCCATCCCTGAATAACCCCTTCTCCCATCTTATTTCTGATTAACCTTCCAAGACCTTCAGCCAGAAGAAGGAAGAGATATGGAGATAAAGGATCCCCTTGCTGCAGCCCCCTCAAAGCGCCAAATAGCTGTGAGTGCTCCCCATTCATCAAAACAGAGAATGAGATTGAGTTCACACAACTCATAACCCATCTAATCCACTCCTCTCTAAAACCGAAGGCAGCCAAGACCTTCTAAAGAAAGGACCACCGGACCCTATCATATGCCTTAGACATATCCAGCTTCATAAACATGGCCTTCTCCTTAGAATGGGACATGGAATGAATCACTTCAGTAGCCACCACAATTCTGTCAAGAATCTGACGCCCCTCCACAAATCCACTTTGCTCCTCTGAGATCAACACCCCCAGCCACTTTTTCAACCTTTCCGCTATCAGCTTTGAGATAATCTTATATATAACATTACAGAGGGAGATCAGCCTGAAATGGTCCAGGTGATCAGCTCCTTCCCTCTTGGGAATGAGCGCCAAAAAGGTCAAATTTAATGCACGAAGCATTTGTTTGCTGGTTTGGGACTCTTGAACCACTGCCAAGAGATCAAATTTGATGATTTCCCAAAATTCTTGATAAAATTCAATTGGAAAACCATCTTGGCCTGGAGCCTTACCATTCTTCATCATGAAAACAATCTTTTTAAGCTCTTCAAGGTTGATAGGTCGCATCATTTGTCCCATCATCTCCCTAGAAACCAGATTTGGAATACAAGATAGGATCTGCTCTTCAGCAACAATACTCCCCAGGCCAACGTCCCTGAACATAGAGGTGAAGTACTGGACAGCTTCATCACACATGGCTCTCGTGGATGAAAGAGTCTCCCTGCTGCCCGAGACCAAAGACACAATCCTATTACTATGCTACCGAGCTTTAACTGAGTGGAAGAAGAAGGCTGTGGTCCTGTCTCCCTCTTGCAACCACTCAATACGAGCTTTATGCTTCCAAAACACCTCCTCTCTCAGCTCCCACTCTTCCACCTTCTTAGCAGCCCTTGCTTCATCATTCAACAAGGATTTTGATAATCCTTCCTCCCGAATTAGTCTAGTGACCAAATTCAGCTCCTCCTACGCCACTTTCTTTTCTTGGAAAATATTTTTGAAGTTCAAAACATTCCACTTTTTAAGCTGGTATTTCACATACTGAAGGAGTTTAGCAAAGGTGTACATTGTTGTCCCTGTCACTGGTCTCCCCACTTTCCACCAACTAGCAACCTGAGCATATAAACACTGATCTCTGAGCCACATTAATTGAAATTTGAAAGTCGGTCTCCTCTGCCAACAATTAGAAGCAATGTGAAGTTTGATAGGCCAATGATCAGAGCATCTCCAATCCAGGATTTCAAGATTCAGAGACCATGAGCCATCCATCCAGTAGCAAGAAGTCAAAAATCTGTCAATGCATTCTGCAATGAATTGGTCCCCCACCCTCCTATTATTCCAGGTGTACCGCCCATTACTAGGCTTGATATCCACTAGGTTGTGCTCCAAAATCTTGTCCCGAAGCAAATAGGATGATGGTTCTAATCTGGTATTGCCTCCCATTTTTTCGGAAAGGTCCATTATAGCATTGAAATCCCCTGCCATAATCCATGGCAAAAAGGGAAAATTATCTCTAACTAAATGGATGTTATCCCAAGCCTACTGCTTACCTTGAAAATTAGTGGGCGTGTAGACATTGGTCAGGAGAATGTACTCTCCGGATTCACTGCATAAAGAAACCAAAGAGAGCGAATGTCTAAAAGCTGTCCATGAAATCGGCTGGACCTTGCATGGATTCCATAGACACGCCACGCCTCCTGTCGTACCTTGTGCCCCAATGCACTGACACAATCCATTCCTCCAAAGCTAGGGGGCCAGGCTCATCATGAATTCCACTGAGACTTTGGTTTCTTGCAAAAAAAGAATATCAGGACACTGAGTTTTAATCAACTCCCGAACCGCTTTTCATCGAGGGCCGCTATTCAAGCCCCTCACGTTCCAAGATATAATTATCATTTTGAAGATGGCAAAAAATGGGAGTCTAAGGTCTTGACCGCACCTGACTCCACCAGATTTTCACCAATCATCTTCATTCTTTTCGTATCTTTTCTTCTCCCCAATTTACCAATTTTTTCTGAAGCTGGTTTCTTCCCTTCTTTCTGTAAAATTCCCAAGTGAGAAAAGGATTTGCCTTTCTTCTCAGCCTCAGGCGCCTCCGCTTGAACCTAAGGAGTTAAGGCTTCAATTTCTGCACCCCTACTAGTACTGGATTCCACAATTTGCTGCTCTCCATCCTGTTCTTCCATAATCATAGGGGGAACAGCCTCCTCAGGGGGCACTTCCCTTTCCATGGGCCGCATCATTTACAGCTCCAGAACCACCCACTACTTGCCCTCCATTAAATAAATCCATTCCTTCCTCCTGCTGTCCCAAATCTCCCAACACCCCAAATCTGTTAATCGAATCCTCCTCCGAGTAGTCCATAAAGGTTCTCTTCAACCCTCTATTTCATCCTTTAGATTTGACCTGTGTAAATCCTTTGGAATCCTTACCAGCACCAGGTCCAATCTTCTTTCCTTTGTCAACACCAAGATTGTTACTCGGAGGAGATTGAGTCGAAGCCTGTTGGCCATTCCCTTTTGCCTTTGAACAATGCCTAACCAGATGCCCATACTCGTGACATAGGCGATGTCTAAATGGGAGCGTCTCATAGTCCAGCTGCTGAACCCATGAGTATGAACCCGCACACAGCTCAACAGCATCCGGTAACGACCTGTTTAAATCGATTTCAACACAAATTCGAGCGAAGGTCATGATTTTCCTACCTAGAGTCTGTGTGGAGGAACCCACTGGTTTACCCAGCATTGAAGCAATCATCTGGAGAACATCCTCCCGATAGCATTCAATAGGCAATCTGGGCAGTTGCACCCAAACAGGAACCTTATTGGGCAATTCTTCAGTGGGATTGAAGCCAGCATGCCATGGCTTAACAAAGAGACCTGCCTGATTATAAAAGTAAGGGCCACCCTCAAATACTTTGTTCCTATCAGCCAAGCATACAAAAGTGACCATAAAGAAATTGTTAGCCAACAGTGTTACCTCCATCTCTCCTTCTGGTTCCCACACCCGTCTGGCCCAACTCTCCAAAAATGGGAGAGAAAACACGCAGGCCCAGGAATTTGCAGTAAAGTGAATGATTGGAGAAATACTCCACATCTTCAGCAATCAATTCAAAAGGAATCACAAGTTTTGGTCTTTCCTGGAAACGCTCCAGGCATCCATTTACCTTGGAAATTCTCAGACCTCCCACTGTATTAGTTGCAAAAGTTTTAGGATTCTGGTTAATCTCCAGGTGAGGCTCAGCTCTTTGATCCTCCCCCTGGCGCCCCTTCCCCACAGCCTCCCTGTAGCTCTTATCTGGCCTGGCCTGGGTCGGCCCCTACAACGCCATGCATCATGTACTTGTACTCCACCATTTTCCTTATTTTTTTAAAGAGACGCCCCCTGCTATTGCACCCACTCCTCCCTAGCCGTCCACAGTCCCACGCAGCCCACCTCCAGTCCTATACAGGCTAAGGCCCGATGCCCTAGCTTGGCTTATCTAGTTTCAGGAACGCCCATGCGCGCAACGTTCAAAAAACCATTTCCCTTCAATCGAAGCATAAGTCTTTCAAGTTTATGAGTGGTATTTCAAATGCTAGACTATTTAAACTAACATAAATATTTTAAATACATTTATCTAAAAAATATTGAGAGATATCAATTTTAAGGTCCTTATTTTTGAATTTTTTTTTGATATGCATGAATTCATTACATGGAATCACTAAATTACATAGAATGTTGACATCTCTACCCATATATTAGAAGTAAACATATAGCAGATTTACAATGTTGAGTAAGCATATATCTAAATTAGTGAGCTCCTTTAAAAAACTATGAGGAAGGGGCATCCACACTATCAAAATCATCCAAGGCATGATCCTAGTCTTAACTACTTGACTCTCAATATTAGGTATCTAGTGGGATTTGTGTCTTGGTAGATGGATATAAGCAATCATCATCCTCACCAGTTGGATTACAACCCTTTCGATTATCTTAAATTTTTCACATATTATAATTATTAATAATTTATTAGTTCTTCAAAAAAATTCCCACTTATTGGTGATCAATCATGTCAATCTAACCATATAAATGTGTCAAGCTTGAAAAAAATATTTCCTGAAAAAGAAGTGGGGCTCCAAGCTTTACTGTATAGTCAAGATATGATGATTTTTCATTTCACTTCTCTCTCTCTCTCTCTCTCTCTCTCTCTCTCTCTCTCTCTCTCTCTCTCTCTCTCTCTCTCTCTCTCTCTCTCTCTCTCTCTCTCTCTCTCTCTCTCTCTCTCTCTCTCTCTCTCTCTCTCTCTCTATATATATATATATAAGTGATTACCAAATAGACGTAAAATTTTAAGGTTATAATTAAAATAAAATACACTAATGGATATTATAATGCACCACCACCCCTTATTGTTATTATAGGACTCCTCTCAGCATAATAAAAATATAAAATTGAAAAATAAAATTTACTCTTAAATAATGATTTGACACATAAGTAAATTGCTCTTAAGGTCTTCTTCTTCTACTTATGTGCCAATGGACATAAAATAAAATGGAATAGGTTGATGGGTTTACTCTTATAAAAACAATTTGGATTTAAATATTTTTATGTAGAGAGGCTCTAACCAAAAGACTTGGATATTTACTCGACAAGAAATAATTAACAATAAATAAAAATACTTTGAATATTTAATATAATATTCAATACTCAGATATTTAACATAAAATGATAGTATATTATAGATATCTAAATGTATATATTATAATGTATCAATATTATTATAAGTGAATTAATTTTTTATATCTAACATAAAATTGTATATTGTAATGTATTAATATTATCTAGAGTGCATTTATTTTTAGAGGCTTATCTCTCTATCTTTAACATGAATTTATGAAATTATTTATTTTAAATAAAAAATAAATTTTATATTAAAATATACATTTATATGTGTATCATAATGTATTAATTTAATAATGAAGAAAAAAAATTAAAAAAATAATCACAAGTTCAAAACTTAAATACTTTATATATAAAGAAATACAAAGTGGTCTAACATATCATAAACTATCTTATAGATCATATATATATATATATATATATATATATATATATATATATAATTTTGAATTATATATCTATTTTTAAACAACTTATATCTCCACCTTACTATGACTTTTAACAAGTAAAATTTCTTACCTAAACTAAAAACCACCCCATATCAAAACATTATTTAAATTAAAAAATGATAAAAATAAACTTCATTTTTGAGCAATGATTCCTCAAATAATGATTTTATTAAATGATTCCTCATATAATGAGTTTACCAAGGATGTAATGATATGGAGATGAGAAAGCACATTCCCCTTGTTCAAGATCCAATGATATGGGGATGGAAGATGCCACTGTTAACAAATCAATAATGATGGTTTGAAGATATTTTATTATTATAATAATTATTAAGTAAAAATTAAGAACTAAAATATATAGATAGTTATAATAAAAAAGTGGTTAGTATTTATGGTTCAATATTTATGTTGACAAAAATATAATAAAATTATAAAATTTAAAAAATAAAATCATTTAAACGTGGTTATGTATAACAAAAGTTCTAAAATATTATAATATTCAAATATAATAATTAAAATATATCTTAGATAAATTTATATAAAATGTGTTAAGAGATATCATTCTTAAAATGTATATATAATTTTGAGTTTGTGAAATAAATAAAACAAAATATTTTTATAATGATAACTTTCAGTGTCTTTTACATAAATTTATTGAAGATATGCATGCATTTAATTATTAATTTGAAATAAAATAAATAAATATATGAAAAAGCATAGATCAATTCTTGCATAGAAGACATTAGCACCAAAAGTGTACACTAGCACCGAAATGCTACTATCCAAGGTATGGTGTTATTGTCCAAGAGGGTTTTTGACACCTAGATCATGTTTGTGACACTCAAATTAGCTCTTGTACTAGTTTTCAACTTCTAGATCCTTCATCTCAGGCAGTTTCTAGATAAGTACTTATTTGTGTTATTTATTACTATTTTAGAAATATTAAATGAAATTAGTTATTTCATAAACAATGGCTATATTTATTATAAATTCTATACCCTGATTTACTGTACTCAACCCTTTAATAATACATGTACTAAGTCTTAAACAATTAAAATACATACTATTATTTTTATACATGTTTAATTCATCTGGAATAAAAAACTTTAAACCATGTACATACCTTTTATTCATTTTCTCTTATCTTTCTTCATTCTACACTCGAATGGATAGCTTGTAAAATTTATTTGTGTAGTCATGTACACTATACTATTTTTGCTTTAGGTTATGAAATCTTTTGTAGAGGGTTTGTGCATAATCGACAGGGATAATTTTTCTCTCAAATTCTTATCCACCTTACTCTAGGTCTTGATATTCTCATTACCCTTACTTTGCCTTTGCTTCTATAAATCATCCCACCATATCATTGTATTACCCTTCAATTTGGGATATAAAAATTTCACCTTCTCTTCCTCTACCATACTCTTTTATTCAAAAATATTATCCACACTATTCAACCAATCTATCAACTCCTCTAGTTTTAGACTTCCCCCATAGTCTAAAAATTCAACCTTTATTCCTTCATTCTTTCCTTCTAACTCCTAACTATCTTGTCTTCAAATGATTTTGGCTCCTTTTTTTCTTTATCTTCTTTCTAGATGTATGCTTCTTTTTCTCTTTCTTCATCTACATCATCTCCTATTTGCCTTATTTTTTGGTGTGCAATAATTCTAGTAAGCTCATCCACTCTCCTTTGAAACTTTTGCATTTTCTTATTCACTTGAGCATATCCTCTTATTCTTGCCATCTTGCATAAACCTATTCTTCAATTTTTTTTCCAAAATAAAATTTGAAATACCTTCAACTATTTCTTCGTAGAGCTGAATTTGCTTAGATATTAGATGATGAATCCAAAAACATTGTAATTCCAAAATGCACAATAAAATTGTAGATAAATTTTTTCAACATACAATAGAGAATTCTATACTTCATTAATAATTATATATAATATACAACTCTTTAAATAAATCACAACTTGAAGATGGAGTTGTCATGCAAAGCAAACGTGCTATCAAAATAAAATTTAACTTAGAGTTCATTGAACTTATTTTAATAAATTTTGCATGTAAACTTAGATGGGCCTACTAACTACCTCTTGTTCTCTACATGTCTAAATAAGGCACGAGGTTGACTTGCAACTACAAGTTCACACCTAGTTACAAAAAATCTAAATCTAGAAAATTCTAAAAATATTAAAAATAAAATGAAAATGTAATTTTTATCCTTTAGATTATTGGTTTCATCCCTACTACACAGTCAAAAATTTTAGTAGGCATCTAGTGTTACATAGAACTCTTTGAGATATTTGTCTAAAAAAGGGTCCAAACCAGTGCTTGGATAAAGAGTTATGGCTTCTATAAGATATGCCCCTACATCACATTTTTGGCCTTCCGTGTAACAAAGAGGTTTGTAAATTCTAGTGGTCCCCTATCATGACCAATTCTAACCTCCCTCTAGCTGATACGACAGGGATAAAATCTCTTCAATTCTTTAGAAAAGGAACTTACATTATTCAGGATTTGGTTTCCTCTCATGATTGGATCATGTGTTATTCTTTGAAAACCAAACATAAGTTGCTAATTAAATACTTGACCTTTGTTTTGCATATTCAAGAATTGATATTAGATGTCATACTTCATAAGATGGGCTTACAAGCTCTACTTGTCTGGTGGAAAGATTGGAAGTGGAATTGTAACACTGTCTTCCGCATTACTCTCTAGGACTCTTTGATCAAATCATGAGTCTATTTTCTTTACCTTTGGGCAAACTCAATAAGTGGTGGAATATAAATTCTTCACCCAAAATGTGGTTTTCCAGACTTAAAATGATTTAGAATGCCAAGCTCAAGCCAAAATTGGCTCATTTTTGTTGTTGTTTGGTTTATCAAGTTTGTCCTCCTAGGGAGTGTCTCAAGCAAATTAGGATTCCTAATCCCAAGTTCTTAGCCTGCTCCCAACTTGGAAATTTTCATGCACCTTTGTTATACATGTCCAAGATACCAGATCACCTAGTAGTGGATTCACAACTTATTTCAATGTTATCACCCAGAGTTGCTTAATTAGTGAACGACCCTTTTTAGGGATAATACTCGATGTCCACCACACATTGCCTTTCCGTGGAAGGCTTTTAAAGCTATAATTTTTTCCAACTATGAAAGTCCTAAAATTCAGTTGTTTTTAACAATGAAGAGATTTTTATGTAATTTTATGTTAATAATAAAGTCATTATTGTTCCTTTGGATTTTTTATATATCCAAACATAGGTAAAAAAGGTGCTTAGAATTTTAGCATTTGCAATAATTTTTCAACTACCGAGGAGTGCTCCATACACCATAAGCCATATTCCCCTTGACCAACTTTTGCACGACACTCCTCCAACGACGCCTAGACATCGACTGAGTTGTTCGCACAACCTCCTCTCCTCCCCTCTTCCTTAGCAAGGGGGATGGAGACCACCGCCACAAATAAACTCCTTTGTTGGCCTATCTCGATGGACTTCCCCTATGTAAGGAGTGACTTAGTAGAGTATTATGTGCTACCACCCCTTGGTTCAGGAATCACAATCTCTTTAGCTCCTTTTGATACCGCTCAAGATAGGTAGATGGTACTTGATCCTCCTTCAATTGAACCCTATTCTTGAGTTGTCTAACTCTCTAAAAATGATCTGCGTATACCAACATACATTGAAGCTATAAACAATATAAAATAAATTTACTCATAATTTAATATTTCAATTTTATTTATTAATGTACTTAACCAATACTTTTATTATTTTAAATCATATTTTTTTATCAATATGAAATTCAAAATATATATACCATCCAACCAACTTTTTATTATAATCATCTATCTATATATTATATTTTCCTATGATTAATAGATATATCAATGAGACTTCTTCATGGACAAGGAGAACAACTTGCATTTTAAAGGATGATAAACATAGTCTTTCACTTTCCTCTTTGACCAAGCATATATGTGGAAAAGAGTTCATTCCCATTCATAGGGATAAGCATCATCTAGAAAACATGTAGAGGAATAAGAATGGATTTCTAATATTAACGAGGAATAAATGTTACATTTAATTTAATAAAAATTGGTCCCTTATGTCTATCGAGGGGTGACGAGAAATGGAAAAAATGGATACAAATAAATTGTATTTTAAATTGTTATCATTTTAATAGGGAGTGAAAGGGACGGCTTTCGATTTACTATTTGTTAATTCTTATCTTGATAAAGATTCATAATAATAAATTTAATATCATTTTTATTTAATAAATATTTTCGTTTGATTATTAAAAAGCATCAAAGTCCATTTTAATTAACGTTTTCTTTGTAGTTCTCCTTAAATAATAATTTCAACGTCTTAGGGATTAGGTTCCGTAACAATAATTTGGTTTTTCATATTTTTTAATTCATTCTTGTTGATCATTATTAAATGTCAAATTCATGATAAAGCTTTGAAAGTAAAATATAGATAAATTCACTCCACTCAAATTTATAATGTAGCCTCCTAACATATAAAATGATATCACTGAGAGCTTGCAATTTATTTATTTTATTGAAGTTGTGTTTGTATATGGATTGGGTGTATAGATTATTTATTTGGTTTTAATGTTAATAATTGAAGGGTATTCACTCTGTCAAATTCGTTTAAGGTATGATTTCGATATCATTCTTTTCAGTATCTTTTGAGATTTGTATTTTGATGGATGACTAAGCAACATTTTTTACCCATCATCTTTATTATTGAATTACAATTTATATAATAAACTTATAAATTTTATTATTCAAATTTTTTGAAAAAATAATTTAAGAATATAATTTCACAATGCTCGGTTTATGTTAAAAAGAGTTGAAAATAATTTTTCCTATAAAATTATCAAGCCTTTATTTCTAGTAAGTTTCAAATCTGTACTAAAATTCTTATTACCCTTTGTTTGTATTACTCTCTTTGTGTGAGCGCCTTAAACACATCTTGTAATAAGCTTATTAAATGCCTCAATTTTTTTTGGGAAAATCTTAAGCAAACTAGAGGTTTTCACAAGTGTCATGGGATGCATATTGATTTCCATAAGAAAAAAGGAATGATGGTTATCATAGATATTTACTAACATATTGTTGTTCTCCGTCGATTACATAACAGAGAAAACATTGTGGCTGATTACATCGCTGACATAACTGTTGATGCCTAAAACTATCGTTCTCAGTAAACATTTTACTATGAGAAGCTTCACAGATGTGGGACTGAAATTACGATCTATGAAGCGACCTATGAGATTTTAAAAGCTAGCTCTTCAAATTAATTGGGGAGGAAAAGGGGAAGAAGGAAATGCAACTATAACTACCTAAGGTGACGCGCCAGAAGTCTTAATGTATCTATTCCTAATATTGCATAAAATAGCTTGAACCTCTAAAATATTACAGATAATTTAAAAGAGCATATGCATGATTTAAAGCCTACAATATAAACAAAAGCCAACACTATAGAAGCAGAGAACAGAAACAACAAACAATTGATTCCATACAATTTGACACAAAACACCACATCCTCTTTATTGTTAGGTAGAGAACAAAATACAAAAGGCCCAAAGATACAATCTAAAATATTCAATCCTTCTCATGAGGGGCATCTGCTAAGGTTTTGAAAATGAAAAACAATAACTACTGCTATTTTTATTCAAAAACTAAAACTATTACAATGGTTATTCTATCTGGTAATAGTCGTGAAAACAAAACAACTATTATCTAACTTCTAGCATGTCAGGAATCTAGAACAACAAACATGCTCTGATACCACTTGTCAGGATTGCGAAACACCGGAAGCATACAATTGATTACCAAACTTCAAGCAACTTAATATGCGGAAATAACCAGAATCAACAAGTAACTAGAATTCAGAATAACACAGCGTATGAGAGACAATACACAACTTGTATTAACACTTTATACAGAAAAGAATACAATAAAGAAGATGCCACTTCTTCTCCACCACCTTACAGAGGTTTCCCACACCTCAAGTGAACAGTAATTCTTCTCCCCAAAGCTCTCCCTCTCACAGGTCCCAACACCCAACTCAAATACAGAGTTGGTGTTCACCTCCCGTGCTCCACGCACACCACAAGTGCTCCACGCACTCCACAAGCACTCCACGTGCTCCACAAGTACTCAAGGTACTTCAAGTAGATCTCCCATGAACCTGCAATAACCTGCAATTCAACAGACCATACTTATGGAAGGAACTCCCTTGCCTTCCTCTTGCTCTATCCGAGTACACACCTGTACTCCAAGTAGATCCTGCCTGATACTGCTCCCTGTTGTGTTGCTGTCTATATGACCTTGCACACCTGCAAATCAAACAACGGTTCTGCTCACCTGTGAACCTCGACCTTGCACACACATACACCTGCAGATCAACGATCTTACTTACCATGTAGATCTCCTATATAGGCCATGCAACTGTGACCAAGATCCTACACTCCTGAAGAACCCAGCTGGCTCTCCAATCCAGCACCAACACCCCTGCTACTGAGGCACTAGGAGGAACGCACCATTGCTCTACCTCACACACAGAAGGAGCTTATAATTATGCTCTCTTACTCCCTAGCACACATTTCCAATACAACCATGAGTCTATTATATAGATCTCATCCAAACAATAATTAGACATCTAATTACAATAATTAGATCCGCAGCTCTCAGTCTAAAATTAGATCTCTTCATGCAAACACTTGGTTTGTTAGCTAACTGCCCGTAACAAGCGCAGTCCGAACCACACAGGCAACCGACGTCGGTCCCTGTCTGCCTGGGGGTCGCCGACGCCGGTCGATCTCTGACCGACGTCGGTTGCCTTCCTGCCCTATCCTGTCGACGTCGGTTGGCCTGACCGACGCCGGTGTCTCTGACACTCAGCAACTCTCCTGCAACCTCCTCTCTTGTTTGCATCAGTGAAGCTTTTAGCTCCACAATCCTAACAATCTCCCACTTGGAGATAAACAACTGCACTGTACCTATACCTGTACCCCGTCTAATCTGTTTCCTGGTTTGTATCCCTCTTCAAGCTCTCGCCTGAAGACAACCCACCACACAACCTGTGATGTACCTCCTGTCATCCGAGTACCCTGCCACATCCGAACCTACAAATCCATGTAGTGAAGTCCTGACCCTGCATAGCAACACCTGCTGCCGGTCCCTCTCAGAAAACCTGAGAACCCACTTCCCCGAATTGGCTCCTAACTCTGACAGCTCCCACTGCATGGGAATACTCAGGTCTATACCAGACCTCATGTGATTTCGGACACTGTACCTGTCCAGCCCTTAGTGTGCTCCGGTTCTGTATCTCGAACCTCGCCAACACCTGATTCACATCAGCTCCCACTCGAGACAAAATCAACCTGTGATTTCCATGCCTCCCATGTCAAAGAATTCCGCTGCTCCAAACTCCTCATGACATGCCACTGAACTAATCTTACCCTTAGCTCAGCAAAACCCTGTATGTACTAACCCTGCTAGCAAATATACCATCCACATACAGCAACAGAATGATGTCGCGACTCATCATCCACCTGGTAAGGCAAACCACAGTAGTTACCTGACACTGACTGAAGCCATGCTTCGTCCTCCACCTGTCAAACCCGGTACCACTGTCCTGCAGCTCCTCAAGACCATATCCCTGGTCTTCCGTCTCACGTATCCGTTCTCTCTATTCTTCTACTAAGGAATCCATTCGTCTCTGTGCTTTCATCCAGTTGGCAAACCTGCCAAAACTCCCGTCTGGTTCTGCATCATACTTCTGCCTAGCTCACACCTGTTTCCTGGATCCTTCCTGCTCTACAATCAGCAACAAGTATGAAGAAGAGGAACACGAATTTGAGGGCCTACTTACGCCTTCAGTCCTCCATATGGGTGTTTGAGACTCCTTGACAGCGTGCTGTCCACCCAAAATTCATTACAGTGACCGACCTCAGTCACCCCACAGTCTGCATCCGACCGACGTCGGTTCTATGCGTCTGTACCTGACTACCAACCTGCCAGCGCTGGTGTCCCTGCTGTCGACGTCGGTCCTCCTGACCGACATCGGTCTTACATACTGCCGACGTTGGTCCCATGACCGACGTCGGTCTTACCCTTCCCGACATTGCCAGCTTCGGTCTGCACATGACCGACATCGGCACCTGTCTGTTCGACGCCGGTTCCTTCTGACCGATGCCGGTACCTGTGTTCGCCTATGAGTGATGACTTTTTACCCGCGAGCTTCTTTGAATCAAATCCCATGTCCAAACTGCTCTGCTCAAAAGTATCCAGCCTCATCCACTGAACTCTGTCTGCCATCTCCTCCAAGAACACCAAGGCTTTCCAATTCTTAAGCCTGTCAAATATATCTGTCTTCCGCTTAAGAACATGCATCTCCTTCCTACTCATGTGACCAAGCCTACGAAGCCACGTCTCCACAACAGAAGAAGAATCAGTAATATAAACAAGTAGATAAAGAATACATGTTTTCTTACCACCAGCTAATTCAAGTGCTACCGCTGTGAGAGTTCTTGTGCATCTCTCATCACCCAATCTTTTTGAAGAAATTAGCCATATCTCCAAACCTGGGACCTGCATGACCTTCATCAACACCTGTGTGTTGGCCGCCTGCAATTTCAGCTTCACTTCCCCTTTGCCAATTCTTTGGCAAGGCTTACCAGCTCCTCTACCTGGGGCTGCATGGAAAGAGGCAACCGAATCTTTTATCCAAGATTCAACTTTATCCAAGAAACCTGCAAACACATCCTGTGCAACAACACCTGCTACATCTGTATCTTCAGTTTCTTCATGCTGATCTGTTACCAACCAACAATGTTCTTTTACCTGCTCTTTCTTTCCATCGGACCGTGAGTAACCGTCTGTGCTTTTCAACTCCTCCATTCTTAGCTTACTTTGATCTGCCGTTGCTCTACTCCCACTCAATCAGAAACCCCTGAGAGTGCCCTGTAACCAAAACACAACCTGCTCCCTGCAACCTTAGCTCTGATACCACTTGTCAGGAATCTAGAACAACAAACATGCTCTGATACCACTTGTCAGGATTGCGAAACACCGGAAGCATACAATTGATTACCAAACTTCAAGCAACTTAATATGCGGAAATAACCAGAATCAACAAGTAACTAGAATTCAGAATAACACAGCGTATGAGAGACAATACACAACTTGTATTAACACTTTATACAGAAAAGAATACAATAAAGAAGATGCCACTTCTTCTCCACCACCTTACAGAGGTTTCCCACACCTCAAGTGAACAGTAATTCTTTTCCCCAAAGCTCTCCCTCTCACAGGTCCCAACACCCAACTCAAATACAGAGTTGGTGTTCACCTCCCGTGCTCCACGCACACCACAAGTGCTCCATGCACTCCACAAGCACTCCACGTGCTCCACAAGTACTCAAGGTACTTCAAGTAGATCTCCCATGAACCTGCAATAACCTGCAATTCAACAGACCATACTTATGGAAGGAACTCCCTTGCCTTCCTCTTGCTCTATCCGAGTACACACCTGTACTCCAAGTAGATCCTGCCTGATACTGCTCCCTGTTGTGTTGCTGTCTATATGACCTTGCACACCTGCAAATCAAACAACGGTTCTGCTCACCTGTGAACCTCGACCTTGCACACACATACACCTGCAGATCAACGATCTTACTTACCATGTAGATCTCCTATATAGGCCATGCAACTGTGACCAAGATCCTACACTCCTGAAGAACCCAGCTGGCTCTCCAATCCAGCACCAACACCCCTGCTACTGAGGCACTAGGAGGAACGCACCATTGCTCTACCTCACACACAGAAGGAGCTTATAATTATGCTCTCTTACTCCCTAGCACACATTTCCAATACAACCATGAGTCTATTATATAGATCTCATCCAAACAATAATTAGACATCTAATTACAATAATTAGATCCGCAGCTCTCAGTCTAAAATTAGATCTCTTCATGCAAACACTTGGTTCGTTAGCTAACTGCCCGTAACAAGCGCAGTTCAAACCACACAGGCGACCGACGTCAGTCCCTGTCTGCCTGGGGGTCGCCGACGCCGGCCGATCTCTGACCGACGTCGGTTGCCTTCCTGCCCTATCCTGTCGACGTCGGTTGGCCTGACCGACGTCGGTGTCTCTGACACTCAGCAACTCTCCTGCAACCTCCTCTCCTGTTTGCATCAGTGAAGCTTTTAGCTCCACAATCCTAACATAGCACTTATAAAAGAAAGAAACCCATAATATATAGGCATAACGGCCTCACGAGGAAGCGACACCTAGAACCTGACACTCATGCTCATGATGAGGTCGTTACAACTGAAAGGGGAAGCTTCATCTCATGAGTGAAGATAGCTTTCAAATCCTGGATATGGCATAACCTTAACGCATCATGATTCCCATAACACTTAGAAAAAACATTATGCCAATGCGTGTCTCCCTCCGAACTACCTCTAGAATTCTTGTTGGAAACAGGGCCCACCTCTTTCGGCCAATGGTATAACTCAAGGCTCTAACAAAAAGAAACCTACCTTAAATAAGTGTTGTGATGCCATGTCGAAGATTCTCTTCCTTTAGTCATACCTGCATAGTGGGCCCTGCCTATTATTTTATTAGCTAATGGTGCACCTTAAAGCTCTGACAAAAGAACCGTTCACTCTCGAGGAGTGCAATGATGCCACATGGTGAGCCAACACTGCTCCTAGGGAAGTCGAGAACTTTTTTTCAAAGAATGAGTAGGGGGTGCCACATGGCACCAATAGAAGGAGCCAAGACTTAGCCAAAAATAAAAGGGGAACTCAGGAAAGAGGAGGCCGACACTAATCTGCCCAACTCACCAAGCACGTCCACGATGAAAAGCTAACTACCCAAAATCTTCAAAACATAGATCCGATCCACAGTTCCTAATGACTTGCAGGGGAATCCATTTGTAAATGGAAGAACCCCAAAATTTTGATTTCTCGAACCAGTCGAAGCAAAACTAAAAAAAAAGCAAGACCCACAAAATTCATAACTTCTGAAGAGCCACATTCAAAGGCATCCACTCTTCTTCTGTAGGCCAAGTCTTCTTTTTTAGAGCCTTGAAGGCTCTATCCAGAGCAATTATCTCCTTGAATAAGATGCTGCTCAAACTTTGTACAATCACCTACATTTGAAATTTGAATTGGGCAAGACGCTGCAAAATGGTCTCCACTTTTGAGATGCTTGGTGCTTGACCCAGCTCTGCAAATATGATCTAGTCATTTTGCTTCATGATCAGTAGCTCTTTTATCTTATCCTCTAAAATCACTATGTTATTTGTGAGGAACGAGGAGGGGAGTCCTAATTAGACTAGTTGTTCAATGTGTCTCTTCATGTCCCATACCACTTGCTCTAAGACATCCAAAAATGCTTTACATTTTGATGCGGCCATATTTATCTAGGTAAGATATGTAACTAAAATTTATAGCATACATATTTAGGTAAGATTAAGAATGCATATCTATGGAGATAAGATTTATCTAGGTAAGATATTCGTACATATAGCAGTATAATTTTACAAATTTATTTAGATAGTTAACTTTTTTTTTTGAAGAGGATTTTAATTTTTTTTAAAGAGGATATAATTTTTTTTGAAGGTAAGATGTGTAATTTTTTGAGTAGGCATTTAAGATATAATTTTTTGAAGAGGATTTTAATTAACAATTTTTTTATGACAGATGTTATGATATTTTTAATTTTAATTACATCAGTGAAAATTGAAATAAGTAAATTTTGTACATTAATAATAATTAAAATATATGACTTTTGTATACATACCAGAAATATCAGAAAATTGAATTAAAAATTCGCAATTTTTTTTTACTTTTTTCTATTATGCTTTGCTCTACTTTGCACTCTGTTGTTTTCCTTATTTGAATTGGTGAATGATTTTATCTTGTGTGTGTGTGTGTGTGTGTGTTCATTTTTTTAAAATGGTACGTCAGTTCATATTCTCCAAAACGCTGATTTCTTATTAATTATTAATTATACTCTTCCACACTTCCCTATGTTATTTTTTTTTTAATTAAATCGGCTTCCAATTAATTAATTGTCAACCCACTCACGTCATTACCCTTTCACCCCCTCCTCAAATGTCACTATAGGGAACACCTACCGATGTAATGAAAGGAAATGATTTTTTTTTTTTTTTAAGAAAAAGGTGGAGAGCACCCATAGTATTACTTAAAAGAGTTTGTACATGAAGAAACCATAGACAGAATACCATCCAAAATAAAACAAAAAATGGCCCTAACCTACCCTAATAGACATCATGACCGAACACCAAGACCGACCACCAAAACCAATCGGACGAAAAGGAAACAAGGACAAACCATCCTTCATATCAAAGCCAAAAAACATCGGGCAAAGAAAATAATCCCACACGCCACAAGTAAGCATCCCCTATCAACCAACACTAGCATCCCAGTGCCCAAGCCATCATCAGCTGTTGCCTCTCCCAATAATAAAGGCGCCTTAAACATAAAGCCTTTCACTCTGTATTTGACAGAAATCCCAAGGAGATCCCTCGAAAGTGAATACAAACGATCTGAAAATGGTAAGATTAGGCGTCACAATAAATACCATCTTTTATCCCATACTTTGCCATACATATCCATTGTCCTCTATGAAAGACGTGGCATGTCTAGCATCATCATCAAACAAGCCAGGGAGTCGTCTTGAAGAAAATTTTTACACTCTTGGTTTGATTTGAAAACTTCGTGGGCCCCATATGGTTCGAAAAATTTATTACCCTATATGTTTAGGTCCTTTGTGACCCCCATATTTTTTTTTTTCTTATCCTACACTAAATATGTTTTATACTTTCTTTTTTTTCTTATGAATGATGTAGGAAAAAAGTACAAATCTAATTGCATAGAGCTTATGAATGCCAAAGAAATGGATAAACATGATAGTTCCAAAATACATAAAATAAAAAAAATAAAAATCTTTTTAAAAAATTTATAATGTTAAATACCTTAATGATAATATACTAGATAATTTATAATATAAAAGACCATTTTATTTTCAAATATATAAAAAATATTTAATTATATATTTTATATATATATATATTGCTATTTAAAAAAAATTAAACTTATAACCGTTTTTTCACAAGGGAAAAAAAAAAAATCAAAACTGTTACGCAATATAAACTCATTAAAGCATATAAATGAAAGGAAATGATTATTGGAACAAGAATTTTCCAATTCACACTATTGGTTTGATTTGAAAACTTAGTGGTCCCCATGTAATTTGGAAAATTTATTAGCCTATATGTGTTAAGTTCTTTGTGGCCCCCATATTTTTTTTTTCTTATCCAACATAAAATACTTTCTTTGTGTATGTAATTTGTGGAAAAAAAGTACGGATCTGACCGCATGGAGCTTATGAAATGCCAGAGGAATGGATAAGGTGGTTCCAAGGTACATATCTTACCATAAAAGTTTATATATTATTATGAGTTGTCCCATGGTACACCTTTTACAATACTTTAATGAGTCATTGAGGAAACACATTTTATAATACTATAATGAGTTGTACCAAAGTACATATCCAATTGTTTTGGATTTGATATTTTAAAAAAACATTGACCTGAAATATAATGGGCAAATTTGACATTTGATGATTCATTTCACTTTTTATATTTAATATTAGAAAAATAAGTATTGTGATGTGGTTGTAGTATTTATTATAGATATTTTAATTTGTAGTGTCTTTGTTACCGAATTTATCATCAATGCTTTTGCTAGTATTACTATCACTATTAATTTTTACAAAATATATAGTAAAATAGGTAATTATTATTATTTTGGTACCATAGAATTAAAAAAATACCATTTTAACAGTACCAATGATGAAGGCCAAAAATTTAAGTATTGCCTTGAGAATTAACGGTGAAAAGTCATAATAATGATCAATTCTATTGCATGCATTGTGGCAATAACAATAAGTTACAATTGTCCACTTGCAGTAAATGTTTCCTTGTTCACGTTGTTTGGAAAGAGATTGACATAAACATAAACCAAATAAAGTTCCCTGATTAGTTGCATTACATACCCATTATCACTTGTTTTTATTTGATGACGTAAAAGCCGGGTTTTACAGGATCTTTGTGCAGTACAAGAGTTTTAACAGGTTATAAACAACATCGAGGAGCCAAAAAGCAAAAAAGTTACAGTATTAGAACGAGAGCAAAAAATAGAAAACCAAAACAAAATTAGGAGGAAAATCCCCCCTGAAGGTCTTTAGCTTCTTCAGTGTCCTTCGTTGGAATGATTTGTTTTTCCTTGGAAACTTTTGCCCAAGTGGAGTTCCCAAGGCCTTCAATAGCTTCCTTTGGGAAGATCAATCGGAGATGTTTTTTTCCTTTAACTTGCATGGGGGATTGCTTAGGGGGGACCCCCTTGGGGGAGCCCATTATTCACTTATTAATAGCAACTGATAAAAACAATAAAATATTGCAAACATTTAGCAAACATTGAGATATAGTTTAGATTTTTAGTTATGGCAATTTGTTATTGGATGCCAACAACAATCAATGCATATTAATGTGTTGAAGCGAAAACAATAATCCCTGACTCGACAGGGACTAGTGATATAAATAAATAGAGTTATATTTAAAATTTATAATTTGATATATTTATATTGAGAAGTGTTTTAATGGAGTATCCACAGATGGTAGTAAGTTGTAATGTAGTAAATATATTCACTTTTAATTTAAATTATGAATTTAATGATCTTTTAACTATTATTTATATATTTTTTATTTTAAAAAAAAGTCAACAAATATTGTTATACTATATTAATTTTTATTAAAAATATAATTTTATGAACATATAGTATTACCAGTTAAACTTGACTCATATTATTATACCTTATTAACTTTCATTAAAAATATATTTTTATGAGTAGAAATTATTATAAGTTATTTATTTTATTTTATTTTCAAATTTTAGTTTATCTTTCACTATCACACATACATTTTTTTTTCTGGGGCACATTAAGGTTGTAAATTTATAAAGTTATACCATTATAATTATTCATAATACTAAATTATATTCTCGTTTATTTCATGTAGCACAAAATTTAACCAAAATTTTATTTTTTCGTTGTGTAGTAAATTAGTTATTTTTATTTAAATTTCAATATTAGAATGTGTTTGCAAGAAATAATTTATGTTTTAATATAAGACTCCAAAGTGTATTTTGAGTAGTGTTGCAATCTAGGTCTCCAAATCTATAAAATAATCTTTATAAAATTAAGTTTAGTGTTATGCTAAAAACACCATTATTCTGATCGATTAATAACCCTGTTTTTTGTTTTATTAGGTGAGTCTACCACTAGAGGTTAAGACAAAAAGTAGTATTTTTTGGGATGTCAATTATACCATAGCAACCCTAGGTGAATATTTTTTATAAATTTAATGATCTATAACTAAAATAAAAATAGAGTTATGCTCAAGTTTGTAAAGTAAATTTGATCACTCTATAAACTATAAATTTATGTACAATTATTTGTATTAAATTACAATAAAAATATTTTGTAGATTACAGTTAATAATTTAAATATTATATTAGCTAATTTTATTATTATTTTATACATTTATTTATTATTTTAAATCAATAATTAATTAATACACATATTTTAAATAAATATATGTAAACGATGTCGGAAGATATCATTCTTAATGTATCTTATTTTATAAATCTAAAATCATATAAGCACTTCCAAAATGATATCTCAACATTTTTTATATAAATTTATTTAATAATAAAAAAAATATAAGTAAAAAAATTAAAATGAAATGATAATATTAAAGACAAGAAATAATAAATGAAAAAACTATACCCCTTGAGAAAATAGGTGAAAGAAAATGATTATTAAGAGTAACCACATAAAAAGAAGAAAGTAATGGACAAAGAAACCATACAAGTATGTTTTTCCTTATTTTTAATTGAGAAAAGAAATAAAAATGTTTCGATAATATTAAGGCAAACTTTGATAGGCTTTGTATATAAAGCCAAAAAAATGTGTTTAAGTGTATTTTTTAAGTTGTATTAGTTTTGTTGTTGGATTTTAATGCGGAGTAGTATTTTAAAATATATTTCGAGACTTATGAATTTTTAAGTAAAAGATTTAATATTTGCATAGTCTGTGTGATTGAATAATAGAATTTTGAGTGAAATTGTGTATATAGTTTTTTATCAACGTATTTCGAATCACTATCAATGATCCAAAAATTTCTCGAAAATAAATTACGAATGATGATTTAAAATACGTCATTTAAAAATATACACACAATTTCACCTAAAAATTAATTACCCAATTTTTAAATAATTAAAACAATCAATATAATTGATGATCCTATATACCCTTCAATCTCATGAACATAATTAAAACTATATCATTTCATTTATACAAACCCAAACAAAAACAAAATAACATAATTTTAAACTAACTTATTTAATAAAATTATATCACACAAGCGTATTCTTACACAAATAAAAAGAACCCATAATAAATGTTGGAGTATGAAATGTCATGTCAATTAAATGTTTGTCGCTATCGTTTATCCAACCCATCATTTATTTACTTCAATCATCATTCATTGCCTTTTGACTTTGCCCAAACAATATTCATAAATAGTACGTTACTTAAATGACAAAAACATTCAAAATCTCACCAAACATTATCCACGGTGAAATTAGTACCTACCTAAGTTGGGGGCTCATTTCCCATCAAGGCTTATACAAAATATTTATTTATTGAGATAGATCAAATTAGATTTTGTCATATCTCACGAATCGTTTAATGAAATCATTATATGGTTAAGCTTGATACATTCTATTTTATGTATTATATTTATAGCTTTACATTATAGTTTTTATTTTTATCGAATTTTTTGTTATTTTAATTTGTTGGTATTCATTTTTTGGGTGGACGTTTTCAAATTTTTGTTTACTTGACATGTGTATGTGTGCGCACAAGCGTATGCGCGCTTGTGTGTTCACTTAATTTTAATACAAAATCCTTTTTTATTACATCTTTATAATGCTTTTCCATACTTGATTTTAGTCAAAACCAACTCTCTCTCAATGTTGACCCTCGTCCTTTTATGGGTCCATTCTACCTTACCATGATTCAACATTCCTTGACTTTCGCTTATCACTATCTTCTAAGGTGGGCCTATGTTCTAAGTGTCTTAGGGAGCCATATATATAAAAATACATCTTTAGTCATTTCTAATGTCACATATCAAATGGATCTCTTATAAGCTATTTGTCTAGCACACAATCATCAAGCCTTATCAACAGTTTTATACATTTATATAGGGAGTTTACATATTGAGCTTACATTCCATCAACATCAATCCAAGTCTTGTGCCATCACATCTTACATCAAAAAAAGGCCATATCAAAGCATATAGTTGCATTTGATTATCTAGGGAAAGACGGTGAAGTCCAATCTCTAATTACGCTTGGATTCATTCACAAGCACTATAAATACATAGAGCGTTGATTCCAAGCGTGCGGAATATGTAGCTACAACTACTTGAGGTTTCATGAGACAACTAACTTGTACACATTGTTCTTTCTTCTTTTGTTTTTGATAATGCAAATGATGATGAATATGTTCATAAGGATAATATTTGTGATGATGGAAATGCTTTTGATGATGTTGGTCCAAAAAGAATTCATAGACTTGTTTGATTTAGATGCTGAATTCAAAACCATCCTAGGCCATTAGAAACCATATTGCTTAAGTTGAAAGATATTAAAAAGAAAAGCTTTGGCTAAAGAATCTTCACTTGAATTTGATACTAATGATGTTTTGAATGCTTCTAATATGTCTATTGGAGGATCTACTTCTACATCAGATGATGAGGCTAGTGCTCCTACTCATCCTTTTATGCCTCTACCTAGTGTTACTTCTCCTCAGGTTACTCCAACTATTCCTACACAACCTACTACATGTTTTGTACCTCATATGGCTATATACCATCTCAGCATGCTCCTAAATCTCTATCTTTTGGTCTTTGCCTTAGTCAAAATACTAAATCATGTACTCCTATAAATTGTAATCATAAATTAGCTCATACACATGCACCTACATATAAGGATGCTTACTTTTAACAATCTATCTGAGACATGCAAGCTAAAGTTAGACAAAATTCCCAAGGATCTCAAAAGTATATCCATATGGTCACTTCTCAAGATATATTATACAAGTCATTAGCTCACGAGGTCATCACTTAAACTTTGCCTACCAGTTTTATAATGCATAAATTTGAATTATACAACAATAATGATGATGCTTGTTAAGAAAAAATATATGACTTGTGCAAGAAAATAATGTAGAATTAACTAGCTACAAAATAATAAACAATGAGATAACACAAAGACAAAGATTTACATGGAAACTTTGTGATGTGCAAGGAAGAACCATGGGGCAATGACAGCTTCCAGACTTCTATTAACTTTAGTATAAACTTCCTATTATAATGCAAATACTTCTGATGCTTACAACTCCAAGCATATAAAATTTGTCCAGGATTCCAAAAGCATTAAGGGTTATAAATCCAAAGCATACAACTCCAAAAGGATTAACATCCTTTAATATATATGCATGAGAAGAAGAGGAGAGATAAACAACAAGGGTGACCAAAAGTAAGTCACACTCATGGGCTCAAAAGTGATCAATAGTAACTTTTGTCTACCACTTGTGCAAGGTTAAAAGTTGGTATTTGCTTCTGACTTGAAGATCCGACCACCATGTGCCACCAAATATGGCACCCACACCACATGTGTGAGCAATCAAGAATAATAGTCAATATCTTCCATTTCACATATGCATAAGAGTCAAAAGGTGATCAATCACCTTTTGACTTTTGACAACACTCAATCAAGGAAGCCCACATATAAACAATGCCCCACACCCATCCCTATCAATTACCAAAAGCATCCTATGTGCCTTAGTGGAGTAATGTGCCCCACATGCCACCTCATTAGCATGAGTATAATCTACCACCTCATCACATGAATAGTGATTGCCACCTCATCACATGAATAGTGATTACCACTTCATCACATGAATAATGTCTACCACCTCATCATGTGAATAATGACTTCACTTCCTAACATTCTCCCACTTGAATATAATATTCAAGATTTAATACACTCGAGTATTCTACCATCCAGCTACCTTTATTACCCGATGTTGCCTTCATCACAATTTCAACAAGCGTAGAGAAGTTTTGCACCACTCAAAATTCTTTGCCTTGATAGGCTTTGTCAACATGTCTATAGTATTATGTTTGATGTCAATTTTATTCCACAGGATTCTGCCATCCTCAACCACACTCCTAATGAAGTGGTACTTAATGTTAATATGTTACATGTGATCATGAAATGTTGCATTCTTCACCAATTCAATTACACTATGACTTTCAAAATAAAAAGTATTTTTTCCTTGTATTTTCATGAAGTCACCCAATAGTCACTCTAACCATATTGCCTCTTTTCAAGTTTCAATTGCAGCCACATAATCTACTTTAGTGGTTGATAAGGTCACCACTAGCCGTAAATTAGAAGCCCAACTCACATCTCCTCCAATAAGAGTGAAAATGTATCCTAGAGTGGATTTCATCCATCTCTACCACCACCAAAATATGAATCTACATAACTTCTGATTTGTAAATATGCTCCTCCATAGCATATTGTAGCATATGAAGTACCTCTCAAATATCTGAATATCCACTTCACTATAGACGAATACTCCTTTCTAGCATTCACCATGAACCGACTCACAACTCCCACTACTTTGGAAATATCTAGTCTAGTGCACACCATGGCATACATGAGGCTTCTTATTATTGATGAATACAGTACATGAGACATACATGTCTTCTCCTCATCTATTCTAGAACATTGATCAGAAGACAACTTAA
Organism: Torreya grandis; assembly: GCA_037957365.1. Lineage (NCBI taxonomy): Eukaryota > Viridiplantae > Streptophyta > Pinopsida > Cupressales > Taxaceae > Torreya > Torreya grandis. The sequence continues at coordinate 920,679 of JARHVA010001865.1, read as the reverse complement.
AATCTGTAGGAAGTGGGGTAATGACTGGTTTTGCATTCTACATATTGAACTGCTACAAAATATTCTCAACATATGTCTTCTAAGACAACTAAATCTTCCTTCTTTTCCTATCCCTATGTATATTCATCCTTAAAATTTGGTTTTATGCTCCTAAATCCTTCATCTCAAATGTCCTAGCTAACTAAGCCTTCAAATCATTGATTTTCTTCTTGTTGGGCCCTGTAACCATCATATCATCAACATATAGCAACACGATAATAAAGCTTTTATCATTTAACCTCTTATGGTATACACAATGATCAACTTCACTTTTGCTAAAACCTTGGCTCTTCATGAAGGTGCCAAATTTTATGTACCACATCCTTGGCACCTATTTTAACCCATGCAAAGATTATGCAAACCAATTACTCTTTGCCTCTTTCCTCATAGCCCTTAGGCTGATCCATATAAATATCCTCCTCGAGATCACCATGTAGGAAAGTTTTTTTCACATCAAACTACTTCAGTTCTAGATTCCAGGCTATTACAAGTGCAATTACCACTCTGATAGTAGTTAACTTCACAACAGGAGAGAAGATTTCATTGAAGTCATACCTGACTTATGCACATAACCTTTTGCCACCAAATGAGCTTTATACTGTTCCAACATCCCATCACTATTCTTCTTCAGTTTATACACTCACTTGTTACCAACACTCTTTTTTCTAGGTGGGAGATCCACAAGTTCCCATGTTTCATTATTATGAATAGCTCTTATTCCCTCTTCCATGGCTTTTCTCCATTTTTTTGCATTCTCAGATTCTTTAGCTTCTTGAAATGAACTAGGTTCACCCTCATCAGTTAACAAAGTAAAAGAGTATTGAAAAACATGAGTATACCTCTCTAAAAATTCTTGGTACGTGTGGATCTTATTAGTTGTGGCTATTGTACTTGGTGCTCTACATGTCACTCAAAAGCTTCAACATGATTATTTACATCTTCTTCTTCCTTGACTACCTCAATAGGTATAATTTCACGTGTTTATTATGCCTCCTTCCTTTGCATGGATTTTTTATTGAACACAACATCTCAACTAATAATTATCTTATGGTCAACAGGATCCCACAATCTATACCCTTTCACCATATCTTCATAGCCGATAAACACACATTTCCTAGATTTCAAATCAACTTGGACCTCTTTTATTTAGGCACATGGGCAAATGCTTCACATCCAAATATATGTAAATTAGAATAGTCACTTGATTTAACATACCAAACTTCCTCTGGATTTTTTTCATCCAACACAACCATAGGTGACCTGTTAATAAGATAAACAACAATGTTAACAACTTCTGCCTAGAATCCATTATCTAGCTTAAATGCATTTAACATGCTTCTTACATGCTCCATGATAGTGCGGTTCATCCTCTCAGCTACACCATTATGTTATGGAGTATAAGGGGTAATCTTTTGATGTTTAATTCCTTCTTACGTATAAAATTTATCAAAATCCCTGGAGCAATATTCTCCTCCATTATTTGATCTGAGACATATAATAGATTTTCCCAAACTTTTCTCTACCTTGCCTTAAATTCTTTATAGTTTTCAAAAGCCTCTGATTTCTTCATCAAAAACTACACCCACACTCTTATATAATAATAATATATAAAGATTATAAAAATATGTTCTACCATTTCTATATTGAGTAGGGAAAGGTCCAAAAATATCCTAATGGATAAGTTACAAGAAATCAGAACTTTTACATGCGTTTGTAGTAAATTTAAATCTTATGTTTACCAAAGATACAATGCTCACAAAAGTATAAATTATAAGACTTAATCCCAGACAACATACCTCGGTCTTGAAAAATATTCAACACTTTCTCATTCATGTATACAAAGCATTGATGTCAAAGCATCACTGCATCCCAAGCATTCTCTGAAGTTGTTGCTACTACAATATTTATCATCGAATCTCTGCATAGATGATACAAATAACCATATGATTCTCCTTTTTCTACCACTAGGGCTCCTTTGAAAATTTTGCATTGACCTTTCCCAAAGGTACAAGAATATCCCAGCTCATCCATCATCTTGATAGAAATAAGATTCTTCTTTAAATCAAGAACACAATGTACATCATTCAAAACTCTTATCCTACCATCATCCTTCTTGATCCTTATTGTAGACACTAGAAAATTGCACATTTACAATTTTCAATGACTAAATGCCTTAAGGTCCCCTAAAAATTCTTAAACCTTCTTAAAATCCCCTTAACCCAATTAAATCACTATTTTCCTAGTCACAAATATCATTCAAAATCACTATTTGAAAGTACTATTCACCATCATTATTCACTATGGGACCCACGATCACTATTCATTATGACATGGCATGATGACATGAAAAGTGACAGGGCATGTGATTTGGAGGTGATATGGTAAGTGAGGTGGCTTAGAAGTGATGTGGCTTGATGTGGGACATCATACCCCACTTGGGACCCTTCCCAAAGTGCTTGACGACCTCATTCAAGCATCACAAGGGCCAACCCTTGAAATGTGGTGAATTTACCCTTAAGGGGTCATTATTAAACATGCATTTGGTCTTCCCACATGAAATTAGACTTCAAAAAGAAATGCCTACCTCTTTAAGACTTTGGGAAAGACAAAGGGCACCCATTTTTGACCTTTTAGCCCAAATAGAGGCTCACCAACCCAAATGGTAGACTTTCCAACTCACATGAGAATCCCCACCAACCTCACCTTGGAATTTTCATCCCCCACATGGAGAATGGTGCCACATTTGGTGTGCCACCCCTTTAAGTGCTTGTGTGAAAGAAAGAAAGGATGGGGAGAAGTCTTTAAGCCTCATTCAAACCCATGTGCATGATTTCCATTCAAACTTGGAGACTCACCAATCCACATGGGAATCCTCACCCACATAACCTTGAATAAATCATGAGCCCACTTAGAGAAATTCGAATTTCTTCACTATTCCTCTATTTTGGCATGTTTCTTCACACAAAAATGCTATAAATACCACCCTCTGCTTCACCCAAGGAAGTGGCAAGTTAGTCTTTTGTTCTTAGCATATTGTTACAGGTTTTTTTTTAGAGGAGGTCATCATCTTGGAGGTCATCATCATCTTGGAGGAGAAAATATCAAAGCAACGAAGATATGTTGAAATTGCTTCAAGTTTCATCAACATTCAACCATCATCAACATCTTCAAGCCATTTTAACAACATTGAGGTAATTTACTTTGTTTTGTAATTTTAGTTATTTATTTATTTCCCTTTGGCCTTATCTTTTCTTAACCTCTAGACTCTTGAGCCCTTAAACTCTTTATCTTCATCCCATTCATCCCATTTAATCCCTTTTGCTATTTCCATTTCATTTTCCCCTTTATCCCATTCACCTCTTTGCCTTATTTACCTCTTTTCCCTCTTTGCCATCTTTACCTTTCTTTTTCCTTTGCAATATTTACTTATTTTCCTCATTTATCTCTTCATCCATTTGTATACTTGTAGCCTTGACCGTCTACTCAAAATAACAGAACAATCATTTTCACCCTCACCACTTTACCAGACCAAAACCATAACCTTTACCAATTTTTAGCATTAGTATTAATTAAACTATTGCATTAATTTAGTTATCTTTTGCAAAGCATTTAAATTTATTGTATCAAATTTATTTATTTGCTATTTTAGTATCATTTATTTGTTATTTTTATGCAAAATCTACTTCTTTTATCATTCCAACTTAAGTCTTTTGAAGGATTGACAGCCTCCTAGAAAGTTTTTGCTTCTAGGATCTAGCTCACGCTAGGCAATCCACCCAAGTACTTGTCTAAAAAATAAGTTTTTATGGTAGTGATTTTTTATTTGTAGGTATTCTTCCCTAGCCAAAGAATATTTCTCCATAATCATCTAGATTCAATGCATGCACTTTAACAGGTATTCTTCCACACCCTTCATTCCTAGTTTCTTTCTTTTCAAAAATAAAAAAAATGTAAGAAAAGCAAAAAATTGAGAGAAAAACTTATATCCCCTCTTCCTAAAATATTTAAAGGGTGATCATCACCCAAATAATAGGCCCTCTACTACATATCTAATATCCAAAAAACCAATCTCTATGTGGAGACATGTGAAACGATGTACCTAAGTCCAACACCTAGGCATTAGAAAGTGATAAGTTATTACTAAGGTAGAAGGATTCATGTATAGGTGTTTCCTCTAAATCTATAGTGCTAGTCTCAACTGAAGGTGGACTCTCATTTCCATCTTTCACTTATTTCTTCAATTTTGAGCAATCCTTCTTCAAGTGTCCTAACTTTCCACAATGTTAGCACTTCATTTTCTGCTTAGATCTTCTTGACTTTGATATGGGTGTTGATCTCCCTTGTTTGCTCCTCTCACTAGAATGACCTCTCATAGATAAAGCTTCATTGCTAGAGGATACCATAAAATAATTTACCCTCATCTTCTCTCCAAACAAATCCACTACCACATCATCAAACTTTAAAGCTCCTTATGATGAATTGATGATGGTCATTAACAAATGATCCTATGAATCAGTGAGGGAACACAATAAGGTGATTGCTTTATCCTAATCCTCCATCTTCACACTAATGGAAACCAACTTGCTAATGATAATTTTGAACTCATTCAAGTGATCAAAAATACATGAACTCTCCTTCTTCCTCAAGTTGTATAGTTGATTCTTTAGGAACACTTTATTTGTTGTTGATTTTGTGGTATAATTTGTTCAACTTCTCCCGTAAATATTTTGTAGTCTTCTCCTCAACAACATTAAAGAGAAAAAAAATTTCAATATAGAGACTAATTATATAAACCACCTTCCTATCCATCTTGATACACTCTTCATTTGTCATGATGTTGGGTTTTCTTACAAGACCTTTCAAGGCTAGAGCTTCGTCATCCTACACCAAAAAATCCTCCACCTTCATCTTCCATAGGGAGAAGTTTCTGACATCAAGCTTTTCTATCTCAAACTTGGTTATTCCTCTTGTCATTGTAATATCCCTACTTGCACAAATCTCCCTTGTAACATAAAACATTCAAACACACAGAGGTTTTCAAAGAGCCTAGGTTTGACACCAGATATTAAGAAAAAATATATGACTTGTACAAAAAAATAATGTAGAATTAATAAGCCACAAAAAATAAATAATGAGATAACACAAAGACACAAATGTTTACATGGAAACCTTAAAATGTGTGAGGAAATCCATGGGGTGATGGAAGCTTCCTAACTTCTATTAACTTCATCAAAAAAAACCCTCGTACAATGTAAATGATTCCAATGCTGACAAATCTAAGCATAAAATTTTGGCCAAGCTTATAAAAGCATTTAGGCTTAAAAATCCAAAGCATACAACTCCAAAAGGATTAACATCCTTTAATAGACATGCATGAGAAGAAGAAGGGAGATAAACAACAAGGGTGATAAAAAATTATACCACACTCCTTGTGGGCTCAATAGTAAATTTTTTCTACCACATGTGCAAGGTCAAAAGTTGGAATATACTTTTGACTTGAAGAGCTCACCACCATGTGCCATCAAATTTTGCACCCTGCACCACATGTGTGAGTAATTAGGAATAGTAGTAAATATCTTCCACTTCAAATGTGCACAAGAGTCAAAAGGTTATCAATCACCTTTTAACTTTAGACAACACTCAATCAAGGATGCCCATAGACAAACTACACCCTGCACCTACCCATATTAATTACCAAAGTCATCCCATGTGCCTTAGTGGAATAATGCACCCCACATTCCACCTCACTAGCGTGAATAATATTTTCCACCTCATCACATGAATAGTGATTGCCACCTCATCACATGATAGTGATTACCACCTCATCACATGAATACTTTTTTCCACCTCATCATATAAATAATGACTTCACTTCCTAACAATCCTTTACATCACATTCAACATTTATTTTCCTCATGATTTTGTTTTTCTCATAATTATATTTGATGACCAAGCTCCTTCTTATAAGTCTTGAGGACTATACTTTGGATTAGTTCTACACCTTAGCTATAGGCCCCATGCATTGATTTAATGATTTGGCCAATATATTTTTAGCTTAATTTTCTATAAACATTAGTAAAAAGGTCATATTTTCTCAATTTTATCAAATCAATCAAAGACCTAATGAGAATGTTAGTGAGTATGTGCTTTGATTCAAGACGTTACACATACAACAATGTCTCACCAAATACCTGCTAGTGAGTTACAAAGCATTTTCTCTAATAGTTCACTTCAACTCCTTAAATATAGCAGTATGTTTAAGACTTACCAATCTTTCAATCAGCTTTGCCATATGGTTCACATCTTTAATATTAAGCTTTTAGAGGCTAACATGCTAAAATATGAGTCCAATTCCCCTTCCTCTACTAACAACTCCAAATATTAAGGTAAGAGAAATTTTAAAGATAAGGTTAATGATGCTCTAAATTTTAAAGCTAAAATGAGGGGGAAAATGTAATTGCAATTTCACAACCACCTAACAACCTAGTTTTTCCACTTTCTAGACAGTAGAGGAAATTTACAAGGTTTCTCGAGTTTTCTCACCAAGTCTTAATTTTTTTTCCTTGAATGCAACATGATATCGCTACCTCTACATCATGAACATATCGACATTTTCCTAGAGGATTTGACATAAGTCAATATGGTAATTACCATAGAGCCTTAGGGAATTATACCAATCAATGCTATTTTTTAAAACATAAAATACAAGATCTAATTGATATTTATGTTATTCAAGTGAATACAACACGAATGAACTAATTGCTATGTCTAATTGACATTTTAAAAATTTCAACAATCTAATTTTGAATCATGATAATAATAATCAAGAAAATATTCACATTATACTACCTACACATCAAAAATGATGCCTAATGATCATCCTTTAGATGGTATTATTGGTATGGTTATCAAATCATGAAAGAAATATCCATTTATTACATTCTATGACCATGAGATTATAAAAGATGATATTAAAAATGATCAACTCTATAGAAATATTTTTATCAATTCACATTTTAAAATTACACATGGCATCATGATAGCTAATGGTTCAATTTCAAACTTAATTACAATGCCATTTATAGTAAGTTGAGGGTATACTCAATGAGATTTTTTTGTCACAACCATGAAACTTAAAGAGTTATGACAATATTACATAAGCAACCATTAGTGTTATCACATTACCAGTCATTGTAGGTCCTAAGACCCTATTAATATGGTTATACATATTGATGAATAGCGGTAATTTTGATATATTACTTGGATGCCCATGTTTAAAAAAATGAGAGAAATCCCTTCCACATCAAATTGGCATCTTAAGTTTGTGTATGATAATTAAATATATACTATTTTTTTCACACATTATGAGCTACCCATCCCATCAAAAATGATGTAATAAAATACCTAAAGTGCTTCCTAAAAACCAAATCATTCAACCTCATGTGGTATCTGCTATAGTTTTACTACATACAATGATGGTTCCTACAGTGATTTCATCTACAATTTTACTTCCTTGAGTTATGACACTTAGAGATACAACTCCTATAATTACACTAGTGAGGGATACAAAACCTAATCTTCCACATCCTAAGATAGTTCTATCACAACCTTTTAAATATATTTTTGCCCAAGCAACTGTGAAGAGTTCAACTATAGAAATAAATATCCAAGTTAATATGTGTGCTTATTCCCAAAATGCTCAAGTAGATCCTATAACCCATTATTGTGATGTTTATCTTAGTGATGATGATTTTGGGCATATATAGATTATGCAAGAACAATGACAAATATATGTGATCTCAAACAATTCAAACATACAAAGTACAATGTGGCACACTTAAAAGGGCATGTGATAAGAGATATAACCATTATTTCAAATATCAATGAGAACTATTATGAGCATCTCAATATTGATATTCAGATTTGGAACACAATTTATAGTGTTGCATGTTTACAAAAGTTAGGATATACTACATAAGTTTTAACACATTATTCACTCTTTTTAAAATATCTTGGATACATTATATTATCAATCGCATTTGGACCATAGGTGGTCCCCATGGTCATATGGACATTAGATCAAGAGCCACATTTGACATTAAATTTTGAGCAACATTGGTTGGCTGACTTAAATACAGTAATGGATACTATAAACATGTGTATCACCTTTCTATTTGAAGGTTAAAAAATTTGTGTGCAACATGATGGATATGGTGGTAAACCAATACCAATATTTTCTAGTAACCAACTACAAGAAAACATCAATGAGGTGGAAATGGTCACTGTAAATGAATATTGATAAATTTATCAAGTGTTCCTATACCTTTTGATGACGAGGAATTCTTGGATTAGTCCTTTCCAAATTTGAAACATACAAAAAAATCAAATATTCAGAAAAATTCAAATAATTTAAAAATAAAAAAAATATTCAGTATTCTTATATTTTACTAACTCCTTAGCATCTATGTTATTTGTTCTATGTTTGTAGATAACATATCATTTCATTCCCATATACACATATATTTCATGTATCTTTGAGTGTGATACACGCATAACTAGACACATGATATATGCACTTCTAGATGTTGGACCTTTCCTCTAATCATGTCATATAGTACATTAGGGGAATTTACTTCTTTCATCATGATTGATATATGTTAGATATCCTTTATTATCATTTTTACATTATCATGTTTGAGTTTATATGCTAATGCTTACACATGTCAATATCCATGCTCAAATATTTCATAATGTACTTGATATGTTATGCTACATAATAATTTTTGCTAACACATATATGTAGGGAATCATATAATATGCTTATGCTGGTTGATTATACTTTAATTATTTACATTGTCTCTTCCTTTAGTGTATTACATTGTTTGTTATTATCTTGTTTATGAAACATTTAATATGTTCTTTTATTATTGGCCCCTGTGCCATTGTATGTTGATTAGACATTTGAATATGTCATTCTATGTGGATTAGAATTTTAAATATATTATTTCTTTATATTGTGTGGTATTTGAACATGCCCCTTGTACGAGGTCTACTTGGACCATTCCTTTTTTCATTACATTGAGTTTCTTGTGTGTGCGCTTGATTTCTTGTTAAACTTGTATTGTTACCCTCTAGACATTTCCATGAGCTATATCCTTCATCTTAGGACTTGATGTGATCATATACTACGAGCTTAATTGATATATCTACTTTGACATGTTATCTCTATATGTTACATGATTCATACACATGTTACACAACCTCCTTATCCTTTTGAGGTAAGGTACCTACCAATTTTTATTTCTCTCACCTCAAAATGGGGGGAATTTAAATTGGAGCATGTCATAGAAGGTATGACCTCCACATTTTTATAATTTTCTATATTTTAGTGGGGGAATGTCACAAAGGCGTGACCTCCACAATTATACATTTTCAGAGTTTTCTAGATTACAGTGGGGGCATGCCACAAAGGCATGACCTCCATGCTTATACACTTTCATAGTTTCAAGATTATAGTGGGGGAATGTCATAAAGACCTGACTTCCACACTTATACACTTATTTAATATTTCTAGATTTCATTTGGGTTATGTCATAGGAACATGACCTCTACACTTGCACAAACTCTAGTTCAATTTCATGATTTAAATGGGGTCAAAATCCTATACATTACACCAATTTTGCATAGATTTTTTCTTATCTATGACACATATAATCTAGCTTAGACATATTATAGGTGAATATGCCATGCTATTTCACTAAAAAAAATCAAAATTTACCAATTATACTATTCACTAGGATGCATCGATTACACCAAGATATACTGTTATCGAGCTTTTTTTTCTATAGTAGTGGGTTAATTTTATAGGTTGAAGTGATTAAATAATTAAACCTCACAAAATTTCTATATTAGGGTGATTAAATCATCCAATCTTACTATATTTTTTGGATGAGTTGATTAAATCACTCTCTCTCACCAGATTATATATATTCACACTTGAGTTGTGCGATTGAGATATAATGATCTCAATGGCCATGTCACAACTCATCCTTATAATGAATTGGAGGGAATAATGCCTTCAAATATCCCTCTTCAAATCTCTAAGGCTCAAGTCTGGACCTTCTCTAGCTCTAATGTTTTATAAGGAAACATCTATACCAAGTCAAAACATCAAGAGGCAACATGGTTGCATCTATACACATGTGTACTCCTTCCTTTCTCTCTTTATTTTCAATCATGTTAATTAATTAAAATTTTAAATTATATGCACTGATTTATACTTTAACATGTCCTTAATTATAGGTCATACACTAGAAAATCTCTCAAAGTGGGATCAAGTAAAGGCAAGGTGTGTTATACACACCTAGTTATGCATTTATCTCCTTTAACCTAGTAATTTCATCCTTATTCACTAATAGATTAAAGGGGAAGGGGAAGGGGGGAAGGGAATGTGGTAAGTGTAGATACTAAAACTGAATATTTATAAAATCTAAATCTTTTACATTTGACAAATATCAATTAGGGCTCTACCCATCAATTCTAGACCTCCATGTTAGTGAAAGGCTCACATTTGCCATATCATTGTGCCTAAATGTTTATCTTTTAGTCTGATCCATATCATTTTAATGACCTAGGTCTCTTATACTACACAAAAATATAAAAACATGATACTGTCAATTTCATATCCATACTTATTTTCTAGCCTTATAGACACTACCCTCCATATAGGGACACTACCACCGACGGTAGTGTCTAGATCTTTATCTAGTGTCCAGTGGCCAAAATTCATCCAAATTTAAAAATGATCAAAACCCATGGGTCGGTTAATTATCTCATTTAACTCTACCATGAGATATTCTCAAAAAGTATGGTATAAATATAAATCTAGGCCTTCTCATTCCTCATCTAACAAATACTAAGCAAACACCTACTAAAGCTAAATCAATCAATTGCACAAGTATTCTAATCTACCCTATTCATTCATATTTTAATATCAAGCATAAGAGTAGTCATATCAAAGGTCTAAATCACTTAAATAGAATCTCATGAGTGATATTTGTTAAATTACAAGCTAGAACACTATATGCATCTTCATATAGTATATTGCACCCTTGTGCACACACTTTCCCAAACATAGGGGAGAACTAAATAAATTTGAGGCCCTCCTTGGAGTATTGGATATGTAGGTAGTGCTCATTGATAGAGGGCTATTTACAACAAATCAACACTATGAGCTCACTAACCCATTTTTCTAGTAAACTTATTATAAGGGTGAAGAAGGGTGAAGATCCAGGGTTTGATCAATCAACAAAGAGTGACAACTTATATCTTAGATATGAATACATCAGTAGGAAGGTGAAATAAAACCCAAAATAATCAAGTTGGTCACATCCCAATCCAGTCATTATTATGTAATGAACACAAACATCATAGTCAAACACTAGCATTGATGGTAGTGTCTAGACCCAATGGTAGTGTTTGTGGCCATAGAATTAGAATTTACATAATTTGATAATTGATCAATAAAACTGATCCTACATACTTTCCAAATATTTCTAATCTAGATTTGTCTATACATAGTAAACTAGTTAAGTATCATTATTTCTTATTTATTACAATATCTTTTGATAACTATACTATTTTTAGCAATCTTAGTGGTATAAATTCAAAATATTTTTTTATCTAAGTTTTCTATTAATTGGCTTACTATAGATTATTTTATCACCTTTATATTAGAAATAATTCTATATTCTTAACCTTATCCCTCCATCTTTTAAATTTTATAATTCAATAGACCCTTGGCCTAATGTGTGATAGTAACAATTGATCTTTTGCACTTGTTGAACTTGCTAACATTTAATGGTGCCATGATACATGTCATGCACTTTTATTCCTAGTATTAATTAATGATCTTAATACTATGTGCTTCATTGATACATCTATCTAGACATGATACTTATATGTCTTGCATTACATGTGTTACATAATACCTTGATTGACATATGCATTACTATGATGACATACTCTCCCCATGTTCACATGATTATACATGATGTTATCTTTATACATGACATGATATAGTTAACTTTTATTTTGAAATGAATGACTTTCAAGAAACATACCTCATCTCAAAAAAGGGGCATTACAGTTGGCTTTTCATGGAAACATAATCCTGCATGACCAAAAAATTGAATCAAAGTACATATTTCATAGATTTAGAATGGTTCATATATTAGATTGTTCATACACTCCATGACCAAATAATAGAGCACATGTCATGCATATACATTCACTTTACAAAGACTTGATTACACATATATACACACATGGGTGCATATACATGGGCACATGTGCACAATTTATAGGAACATGAATTATAGATTTTAACATAAAGATACATTTGAGATATAGGTTTTCAGATTCAACATATAGATACATAACATTATATATAAGTTGGTGCAAATTTAGGGGATATAATATTAATTGATGCACATATACACACTTTCATATTCATGAGGCATGATAATGGTTCATGCACATACACGACATCATAGTTTATACTTGAATGGAAAATGGTTTTCATTCTAATTCACATTTATTATATTTGTGTTCATGATAAGGACATGAACACTATTCATTCCCTTTTGATTGTCATACATGTATTAAACATTTAATGAACATGGTTTTATCCTATGGGAGCCTATTCCATACAGTATATTGGTTATTTATTTATCTCCCTCTCCCACTGGGAAAGGGAAGAAGCTTGGTTATTTTATTTGTTTTCATCTATTTTCTACCATGTTCTAAGTTGTTACTACACTCCATGTTCTAAGTTGTTGCTACACTACTGAAGGCTTAATTGTCTAGATTTGAGATCCAAAGGGAGTATATATCCTTTTAATTTGATGTGAACCCCATGACTTAGGCCAAAGTTTTTCTAAGTTCAAAGGTGGATGTTGGAGGACTCTTCTTCAAATCTATCTACCTTCTTGAGGTTGGAACATTATGGGCTTTGATGGATGAAGTTAGACGATTCCTCATCAAAACATTCAACATTTGGGTGGATGATTTAGGAATCTACCCCTTCCTTTTGTGGATGTTAGAGGATTCCACTATATTATCTTCCCAAGAAGGATGGATGTTAGAGTATTTCAACCCTGTTTCTTTCAGTTTTTGGGGTTTATCTTAAAAACTTCGTGTATTATTTGTTAGTCAATTGGCCTATTGTGCAACGGTCATCCCAACCACCATTATGGGAAGAGGGATGATGATAAACATATTGTTGAAGGTTTCTTAGCCAAAGAAGAGACAAATTTGATTTATGATGGGTTGAAGATTATTGATTTTTTTTGGGATTTAGCTATTTTTTATCTTAGAGGATGTGCAAGCCCATTAGTTATGATTTAATTACATGGAGTTTATGCAAATGCTTCAAGAAGGTATAAGATTAACGAAAGACTAACTTCTCTTGGTTAGATTTTGTTATTCAATGAAATTTTCATGGAAGCTCTACCAAAATGTGATAGTTATTGTCTATATATTTTGTTTGTAAAGGAGTTGTTTCCCTTAATGCTAAGGTTATGGGATCCTTTAAATCCTCTTGGTGATATGGAGGTGGGATCTTCCAAACCCTCTCATTGTTTGAATGACTTGTATTAAGCTATTTATAGATTGTTGAAGATGATTTGCCTATTTTTTTGTTGTGATTTAGCTATTGTTTAGCTCAGTGGTTGTGTAGGCTCACTAGTTATGCTTCAATTATGTGGGTACTTCAAGGAGATAGAGGATTAGTGGAAGATAGTTTATTTCTGGCTGGTTTTTGTTCTGTATCAATTTTTTTAGGGAAGCTCCATCAAATGGAGTTAGTTATTATTTTTATTTTCTATTTATCAAGGAGTTGACTTCCTTGTATTGATAAGGTTATGTGATACTTCAAATCTTTTTGTCACAGTTGTGGGATCCATAGCTAGTTTTTGTTTTGTAGCAAAAATTTCAGGGAAGCTCTATCAAAGGGAGTTAGCTATTGTTTGTTCAGAAGTTGACTTCCTTGTATTGATAAGGTTGTGTGATCCTTCAAATCATCTTGTCATGGTTGTGGGATCCATTAAACCCTCTCATTGTTTGAATTTCTATGGTTGTGGGATCCTTCAAACCTTTTGTTGTGCTTGACATGGTTTTGGGACCCTTAAAAACTTCTTGTTGTGAATTATCATGGTTGTGGGATCCTTAAACCCTCTTGGTTGTGGGACTATTATTCAAAACCCTCACTTATTTGGTTCATAACTCCAATTTTTAAAGCATTTAACCTATCTAATAAAAAAATAGTTATAATAATTATTTTTTATTTGATAAGGTAAAGGTCATGGGTTTTAAAGATTATGGAACTTAATACAAAGGAGAGAAAGATGTGACATTGGCACACAAATAGGATGCCTCTACCAACAATAATGGGATAGGAAATACAAACACAAGAATAACTAGTCAAAAAATTAAAAAAATGAGCAAAAATAGATAGAGGTTCATATGTACCTTAAACAACCAAAAATGCTTCAATGAAGCATCGGCCAGACTTTCACACAAACATCAACAAACAGAATCCAACTAGATTGTTTACATCATTAAAACTAAGCTCTGAGTTAGGAGGTTTAGCTCGAGGTCCCCCGTGAGTGGATGGACATATAGGAGGGTTGAGCCATTGCTTTTTTACCTTTTTTCCTTTTTTAAAATTTTGTCTATCCTTCCTTGACTTATGGAAGAACACATAGTTGGGATTTGTCTTATGCTGCTAGGTCCTCGATTTCTACCCTAGACAATTTGATTTTTAGGTTCTTCTCAGATGAGGTAGCTGAAGCAGAAGGGACTACTGAATTCATAGATTTCCTTGGAGAGATTAAATCCTTCAGCAATTATTAGTTTACGAAGTAGAGTCACATTTTAAAGCTTTTCAAAATTATTAAAATTAACTTTGTATTATTAAAGTATTATAGAAATTGAAGTGTAGATAAATAATAGGTAAAAAGTAAAAAACATGTATTACATAATTGGTTTGATTTATATATATATATATATATATATTTTAAAACTACTATTTTTTACAATAAAAATATTTTTTTAAAGACTAGGTGTAATTATCTAAAAATTTACATTTTAGACATTGTTATGATTTTCATGATTATTTTTATAAGAAGCTTAGACTATTGTTCCAAAAATTATATTTTTCCCTTGTGAGGGATCACATAATATAATTCAAAATGTCAATGGAAAAATTATAAATATTTTTTATCCAAAAGCCTCTGTATAATCATTATGCATTGTGAAAGCATAAAATCTCTAACATAATTCATATTTAATTACTTGTTTTCAAGGTCAATTCATATATTAAAAGTTTTACATGTCACTTTTAGAATTTAAGTTAATATTTAATTATTTTATTAAATCCAAAATATATTTAATTATTTATTTTTAAGGTGATTTCAAATATTAAAAGTTGTACATAATGATATTTTAATTAATGGTTTTATTATTTTTTATTTATTAATTAATAGTAAATGATGATTTTGATTTCATTATATTATTATATTGAGATTGAAAAATGTTTTACGAGAGAAATTTCAAGATATTACTATTTTTTGATTGATGAAATTAATATAATAGTCAAATGGCGGGTGAATTTAAATTTAAAATTGTCATGTGATGATTAAATGAACGTCAAATTTAAGGTGACAATTAATTACTAATAATTTATAGATATTATAGTCTACCACCTCTTTGAATGTTATTGCAAAATCAAGAAATTAAAGACCACTGAAAAAAATGAAAATTATAAGAGAGACAATATCCGAAACAATGTTCACCTCCACCAATGTTACTGATTGCTCTCATGATTTAGTGTTCTTGTGCATCTTAGTCCATGTGAAGGGAGTACTTTGATCGAAGTTCTTGCACGCTATCAGAATAATCTGACCAATGTCCCTAAGTATTCGCCAACGGTATTATGAAAGTGGTATGAAACCTAAACGCCGGCATTACAAAGATAATATGAAACTTGAACACCTGGTAGTCCACACTTACATCAGTCCTTGAGTCAATGCGGTAGTAAGAAACAATTTTTAAAATGTAAAATGTAATATTTTCTCTTATATTAAAAATAAATAAATAAAAAAGATTGCACAATAAATTATTTATAATGTTTAAAAAGGAAAATTGAAAATTTGTTTAATTAAACCTTTTTAACTCATATATCTTAATGGACATAGATTTTTTTTTCTTAACTGAAATTTTGTTTTCATAGGGATTAAGTATACAAAATGCTTCTTCGATTTAATGCCAAACACTGAGAGGTATCCATTCCTCCAAATTCACCTGTAAAATGATTCCAACCTCATCCATTTCCTTATATCCCATAAAATTTATACTT
Source organism: Torreya grandis (assembly GCA_037957365.1). Taxonomy (NCBI): domain Eukaryota; kingdom Viridiplantae; phylum Streptophyta; class Pinopsida; order Cupressales; family Taxaceae; genus Torreya; species Torreya grandis. Next base: position 904,223 of record JARHVA010001865.1, on the reverse strand, counting down.
TAATAAATAAATAACAATTTAAATAATAATAAAAACATACAAAATAATATTTATAAATAGATTAAAAATTTGTACTTTATAATTTGTTTTTCCAAAATTTAGAAAATACATCAAAATAGACTTAATATGAAGCTCAACAACAAGAGAACTTGCTTCTTCACTCCAAATGTGACGTTGCATATCTTCATTGATGATTTGCACTTAAATCTTTGATTTGCCTTTATCCAAATCATCATTTACTTTGGTTGATGATTTGGATAAAGGAAAGTGGAAGTAGTTGACGATGTCACATAAATAGTTAAATGATAAAAATAATTCAAAATTTGTCAATCTCACAAACACTATCCACATGAAATTTCTACCGAGGGCTCAGTTCTTACTTTTTCTCAACCACATCATAATAACAAATATTTATTTATTAAGATGATAACATTAGATTTTGTCCTTTCAACTTATCTCATGAATCATTTAATGAAATATAAAACTATATTTATATTAAAATAAAGCACTGCTCAATTTAAAATTTCCCCCTTTTATAAAGTAAATGGAAGATACACTATAAACATCATTTTGTCACAAGTTTCAGCATGGAAGTATAGTGTAATATAAAGCTTTGATAGAGCTAAGGCCCCTCGAAGCGTTGTAGCAAAGCATGTATGGGGGAAATATTTAAGCGTTGTAGCTAACGTCCTTAATTCCCTATAACTCCTTTATTTAGAACCGATCTCAGACAACATAAGCCTCTTAATTAGGACTCTTGAAATGATTTGTACTATCCTTGATTTTTAACCAACTAATTATCAATTGTTATGCTTAAGATTGACTATCTTGAATCGATCTTCATAACAACTATTCCAGATAATTATGCTTAAGATTGACTATCTTCAATCAATCTTCATAACAACTATTTCATCCCTGAGATTGGATCAGTCTTTCTTTTCTGATCTAAGCTTGTAGGCTTATATTTCTTGAATATTTTGATAGATTCAGACTTCTCAAAATTTCTTTTACCTATCAACTCCATTAACCATCTTATTTAAGTTTATTCTAACTCATATTTATATTGTGAGGATCTTTTTTATAGTCTTATAACTATCAATAAAACCCTGTCTTCTTCGACTTCCTCTATTTTTGCATCACTCATGATTTATGTTCTAAATCTGAACATTTGGGTCTCAACTAGGTCTGTATTACACTCCAGAAGCTAATTAATACACAATCTCTTGTTTTATATCCTTTTACTTCTCTTATACACTTGAAATTACATGCGGAGGACTGACTGTAATTGACTGTATCACGTCAAAATCAATATCAATTTGAGGCAAATTCATCAAAATCAAACACTTTCACATTGGTATTTTCTTTTATTCTCGATACTACACATTCATCCTTGATTGCATTTGAACTGCCAGATCAAGAAACAACTATTCATATATGCATCTTTAGATTTTCAATTTAGACTGTGTAACCTGTATTATATTTATCTTTTGAGTCATTTTGAATGGAATAGCTCAACGGTATTGGAACAATTCAATTTTGATTTAATATTGGTCTAAAACCAATTTAAAAATGCTGATGACAAATAATACTACCCACAGAAATCACATCAGAGACTAATTAATACTTAACATCAATTCAGCCCTGCAATCTTTACATCCATTCAATAGAACCACATTTGTTCTCGTTCTTTACAATGCAGATGTCTGTAATTATTTACACGAGCAGATCCTAAGTGCTTCATTACAAAATTTTATTCATAGACATGTAAAGGACATCTAGTTATACATAATCGATCCTTTATCACTACTAAAATACCTCCGCTATTGATCAAACATCCATTCATTTGTACAGACCTACTGTAGACCTCCTTGTCTTTGTCATATCTCTATCTACTCAATTATTCATTCTCTATTTTATTTCACGTAGATGACTTTATCTAGTCTCTCCCTTCCATTGATTCAAAGTCCTTCATCTAACTAAAGTATAAACTTAGTCTTCTTGATAGAGAGAAAAACCCAAATTCTCTCAACAACCTTACCATATTCTAATTTGACATTCCTCAACATAGCATTTCTCTAGAAGGTAGTTGATAATGTGTTTCACTCTTTGCATAGGTTAGAATTATTGTACAACATGCTCTTGACCTTCTAACTATTTATACATCATTATATCATCAAATTAGGACTCCATAGGCTATATATGGTCTTTCAAGGATTTTACAATGCATTAAGAAGCTTGACATGGCTTCTTGTCCTTCGAGAAAGGACTTATTAGACTACTACTAACCCTTATATATAAAATGTACATGAATGAGATAATGCTCCTGCATTAAATTTGGGTAATGTTATTTATTATTTAATGAGATATTCATAGGCTCCATCATCTTTGGATGTGGCTCAATCTATTAGAGGAGACAATGACACAAAAAAGGCCAAGAAAGTTATCTAGAATTGTTTTTATGAGGTAGCAATTCTCTTCCTTAGGGTTATCTTCTTAATGTTATTTGCAACTTCTTGAGCTTGATAATGCTTGAATGTTATACCATTATTGGCTACATTATAGGCAAAATCCATGCTCTAAGAATATACTCAAGAGTTGGGCACAATCTACTTGGCATCCCCATGAATTAAGATTGAGGGAGTGAAGAATTTAACCAAGGGTATTCGTACTTCTCACTTGGACTTTGAATCTCTTGCACGTGACATATTAAAATTCATACATAAGCTTGTGATACCTTCACGAGTTTCCATAATACTTTATTCCTTGACATATAGAAGTTTGATGTCATGCATACACTTTTGAATTCCATATGTAACATATCCATATATGACACACACACATCAATTACCTTGTCTCATAGTAACTCTATGAATTTCCACCACAACTTGCAACATGCCATGCATATCTTTGTGGTGTTATGCATGAACTTGCACACTCAACATCCATGTGCTAGGTTTATTCTACCACATGATATCATCTAGATATGTGGCACATCAGTGAATATGTTAGTGGGACCACACTGCTTGAACTTTAACTATACACCTTTAAGAATCTCAATCACCACTCAAACAGAAGATTAGTTTTAAATTCTTCTTGTACTGATTTATATATTGTAATTGTTTGTCCCAGAAGGGCACAAAGATGAGAGAGATCATACACACATACCAAATAGGAGTTTGCTAGCATGTTTACTATATTTTTTATTCCCACACATTTGTAGATCTGCATTATTTTAGTCTACACAAATGAGAAAGGCAACATTTGACCTTTTGATAACATGAACTAGCATTTATATTCTTACTTAACCTTGTACACATTTGTATTTTTCCATATTTTCCATATTGAATAGAAGTTACATTATTATTCATACCAAGACTTTCACATTCTTATGTATGTTTGGTTTTATGTTGGTTAGGTTACCTTCTATGCATTATACAATCCAAAGCTTACTAACAAGCACAACATTATCCATGACATTGACATCCTGAGGTCCATGGTGTGGATCATTGGTATCATATTAAGAGATATCATATGTTTGTAAACATGTGAGTGTAAGATGAGAAATAAGTAATACCATTTGGTTTTGTTTCAAAGTATCTGAAATAATGTCATGGCAAGAGTAAGATGGCTAGCACCTAAAATTATCCAGGGCATCCAAAAACATCTAGAAGCTCATTCAAGACGTCTTCAAGGAAAAATACATAAATTTATTTTGCCAGCTCCATGAATTCATGTTGTAACTTGGGACAATAATCTAATCCTTCTTCCACACATCTATTTTTCAGCAACAAACCCCATTCAAAGTGCAAGTCAATCTTGACATCTTAGTGTTTAAGGCAAAATCAAAGCTACAAAATTGGATGGCTAGACTCAAAAACTTGAGGCATACTTATAATTCAATCATTTCACTGATGTTGGGAAGATTGCCTTCATTGTGTTGAGGATGTCCATTTCAGTCTCCCAATAGTGGTAAAACTTTAATGCATAACATGAATAATAACATGAGCATGTTGAGACTTATAAGTCTTTTGTCGATGCCTTGAAGGATGAGTATTATCCCCTCAACCACTATGAGAATAAATACATCAAGTTATATCAGTTGCACCAACATGAGGAACAATTAGTTCAAAAGTATACCAATAATTTCCATGATTACATTGCATGTCTGCACAATAACTTGATTGAACAACATAAAGTGTTAAATACATTAGTGGACTCTCACCTTATATTCTTGCAAAAATCAAGTTATTGAATTTCAACACATTGGATAAAGCATACCCCAACACCACCAAGATTAAATCCAAGGCAAATATGAATCATAACTCTCTTCTTTATCTATTATTGCATGAAAGAATCAACTTATGCATAACTCACCATCTAATCCTACCATGCATAATCTGAGCATGTTATACAAGGGTGAACATCCTAAGAAAATTTCACAACAATAATAGACTTCAATGTCTTCTATGCCCCAAAAAAAGAACTAAGTGTTAATTTGATTCATAGACATCACACTAGCTCATATAATGATTTAATATGCCACATAAAATAATATCTCATTGTGTAGTATACATAAGGTCTCGCATAAATGGATGACATTGATATAAATGCCAATTTTTTGAGTGCCAATGCCACTGCCACTAACACCTTTGAGGAATGAAAGAATCTCTTCCACATTAAGTTATGGGAGAAGGATAAACTCTTCCATGTAATCATTGAGAGTGAAATCTATAATAATATCATTGCACAAGGTATAACTCAACGTATTGAACTTACTAATACTACACATCCTAAACCATACTCTTCACATGGATTCAACAAGGGAAGAATATACAACTATACATGTCTAACAATAATGCACTTTATTGTATAAATTTAAGCCCATGAAGGAAAAATTCACTTTTATCATATTTCCACTTGAGGTTTCTGACATTTTTCTTGTAAGGTTGTACTTTTATGAGCGTAATGCTACATATCAATCCAAGTAGAAAAAATGGACTATGTAGGTCAAATATTGAATTTCAACCACTTAAAGTCATCTCCAATGACCAAAATCATGTTGGTATCTACTAAACAATGCAACAAACTCATCTCACACATAAATTTTTTTATATTACTCATGGTTTTCTAAGAAGTACATACATAAGAGATCAAACACACATTCACAATGTGCCAAGCCACACAAACACCATTGTAGCAAAAACAATTTGGTAAGATATTAAAATAATATGGAGAGGTATTTGAAGAGCCAAAGGGCCTACCAAAAACATTGCATAATAAATCATCACATCAATTTGGCTATTGGATCCCCTTTTTAGAATTGTCCACTGCACCTCAAGTCCATTTGGGAGAATGATGAAGTCTAACACCAAATACAAGAGCTTCTTGATCAAGGCAAGATCATGCCTAGTTTTTCTCCTTCCAAAATCCCAATATCCCTTGTACCAAAATACTATGTGGTACTTATCATTTTTTCATAGACTACAATGATGAGAAACACAATAGTGAAGAACTAGTACCTAATACCACATTTTAACAACCTCTTATACCAATTCTAATGTGCACAATACTTCACCAATATTAACCTAAAGTCAAATTATAATTAGGTACTAGTCCATGTTGAGGATGGTTGGAAGATAACATTCAAAACTTGGGAAAAAATGTATGAATTATTGGTTATTCTTATCATCTTGATGAATGTGTTAAGAACATTCATGTAATTTCTATATGACTTACTAAAGTCTTTCCTCAACTACTTCATCATCATCTATTTGGATAACATTCCCATATTTAACAAGACTTGGGGAGCAAAATGTAGACCACATCTCGCCTATCTTAGACATTTTTTCCAACACAAGTTTCAATCTAAATTGAAAAAAATATATATTTAGTGCCACATATGTTCAATACCTAAGCTACATCATTGATTGTGAAGACATCCATATAGATCCAAAGAAGATCAAGGTAATATAAGATTATCCAACTTTGTGCAATCTCACTAAATTGAGGAGTTTTATTAGACTTGCTAACTTATCCCATAGGTTTTTTATTGGTTTATCACACATAAATTTTTATCTCAGTCATATCATGCATGCCAAATATGAATTCCAATGGACATCTACACAATAACATTATTTTTGAGGAGATCAAGTAACACTTGTGCAGAACACTCATTTTAGAAATGCCTAACATTACCCACTCCTTAGATATCCACATAGATGCATATTAATATGCACTTGGTGTAGTATTGACACAACATGGACATCTAATTGACTATTGCTTAGAGACATTCAAAAATACAATTTAATGTTACTCCACCAATTATAAATAGTTGCATGCTATTTTTCAAGAAATAAAGTAATGGTTCCATTACATTTTAGTAAGTAGACAATCATTCATTCCAATCATAAACCACTTTAGTTACTATATACACATATAAAGTTGGAGAATGCATGTCACATGAAGTGTATGACTTAATTTCAACATTTGCATTTGGTGTTAAATCAAAATAAAGGAAAGGGTAATAATGTTGTATATTACCCTAGTTCAGGAATGGTTCAAGAAATCATCATGGTGTTGTGCATGTATGGCCATAACTTTATTGACTGAGTATTTCTCTACTTATACATAGAGACTTTTTAAATTCCTATACCACCCTTGTAAAGGGTGAATAGGCTATGGAGTTTTACATGTCTAGAAAGCTTCTCTATAAGCTTGGACATCTACATGTTCCTAATGATGCACCTTGTTAAATACTCACCTAGGAGGAAAACTACACCAAGATAGTAGGACACTCTAGTGATACCAAGACATTGGTAGAATTAAAATAATCATTAGATTGGATGCACATGGGCATATACATTTAGTGCCACATTAACTCTTTCATTATTTTTTTCATCGCCAAGCTCGTGAATAGGAAGCTAGGAATTTACATATATCTGTCATTTCAACCTAGACCATGGTAATCCTTGGAAATGTATTTCATGACTAGATTACCTATGATAAAATGTTAGAATGAGTATGTGTTTTTAGGGATGAGATATATGATATGGTCATCATGGTTTCCTGTAAAAAGACATCAATGCATATAAAATTGCACAATCTTTATTCAACCATTTTTGGGTTCATTTTGGATTATTCACATCCATTTTGCTTGGATGAAACTCACAATTTGTCAACCACATTTTTGGGACATTATGGATACAAAATTGTATCAATCTACAACCTTTAATCCCCAAACAATGTGATGAATGAAAGTTATTAACCTCATAACTGTTCATATTTTGTACATGTACAAAATCACACATCCATGCACTTGGGATAATTATTTTATACACATTCAACATTCCTATATCTGATCTTTTCATAGATATATGGGGCATAGTCTATTCCAAAAATGTTTTGGGTTCCAGCCAGTGACACCCCTAGCCATATCCTACCACACACCCTATTGCATAGAGTAATACACTTAATAATAGGAAGAGGACAAGGCACTTTTTTTTAATACAATAGGAATACTCATTAGTAGGTTCAATGGATTATATTGTGCCAAAAAATTGAAGTATAAATAGTGCCATGACACACATCACACACCTCATGAGTTCAAGGAGGGTTATAAGGTTCTATTTATCTTTAAAAGGAATAATTTAAGGGCCCACTCTTCAAGATCAATCCTTGGTGCTATGGACCATAGACCATATTTCATGTAGTTGTATTTTTTTTAATTATTGACATGTCGTATTACTTGGGTTTATATCTAGTAATCAATGTGGGACTTCCTAAGCCATACTACCCACATTTTATTGAGGCAACTACAATGCAACATCCTTTAGATTCGGATCCTAAAAATTTGAATTATGTAGATAACAAATCAATTATTGAAGTGAAAACAATGCACACTTTTTGAGACATGCATCAATTTTTTTGAATGGTCAAGGAAACACAATATACTAATTAGGATAAGTGGTACAACCTTTAATAGCTTTAGGTTCATTTTCCTTAGCTAATTAAAGGTGAAATGGGTACCATTTATCCTCAAGAAAGGGTATATTATCTATGCACTCCTCACTTAGACATTGGGTTTCACATACACCACATATCATAATTTATGCACAAGCTTGTGTTACCTTCTTGAGTTGTCAAAATACCTTGTTCCTTGCCACACAAAATTTTGGCACTAAATTAAAAAAATGATCTATGTATGCAACACATCTATATACAACATGGATGTATTAATTTCCTTGGCTTGCGACACCTCCTTAAGCTACCTCAATAATTTTTAACATGCTACATAGGTCTTTGATGTGTTGTGCATGAACTTTCAACTCAACATACATGTATTGAGTTTATTCTACCATGTGGAATAACACCTAGCATCCTTTAAATTGGTGACATGTTATGGAATTTTTTAGTGGAACTACATAATTGGAAGTTGTTAAGACCCTAATGTCCTAACCATATATTATAATTTTTACAATTTAATGGTCTTTGTTAGTTAGTTAATTTTATCAATCCTTTCTATGTAATCCAAAACCTTGATTAATAAGAATATTTATTAAATAATTTTGGTGCTTATGTAAAGTTGACCCTTGAATATTAGGGTTACATTTTTAATCATATTAGGGTTAGGGTTGTGATGCATATATATTGATGTTGTAAAGAAGGAAATTAATTCTTATATATATTTTATTTTAGGATCTATTCTTAAGGAGGTATCCCCCTCTAAGAGGTTTGAGATATCCAAATATAAGAAAGGTTTACAATTATTTATAAGTTCATTGACTAACTTAATTCATTTTTGCATATTGTTATTTTGTTTGGTTTATTTTTACAAGGAGGTTCATAACAAGTTGGTATCCAAGATATTTCTATGGTTTTGTTCCATAGTAAAGACAATAGGTTTTGGTTTTATAACATTTCCCATCCTATGTTAAAACATTGTCTAATTAGGAAACTAGTGATAAAAAAGTGGTAACAAAATTCTAATCTCTAAACTTTTTGCCCCAGATATGCCTAATTTTTATTCCTACAAGTAATTTTTTTTCTTTTGAGTTAGAAATTGTATTCTAATAGTTTTACAATCATATAATTTTTTCTTTATTGGCTAAGCCAAATCATTATTATTGGTGAACCAAGGGGTGTCCCCCAAATATGTAGCCATCAAATAACACTATATAAAATATTTTAGCTTCTATGTACCTTTTGATTTATAAGAAACACCTAGGTTTTTTATTTTTCTAGAGGAAGCCTTCAATTGATTGTAATCTATGATGCACCAATAAGTGTTTAACCCTAATAAATTACTTGTACCATACTTTAGAGATGAGATAATTGGATACAAGATGATTCAATCCTCCATAGTTAAAGATCTTAAATATTTAGCTAACACTGTTGTGAATGAGATCAATAAATTGGTAAGCTCATAGACCAAAAACACCCTCTATTATCCTTCCCTATGATATCCCTAGCATTCTTGGTCATGGATCAAAAGTTGATTTTTTGGAAACATAGTACCAAAAAAAGCTAGAATGGGTTTGGATTGAGAGATAGAAATTTTGAGCATAATGGATTTGAGATTATGTGATAAATCTAAATCTACTCAAAATATCAATCCACTATTAAAGTTTTGAACCAATTAGGAATAAAATGGAAAGGAAAATAAAGCATTCATACCTTGATTTTATCCTAAAAGCTAAATGCTCCAAATCATGATCAAATGTATACAAAATGAAAGGATTGGATTGATTACCTTGACTTAGATTTTTGACATGGTGATGCTTGATTGTGGATGTTTGATTATAGATTGATTTGACATGAAGATAGTATGAGAATTCAAGTTAGTTTCCATGGAGGGATGGGTTGTTTAAATATAAGGAGGGAGAAATCAATGGTTGAGATTCAAATTTGGATGAGGGTTATCTAAGGAATTTAAAATTTCTTGGAAGCCTCTAGATTTAGGGGCTTCTAAAGAAGAGGGGTGAGAATAGAAAGGAATATAGAATCCTCCAATTATAGAATCCTCTTAGGGATTAATTAGGCTTAGGTATGGATTAGATAGGGATTAGGTGGATTATTAGGGACTAGGGGTGTAAGTGAGGCTACTGTAGGTGGGTAAATGGGCCATGGGAATTTACAATTCCCAAATAATAGATAAGTAGGATTAAGATGGGATAATAGGGATTTGGGATAAATTAATGAATGAGTGGGATAGAATAAGGTTAGTATAATGAAGAAATATTGAAGGGGGATGTCAGATAATTGATTAAGAGGAGGGATAAATTAAAATATATGAGATGAGTGGAATTAGTGTCAACTAATAGGAATATTAGTGATAATAATGTAGGCGAGTGAATTTAGATGCATATATTTTTCCCCTCTTTGGAAGGGCATTGTGAATGAAGTGAAGTGGAAGGAATAATGGTCTTTCAAATAAAAACCATTTTATAGATGAATGTTAGAATAAAATGGTGTTAATGGATATGATGCCCTCTCGAGGGGACATGCAAAGAAGAATAAGATGGGTGGTTACTCAAAAGAGGAAATGAGGGATGGGATGAGATGGATAGGTGAGGGGATGGGATGCCAAATGTAAGATAGAAGATGAAGAAGATAAAGTGAACTTGAGTAATGAGCTACAGGTTGATGATGCCCCTAGAAAAGATATATGCATAAGGAGTGAATATGATGGGTGTTACGATTATCGACACATCCCAAGGGGAATCAACTATAACATGATGATGATAGGATTAAAGGGCTGTAAGATTTAGACGTATCCCAAGTAAGGATATATGCAAGGGAGAGATATAGGCTAGGATAAGACTAATTTGATAAGATTAATGAGAAAGAAGGATGATGTAATTGAGTGACCAACATATTATATTACATCAACTTGATGAACCATTAATGTTGATAAATTTATGTGTCATCTTATGCCCCAATCTAGGGAGGAAATGTAAACCACATATGATTAATTCACCAATCAGTGATTGATAGAAGAAAAAATGGATATTGGGATTTGTCGGTCCCAATCGACAAGTGCAGATGATTGATAAAAAGATTAAGAATATGATTATATAGAATGGTGATTCATCAATTGATTGATTATAGCTTAAATATTTGATAGATGCAAGATAAAAAGATGATGGAAGATAAGATAGATGAGATGATGGACGATGAAGAAAGAGGAGATAGTGGCCGAGATATCCTTGGGTATTGAAAAGTGACCAAGTGCTACCTACATAATCTAAAAAGACCTCAGGCTGATGTAGTTCTGAATAGAAGATAATGAGGAAGATGAGGATTAATGATTAGAGGATGATGTAAGTGATTAAAACATGTGAATCAGATGATGATATGAGGATTATAAGATTGGTCATTAGTCAAATGGGTCAAGAGGATTATATTAGTGATGGGGATTAGGATGATTAGATGAATGATGAGGGTATAGGTGATCAAGCCATCACAATTGTGATAAGGTTCATCGTAGTCTAAGTAATCTAATATATATGGCACTTGGAAGTATACCCCATGATATAGATATGACCAAGAGGACATTGTGCCAAAGTGCATGGGAAAATAGTGAACTCTACATCCTCAAGGGAAATTATAAGCATTATGGTAGCTTTGGTGTCCTCATAGCATCCTTGTTCATTACCCAATAGAAAAAAAGAGATAGGATGCAAATAAAACATAAGATACAAAATATATATACATGATATTCAAACAAGACAAACAAAACAAACAAGTAACACAAACAAATATCTATATGCATGTCACAATATCTTGTCTAAGGATGGGATGAGTGATTGGACTAAGATGTTTATGATGATGATTTGGGACTAGGATTTAGATATGATGATCATGATTAGGTTTAGGATGAAGTGTTTCCCCTATTTTAGGATGAAAGGATGGATAACGTGATAAGGTCTTTGAATATTGATTTGGTCTTGAAATCAAATCAAAAAGTGGCCAAGGAAGGTGGTTTAGAAAAGTGATGACCAAGGATTACCAATAGACAAGGTCCTATAGGAGTCTAATCTAGCAAGGAGACTAGGAGATGATGGGATCTAATACCTTTTATACTAGAAAAATAGTGATTGGATGGGTGATAGATATGAAAAGACAATGATGGGATTAATTACCTTCTACACTAGAAAAGAGGTGATATGATGGGTGCTGGGTGTGAGGAGGCCTTGATAGGGAAATGATGGGAACCATATTAAATTCTTTGACAATGTTATATGTGCCAATAATACCAGGGCCAAGGATGAGATTGAAGATATGAAGGAATGGGTGACCACTAGATTGGATTTGAAGACTAAATATTAATCAATGGGAAGATAGACAAATGATGTAGAGATGGATATCAGATGGTATGGAGATGGATGCAACTAGGGGACTAGATATAAGATAAGACACCATGGGTTATTTTTGGATTTTTCATGTTTTATGATTTTTAGGGTTTTTTGATAGATTTCAATTTTTAAGGATTTTTGGGATATGTATGTATGCTTTATAAATGGGGTTACTAGCAAAGGGAATACCAAGCCTAACAACTAGGATGAGAATGGATGGAATGATGGATGATGTCTATAAAAAGATGAGGGGATGGGGACCAAGGAATAATGGACTAGGGATTGCCAATGACCACATCGTGAAGGAACCATATGTTTAGTTGCCTAAGTATTCATTGGAAGATATGCCAAGATGATTTCAAAACATCTCTCAATACAACTTCTACTTCCTTACAAAGGTCAAGATAAGAAGGATCGTAGATAAGATGGAGGACATGATGGCAGATGATGGATAGGAAGAATAGATGGAGGGGATGGACAAGGGATGGATTGACAAGAGATGGGTGTGATGGCTAAAAATGATGGATTTTTCCCCCAAGTATTTGAGGTATAATGTGGATAATAGAGTATTCTACCATGATGATGGAAACCAGTTTTCATCATGGTACTTGCCCAAGGTGCTAGAAGACTAGTTTTCACCATTGGATGAATGATTTTTATTTCACTTTTTACTTTAATTTTTTTTTTAATTTTAAATTTTTAGAATGGTATCTCAATTTATTGGAGAAGGGTGAGATGTAGGAATGCTGACACTAGATGTGATATCTAGCCAAAACCTATTCTAGATATATATGATGCTAGAATCAGGTCTTGGTGGCTTTTATTGACTTTTGATTTAACATCCTTCAAACATTTTAGTTAGGTGTATTTGTAACCCATACAAGGAACAATACTACCTAGGGATGTGAGATATGGTGTGGATGGGAAGATGTCATTATTATTATGATGGGATATAGGATGTGAATGATGAACATGATCAAAATGGTTGATATACTAAGATGGGGAGTGAAAATGGGGTTCGACAGTCACATATACCATTAGATATGAAGGAGGGGATTATTTATATTGGTCCCATGAGATCAAGGGATCTAAGACCTTTGATTTGCTAATTCTTTGATATAGATATTAAGAGGATGATCATCCCTATGATTATTATTTTTGACTTTATCTTGAATTGCTAATTGGATTTGAATTTGATTGTCCCCTGGTGCTTGATTTTGGGCTTCACCAAAGGAGATTGATTTTTTGACTTGATATATGATTATTTTGACTTTGATATGCCCCTAGTGATGGATTTTTGGATTCACTAGGGGAAGACATTTTTTATTAGGCTGATGATTTGATTTTGCTTGATTTTGATTGATAGGATCAAAGATGATTTGATCATGACTTATGATTATTGGATGATGGTCTTGGATATTTGTATTTATGGTAGATAATATGGAGTGCAAAGGGGAATCCAATGATGCATCTTCTTCTTCTTCTTCTTCTTCTTCCTCTTCCTCTTCCTCTTCCTCTTCCTCTTCCTCTTCCTCTTATTCTTCTTCTCTGACTCAAGTTGAGGGTGTGGAGAGGGCATCTGCTTCTTAGGGTATTCCTTTGGTGCAATATATGTGCCTATCCCCCATCCTTATTCTTCTAAATCCTCTAGCTCTTATTTATATATAACTATTATAGGTGCATAAGAGGAGGGATTTTACCTTTTTACCTTGGCCTTCTTGCCCCTTTCTGGTGGCTCTAAGGTAGATGCTTCTCTTTCTGAGGTGATCTTCCTTTGCAAGCACCTCTAAATTTCCTTCAAGGTTTCTCCCCTTTTCTTCTTATGGGTTTCCTCACTTACATCAGGTGCTGGGGTCACTTTTTCTCTTATTCAAAATAGAAGATCGGTGTTGCCTATTACGTTGGATGCTTGAGCCACCTTCTTCCTCATCTTCATCTCATAGTAGAGCTTATGGATGTAGCTGATTATTATTACTATGAGGATGAGAGTGATGTCAGGGATATCCTCCTCATCCTCCTCATCCTTGGTGGCCTTCAAATTGGTGTGGATGAACTAGTGTTGAGTCTATACCTCTCCATGTCTAGTTATCCAACTGGGATTTCTATCTATTGTACATTGGGGATTCATTACATCACCTTGATAAAGTATTTCACTGAGAAGACATAAGGTAGTTTTAGCCACCCAGACCTTGTTCCATCCTTTAGTGTTAGGCACACTACACAGTAGTGGTTCATCATGGTGAAAGCCATTGTTCTAAATAAACTCTATAGTAACCCTTGAGGAATGTGCCATTCAAGCCCAAAGGCTTCTATGTATTAGGTGCACCACTTCATCACCCATGCTTTATACTTTTCATCGATAAAGGTAGGGTAAGTGAATTCATGGTATTTATGTGTCGAGGATCCATTATTCTCTAGGAAAACCCACAAGTTATTTCCCTCCCCATCTATAACTCCTATCTCCTTTATGATGATGAGGATGAAGATGGATCCCCACCTAAAAGTCCCCTTAGAGGTGTGGCATTTGGTAGTGTTTTTCAAAAATTCATCTGCTATGAATTTGGTAATATTGAACTAGATCCCTTACACCATATGGTATGTAATGCATAAGTAGGTCTTAGACACATCAATCCACTTCCCACTCAGACATAACATGGTGCTGATCAGGCACAAAGCTGCTCTTGTCCTAGGGTCATTGTAATCTTTGATGGGGAAGGCAAAACCCCCTTTTAATAGTTCATCAACTGGGTGACATGCTCTACTTCTTCTTCATGATTCATCAACTGATAAATGTCCCTCCCAGTATTTGGGAGCCTAGTTATCTTCTTGATTAGTTACGTCAAGATTTTCATGCACCTACCTACATAGTACATGTGGTCCTTATGGATGCATGAAAGGAGAAACTATACAAGCTATCTTAGCTTCCCAAAGTAAGGTAAAATGTAGAGCTAAGTTACACCTAAAGATGTTAGTTTGTCTCTAATTGAGACATCAAACAATGCATCCCCCTATGGCATCTTACACCTAGTATCTACCACCCAATCTTGCACCAAATCTTGGAGATGGATAGAATTATGGTGGTTATACTCCTTGAGCTGATAGTTGTGTGAAAAAGAGATAATACTTTCTCCCACCATTACCTCAATGGGGAACTACATGTATTGATAAGACATTTTGGTGAGTGCCTCTAGGTTAATCAAGGTGATGCTCACTACTTTGATGGGTTGCATTATGGTATTTGTAGCCTTTGTCTCCTTAAAATGGACCCACTTGGGTTCCATCTGATCTTCAATAGAGCTCCCAATCTTCTGCTTCCTCACCATTCTAAAGCGATTAGAATTAAGCTTTGGGAGGTTAAGTTTTCTAAAACCCCTAATAGTGACCCTCAGGTAGTTCATCTTGGCCTATCTCTCTGACTGTTACTTTCTCTCACTCATTCTTGTG
Source organism: Torreya grandis (assembly GCA_037957365.1). Lineage (NCBI taxonomy): Eukaryota > Viridiplantae > Streptophyta > Pinopsida > Cupressales > Taxaceae > Torreya > Torreya grandis. The sequence continues at coordinate 888,426 of JARHVA010001865.1, read as the reverse complement.
AATGCACTTTCTTCTCAATGTGCCTCAGTTCATGCTAGGTTTTTTATGTCAAGTCTTTTATGGCAACTTGGTTTTTTCTCTCTTCAACTCTCTTTGAGTTTGTATAATTTCAATTTTTTTAATAGAGTGTAACCTAGCCCTTTTGTGTGACCATGCCTTTATACCCTCTTGGTTGACCAACTACCTTTTTGGTAGGTGTTTATGACAAGGGTTGTAACATATTTCAAGAGAAGCAAAACAAATCTTTAAAATCCTCTCAGATCCTTCATCATCCTTACATTCAATGTGTGGCATCGTGTTGTTGGCTCACTTATTATTTCCAATGGTATTTTTGGTGATGTGATTAGTTGTTCAATTAGTCATTTCCTACCAAATCATCGGTGGATGCTAGATGTCTTAAATAACTTCTTTATATGCTTGTCACTTGGTGCAACCTTTGCCTTTCTTGTGGTAACTTGGGCACAACACCTTATATGTGCATGATTCAACCTCCTTGGTTCCACTTCTTTTTCTAGCTATGAATTTATCTCTAGTGTGTTTTTCTCTCCTTGGTCAAATTTATACACATTGTCTTGCCTTATCTCATCCTACCCCATATAAATCCCTTGCATTGGCCCTCTAACACTTATTGTATATAAGCACTGCTACTCATACTGCTTATGCAAGGGCTTCTTTACTTGTGTCCTCTAATTAGTCAAACTGTCCACTCTTCATGCCTAAAAACATAGGTGTTTAGCCCTAGGTGCTTGAGAAAATAAATGAGCTCAACTCACTTGATTGGTATTATGCTTAGAGGTGCTAGTCTTGTCTTGGTGTGAGCCTCTAACCACCTACTACTTTGGTTACCCTATTAAAGAATCATAAAAAATTAGTTTACTTATGGGCTTGGTTTATGCCATGCTTATATATGGTCATTACACTCAATATAACTTGTGACCAATAAGTCAGTGTTCTTATGGTGCAAGCACCACTATACTACTTATATAATTAAGTGATTTCCATTGAAATGCCTGGGGAGCATTTTTCCAGTGAGCGTGCACAGTTTGCATGTGGTAGTATCCAATATGTGATGGATGCTGTAGGGACCCATCCATCTTATCTATAGTTTTCCTAGGTGCTTAAGATACATTGAGTCATAGAGCAATACTAATGCCCCTTTAGTTAATTCTTTATACCTCATGTGTTTATTGTGCCAACTCTTCTAATGTGCCTTTTTAATTTGTTGACTCCATTATCCTTAAGCGTGCTTCTTATCTAAGCACTTCAAGTCCTCTATTATTGCCTATAGAGACTCTTAGTCATCTAAGTGACCAATGCATGCAATGTGCAATGATGGAATGATAAATTCCATTAGCAGGATGGCTTCTATGCCAAACACTAGTTGGAATGGTGTTGCCTTGTTTAGGTGCTTATAGTTTGTGTGGTAAGTCTGTAATAACACAAAAACTTAGTCATCCTAATCCTTACACCCAATGTCACATATCTTATTGAGGCATGTCCCCAAGATTTTGTTAAAGGATTTAGACATGTCATTGGCTTGTAGGTGATAGGGTGTTGTTTTGTGGTGCACCACCATGTACTTAGTTAGGAGAATTCACACCATTTTATTTATGAAATGGGTACCCCTGTTGCTTGTCAAAATTAATGGGCACCTGTACCTACTTATGATATTCTCCCATATAAATCATGTAGCTATTGTATCTATGTAGTCTTTGGTTGGCACAAACTCATCCCACTTGGTGAAATAATTAGTAGATGTCAGAATGTACCTTAAACCTGTGCATCAAGCTATGGGAGTGATTGGCCCAACAAAGTCAATGGCCCATTTTTAAAAAGGATCCTAGGCAAGGATAGGGATGAGAGGCATCTCATCTTGAGCATTAGGTTTTCTTATATGCTGGTATATATCACATGCCTTTATGCACTCCTTAGAATCTTGAAATAGGTTTGGCCATCGCAAACCTGACTGTAAGATCTTCTGCATAGTTGCATCATCAACGTAATGGCCTCTTGCGATTCCCTCATACACCTCTTACAAGATGGAGTCCATTTTATGCTTAAGAACACATTGACATAGGAATTCATCTCGACTCATTTTGTATAGTTCCCCCTCAATGAGTAGGAATGGGGTGGTGTGAATAGTGAGTTATTTTTTCTCTTTCTCGATCATGGTCTTGGGTGCTAGTCCAAATGTTAAGATGATAATGATCTTTGCTAGGTCCTCAAGAATGTGTTGGAACATATATAGTTTCACATCTAGCATATCATCTTTAATTGGTGTTTCTACATCACCAAATTTGATGCACGAGAAATGGTTAGGCCCTACATTCTACTTTCTAAGCTTAATGATAATGGAAAACTAGAATTCCTAGAAAAAAACTATCCATCAACATAGGTGCCCATGTAACACTAGCTTATTTATGAGGTATTTGAATGCTTCATGATCAGTGAAGAAAATGAATGTGGTAGTCAGTATGTATTGTCTAAACTTCTATAGGGCATACACCATGACAAGCGCTTCTTACTCCATTGTCATATAGTTGCACTCTGCTTGGGTAAACTTTTTGTTCGTGAAGGAAATTAAATGGTACATTTTTCTCTTTTTTGGTTGCACTAGAATAGTGCCAATGGTAGATCTAGAGGCATCAACATGGGTGTGAAATGGGGTCATCCGATCTGGGAATTATAATATTGATGCATTGGCTAGTTTTAACTTCAGGGTTTCAAATGCTTCTTCTTGCACCTGGCCCTAACAGAACGGGCCCTCCTTGCACAAGATTTACTCTAGAGGTGATGCAATATTTTCATAGATCCTAATGAATTTGCTATAGTAGTTGTAATAGAATAGGAAAGCATGAACATCATTTTATGTCGAAGGGTCCTGGAGTAGAATGATAATGGTAATCTTTATCGGGTCTACTAGTAGACCATCCTTGTAGACAATGTGCTCAAGAAATGTTCCAAAGGAGTTGTAAAGACACACTTATTTAAGTTTAATGAAATTTATAGTTGCCTACATCTTTTAAACATGAGGCATAGGTTATCATAGTGGTCCTTGAGGAGGCCATACATGATCCAATCATCAAGGTATACTTGGAAAAATTGATGAATAAAGTCCTTAAATACTATGATGACTACCTTAGAGAAGATGATTGACACTTTTTTGAGTCCAAAGGGCATCACATTAAATGCAAAAAAACCTCATTTAGTTATGAAGGTTATCTTTGGCTTATCTTCTTCCTCTATTTGCACTTGATGGTATTTGAAAAATACATCAGTGAATGTATATATTTCATAGTTGATGATGCCATGTAAGACCTCATTTGTAAATGGAGTTAGAAAGGGGTTGGTAACATAGGCAACATTCAAGAGTTGATAATCAACACATATTTTAATGCACCCATCCTTCTTTATGCTAATTACCATGGGACTTACCCATTTTGACTCTTGCACCAGATATGTGATCCTTGTAGCTAGCATCCCATCAATCTCTATTTTTACCTTGGAATGGAGATTGAGGTTCATGCAATATGGGAATTTCTTTATGTGTCTCACACCATCCACTTGCTTGATGCTCAGCTTACCCAAGGAAGGGTGGGTTCCATTCATGTCTTGATAGTTTTGAGGAAATAAATCTTAAAATTCCTTTAGGAGCTCTATAATCTATGCCATCTCTACTTTGGACCAATATACACCTATGGTGGCAATCTTAGGTTCACCTTCCATGCTGATGTCCACTTTCATGGTTTTAATTGGTGCATGAAATGGCTCATTTCACACCTAATGGTAGTTTTCCACCCACCTTATCCTTTTTATTGTGTTGATGTGTAGATAAGTAGGGATTTCTTCATCCGAGATGCAATCATCTACTTGATGCACGATCCTTTTCTCTCCTGCTAGAGCCTTCTAGTTGTGCTTTTTCTAAGTCTTATCATTTTATTCACTGGAGTTGCTATTGAGTTCTTTGTCTTCAACAAAGGTGGGGAAAACTAGTCCTTTCTTCCCAAACATGTCTCTAAGATGCTCTTCTAGTATAGTAGTGTCTTTGAACATTGCCTGACATATGACTTGTAATGGCTCAAGCATCCTCAAATATTTAGAAGAAAAGGAAAACATGTGCCCAAACCTCTCTTTTAGTGTATCCAAACTAGAAATCTCCTTGCATGTCTCATTTATGATGTACCAAGCTCACACCTAGGTTTTTAGGGACCTATAAAAGGTATGCACCTATAGGTTCCTCAACACATTTTCACCATAGTTAGTCCATATTTCTTCATAGATGTGCATATGGGCAATGGGGTCTGAATCACTTGAGTAAGCTAATATGTCTAGGTCCTCATTTATCTTTCCAAACCTTATGCTTATTGTGGCCTTGACATCTTAGCATGTTATTGGGCTAGCCTTGTATGCTACCCACCATCAAGAAATAGTGCTCTTTAGTGTATGCACCATTACACCCATTCAATCTACTTCTTTGGGGACGTAAGACTCTAAGTAATTGACATATCTCTCAATAGGTTTGCTTCCTTAATATTTTGGAAGGGTATTAAGTTTTCCCTTGCTTAATCTAAACACTCTTTTTTCAGTCGCCTTGGCGTAAGGAAACCATTTCTACATATTATGCTCAACTTAGATTAAACATATCCTAACCAACCTTGGCACGTTTTTGACCCATTGGTCTCATATGCCTTCTTAACCCATTGGTCAAATGATATTTCCATTGTATCAGATATTGATTAGCCATCCTCCCATTTGAGCACTTTTTGATCTTCAGGCTATAAAAACTCAATGCCCTATGCCATGATATTGTATATATGGTTGATCTCTTCATCAAGGTCAACAATCTCAACATATGGTGGCCCTTTACCCTTTGAAAGGGGGAGCACAACCCTCTCTTTTCCAATCTCAAAAGTCATGTAACACTTCATAAAGTGCATGTCCTTGTTATTTGTGTAGCACCATGGTCTGCCTAGGAGCACTAGGTAGTTATCATGCTCTACCAATTCTATTACTTCAATTTCAGCCTAGAATTTTGTACCCATGATATCTATGATGGCACCTTTCAAGACCCCAGTAGGTTGTACTCTAGTTTTGTTTGCCATGAACAAGCTTTAAGGGGATGGACTTAAGGGCAGTATTCCCATTTTTTCCCAAGTAGTTTTGGTCAAAATATTAACCTTAGTGCCTGTATTGATGATGACCTCACATAATGACCATTCATCAATGGTTGAACTTATCATTAGTTCCTAGTCATACTCAGCATTTTGAGTATGATGAACCTCATACACCCACTCCAAGTGTGGCACTATGATTTCAATCCATTTAGGCACAACCTCATCCTTTGGCATTTCTATCTATTTCATCAACAAATCCTTTAATAAAGGAAACATTTCCTCTATCTTCAAGAGGCATAATATCTCTACTAATTATTATACCTTTATCTCCTAGTTATCCCTTTTTTGGTGTGAAATTGTAGCTTGTGCCTCCAAATCTATAGCTAGTTGAAGCTCATACTAGATTTCTTGAATCATGCTCATGTCCTATTATAGGACATCCTTTTGGGATGCTAGATTAGGATATGGCATTACCTTAAGTTTGGGCCATGTCATATGCTCAATTTAGTTTGATTTTAAAAAATTTAGGCACAACTCTGAGGTTGGTTTGATAGTGGGTTGAGAAGTGAATTTGCTTCTTGTAGTGACTTACACTTTGGGAGTCTCCTTACAGGTTGGTTATGGATTTGTAACCTGCTTTTCCACCTTAGTTTCTCACTTGACCATGGTAGAAACCTTATCAGGCCAACCCTTGGTTAAAATTTTATATAAGTCAGGGCATTCTTTGATTTGATATGGCCCATGACATTACCCATAAGTGGGATGCATCAGGTAGTCACATTAGTAGTAATCAGTTCATCCACATTTATAACATGATCATGGGGGAACCTTCCTCCACCACATCCTCTACCTCACCCTCTTATGCCTCATTGGTTTTCATAGCCTTCACTTTTATGGCCACAACCATCATCACCCTGGTGCATCTATCCTCTAGTTGTAGTGGTTGACTACCGTGCACCTCTCTCTAGGTTTTGACACATTTCATTAATGACATGATAGTTTTCAATTGTGTGGGTGTAGGCATCACATAATTTATAATATATAGATGCATTTACTTGGGTGGTGCATTATAATAATGGGTAGTTATGAACATCTTGGTCTTTATGGCATACCTCACAACATAGAAGTAGCACTCAAACATTTTTCCTTGGGAAATTGCTCTTGCTATGCCCTTAAACCTCATAGGTAGCACACTACATCCCACTGCAAGTGTCACGTGCTGATCCTACTATCATTTTTTTCAATTGCAAGGCCATTGATGTGATTCATGCCTCTATAAATGAAATAATTTCATTGTCTATGCTCCCAATTTCTTTGACCCTTAGTGCAACCTCTAATGCTTCTCTAAGTTCTATGAATGTTTTCATGGATAGCACTCATTAAAATGGTACAAGAAGGCCCCCAAAAACCATTATGCATGTTGAGAGGGGTGGTTGTCATAAGGGAGTTTTGAAAGGAGGGTTTTGAAATGTGCATCGTAGAGGTGCATGCTCTCATATAACCCCTAGATAATTTCTTTTAATCCAACTATGCTCCATTGCTAAAACTCTAGGATGCCAAACTCTTTGAGAAAATCCTCCTTTAGCATGTCATAATCCACCATGGCCTAGTTTGGATCAAACTTTTGATACCAAGTATGCATATGATCCATTAGCGTCATCATAAATGTTGGGATTAGGGAAGCACAATTGATTACTTTTCTATAAGCAATTAAACACGGAATTGAACCAGAATGATTAAGTAACTAGAAACTTGAAACAACAAAGAATATGAGAAACAATACTATCTATATTAATACTCTTCCAGAAAAGAATTACAATGAAGAGACGCCACACTCTTCCACCTTACAGGCTTCCCACACCAAGTGTTCACACTCAAGAGTTCTCTCTCCCTTTCTCAACCACAACTAACTCAACAACTTGAGTTGTTATCCCCTCCTTGATAGCTTCAGCTGATGTCCTTGACCTTGCACCTTGAAAATCTCCTTGACCTTGCTTTATTGCTTCAATGCTTTAGTTGCCTTAATTAAAATACATGCCTCATGGGTCTCTTAAATAAGATCCCAAGCATACAATAGTTAGACTTCTAATTACAATAATTAGAAACACAGACTCAAGACTTAAATTAGTCTTCAACATGCAAACACTCTCAAACCTCTTAAAATTAGATGAGTCTAATTCTGGAAATGCATTTTGGAAACACATGCAAGCGCATGCACACACACAGGTGACCGACATCGGTTGCTATCAGTCTGCTCCTGATCAATGTCAGTCGATCCCTAGTCCCTGTCTGATCGACATCGGCAATACTGCTAATGCCAGTTACTGGTTGAACTCAACAACCTCCTGATTAGCATCTTGGTGAAGCTTTTAGCTCCACAACTTAACAATCTCCCACTTGGAGATAAACAGATGCACTTGTATAGCAACCTCCACTAACCATCTTAGGCACCTCCATCTTCAAGCTCAATTTTGAAGACCAACCACCACACATCCTGTGATGCTACCCCTATCATCCAAGTCCCCTGCCACATCTAAACTTTTTGACAACTCCCACTGCTTTGGAAAACTCAGGTCTACACTAGACCTTATGTGATTTCGAACACTATTCTAAGCTCAGCTTGAACTGTCTAGCCCTTGGTGTGCTTACCGATTTTTCATCCTCTGTATTGAACCCTACCAACACCTTCTTCACATCAGCTCCCACTAGAGACAAAATCAACTTGTGATCTTCCATGTCTCTGAACATACTTATGCCAAAGAATCTTGCTACTCCTAGACTCTTCATGACACCCATCTAAACTAAATTTACCTTTAGTTCAACAACTCCCTATATGTGTAACCCTGCAACAAGCACATAATACAGTAACAGGATAATGTAGCTAATATTACCCAACTTGGTAAAGAGAAACACAATGGTCAAACTTCCATTATCTTATAGCTTACTCAAGACCTTATACATTGGCCTTCCATCTCACGTGTCCATTCCCACTCTTCTTCATCCTAAAAATCCATTCGTCTCTCAGTGCTTTCTTCCAGTTGGCAACTCCATCTAAAAACTCCCATTTGGTTCTTCTCCAAGGAATCACATTCCTCATCCATGCCAAGCTCCCACTATTTCCTAGATCTACCTGCTCTACTTCTTTAATGACTTCCTGGTTCTTGACCATCAGTGAGATAAAAGTAGTGTAAAGAAGGGAAATGATGAATTTGAGGCTTACTTACCCTTTCAATCCTCCATATGGGCACTTGAGACTCCTTGACAGCTTACTGTCTACCCAACATCCATTCTAGTGATCGATCTCAGCCATCTCTCAGTCTGCACCTGATTGACATCGATTCCATGTGATTAACTCTACCGATGTCAATTCCCCTGACTAACATCAGTTCCACCTACCCGACACTACTGACTGTGCTGGTCTGCACATGACCGACATTGGTACCTACCTGATCGATGTCGGTTCCATTTGATTGACATCGATAACTGTGTTTCCCTGTAAGTGATGACTTTTTCACCCGCGAGCTCATCTTGGATCAAAACCCTATCCAAACTACCCTGCTCAAAATTATTTAGCCCCTGTGACTGTTCTCTGTCCATCATCTCCTCCATAAACACCAAGGCTTCCTTGTTCTTGTCAAAAACATCAAATTTATGTTTCCTGCAATGAACTCGATCTATGCCCTCCGAATCTGAACTCATACCCTTTGACTCAAGAACATGCATCTCCTTCTTATTCATGTGACCAAGCCTATTAAGCCACATCTCTAAATCTACAGCTAAAGTAGATAAACCAAAAGGAGAATTAGTAATACAAGTATATAGGTAAAGCATACCTACTTTCTTACCTCTTGCTAAAACAAGTGCACCCTTGGAAACCTTCTAAGAATCCACTGTGAGGGTTATTGTGCATCCCTCATCACCTAACTTTCCTACAGAAACCAAACTCTACTTCAGGACTGGGACATGCATAACCTCCTTCAACACCCATGTGTTGCCCGTCTGTAATTCTAGCTTCACTTTCCCTTTGCCAACCATTTGACAAGGCTTACCATCCCCTAAATAAAGTTCTCCAAAGTCTCCCTAGACATACTCATGGAACAAATCTCTATTTGGGGTTGCATGAAAAGAAGAACTAGAATCTAAAACCCATGATTCTAGTCGACTATCCAAAGAAAGTATGAGAGCATCCTGTGCCATAATACCTTCATCTTTTGCTTCTTCATTACCTTCATGTTGATTTTCTGTATCCTTTAACCAATAATATTTCTTTGTGTGTCCTCTCTTTTCACAAAACTAGTAGGTGATACCTCCATTTTTGGATTTGGATCCCTTTTCCATCTTTGACCTTGATTTCCCTTGCTTGACCTTCTCTCTTTACCTTCCCCTACTTTCAGCACTTAAAGCATTCCCTGATGATTCACCTGTGCTTTTCCTACAAATATCTTCATTCAAGATTACACTAACTACATCATCAACTTTTAAGATTTTAGAAGCAGATGCAGTATTACTTACTGCCATTACCAAACTCTCCCAACTTTCAGGTAATGAATATAATATTAAGAGAGCCTTTATTTCATCATCAAAAACAATATTGACTAAATTTAACTGGTTTACCAAACCATGGAAATCACTAAGATGACTATATACCGATCCACCTTCCTACATTTGAAAAGTAAATAGTTGCTTCATAAGAAATACCTTATTTGAAGCTGAGGGCTTTTCATATAAATTTGCCAAAGATTCTATCAACTCTTCCATTGTCTTACACTGTGATAAGTTGGAAATCACAGACGATGCAAGGCTCAACCTTATAGATCCCAGAGCCTTTTGATTAAGAACCTTCCATTCTTCATCCTTCATGTCTGTGGGCTTGCATGCAACCCCACCCAATGGTAAGTACAAATATTTTTGATATAGATAATCTTCTATCTGAATCCTCTAATGTTGATAATTCTTGCCGTTAAACTTCTCCATTCATAGCCTACTTTCTTCTGCCATTGCTATACTCCCACTCAATCAAAAATCCCTGAGAATGACCTGTAATCAAATAATAACCTGCTCCCTGCAACCTTAGCTCTGATACCACTTGTTGGGATTAGGGAAGCACAATTGATTACTTTTTTCTAAGCAATTAAACATGGAATTGAACCAGAATGATTAAGTAACTAAAAACTTGAAACAACAAAGAATATGAGAAACAATACTATCTGTATTAATACTCTTCCAGAAAATAATTACAATGAAGAGACGCCACACTCTTCCACCTTATAGGCTTCCCACACCAAGTGTTCAGTAATTCACACTCAAGAGTTCTCTCTCCCTTTCTCAACCACAACTAACTCAACAACTTGAGTTGTTATCCCCTCCTTGATAGCTTCACCTGATCTCCTTGACCTTGCACCTTGCAGATCTCTTTGACCTTGCTTTCTTGCTTTAATGCTTTACTTGCCTTAATTACAATACATGCCTCATGGGTCTCTTAAATAGGATCCCAAGCATACAATAATTAGACTTCTAATTAAAATAATTAGAAAGATAGACTCAAGACTTAAATTAGTCTTCAACATGCAAACACTCTCAGACCTCTTAGAATTAGACGAGTCTAATTCTGGAAACACGTTCTGGAAACACATGCAAGTGCATGCACATGCACAAGTGACCGATGTCAGTTGATGTCAGTCTGCTCCTGACCGACGTTAGCCAATCCCTGGTCCCTACCTGATCGATGTCGGCAATACTATCGATGCCAGTTACTGGTTAAACTTAGCAACCTCCTGATTAACATCCTGGTGAAGCTTTTAGCTCCATAACTTAACAATAAATTGAGTGGCCTTACACTCTGATTGGGTAATTCCCCTAACACACCATTGTAGTTCACACTTGAGCACATGCTCAGTAGCATTTTCAATGTCATGGTACTCTAACAAATGGATTACCATTTCATAGTAAATTTTCTAAGCGGGTGCTTGACCCTAGGGTGTTTGCCCTCTTGGAGTCTAAGTTGGAGGTGCTCCTTTGATCCTTGGGTTGGATTGCATCCCAACTACTATTGGTTACACCATAGAGTTAGTGGGTGAAAAATTGCTCCCTATTTGTGCAGAGCCACCTCCACTAGGCTATTGCCTACTTGGTACAGCTGACATCCTTTGAAATAGGATGGTAGTAATTACCTTATTAATCATTTGACTAGGGCTCCTTGTACTTAAACTCATGATTGTAGTTTTTGAGGTGTCCTTTAATTATTCATAATAGAGTATTTATTCAATCACTAGTTCTTCCCTTATGGATTGGAATATGTCAAAATCTACTATGATACTAGCTTCAGTTATCAAATTTCTATCTTATTGTACTGGATCTAGCACATGAGCATGTGTTTCTAGTTTGAAAGGGGTGAGTGCCTCTAGTGCATCCTATGTTGCATGGTCTTCTAGGAACCCACTGCAAATCTCCTCTATGGAATCTTGAGATTTCTCTACAACTTCATCCCTTCTTCCATGACAGTATTGTATTTCAAGGGATCCTTCCCTATGCCCTTCCTAGTCTTTACTGGTTTCCTCAACACTTCCAAGTTCTAGACCCTCATCAATCTATGCCTCCTTTTATTATAATTTTACCTGCAGAGCTCTTGATTTTCTAGTTGCTCATTTCTTTCCATATGCACTTCACTTTTACTTCCCCTTCTCATCATCAACACCTACTCATACATGTATGGATTTTAGCCGATCATACTTATGATTTCCATTCTGTAATCTACTAGAAACTTCTTCAATTCAGTGCCAAGCTCTCTCAAAAATGTGCCTCTAGGTTCATGATAAAGTTCATTCTCCACTTTTTTAGGGTAGGAGTATGTTGACACCATAAATTCTATCACATAACTATTCAATACCCCATTCTACGAATGGTCAATAGTGCATGTCCACACATCATCTATGTTCTTTAGCCTTTCTAGGTGCTCTTCTATAAACTCATGGTGATGGCCATATCTTTGCCATCTATACGTGCTATAAGTAATCAATTATTTGTATACATGTTTTGGTAACTCACAAAAGATTACTTCATACTATAGATCATATAGGTAGGTCTACACCCATACTCTTGGCTCCTAAATTTGGTAGGTTGAATACTTTTATGCAAAGCTATCCTAAAATTGTTCCATCTAATGCTCAATGTTCTCAAGTGAGATTTGATGCATTTATCCATCGCACCATTACAACAAAAAATTCAATACGCATCCTGACAATAGAACCAAAATGTTGTAGAAAGAGTTAGTCTCTTAGAGTAGTGCCCATTATTCTTAGTAACTCACCCTACTAGTTCAACACTTTAAGGTAACCAAATGTAAGGCTTAGTAGTAGGTTAGGCATAACATCTAGTTCATCTATACACTAACATCTAATTCACTTAAGGTGCAAACCTTGAGTGCTTATCTGAAGTGCATTGATGAAAGGATCAGGGCTCGTATTGGGCTAGTTGGAACATAGTGTAACTTTGGTTTGGTTAATGGGGCATGTCATGGGGGTTCATGGTGCAAGGTTGTTTAATGATCAAGTTAACAGGTGCTAGATAAAGCTATGGTTTGGTTCCTGACCATAGTGGCACACATCTAGTCTGGCAGTTGATCTAGGTGCTAACTAGGTCAAGGTTTTTAGATGACATTCTCATCTTTACTTGAGCTACTTGGATTGTTTATCTTGAAAGGCCTGGGTCACTTAGATTTTATTTTAAGTTGGGTTATTCCCAATAGTGGGTTATTATGCATCGTGAAGGTCATTGCAATTGGATTCATAGATATTCAAGTGATTCATCTAATTACCACTAATACTAGTAAAGAACATATAGATCACAACCATATTCAAATATTAAATATTATATTCAAAGATATTATTCAACACATATATCCTTCAAGTGATTGATTTCATTCATATTTCAAATTGATAGTTTACAAGATCAATCCAAGCCTAAGCTCGATGTGATAACATTCATGTCCAATAACTCATAGGTGAGCTTAGACTATACAAGGTTGGTTGTACCAGTAGAAGTATAAACTATCCTAGTTTGTACTCTAAATAAATTTTTGTAGAGCTTTGATATGCTTTGTTCTCCCCCTATCCTCCCATACTCCAAGTTTTCTTTATAGCCTTTGGAAGAATCTGAGCTAGGCTAGATGAGTGCACATTGAGTGATGAGGTGTTGCTGGGGTTGATCATTCTATCATCTCCATGACTCTGCCACCATGCTCTTACTTGAGAGTCATCCGTCCAAAATTTAGGTGAGAAGCAACTACTCAAACAACTAGTGCAAGATTCATGGGATTCCTTTAGCTGGCACAAAAAAGATAAAATCTGAGTAATCATTACACATGATTGCCTCACACCTGGATTTGACATGTTGGTGTGGGAACACTACTTATAAAAAAGGAGACCAACATGTAAACTATGTATTCTATCATTGGGGGTAAAGATTATTCATTTTTACCCTCCCTAGTTTAATAATTAAGCTCTAGTTTTATGAAATAGATAGTAGTGAAGAATGGCTTGACGACCATGATAGAGGCATCTCAATGAGTAGGTTCAAGAGCATAGTCAACCATAGGATCAAGGGAAGATGGTGAGTATGATTCTCATTGGTCAAATTTATCATTTAAATGTATTTATTATTAGACATAGATAAGAGTGGTGATTCTATTAATTTTGTAGTGAAATAACCCCTCTGGGTTAAACTAGAATTAGGTCAAATATTTTTTTAATCATTAACTCATTAAAAAATTTCCTTTACTAATTCTAATAACAAATGATATTTAACTAAATGCATCAATAAATAAACTATTATTTAATCATCAGGATGAACATATGATTTATTTGGTTAATGATCACTATAATGAATACATATTTGCTTTTGCAAGTAAGTCATAGAATAGTATCATAATACACAAATTAAAAATAAACTAGTGTTGGAGTAAATATCACAATTGATACAAGAATAAATAACCAATTAATAAAACTATAAAATTTATATCAAATAGTATAAGTATGTATTATTACATAACTGACTATCAAATTATAAATTATACAATGTTCCATAGAACATACGAGTCTAAATGAACTCGTTATTATCCAAAAGTCTTTATGAGTATAGCCTCTATCAGTTGACTATTGGAGGAGAGGGAAAATATCATTTGAGTGATTTTACACACCAACCATGGACCATAGATACCCCACACAATCTCCTAACTAGGGAATAACCTTCCCTTCATGGATGAAAAAATAGTGATGGTACGAGAATCAAGAATTTCAACTAGAACTCATGTGCTCTAAGATAACTATTACATATAACATATCGTAAAGAAATATGTTCTAACATGATATCATGAAAAACATACAAACTAAATAAAACATGTGAATTGATAATGTTTTAATTATAAACATTACTCTATCTAAAGTTTTATTGTAGTTTTCAGATCTTTAAGATCAGTCAAATTCACATACATAACTCAATTAGATTACCTCAAATATGTCTATTAATGAAAATAAGTACGTACATGAAGTCTATCTCATCTACTTGTTTAGTGTCATTAATATTAGATTAATTCAAACATAATTAATACTAAATCAAAACATTTAATTAATAGATTTCAATACAAAAATGCTTCTATGTATATGAATACAAGGAAATCAGATAATCAACATATATTCTATTATATGCATATAAATAGTACAAAATAACTAACTAATCATAATCATAACCTTTTAATTAAATCAATGAATTATTCATAACATAAGAACAACTAAAATAGTCTAATAATCCCTATCATGATGTCAGATCACATCTATATGTATCCTCATACAACTCATTAATGTCTAATTTCCTTTTAAGTTTCATACACATACACTATCTATACCAGGTAAATACCCTGATACACATATAAATAAAATTACAGAGTGTATCATGATTAAAAATATATCTCTAAATATTTCTCCATTACATAAACATATGTATTCAGTCATATTAGGACACCTAATATTCACTTTTATAAACATATAGTCTATATAAGGTAAAACTTATTAAATTTTTTTTTCTATTATATTCATCATTCTACAGGATTTAGCCTAAAGTTCCAAATAGATCAACACATATAAGTATAGATTCCTATATTTGTATGTCCATATATATATACACACACACACGGGTCTTATGAAATTCGTTCATTGACCCCTATTTTTTATATATAAGCATATATATATTTATACAAATATAAATATTATTTTAATTAACCCAAGGTAATAAATTTCAATAAGAGTCTTAACTTGCTCAAAGAAAAACATACAAGTTCATTTATAAACCATTGTTATAAATTAGACACCCAAATTTTGTCTATAGGAGAAATCCATCCTTGAGTTCAAATGCTTATAACCACCAAATTTAATTCATGCACAAGGGTTTATGTTAAATTATAAATACATCCTATTTTTTGTATCACATTTATAACAAAAAATATATAAGTATATCCAAGTGGTTCGAAAATCTAACATGTTAACAAAAACCTTCAACTTGCCATAGTAGGCTTCAAATTAAAATAACACCCAATCCCAAAATTTACCCAACATGAACAAAGGTTTAAAAATAATAAAGTTTCCATTTCCATTCTTTATAGTTTTATTCTAGGTTGACTCACACAGGCAAATAAAAGAAAACCATGCCTTCTATTTATTCTCTTGGCTACTCAAATACATAGTTTCATACACAAGGCTTGGATTTATAGGTATTTGAACCTATTGATGGGTCGTACACATCCCCAAGGTCGATTACATATATTCCTATTTTAATTATTTTTGTATTTAATTCAATAATTCATTCAAAGACTAAAACATACTCATAAAACAAGCACAAGAATACCTAAAGATACCCAAAGCCATAATTTCAAACCTAAAATGAGTATAATTGCTCTACCTTCATGGACAAAGGTTTATTTAAGTTAAAATAGATCTCATTCTTATATCACATATATAACAATAAATGTGAAGTATATCCAAATATTTCTAAATAAATCTTAGTCATTGAAAAAACCTATAACTTGTCATAAATAAGGTTCAAATTTTCTTTATAACTAATCCCAAAATGAACCCTGGTTTTATCTATTTATCACCAGATACACAAATACATAGTTGTTTTAACAAGGGTTAAGATTATATGTATTCGACCCTATGGATGGGACAAATCCATCCCTAGGGTCGATTACATATAATCCCCTATATTTTTTTAAAATCTATTCAAAAATACAATGACCCAATTCAACAAATTCAATGGTACATACTAGAAAAAATTTGTAAATTATTTCATAATGATAAACTCATGAATTTTAAATCAATAAACCCTACTTGAGAAACACAATCCATGTTTGTTCAAAATCCCAAATTATTTCTTGAAAGTCTCTCCTCATCCACCCTATCCTCCTTTTTCTCCTTCAAACCTTTTCTCCTCCATATATCTATTTTAGCTTGAGTTGTACATGCTAAATAAATGAATAAACCCCACAAAACTGGGTCTCCCATAAATGAGTCTCCAATTTTGTAACAATTTTCTACATTTTTGGCATGGTGGCTGGCCATAACCTCACTACAATCAAGTTTTTAAACAAACAAATGTAATGATAGTGAAAACATGCAATTCTTTAAAGAGTCTCCCCTTGATTCTAAAAATTATTGTTACACAAATGCCATGTATCCAATTTTGTTCGATGCCCTAGATTCCATCGAATATGCTTTATTTCATAATCATCTCAACATTCTCGAAAAAGATTGGTATTTGACTTTTAATAAAATTATAATGTCTTCTATATAGAAATATAAAACTTATTAAATCAAACACGGATATCTAAGTTAGCCCATAGTCTTCCTCAGGTATCTATGATTTTAATTAATGCATCAAATATTTGAATAACTAATGCTTAAAACATGCCACCCATTTAACCCCTATGGCATTCAACCACTTTATACTAGTAGAGAGTTTTAGACGAAACCAAGATAACGAAAGGAGGTAGTCATACAAGACTAATCCCAAGAAGGTATTGTTTTATAGAATATTTGATTTTTTGACTCTGCATACCAACTAAACCATAAATATATATTAGTTCACAAGTTATGACAAATAATTACTTAAATTATAACCAACAAGACACAATAAATATGCAAGCTCATCAAAATCACTGCAAGCAAAGATTCAAATAATATGGAACACAATCAATGAAATATCAAAACAAGCATAACCAAATAGTAATAAGATTATATCATGGTGTGTGCATGGGTTTTAGTCTAAATTTATCATCCCCCAACATCTTCATCTTCTCCATCCTCTCTAATGATACCCTTCCTTAGTCATAGTATGGAACGTGGACTCCATCATGGATCCACCTCATTACAATAAACATTAGTTAGACCATATCATGAAATAATCCATTATAAACTATTGTAACTTTAACAAACTAAATTATCATGATCATAATGTACCATAACAAAATATGTACAACTAACAAATAGTTTAATGATCATGATACTAAATAATATATAACTGTCCACAAATCAACATATTGTAAATCTAGCTTTCTAACACAATAAATTAACCAATCATTAACCATAAAATCTAGAAATTAATAGATTAATGGTTTTAGAGGATAATTTGGATGTGACATCCTTCCCCCTTAAATCTATTCATCACCTCAATGATACTTATTTATGTAAACATCCAATTCCTAACATTATTTGTGTTGAAATTGTTAATATTACTCGAATTGCACTCAAATGCATAATTTAGGCCAAAATCACTAAAAATGCACTAAATGGTTCGAGCTTGTTATATACAAGTGCTAATTTAGGATAATTTATCCCTAAATGGGATAATGTATTTTATGTGATTCCTAACTTTGATCAATTCATTTTGAGTCAAATGATGATTTCACCTTTTTACGCTCTGGATCCCTCTTTTTTTCTAATTCATTAATTTACATCACGTACCTCTATTATTTCACATAAAAAACATACGAAATGAGATAACAATTTGTACACATCTAACATCACCTTCTAATTCCTCCCATGTCAAATTATGACCCAATAATATGACTTTTTGACCATTTTGATTAATTATGCACCAATTTCCAAAGAATTGCACTAAAATTGATTAATCTTGTTTAAAATAATTAATTCAAATAAAGAGCTTAAGTGGATTTTACATGGATTTTATGTATTATTTCATTATTGGATTTTGATTCTCAATATTTTCATCACCTAGTGACATGATCTATGGGGTGGCATCCTCAAGCCATAACTGCAACAAAAATCAGGATTATGGACACCCGTACCTAATTAATGCCTTTCCTTCCAAATAATTATGAGGATATTTATATATTTAATTGAAAATATTAGATTAATTCATGGCCACATAACTTAATCTTGAATGGACAGTCATGGTTGATCCTAGCCCATTTGGAAAATCTATAAATAGAAGGTCTCTCACCATAGTTTTTAAGCTAAAATATTGTAAACTTATAATGCAGGATTATCTCTACAACCTTTCTTTGTGTTGATCATTGTGTTTTATTTGAAAGATTCATTTGATAGGCATAGATTATATTTAATATCTTGAGCCTAGGTTATGCATAGTGATCTTGAGATGATGGAGGAGCTTGGCATCCATTGTTGACAAAGATAAAAACACTAGATCAAGGGGAAAAGCATGTTTGAACTGCTCTTGGCTAGTGAAATCACTTGGAAAGATAATTGGTATTTACTTTATTTAAATTGTTCTTAATTATCATTTACAAACCTCATTATAATAGGTTGGCCTAGTTTGTTAAGTTTTTAATGCATTCTTTATGTTTGCATGACTAATGTTTGACTAACCAACTTTATAATCTAATCCTACATCTTGGCATGCCCAGTGGGATATTAGCATTCATTCAAGTAAGGAAGACATCTTGGAAATCTAAGATTTCCATTTAATTTACTAAAAAGTCCTTTAACAATAATTTTTATGCACTTTTTCCCATGTTTCTAACATTTTTTATGTACACAGGTTACATAGTGATCTGCGATAGTTTTGTGTGATCACCATCGATTAGGTCTAACCACGATTGGTTGGGTTGCAAGGGAAATATGAATAAAAATTTACATTTTAAGATTTTATTCGAGTTTGTTTCTAACAATTTGAGTTTTATAAGTCTCTAGTTTGAACATAATCTTGATCCAAAAGCTTATCTTTTGGAGATTTTATCCTAAGAACTATTTTTGAAGCATAACATTTTTGCCTTCGAGTTCATAGGTGACCATTATCGATCATTTTTGATCGGCCATGGTTGGGATTTGATTGGAAATGGTCTTGCAGGAATCAATACTGGTCAATAGTGACTGACATTGGTCTCTATGTTTTTGAAAAAATCACAAACCTGAGAGCATGTTTTCTAAAGTTGCCTTGTCTTAAAGTCAAAAGTGCTTTAAAGCTAAACAAGCCTATCTAAATTTTTATGTAGGACCTACATGAAAAAGTGTTTTTTTAAGCATAACTAAATCTTTTGAACTTCCTTTTGGTGTTTAAAAAGAACTAAGAATCTTCCCTTTGGTGTTTAAAAGGATAATTACATGTTTATTTTGAATGTTTTGTGATTGTTCTTCAAAAGTTTTTGCAAACTAAGGCCAAGGGGCCAAAGAACATCACCAAACACTTCAATTCAATGCTTAAAACCAAACTCATTTCAATGTTATAATATTTTCAAAAGAGTTTTATTTTGTATAAGTCATCTACCACTTAATTTCTTAGATTGTTTGAGCAAAAAATAATTTGTGTGTGTATGCTCTGCCCTGGTCCCCTATAGGGAACTTGGGTGATCAAAAGTACCATTTTCATTACAAATTATTCCTTTATCCAAGGCATAAAAAAGAAGTTGTCTAGGCTCTTCTCAAAACCTGTAAGATTTGAGTGATCTAAAAATAACCTTAAATCTTTTTTACTTAGTTTTTATTTCACGCTTTTTGTCTTGTGAGGGGGATGTCATTACCTCCCACAAGTTCTATAGGGAATATTTGACTCAGGGATTCATCTCCTAACATTATCTTCAACCCCTCTCCAATGGGGGTATACAAATTAGGATCACCCCATTGGGATAGTGGTTTGAGTGGTTAAACCATCTCTATTAGTGGTAAACTAACCCAAAATGTATGATCATTCAAGACATCACACTACACTGAGAAATTGATGGATGTAGTGGTTATGAAAAGGACTAGACCTTTTTACAATAACCTATCTGACATGGATCTAATTGGCATGTTGCATCCCTTGTATTAGCCACACTTAGTACCATTTAAATAGTCATAACTTTGTAAGTTTTAGATAAACCCCACTTACCATGAAAAAATTGTTGATGCGAGGTGTGCCCTAAGGTTCATGTCATAATATTGTCATTTAAGAGAGGGGGGTGTAAAATATTCTAGTATATAATGTGATTTTATTTTGGATGAACACTTAATTTCCTCTCAAGTGCACGTATAAAGATATACTTCAAAAATATCATGCAACCTTGTCAGTTTAGGGCTTACAATGATTACTTAGTTGTATTTGTCTTTTTGGGTCTTAGATTACTTGGTCCTTGATTTGAGTCAAAACATACTTGTAAAAAAAATGTCATAACCAAACACATTGTCCACCAATTTCTTGAATAATGAGGCATTACACTATCCAAGTGAAAATCAATCTTTTCCTTGTTCAGATTTATCATCTTAAACATTGTGTCATATCATCTAATTGACATAGTTATGCTCTAATTTTGAGTCTAAACCAATTCCCAAATTATCTTTAAGTCATTCATTGATATTTCAAATTCAAAATTTCACCTTTCTAAGTTAATAAGGTTGATGTGTTAATTGGGTTCGCCATGTACACTTAACTCCAGGGAACTTGGGTTCAATTTCCCATTTGGATTGAAGGTTGTTTATAGACTCATCATCTATCTCACCATTGTGAACTTGGGTCATGAAGTGTATTTCTCACACTCCAAGTTCTAGAACATATTTTATACTACCATTCCTATTACCATGTGGCAGTGTTATGTTTCCCATTTGGTTCTAGTTTTATACTTAGGAGTTCTTTCATGTTTCCACATCATGAGTTTCTTGGTTCATATTATCTCCTTCCTAATCTAAAGGGATTTCTTCTAGTTTCCTAATAAAAAATCATCAAATTTGAACTAATTTTTATGATATTGTTGCATCTCAAAAGTCTATGTTTTAGTGTAGTAGTTACACTCTAGGCTTTTTGAGTTCTGATACCCTCTTCCAATCCATACAATTTCAAATTTACTCGAGGTTGAGTAAATTCATGAATATCATTCTTCTAATTATGTGTGGTACTACACCACCCTTCCTATTATAGTCTCTTTAGTACCTAGATAATTGTTTAGAAAATATCAAAACACATACCTTGTTCAAAACATTTCTAAATCTAGTCAAATGTAGAGAGAAACCTATTTAGACATGACTCAAAGGTACAATCATAGTGGGGTCTCTTATGGCCCTAGTTATGAGGAGGAGCATTATTTTGATGGTTAAGATAATTCAATGGTCTTTTCAGACATTCTAATGATAGTAGGATCCAAGGAAGATTGTGTAGAATATCAACCCCAAGAGGACAAAGATGAATCCATTCTAAGGTTGATAGAATCTTGTGTTAGACTACCCTCAAATTTTTCCCATGGAACAATTACATACCTTAGTTAGAGAAGGATAACAACATCAAGAACAAGTTTTCACAAAAATTATGAAAACAAACATACCTTCTTATAGTAAAGGTAAGGAAATACTTACATATTCAAAACCAAAAGATTAATATCTTGTCAACATGATCAAGATGATAAGTTAGTGGTATGCAGACAAACCAACACTTTGCACTCTCAAATTGGGTGCATTCAAAGTGTGTGACTTAAGTGCTTGGAATGAATCATTCCCATTCCCCACATCTTCGGGGCCCATTATACCTATAATTATATTTTGATCATTGATGGTAACCATGCATGCAAGCATTAGCTCATTTGGATGTGATCTATTCCATAGGTTAATCTTTTACTTTCCCTTTTTTTTGAGAGTCTATCCTTTTCTTTCAATCTAGTATGTCTTATTAAGGGGACATCATGGGTCATACCTAGATTCATTCTTGACAACTCTTTTCTTTGAAAATACATTACTTCACCTGAATGTCTCACTATGCCTTCTAAAATAGGGGTAAAATGTAGACATCCAATTCCCAACACTATTTGTGCTGAAATTGACAATCTTACTCGTATTGCACTTAAATGCATAATTTAGGCCAAAATCACTAAAAATGCACTAAATGGTTTGATCTTGCCATATACAATTACTAATTTAGGTTAATGTATCCCTAAATGGGGTAATGCATTTTATGTGATTCCTAACTTTGATCAATTCATTTCGAGTCAAAATGATGATTTTGCCTTTTTACGCTTTGAATCACTCTTTTCTTCTAATTCGTTAGTATACGTCACGTACCTTTGTTATTTTGTGTTGACAATATCTTAAATGGGATAATGGTATGTATGCATCTAACATCTCTTTCTAATTCATCTTAAGTCAAATTATGACTAGTAATATGACTTTCTAACCATTTTGATTAATTATGCACCAATTTCCAAAGAATTGCACTAAAAATTGATTAATCTTGTTTAAGCTGATTAATTCAAATCAAAAGCTTAAGTGGATTTTTAATGGAGGTTATTGATTATTTCATTATTATAAATTGATTCTCAATATATACATCATCTAGTGACATGATCCTCAAGCCATAAATACAATAAATATCAAGATTATGGACACTCATGCCTAATTAATGCCTTTTCCTCCAAATCATTATGAGGATATTTATAGATTTAATTGTAAATATTAGATTAATTCATGGCCACACATCTCAATATTGATATGGATGGTCATGGTTGATCCTAGCCCATTTGGAAAATCTATAAATAGAAGGTCTCTCACCATCATTTTAAAGCTAAAATATTATAAACTTATAAGGTAGGATTATCTCCACAAACTTTATTTGTGTTAATCATTATATTTTATTGGCAAGCTTCATTTGATAGGCATAGATTATATTTCTTATCTTGAGCCTAGGTTATGCATAGTGATCTTGAGATGATGGAGGATCTTGACATTCATTGTTGACAAAGACAAGAACACTAGATCAAAGGGGCAAACACGTTTAGAGCCATTCTTGGGTGGTGGAATCATTTGGGAAGGTAATTGGTATTTTATTTCTTTCAATTATTCTTCATTATCATTTGAAAACCCAGTTGGATTATGTTGGCCTAGTTTATTAAGTTCTTTGTGCATTCTTTGTGTTTACATGACTAATGTTTGACTAACCAACTTTATCATCCAATCCTACAATTTCAACAAATTTTTTGAAATAAAAAATCATTTAATAGAAAATAAACATAATATCCAATAAAATACTAAGTAAACAAATTTGGAAACATCTTATAAAACTCTTCATAGTCTTCCCAAATGGCACTATCTTCATAATATTGGTTCCACTAAACCTTGCACTATGATACTTCTCTATTATGTAAACTAAGTTTGAAAGTGTAATTTATTTTGCTTGGTTCTACTGTGACCACCCTGGGATCCAAAATAGAAAATCATTCCAATCCAATACATGAGAAGGATTAACAACATACCTTTTAAGATAAGACACATGAAAATCATTATGCATGAGTGATAAAGATGGTGAAAAAATAAGCCTATATGCCAAAGGATTGATAACTTCTAAGACCTCCAAGGGTCCCACATATTTAGGAGATAACTCATCTTATATTTTAAACTTAATCAAGATTTTATTTGATTTAACCCACAAAAATACTTTATCTCCCATTGAAAACTACCTTGATGTTCTTTTCAGATCAACATAACTCTTTTATCTATCATTAGCTTCAACCAAATTTTGCCTTATCAACTTAACTTACTCTTTCATTTCTAGAAATATATCTAGACCAAAGCCTACCGTATCTTCTAGCCTTTTCCAATTGATTGATGTTCTACACCTTTTATACAATGCCTCAAATGGAGCCATGTTTAGAGCTAATTGGTAAGAGTTGTAATAAAACTCAACCAATGGAAGATACTCTTCGCATTTGTATTGTTGTTCAATGCAATAAATTCTTAGGAAATATCTAAAACCTAATTCATCCTCTCTATTTGACCATTTGTTTCTATAGGGTATACCGAATTAAAGCTTAACTATGTGCTCAAATCTGAATTGAGAGTTAACCAAAATCTTAAAGTTATTTTTGGCTCCCTATCAAAAATAATATTTTTTGAAAACCCATAAAATTTAAAATATTAAGCAAACAAATTTGGAAACATCTTATAAAACTCTTCATAGTCTTCCCAAATGGAACTATCTTCATAATATTAGTTCCACTAGACCTTGCACTGTGATACTTCTCTATTACATAGATTAAGTTTGAAAGTGTTAATTATTTTGATTGGTTCTATTGTGACCACCTTGGGATCCAGAACCCAAAAAACATTCCAATATAATACATGAGAAGGATTAACAACATACCTTTTAAGATAGGACACACAAAAAACATTATGCATGAGTGATAAAGATGTTGCCAAAATAAGCCTATATGCCATAGGATTGATAACATCTAAGGCCTCAAAGTGTCCCAAATATCTAGGAGATAACTTAGTTGATTGGCTAAATTTAATCAAGCTTTTCTTTGATTTAACTTACAAAAATACTTTATCTCCCACTAAAAACTACCTTGATTTTCTTTTCAGATCAGCGTAAATCTTTTGTCTATCATTAGCTTCAACCAAATTTTGCCTTATCAACTTAACTTACTCTTACATTTCTAGAAGTATATCCAGACCAAAGACTACCCTATCTTTTAGCCTTTTCCAACTGATTGGTGTTCTACACCTTTTATACAATGCCTCAAACAAAGCCATTTTTAGAGCTGATTGGTAAGATTTGTTGTAAAAAAACTCAACCAATGGAAGACATTCTTTGCATTTGTATTGTTATTTCATGCAATAAATTCTTAGAAAATATTCTAAAACCTAATTCATCCTCTCTATTTAACCATCTATTTCTATATGGTATACTGTATTAAAGCTTAACTGTGTGCTCAAATCTGAATTGAAAGTTAACCAAAATCTAAAATTCATTTTTGGGTCCCTATCCAAAATATTTTTTTTGGAAACCCATACAATCTAAACACTTTTTTCACAAATATCTTCATAAAAATAGGTGCATCATCTGATATATTACTAGGAATGAAGTGAACTACCTCAGTGAGTTTATCAACAACCACCAAAATTAGGTCATGTCAATTCCAAGACATTGACAAACCTTGGACAAATTCCATACTAATGACTTGTCACTTTTATTATGGTATGGTATATGTGTATAAAAACCCAATAGGATGCACATGATCAACCTTAACTCACTCACATTCTAAACATCAAGAAACATAATCTATTTCATCTTTCTTAATTCTCTTCTAGAATTATAATGGCCTTAGCTATACCAAGAGCTTACTCACACTTGGATAACCTGAATAAGGAGAATTGTGCAATTTTTTTAGTACACACTCCTCCAATTTTCTATGTCTAGTACATAAATATTTTCTTTATACCTTATCAAACCATCATTATCAAATTTGAATCCATCATACTTAGGATCCTAAGCATTTTGAGATATTGTCATCTTTACCTACTCATAAACTTCATCTTATAGAGAGAATTTAGCTACCTGATTGTGAAAGGTACTCCTAATGATAGATAAGGTTGTTATATACCTTCTACGAATAAGGGCATCTATAATCTTATTTTATTTTCCTTTTATGTAGTTAATATCAAAATAATAATCTAACAAGAACTCTAACCATCACCTATGCCATGCATTTAGGTTAGGTTAGGTAAAGATACACTTGAGCCCCAAGTTGTTAGTCTTAAGCAAAAATCATTTTTCCATCAAATAATGCCTCGAAACTTGCATGGCACAAACTATTTTAGTGAATTCTAGATCATGTGGGACATAATTTATCTCATACAGCTTCAATTTTTTAGATTTATAAACTACAATAGAACTTTACTGCATAATAACTCCTTGAAGACTATCTCTTTAAGCATTAGTTATTACTAAGAATTGACCATTTACATCAGAAATTATTAGCATCGGTATCAAGGTAAGCCTTTTTTTAGTGCCTGAAAAGCTTCTTTGCACTTTTTTTAACACAAAAATTATGATTTTTTTGTTAAATAGAGGTAATAGGATTTGCTATCTTTGAAAATTTTGGCACAAATGTCTTGTAGTATCCATCCAAACTCATAAAACTCCTAATTTCATGAACATTTTTGGGTTACAACCACTCCATAATGGATTATATCTTGGAAGGATCCACAAAAATTCTTTTTACAGATATAATGTGCCCAAAGTATTGTATTTTTCTCTAAAAGAAGGCATACTTGGATAAATTCAAAAAAAGTTTATGTTTACACAATGGTTGCATAACCAACTTCCAATGTTCTAAATGTTCTTCCATAGATTGTAAATAAATAAGGATATCATCTAGAAATAACAACACATAATGATCCAGATAATACTTGAACACACTATTCATGAGATTCATGCATGTTTCAAGTGCATTCATTACCCTAAAATGAAAAAACTATGAACTCATAATGCCCATAAAAAATCTAGAAAGTTGTTTTCATAATGTCTTCCTCACGAATTCTTAACTAATGTTATCTGGCTAGAAGATCAATCTTTGAGAAAATTGATGCTTTACACATTTAGTCGAAAGATTATCAATGCAAGGTAGAGTATACATGTTTTTGATCATTACCTTGTTCAACATTCTATAATATATACATAAGTAAAGGGTTTTATCCTTATATTTAATGAACATAATTGGTTTACCCCATGGTGACACGCTTGATCAAATCAACCCTTTTGAAAATAACTCTTGTAGTTGAGATTTCAACTCAACCAATTCAATTGTCATCATTATATAAGGGGCTTTAGACTGTGGTTCAGACACTAGAATGGTATCAATTGAGAAATTAAACTCTTTTAAGTGATAGATCTAACAATTCTTTGAGAAAAACATCCTAAAAATCTTGAAGAAAAGGAAAATTCTCAATGAAATGATCCTTTGATTATTCCATCTCATTTATCTTAATAATAAATACTTGACACCCTTTTCTTTGTGCTTTATTTAATTGAATTACATAAATTTGTTTAAGTTTTAGCTCCCTTTTTGCTCCCTAGATTTGAGTTTATTTTCCCAAATCATCTAAACATTATACCTTTTTAAGAAAAAAATCCACCTTAGTTTTAAGTTGAGCTAACCGGTTTACTCATAGGGTCACATCATATGACCCTAGTGGTGATGCAAAGAGATCCACTACCATAGTGAATTATGGTAGTTTGATCTCAGCTTCGACCAATCATTTATTGACCTTAACCTTAGATTAATTCTTGTATTGAATAGACCATGCATTTACCATAGATCTAGCTTTTCTAGACAACTTATTAAGCATTTTAGGAGAAATAAAGCATTCAATAGCTCCTATATTAATCAAAATTAAAATTAGATGACCAAATAAAGTACTTGATAATTCAATAGGAGAAGCATGAAACTTAGCTTGATGTTTCTCAATAGATGCATGAATTCTCTGTTGAAAATATATTTGTTGCAGATCATGTAGACACCTAAAACTGGCCACCAATAACCTGTAACCATGATTTTTACCACTTTCCACCCAAAAATGCATAATTTGGCCTAAAAACACTAAAGCACACTAAATGATGTGAAACTGACGTATTTAAGTGCCGATTTTGGCCAGGGTATCCTTAACTGGGGCAATGCAATTTATGGGCCACCTAACTTTGATCAAATCATTCTGATTCAAAATGCTAATTTTACACCTAGGTGCTCCAATTTGCTCTTTCCTATCAAATCTCTTACACGAGACATGTGCCTTTGTTATTTATTATCAATAACATCCTAAATGGCATAGCGGATCCAATGCATCTAACATCACCTTTCAATTCTAGTCTAGTCAAATTTTGGACCAATAACAAGGCATTTTGATCAATTTGATTAATTTGTGCACAAAGTGCTTAAACATGCTTAAGAGATAATTAATCCAAATCAAGGGCTAATTAATAATTCCATGGAAACTTGTTGAAAATTTATTTTTGGAAATAAATATTGAATATCTGCATCATCAAGTGACCTCATTTCTTGAGAAGACATCCCTAGGCCATAAATGCCACAAATATCAGGATTCATGCCCTTTATGCCTCATCAATGCCTTCTATGATGCCCTCCATGCCTCTTAATTGCCCCTTCTTTCAATGTCATGATGAGGATAATTATAAACTTAATTCCAAAAATTGAATTAATCCTCAACCACACATCTCAATCTCAGGATGGATGGTTTAGGTTGATTCTAGACATTCTCAAAATTCTATAAATAGGAGGCCTCACCACATGAATTTTAAGACATGATTATGCAAAATTATAATGCAAAATTGATTACAAAGTTTCATGCAACTAGTGTTATCATGCCAAATTGATTCCAAGCCAAACCAAGCCACAAGCCAAAGGTGCCAAGGAGAGATGGAGGTAGCCAAACTTCCATTGCCAAGGACTTCATGAGCACAAGCCAAGCAAGCCACTACAACAAGCATTTTAGAGCATCCAAAGAAGGTAAAAGAGGGTTTATTTTGAATTTTAGTTGTGTGTTTTATTCATGTTTGTTAACTAAGCTCTCCTTAGTATCTAGGCCTAGAGATGTTATGCTAGTTAGTGTGTTTCTTTTCATTTTATTTTCATTTTGAAACTAACACCATACTAACCATCCTCTCTTGAGTCAAATTCATAGATCACATATGGCATGCCCAGTGGAACTAGACGCATCTCACACCTAAAGAAGATAATTTTTCAACTTGAAAATATTCATTTAGACCCTTAAAAATCTTCTAAATTAATTTTCTAACTTTATTTTTCCATTTTTATTTTCCATAGTTTTACACAATAACCAACATCGACAAGTAAGACTAACATCAGTTGCATAGCTTAACCAACATCAATTAGTAATATTGACATTAGTTGTATACCTGTCATCAATCACATTGGTATAACTGATGTTAGTTAGATAATCGACATCAGTCAGAAAATGTAACCATCATCGATTATAGAAATTGACATTAGTCACCGTGTTTTTCTTAAAACATAGACCCGAGAGCTCTTTTCCTAAAGTTCATTTTTTCAAACTAAAAAGAGCTTCAAAGCTAAAGGACATGCTAACATTTTTATTGTAGGACCAAGCTTGACATTTGCTAAAAACATGTTTTGAATCACCTTTTACATGTTTAAAAATCAATTAAGATCTTTGTTTTGGTGTTTAATGAAAAATTTAGATGTTTAGATGAATGCTTTCAAAGTTCACAATCTTAAGACCAAGGGGTCAAATGAACACCACCAAATCTTTCATTTGGGCTTAAAATTGAATAAAATTATAAATTTTTGTTTGTAACAATTGTTTAATTAGATTTTATTTCCCAAAAAGAGGAATGTTGCATGTATGCTCTTTCATTTGTCCCTTTTAGGGAACCTTTGGAATCAAAAGTGCCATTCCTATTGCAAATAGCCTAGTCCAAGGCTTAGAAAGAAAGTCATTTAAAACACTCCCCAAAAACTTGTCAAAGTTTGGGTGACCTTGAAAATGATCCGAAAGTCTTTCTACTTTCATGTTTTCTTTATTTTTATACAAACTTGGCTTGCGAGGGGGACTTCATCACCTTCCATGAGTTCTTTAGGGAAGCTTTGACCCAGGGTTTCATCTCCCAGCATTGAATTCATTTAGCTCCTAATTGGAGTTGCACATGGGACGTAGTGGCATTTTGGACATCACACTACATTGAGTGAATAGCAATATGTAGTGGTTGCAAAAAGGATAAGACATTTTTGTAATAAGCCAAGTGATATGAACCCAAAATTCATGATTTTTTTTGCATTATTTAGCGTGAAAGTAATTAAGAAATTGATTCCCCTAGATCGTTTAGAAACTTATTAAATCTTAGACAAATCCACACTTATTGTAGAAGTATTGTTGGTACAAGGTGCACCTCAAGGTCCATGTCATAGTACTGTCATTTGAGAGAAGTGGGGTGTAAAAACCCTACTACATAATGTGCATTTACTTTTGGATGAACACTTAAAATCTTCTCAAATGATGTATATTGATGGATTCCAATAATACCAAGCAACCTTGTTAGTTTAAGATCTAAGAGCAGTTAATTAGTTGGTCTTGTCCTATATAAAAGTCTTGTTTGAAGTCAAAACTTGGTGTAAACAAATAATCCAAACTAAATACATAGTCCTAATTTTCCTTTGAATAAAGATACTTTATGCCACGTATGTGAGATCATCAATTTACCTTGTTCAAAGTTCATCAAAAGCTTGAGAGTCATATCATCCACTTTGGTGCAGTTATGCTATCTAATTAAGTCTAGACCTTTACCAAAGTTGTTTAAAGTCCTTCACTTATAATCTAACTTCAAAATTACACCTTTATAAGTTCATAGGGTTGATTTGTTAAGTGGGTTCACCATTTGCACTAAACTTGAGGGAACTTAGGTTTAATTTCCAATTTGGGTTGAAGGTCATTTAAGACTCATAATCATTGTCATCACTTGATAAACTTAAGCCATTTTGTGCTAAAAAATTGTACTTTGATTGTTAAGTTATGGAGCTAAAAGCTTCATCAAGGAGCTAATTAGGGAGTTACTGGGTTCAGACAGTAATCGACATCGGTAGTACGGCTGACGTCGATCAGGCAGGGACCAAGGATTAGCCAACATCAGTCAGGAGCAGACTGACAACAATCGACGTCAATCACCTATGCGCGTGCATGCTTCTACATGTGTTTTTGGAACGCATTTCCAGAATTAGACTCATCTAATTTAAGTGTTCTGAGAGCGTTTGCATGTTGAAGGCTAATTTAAGTCTTGAGTCTGTGTTTCTAATTATTGTAATTAGAAGTCTAATTATTGTATGCATGGGATCCTATTTAAGAGACCCATGGGCATGTATTGTAATTAACGCAAGTAAAGCATTGAAGCAAGAAAGCAAGGTCAAGGAGATCTACAAGGTGTAAGGTCAAGGAGATCAGATGAAGCTAGCAAGGAGGGGATAATAACTCAGGTTGTTGAGTTATTTGTGGTTGAGCAAAAGAGAGAGAGGGAAGAAGTCCTTGAGGTGTGGTAAGCCTTAGAGGTGGAAAAAGAAGTGGCATCTTCTTTATTGTATTTTTTTCTAAAGATTATTTAATACAAGATTGTGTATTGTCTCTCAAATTCTTTGTTGTTTCAAGTTTCTAGTTACTTAATCATTCTGGTATAATTTCGTGTTTAATTGATTATAAGAAAAGTAATCAATTGTGTTTCCATGGGTTCCTAACAGTTGGTATCAGAGCTAAGGTTATAGGGAGCAGGTTATTATTTGATTATAGGTCATTCTCAGGGGTTTCTGATTGAGTGGGATTACAACAATGGTAGAAGAAAGTAGACTACAAATGGAGAAGTTTAACAGCAAGAATTATCAACATTAGAGGATGCAGATAGAAGATTATCTGTATCAAAAAGATTTGTACTTACCATTGGGTGGGGTTGCATGCAAGCCCATAGACATGAAGGATGAATAATGGAATGTTCTTGATCAGAAGGCTCTAGGATCCATAAAGTTGAGCCTTGCATTGTTTGTGATTTCCAACTTATCACAGTGTAAGACAATGGAAGAGTTGATAAAATCTTTGGCAAATTTTTATGAAAAGCCCTCTGCTTTAAATAAGGTATTTCTTATGAAGCAGCTATTTACTTTGCAAATGTAGGAAGGTGGATCAGTGTATACTCATCTTAGTGATTTCCATGGTTTGGTAAACCAGTTGAATTCAGTTAATATTGTTTTTGATGATGAAATAAAGGCTCTCTTAATTTTATGCTCATTACCTGAAAGTTGGGAGAGTTTGGTAATGGCAGTAAGTAATATTACGTCTGCTTCTAAAATCTTAAAAGTTGATGATGTGGTTAGTGTAATCTTGAATGAAGAGATTCACAGGAAAAGCATAGGTGAATCATCAGGGAATGCTCTAAGTGCTGAAAGCAGGGGAAGGCAAAGAGAGAAGGTTGAGCAAGGGAAATCAAAGTCACAGATGGGAAGGATATCTGAATCTAGAGGTATCACCTACTGGTTTTGTGGAAAGAAATGACACACAAAGAAAGACTGTTGGTTGAGGGGTAAAGAAAATCAACAGGAAGGTAATGAAGAAGCAAGAGATGCAGGTATTGTGGCACAAGATGCTCTCATACTTTCTTTGGATAGTCAGTTAGAATCATGAGTTTTAGATTTTGGTTCTTCTTTTCATGCATCCCCAAATAGAGATTTTTTCCATGAGTATGTCCAGGGAGACTTTGGAGTACTTTACTTAGGGGATGATATGCCTTGTCAAATGGTTGGCAAAGGGAAAGTGCAGCTAGAATTTCAGATGGGCAACACATGGGTGTTGAAGGAGATTATGCATGTCCCAGTCCTAAAGTAGAGTTTGGTTTCTATAAGAAAGTTGGGTGATGAGGGATGCACAATAACCCTCACAACGGATTCTTGGAAGGTTTCCAAGGGTGCACTTGTTTTAGCAAGAGGTAAGAAAGTAGGTATGGTTTACCTATCGACTTGTATTACTAATTCTCCTTCTGGTTTATCTACTTCAGCTATAAATTCAGAAATGTAATAGGCTTGGTCACATGAATAAGAAGGAGATGCATGTTCTTGAGTCAAAGGGTATGAGTTTAGATTCGAAGGGCATAGATCGAGTTCAGTGCAGGAAAAGGAAATTTGATGCTTTTGACACGAACAGAGAAGCCTTAGTGTTTATGGAGGAGATGATGGATAGAAATCAGTCACAAGGGCTAAATAATTCTGAGCAGGGTAGTATGGACAGGGTTTTGATCCAAGATGAGCTCGCAGATAGTAGTCATCACTCACAAGAAAAACATAGAGACCAATGTTAGTTAGAGGACTGATGTCGGCATCCAGATAGGGACTGGCATTGGCTGGGTGAAGCCCAGCGTCAGTGACTCCAGACAGATAAACACCATCATCGATCAGGGAGAATCGATGTCGACGATGAGTCATTCACATGGAACTGACATCGATTGGGTGCAGACTGAGATGTGACCAACATCGGCCACTGAGACAAATTTTGGGTGGATAGCTAGCTGTTAAGGAGTCTGAAATGCCCATATGGAGGATTGAAAGGGTAAGTAAGCCTCAAAATTCATCATTTCCCTTCTTTACACTACTTGTTGCTCATTGATGATCAAGAATCAAGAAGTTGTTAAAGAAGCAGAGCAGGTAGATCCAGGAAACAGTGGGAGCTTGGCATGGATGAGGAATGTGATTCCTTGGAGAAGAACCAAACAAGAGTTGTTGGTGGAGTTGTCAACTGAAAGAAAGCATTGAGAGATGAATGAATGTTCAGGATGAAGAAGAGTGGAAATGGACACGTGAGACAGAAGGCTAATGAGTAAGGTCTTGAGGAAGCTGCAGGGCAATGGAGGTTTGACAGGGATATGACTAAGCATGGCTTTAGTCAAGGTCAATGTGACCATTGTGTTTTACTTTACTAGGTTGGATGATGATTGCAACATTATCCTATTACTATTGTGTGGTTGCTTGTTGCAGGGTTACACATGCAGGGAGTTTTTGAGCTAAAAGTAAAGTTAGTTCAAAGGGGGTGTCATGAAGAGTTTAGGAGCAGTGAAATTCTTTGGCATAAGAGACATGGAAGATCACAAGTTTATCTCTAGTGGGAGCTGATGTGAAGAAGGTGTTGGTGGGGTTCAAGATGCAGGATGCAGAACCAGTAAGCACACCAAGGGCTGGACAATTCAAGCTGAGCTTAGAATAGTGTTCAAAATCACATAAGGTCTAGTGTAGACCTGAGTTTTCCCAAGCAGTGGGAGTTGTCAAAAAGTTTAGATATGGCAGGGGACTTGGATGACAGGTGTAGCATCACAGGATGTGTGGTGGTTGGTCTTCAAAATTGAGCTTGAAGATGGAGGTGCCTGAGATGGTTAGTGGAGGTTGCTGTACAGGTACAGGTGTAGCTGTTTATCTCCAAGTGGGAGATTGTTAAGTTGTGGAGCTAAAAGCTTCACCAAAGAGCTAATCAAGGAGTTACTGGGTTCAGACAGTAACTAACATCGGCAGTACGGCTGATGTCAGTCAGGCAGGGACCAATGATTGGCTAATATTGGTCAGGAGTAGACTGACAACAATCGACGTTAGTCACCTATGCGTGTACATACTTTTGCATGTGTTTCTGAAACGCGTTTCTAGAATTAGACTCGTCTAATTTAAGTGGTCTGAGAGTGTTTGCATGTTGAAGGCTAATTTAAGTCTTGAGTCTGTGTTTCTAATTATTGTAATTAGAATTCTAATTATTGTATGCATGGGATCCTATTTAAGAGACCCATGGGCATGTATTGTAATTAAGGCAAGTAAAGCATTGAAGCAAGAAAGCAAGGTCAAGGAGATCTGCAAGGTGTAAGGTCAAGGAGATCAACTAAAGCTATCAAGGAGGGGATAACAACTCAGGGTGTTGAGTTAGTTGTGGTTGAGCAAAAGAGAGAGAGGAAAGAAGTCCTTGAGGTGTGGCAAGCCTTAGAGGTGGATGAAGAAGTGGCATCTTCTTTATTGTATTTTCTTCTAAAGATTATTTAATACAAGATTGTGTATTGTCTCTCAAATTCTTTGTTGTTTCAAGTTTCTAGTTACTTAATCATTCTGGTATAATTTCATGTTTAATTGCTTATAAGAAAAGTAATCAATTGTGCTTCCACGGGTTCCTAACAGATTCTATGTACCAAAACATTTTGAGTCAAGAAAAGTAGTGTTATGCTGTCAAAATTATAGGAAAATGTCTTTGCCTTAGAGATTTTTTCAAACAAACCTTTTTGTCACACCTTTTGGGTAGTATAACATCGTTACACTACCCCAAAAAATTGTAATATTTTTTCATATACACTCTTGCATAGAGTTCCAAATTTGTTCCTACATTTTTAGACCAATCCAAATGTACTTTTGTGATCTTTTGTCTAAAATAGTTATGCTGTTCACTTTTGTCTAGATTGTTTGTCAAAAGAACCAAATTTTATACCATTTTTTTGTGAGAAAATAAACTATTTCTAGAGTGCCTTTTGTTTCATACCTTATACCTAGTTGATCAAGTTTATATCCAAGAATCAAATGCCTCGTGTTTGTTAGAAGTCTTTTAAATCTGTTAGATTAAAACTTTCATCTATTTCAAAGTCTAGATTTTGACACCATTTGACCAAGAATCCTAATGCATGCCTTGTTTGAGCCTAGCTTTTGACATCACCTTTGGCCAAAAGACCTAACAACTTTTACATTACTAGATTAGACTGATTTGAAACACTTCGACCTTAGAGTTTGGAATTTTGATTTTTGGTCTATTTACTTGATTATCTTTGTGTGAATAGTGAAATGTTAAATACTTCATGCTATCTTGTTTCCTCACAAATCTTTACATAAACCTTTTGATCTTTTTGATGAATCTAGACCTAGTTGGAACATCACATGTTTTAGATATTGTCCTTTTTAGAGTTTGTATAACTCTTTGACCTTTTATCACAAAGCATTGACTATGGATCCTAACATGTATTCCTACACTTGTAGTGGACTCATGTACAATATAGGGATTAGTAATGTGGTAACACAGGAAGAAATAGTGCAAGACCCCTATGCAGATAATATTGCTTATGAGATGGATTCTTATCCCTCTTATAATACTCAATTAGGGACACAAAGCCAAGATCCACTGGCTAACTATTTGGTTAACACACCACCTTATTCAGGATAAGATCAAGAACAAACCATAGAATACCTAGCTACAATACCCATTATGGATGAGCCAGTTATTCAACAGTCATATTCTACTAATACAACTTACACATATGATCCATTTTTATTTGAGAGACATTTGTTAGAGAACAAAGATGAGATTTTGGCTAGAGCCATAGAGGTAGGGGCCAAGTTTCCAACAAACTTTCCCCATGAAAATTTACCAAGTCTAGTAAGAGTGCCTCACAATATCATTTATGATCAACAAGCTTCTTCTAATGATGTTATGGCTCTAGTCCAAATAATGTACCAAGATCCTAATATATCTAATCAAGGCAAAAACAACATAGACGATCACTTTAACCAAATGTAGACAACATAACAAACCTAATTGAATCTATCATGTGATTTCAATCAGATGAACATGGTAAGTAAGCCTCTTATTGACCTAGTTCCTTTAACAAGAGTATTGATAGAGTTAACTGGACAAAATAATCTGAGTTTTGACCCATTCATACAAACCACTTTGATAGATAACTTGATGCATATGCCTATTATTGAAGAAGTGTCTTCAACCTCTACACAGAATAGTGAACCAAATGTAGTGGACAATGTGAAACACCATCCAATCTCGATCAAAGTGGTACTAACACACAAATAACTTGTTAACAACATGTGCCTGTAATTCATCCCATGAGTGGATCATCATACTAGGGAATAGGAGTTTCTACATCCCAACCTCAATTGGCTACTTCCTCAAGTATACAACCTATGAGATTAGGTAATCAAACAACAACCAATGTCATGTCTAAATGATAGAATATAATGAATCTTACTCTTCAATAAGTAATGAGTAGTATTCCACAACAATAGGTACAATCTAGTGTATAAGCAACTAAACACAGAATTAAACAAGAAGTAATAAGTAACTAGAAATCAGAAATGACAAAGAATAAGAGATACAAGAAACAACCAATCTTGTATTAAACTCTTCCAGAAGGAAATACAATGAAGAAATCTCTTTTCTTGCTCACACCTCTTGGGTGTACAGTAATTCTCCCTTAAGAGTTCTATCTCTCTCACAATTACAACTAACTCAATTACTGAGTTGTTCCCTCTTCTTTTAATTACAATACTACCCATGGGTCTCTTAAATAGGATCCAAGGCAAACAATAATTAGAAAAATAGACTCAAGACTAAAATTAGTCTTTACATGCAAACCAACTATTCTCCTAAAATTAGAACAAATCTAATTCTGGAAATGCATGCAAATGTACAGACATCGGTGTTGGTCTACAGATGACCGATGTTGGCTGACCCCTAACCAATGTCGATCAGTTGTCTAAAGATGACTGATGTCAGTTTCATGACTAATGATGGTTATTGTGCTAGCTTAATAGTGAAGCTTTTAGCTTCACAACTCAACAATCTCCCACTTAGAGATAAACAGCTGCACCTTTACCTGTACAACAACATCCTCTAAACATCTCTAGTTTGTTTCTCCCTCTTTAAGTTTAATCTTGAAGGCCAACAAAAGTTGAATGAAGATTCAACTTCTCCTTTGTTACCAACTTTGTTAACATATCAACAGGGTTCTTATCCATATGGATCTTTTCCAGCTTCAACCGACCATCCTCCAATACCTATCTAATGAAGTGGTACCTAAGCTGTATATGTTTGGTTCTTGAATGAAAGGCTGAATTCTTTGCCAAATGAATTACACTTTGACTATCACTATATAATCTACAACTCTCTTGCTCCTTTCCCAACTCTTCCATGAACTGAGTCATCCAAATAATTTTCTTGCTAGCCTCTATGACTGCAATGTATTCTGCCTCTATAGTAGACAGGGCAACAACCTTCTGCAACTTTGAAATCTAGTTAACCGTTATTCCACCAATAGTGAACACATATCCTGTGGTGCTTCTCTTGCCATCCAAGTCACCTGCCATATCCAAATCTACATAGCCATGTAGAGAAGTGTTTGAATCTCCATAGCATAAATGCCTACTACTGGTCTCTCAGATATCTGAGAATCCACTGAACTGCTTTCTAATGTTCCTTTCCTAGATTGGCCATAAACTTGCTGACAACTCCCATTGCTTGGGCAATATCAGGTCTAGTACATACCATTACATACATCAAGCTCCCAACTGCTGAAGCATATGGAACTCTACTCATGTACTCAACCTCATCATGTGATTTAGGACACTATTCTTTGCTCAACTTGAAGTGTCTAGCCATAAGTGTGCTTACCAGTTTTGCATCCTACAAATTGAACCTCTCCAACACCTTATTCACATAATCCTCTTGAGACAAAATCAAACTATGATTTTTCCTATCTCTCTTAATACTCATGCCAAGGATTTTTTTTGCTACTCCTAAATCCTTCATGGCAAATGTGTGAGCTAATTTTACCTTAAGCTCAGTAATATCCTGTATGTGTGAACCTGCAACAAGCATATCATCTACATACAGTAACAAGATAATATAACTACCATTATCCAATCTGTTAAAATAAACACAATGGTTAGATTGACATTTACTAAAGCCATGCTCTATCATAAACCTATTAAACCTCAGATACCATTGTCTTGGAGCTTGCTTAAGATCATATAAGCTTTTATTCAACCTGCACACAAGTTTCTCCTTACCTCTGACCTCAAAACCTTTTGGCTGATCCATATATATCTCTTCATCCAAATCTCCATGAAGAAATGCTATCTTAACATCAAGCTGCTCAAGGTGCAAATCTTCAATAGCAACTAAAGACAATACACTCATCTTTACTATAGGAGAAAAAATTTCACCAAAATCAATACCTAGTTTCTATGCAAATCCCTTTACTACCAACCTAACCTTATGTCTCATTTGCCCATTCTCTCCTTCCTTTAACTTATAAACCCATCTATTTTTCAGTGCTTTCTTTTTGGCTAGAAACTCAACCAAATCCCATGTATGGTTCTCTTCCAAGGAATCAATTTCCTCATTCATGCCATGATCCCACTATTTCTTGGATTCTACCTGCATTGCCTCATCAAAACTTTTTGGTTCTCCACCTTCAGTGAGCAACAAGTAGTGTAAAGAAGGGGAATAACGAATTGGAGGTTTACTTACCCTTTCAGACCTCCTTATGGGCATTTGAGACTCATTGACAGCTTGCTATCCACTCAAATTTCCTGTCATTGACTGATCCCAGTCTTCTCTGGCTAATTTCGGTCTGCACCCGACCGAGTCAATTCCTCCTGGTCATCGATGTTAGTTTCCTGACCGATGTTAGTTTTGACCTGACCGATGTTGGTTCTTACCTGACTGATGTCAGTTTTTGTATTTTCTTGTGA
This sequence comes from Torreya grandis, assembly GCA_037957365.1. Taxonomy (NCBI): domain Eukaryota; kingdom Viridiplantae; phylum Streptophyta; class Pinopsida; order Cupressales; family Taxaceae; genus Torreya; species Torreya grandis. The sequence continues at coordinate 848,973 of JARHVA010001865.1, read as the reverse complement.
GTGATGATTTTTATTCGCAAGCTCATTTTAGATCATAACCTTTTCTAGATCAAGATTGCCCTGCTCATTATTATTCAGCCTCTTGAGTTGATCACTATACATCACCTTCTCATTGAAAACTACATCATAGCTTCTAATAATTTTGTTAGTTTATAAATTCCTCAACCGAAATCTAAAATCTCCAAAACCATAACCAATGAAAGTGCACCACATAGATTTAACATCTAGCTTCTTTCTATTTTCTTTATCAATGTGCATAAAAGCTTTAGAACCAAAAAATCTGAGAAATGAAAGATCTACCTTTTTACCTATCCACGCCTCTTTTGGAATTCCACCATCCTGTGTAGTATAAGGTCCTTTGTTAATAAGGTAAACCGCAGTATCTACAGCTTCTGCCCAAAACTGTAAGGGCAAACCAACATGTAACCTCATACTCTGTGCATGCTCCATTATTGTTCTATTCATCTTTTTAGCAACTCCATGTTGCTGAGGTGTCCTTGGAACCATTATTTTCCTATGTATTCCACTTATAGAATAGTAATTGTTGAATTTATTGCTATGATACTCACCACCATTGTCAGATCTAAGGCACTTCAATCTCAAACCTGTTTCATTCTCAACCAAAGCTTTCCATTTCTTAAATGTGTCAAAAACATCAGATTTCCTCTTTATGCAATAAACCCATACCTTTTTTGTAGCATCATCAATGAAAGAAACATAATACTGTGATCCTCCAATAGAAGCTACCTAAGCTGGCCCCCACACGTATGTGTGAACAAGCTCCAACTTGTGCTTCTTTTTTGTTGACCCAATTTTGAGAAACCTCACTTTCTTCTGTTTTCCAAAAATACAATGCTCACAGAAATCTAAATCTATGCTTTTCAAATTTGAAAGCTTATCTTTTGACTTAAGAACATTCATTCCCTTCTCACTCATGTGACCAAGCCTACAGTGCCACAACTTTGCATCTACATCTGAATTAGATAAAAGAGAAGGAGAATAATCAGTAATACAAGTAGATAGATAAAGTGTACCTACTCTCTTACTTCTGGCTAATACAAGTGCACTCTTGAAAATTTTTTGAGATTCAGCTGTGAGAGTTACTGTGCAACCCTCATCACCCAACTTTCCTACAAAAATCAAATTCCTCTTCAGGATGGGTACATGCATGACATCCTTGAACACCCATGTGTTGCCATTCTATAATTTTAGCTGCACTTTTCCTTTTCCAACAATTTGACAAGGCTCATCATCCCCTAAATAAACTTTTCCAAAGTCTCCATGGACATAATCATTGAAAAATTCTCTATTTGATGTTGCATGGAAAGAGGCACCATAATCTAAAACCTAAGATTCTATTTTATTATCTAAAGAAAATATAAGAGCATCCTGTGCAACAATACCTGTAACTTTTGCTTCTTTATTACCTTCATGCTAATTTTCTTTGTTATCCTTCAACCAATAATCTTTCTTTGTATGCCCTTTCTTTCCACAATTCCAACAGGTTATTCTTCCATTTCTAGATTTGGATCTACTTCCCAACTTTGAATTTGATTTCCCTTGCTTGCCCTTCTCTCTTTGCCTTCCCTTGCTTTCAATACTTAAAGCATTACCTGAGGTTTTCCTTGTGCTTTTCCTATGAATTTCTTCATTCAAGATTACACTAACAACATCAACTTTCAAGATATTTGAAGCAGATGCAGTATTACTAACTGCCATTACCAAGTTATCCCAGCTTTCAGGTAAAGAGCATAAGAATAAGAGAGCCTTAATTTCATCATCAAAAACTATTTTGACTGAATTTAACTGATTTACAATTCTATGGAACTCATTACGATGATTAGATACAGATCCACCTTCCTGCATTTACAAATTAAATAATTCCTTCATAAGATATACCTTATTCAAAGTTGAGGGTTTTTCATATAAATTTTTCAAAGTATCTATTAGCTCTACCGTTGTCTTTGCCTGTGATAAGTTAGAAAACACAGAAGCTGCTAGGCTCGGCCTTATAGCTTTAAGAGCCTTTCTATCAAGAACATTCCATTCTTCATCTTCCATATCTGTGGGCTTGCTTGAAACTCCACCCAACGGTAAGTACAGATATTTATGATACAAATAATCTTCAATCTGCATCCTCCATAATTGATAATTCTTTCCATTGAATTTCTCCATTCTTAATTTACTTTCTTCTGCCATTGCTTTGCTTCCACTCAATCAGAAACCCTTGTGAGTGAATTCTATAATCAACAAACACTAACCTGCTCTGATACCACTTGTTAGGACCTTATAGTATAATTGATTACTTTTGTATAAGCAACTAAACATGGAATTAAACCAAAAGTAATAAGTAACTAGAAATTAGAAACATCAAAAAATAGGAGATACGAGAAACAACCAATCTTGTATTAAACTCTTTCAGAAGGAAATACAATGAAGAAATCTCTTTTCTTCCTCACACATCTTAGGTGTACAGTAATTCTTCCTCAAGAGTTCTCTCTCTCTCTCACACACAATTACAACTAACTCAATTACTGAGTTGTTCCCTCTTCTCTTAAATACAATACTGCCCCATGGGTCTCTTAAATAAGACCCAAGGCAAGCAATAATTAGAAAAATAGACTCAAGACTAAAATTAGTCTTTACATGCAAACCAACTGTTCTCCTAAAATTAGAACAAATCTATTTCTAGAAACACATGCAAATGCACTGATGTCGGTGTCAGTCTATATATGATCAACGTCGGCTGACCCTTGATCGATATCAGTTAGTTCTGTGTCTGAAGATGACGGATGTCAGTTTCATGATCAACGACGGTTACTGTGCTAGCTCAATAGTGAAGTTTTTAGCTCCACAACTCAACAATGATTAGTATTCCACAATAATAGGTACAATCTAGTGTATCAATACAATAGAGGAAAAATATATTTCCATCTCAATTAGGGGCAACTAATGTTATACCTCACCAGGTAACAACAAACATACCTCTTCAATCATAGACTAATATGCCAATCCAAAACCAAGTAATGACTAGTCAACAATGTGAAAATATTGGTCAATGACAGATGCCAAATCTGCAACCTATTGTCACTTCCTCATAGGGATTCATGAAAGAAAGAGGTCCCTATGTTTCTCCAGTACATACTAGATAACTATTGGTTCAAAATGTGCCACAAATTCAGAGATAGGGTCTTGGTCCACAAGTTCCCACTCAAAAATAAGGATCGATTAGTCAGTAGCATGTCACTTTTCAACCATAATAGGCACAATATATTTATATCCCTCCATCCCAACCATAAAATCCTCCAAGTCAAACCTTTATCAACAACCTAAACCAAAATATTTCACAACCAAATATGAAATTTCAAGTACATTCTAATCTATGTATGCGTACTCTTAATCCATTCCCCAACCAAATCAATATACCCCAATAGGTATCTCTATCATACCCTAGTCATGGTGTCCCACTTGTGACCTCTCAACCATCTACCCAAACCAATATTCTCCCTCAAACCAATGTTCCTTCCAATTTCTTATCCCAAGAATTGCAACAAATAAAGGATACAATTGCTGCCATTCAAGATAGTAAACAGAGTAAAACATTTAAATTAGATGACATGTATTCCTACCCATTTAACATGGAGTATTTATAGATACCATTTCCTCTAGGATATGAACCACCAAAATTTGACAAATACAAAGGGAAAGGTGACTCTAAGTCTTATTTGACTGAATTATTTGTTGCATGTCAACCAGTGGGATATAACGACATTTACCTTTTGCTTCTATTTACAAGGAGCTTGGTTGGACAAGCCTTGGAGTGATTTTTAAAGATTCCAAAAAATTTAGTAACAAATTTCGATGATCTTTTTGATAAGTTTGTGCAACACTTTTCTTATAATCTCAAGCATGAGATTTCATTAGTGGACTCAATGTAAGCAAAGCAAAAAGATGTTGAGAGTTTTACATGTTATTTATAGTGATGGAGAGCCCTTGCAAGCCATTTCATGCACACTTTACCCGATAAATAATTAGCCATTATGTTTACCAAAAATTTTCACAGTGAGATAGCTTATCATTCAGAACTACAATATGCATATACTTTCAAGGAAATCATTGATAAAGGTTTGTTGATCGAGTGGGTGCTAATCAATAAAGGAGTCATCAAGCTTAATTCAAATATTCAAATCAAGGTACTAATAAATAAAATGACCAACATCAACATCCCATTTAAGTGCCAACATCACAATCAACACATGCCAATAACCAAGAAAGATTGAAGCAATTCAACTGTAATAGGAATGTTGTGGGAAATGGGGTAACCAAATCTCATCATGTAAAAATGGTGAAAACATCACCTGCACTACCTTTTGAGCTTACTTCTACCCAACAACCTCTCCAACCAATACCATAAGTGCAACAATCAAGATTTGCATAACAAATACAGTAGCTATTGCCATTGTAAACCCCTCCTCCTAGGAGAACCATGTCTGCATGTCATGTCTTTAGTGACCTAGGAGAACCTATTGAGTCTATATTTTTCAACTTTACTACTGATAATTTGATTAGTTGGCCTATACCAAAGCATTATCTGCAAGGCATTCTTTATCTTGATTGGTACCATGAAAACCAATTCTATGTCTATCATTGGGTCAATGGACATAATCTACGAAGATGTGTCTAAATCAAGCATTTAATTGACAATATGTGAGAAAATGGGGAGATAAAATTGGATAATGGTGCTTCCACTTCCAATCAAACTCTTTGGATTTATCAAAACCCCTTTCCTTGACATAATAATTAGTAGCATAAAAATAATTAACAACAATTAGTGCAACAACAAAATTAAAGGTTGAACCAACAGAATCAACAAAATAAGTAACATAACCCACAATGATAAAACAATGGACAAAACAATGTCAAAATGGTAACAACCAACAAACCTACCATGTAGTTTCACATAACTACAATAGGGTTGTAGGTCATATTTCAATGGGTAGCATTAATACTATCTCCATTAATCTTAGACCAAGCACTAATTAACCCAGACCATTGCTAAATAACAACATTCAACCAAATTACATGGATAATCCTTCTTTGACTTGGGAGTGCATATAGGCAAACTAATAAACTAGGAATTCCCCTTTTGGACCTTATATCGACAACTCATCTTTGCCACGTGACCATATGTGAGTGCATCAACAATTAAGACTTGTCCTGTCTGGTCCCACACCATTCCCAATATTTATTATCAATAATGGTCTAGTATTTAATACTAATTATGCAATCATAACTCAAATTTTGAATATTACTATCCCAAGCCCACAACCATCCACCAATTTGCCTGTCATCCAACCAACAGCTCAACCTCAGAATAAATCATTCACTACTGATTAAGACAAGAAATTTGATATTATAGAGCAATTGTAGAAGACACTAGCATAAATTTCTATTTTAGATTTGCTATGAATGTCAATAATCCATAAGAACATCTTGAATGAGTTTTTGATCCAATCCACTATTGATAGTGACATATCCCCTTCTAACTTTCAAGATTTGGTTGGATACCTAGCTCCAACCCAACAAATCACATTCAACCAAAGTGATATATCTTCTCTTGGCCCACTCCATAATAATCCATTATACATATAAGTTTATATAAAGTGGTATAAAGTGAAACATGTCCTTATAGACAATGGGTCCAGCCTCAACATAGTGTCTCTAAAGCTCATCAAGCTTCTTGGGTATACAATGGTAGATCTTTAACCAAAATAATAACCATCAAAGCCTATGATAATCAAGAAAGAGAATCACAAGGCACCATTAGTTTTCCAGTTATCATTAGTCCTTTAACACATGACACACTTTTCCATGTGATTGATCTTGAGTTATCATACAATATGCTTCTAGGCAGGCCTTGGTTACATGAGATTCATGTAATCTTGTCAATGTTTCACCAATGTATCAAGTTTTACCACTCAGGGATGGAAGTGAATATTCTAGGATATTTACACCCATATGAACACTACAAACATCTTGAGGCCAAATTTCAAAGCTATAATTATCAGTATGACATGAATCTAGGTTTCAAGTAGGATAAAGGAAAGGCTATACTTATTGATCCTTCACCAGATAATTGCATAGATCTTAATACTTGGATTCCCTTTCCCACGTGTTACCTCCTGAAGCTTTTAATCATTTCACCATTTCATTAATGGACTAGGAGAGTATGTGACCCATGATACATTTCATATTCCCAATCTTCCTTAGAATCTGAAAACCTTTGGGTGACCTAAAGTCACCCCATATATACATTGGCAATAAAAGAATAAATATAAGGGACCTGCCACATTTGTACCATCATCAGGCCTAGGACATGACCCTCTTGAAGGGGATGAATCATGGTTATACAATGACAACCAAGCCAATTGTTATAAAAAATGCAAAGTATCCTATTCCTCATAAGATCATGGAGTGTCACAATTATGAAGGAAGAGGCCTCAAACTAAATCAGCAAGGAACCATCGAGCCAATTTCCATGACTAAGTATGAAAGAGCTTATGGAATTGGATTTAAATCACCTGGGGGTAACCCCACATATCTTATTCAAACTCCATCACCAGTGATTAGTGATGATGATGTTGATATTAAAGCAGAAGTTCGATCAGTCACACCTTTGATGCCCTAGTTGAAACCAACATGTTTGATAACAATGCCATTTGTACCCTTACCCAAGTCATTCATCACAACCCATTGCCATTATATTATCCCCAATTGATAAATTGAGACCAACAAGAATCTAGTCTACCAATTGATGAGTTTCAAAGTGATGAGGTATTTTGTGACTTTGTAGGCCTTAGAGACAACATTCTATTGGGAGATCACAAATCAGGATTCTCAATCACATTAGATCTTGTAGCCTATTTTGGAGAGTGAGTGAAAACCCTTAACTAAAAATAAATAAGTAAAACATTGAGGTCCCAAAGTGAAAAGCTCTTTGAGGTGATTTTTGACCAAGGAAAAAGTAAAGATAAAGGCCAGTCTAGTGGTGAAAACCTATTTTAGGTGCCATTAGATGGGGGTGTTCATTATTCTTTGAATTTAGATGAAGAAACTACCAATGATAAACTTGCCTATGGATTCGAGTTCAGCTTTGAGTAATAACAAGTATTTGATTAAATTCTTCAAGAATTTTTAACTATTTTTGTCACATGGCTAAATCTCCCATTAGGGGACTCAGATTCATCATGCTTAGGAGAAGTTCAAGAGCAAGTTCTAATGGAGGACCTCGACATAATTAAATAGTTTAAGTTGTTGCCTACTACCCTAGAAGATGGTTCGACCCTTCTAGTTGAAGATACAATAGAGGTAAATATCTAGACTCCATTAGACCTGAAATGGATAAAATTAGGAGCATCCCTCACTGAGGAGGAATGTGACATCTTTACAACTCTGTTAAGATAATTTGTAGATATCTTTCCATGGGCCTATTTTAACATGTCAGGGTTAGACCCCACCTTGGTTCTGCACCACCTTGTGGTTAATCTTGATGCTAAATTGGTAAATTTTTTTTTATGTCATATGCATCCTTGTATCACTATAGTGGTAAATAAATAGTTGGAAAAAATCTTAGAAGTAGGATGTATCTAATCCATTGACTACTCAGAATGGATCTCTAATGTGGTACATGTTATCAAAAAGCCTGAAGGAATCAAAATTTGTACTAATTTTTGAGACATCAACAAATTTTGTCATAAAGATGATTTTACCTTGCCTAATGTCAACATGATCATTGACTCTATGATAGGTTATGAAATGCTTTCACTCATAGATGGCTTTTCAAGATACAACCAGATCAGAATAACACCTGAAGACCAACATAAAATAGTGTTCACCACTCTATAGGGAACATTTTATTATCAAGTAATGTTATTTGGCCTTAAGAATGATGGAGCTACATATAAAATGGCCATGACTATCATATTCCATGATATGATGCATGATATTGTTGAAGACTATGTCGATGACATATTAGGAAAATCCAAAACTAGGGTCTACCATCTATTAGTGTTGCATAAGATATTTCAAAGATTACAAGAATACGAAGTTAGAATCAATCCAAATAAATGTGTGTTCAGTGTAACTTCAAGTAAATTACTTGGATTTATCATGTCTCATAGAGGTATTGAAGTTAATCTGGCTAAGGTCCATGCTATAACTGAGATGCTACCACTAACCAATTTAAAGCAACTCCATAGTTTACAGTGTGAGATCTAGTCAATCTAATGCTTCATCTCTCAGTTAGAAAAAAAATGCCATCCATTTACACACCTTTTGAAGAAGGGAGTTGCATTTCACTGGGATGATCACTGCCAAACAACTTTTCAATAACTCAAAGACTATCTTGTTAATTTACCTATTTTATTACCTCCTATGCTAGAAAATTCATTCTTGTTATACCTATCAGCTACCAAACATGCTATGGGGGCACTCTTGGCTCAACATGATGACAATGGAAAGGATCATACCATATACTACCTAAGCCATACCTTGGTTACATTTGAACATAACTATGCACCTATTGAAAAATCTTGTTTGGCCATAGTCTTTATAGCTTAGAAACTATGCCATTACATGTTGAATAATAAGACTATGGTCATTTTAAAGGTAGATACACTCAACTATATACTATCTAAAATATCTTTGCAAGGTAGAATGGATAAATGGATCATGCTTGTCAGTGAGTTTGACATAAAATATGTTAATTAGATGACAATCAAGGGACAAGTTCTTACAGATCAACTTGTTGAAACACCTCTCATAGACACACAACCACTCATATTTCAATTTTATGATGAATCCATCATGATCACCATTGACATACCCCTTGTAGAGCAACCATGGAAACTATATTTTGATGGTTTATTTATTGCACATGGATTGGGGGCATGCCTATTGTTTATTTCACCATCGGGGGATCTGATCCTTAAATCATTCAGAATCAACTTTCCTTGTATAAAAAACATGGATGAGTATGAAGCACTTGTTGCAAGACTTTGACAAGAAGTGCATTAGAACATATCTCATCTCCAAGTTTATGGTGATTCTCAGTTAATCATCAATCAGTTCACATATCAGTTTTAGACCAAAGGTGACAAATTGGTTCCATATAAAGCCATGGTCAACACTCTTAAGCAACAATTTCCAACATTCAATTTGAGCACATACCAAGGGATAATAACAAAACTATATATCACTATATTGAGCGAATAGTAGGATGTAGTGGTTAAAAAAAAGACTAGACCTTTTTGCAACAAGCCAAGTGATATAGACCCAAAATCCATGATTTTAATTTGCATTATTTGACATTAAAGTCATTATGAAATTGATTCCCCTATAGATGTTCGAAACTTGATAGTTTAGTCAACCCCACATGCCATGCCCTTGTTAGGATTTGGATGATTATACTTAGTGTATTTTGGTCATTTTCACTTGGTATGCTTTAAGACTAAAACTTATTTGTTTATTCATAATCCATGTGAAAATAATGCCTTTGAGTTGTGAAGGGTAGTGTTATGTTGCCCAAATCATGTCAAAAATTTTTGAGCCTTTTAAGTCTTTTGAAACATAACATTGAACACATCATTCGAGTATGCTTATGCCATTAGGCTGCTCAATTTGTTTCAAGACTTATTCACCATTTTATCAAAACCATTTGTTTCAAACCACTTTGTGTATACCATTTGGACCTTTGTCTTGTCTTGTCATGCTGTTCAATCTTGTCTAGCCTATTTAGTCAAATCTTAGTTTTCAACATTGAGTTTTCAATTAGCCTTGTTAAGTTTGGATCCAAACATTGATTGGTTTTTATTTAGGCCTTAATTTATCGGGTTGATACATAGATATTTCTCTTTTGGGTTACATAGCTTTAGTTAATCAATTACTCAAATTTGAAAACTATTGATGGTTTGTTTGTTTGTTTAATACCTATCCTCATCATTTTTTGTGCCTTTATTTGGGAGAACATAGCCTTTTTCAAAGTGCCTTTTGTCTTATGACTTATGCTAATTGATCATATTTATGTTTGATTCTATGTGTCGGGTTTATATCAAAGATGTTTCCAAACTTGTTAGATTAAATCAAATCATATTAGCCTTTGTTTCAAGTCTAGCTTTTGATGTTGTTTGGTCAAAAGTCCTAGCATGCCTATTTGTTTGAGCCTAGCTTTTGACTCTGTGTTTGGATAAAAGACCTAGCAACTCAACTTTTTCCTTTCCTAGTTCAAACCTTGTTTAGAATACTTTGGCCTAGACCTTTGACATGTCATTTTTTATTCAGACGCTTGACCTTTTGTGCATGTGACATTTGACATTAGGCTGTTTTATGCCAAGTCTTAGCATAAATCATTTTGGAGATATAGATCCACTTTCAAACCACATTGGAGATATAGCTCCACCTTTTGACCAAATTAGACCAAGTTTGAACCATTTGTCCTTTGGATACTTCGTCAGAGTTTATGGAACTCTTAACCCTTTTATTTTGGAGCTTTTATCATATATGTGGATGTCTCGCTATACTTATGGTAGAGTCACTTACAATCTGAGTTATGATAGAATAGTTGCATAAAATGAATTTAATGGCTTTTGTCAAGACCCTAATGATGCTAATATGGTTTGTGAGATAGATTTATGTCTACCTTATATTAATCATTCATGCGAACAAAGTCATGAAGCAACTTATGATCCAACTTGAGACCTTGATTGGTATGAAGAGGCTTGTGAAGAAAAATTTGAAGACCCAACTACATATAATGTTGTTTGGGGTATGAATCCATACCCTCTTTTCAAAAATTAGTACATGAAACATAGTCAAGAACTGGCTTATGAGCCAACTCATGACTAGGATGTTATGGTTTATGAGGAAGACTTAGATGCTTTTGCTTGTGAAAGAAATTAAATTTCATGACATCCTTTTATTATCCAATCATCAGTTACTCTTAACCCTTATTTGGATTATATGAGCTATCAAGCTCTACAATATCTAAGGAATACCATTATCATACTAAGACCTCATCTTTTGGTTTGTGCAAGTAACCAAGCTTCATAATGCCCCTTCATCATTCCATGACCTAGTATTTTAGCTTGTGTGAGTAATCAATCCCCATAATGCCATATCATTACCATTTCAGGACTTTTTCCTTTGGATCATGTGAGTAATCATTCTCTCCAAGGCCCTATAATTATCCAACTATAAGTCATTCCTCATCTAGTACCAATCCCAACCAAACCTCAATCAATCCAATCATTTGAAGACCAAGTTGTGTTTAGAACTACTATTTTCCAACTCATTAGAAACCAAGTCCAAGAGAACCAACCAATATACTATGTTTTTATTAAACCAACCATTTGTGATAAGTCAACCTATGATGAATCACCTATTGATTCTATACCAATTGTCAAGGAATCTCACTCTAACAAGCCAATATTTACTGAGTAACTTCTTAATTATTATAACTACCTTTGGGCAAATCATTACCTCAACCATGTGCCTATTTGTCAAGAGCATCCTATCGTTAAGTCAACCTTTGAGAAGTTGTCTCTTTACCTTTTTCCCATCCTAAAGGAGTCTCACTTTGACAAACTAGTATTTTTAGAGCCCATCATGCCATTACAAGTTTTTACTTTTCCAAAACCAAATATTCAACAAGACATCATTATAATAGGGTACCCATCAAATGAAGAATTAGAATTAGAGTTAGGTTTTATTCTTGAATTGACATCACATTTAACATCAGAATCAAAATCAACATCAGTCTCAACATTGGATTCAGAGTCCCTCAAGTTAGAATTAGATTCAGAAAAGAATATGTTTATAACTATTAAAATAGTGGTTATGTATGCCTCACAGATCAATTTAAATATATTTATGATCTTTCTATAGATTTTTAGGATGACTACTTCAACATCGACACAAGTTCTCCTAGTATCTTTTACAAAGATTATGTAGCCAATACCCATTCCATTATCATTCCACAGGCCATTACCATCAACCAAGATAGCCATATTATTGACATTCCATCTCCTACAAGTGTTTATTGGGATCAATATAATCACACTTTATTGAATTGCATCCATGATGACATATCAATTAAAGAAGAGCAAGGAGGCCAAGACAACATTCATGTAGCAGAAGAACACTCTGCTAGTGAAACCTTTTTGAAGGTGCTAGGGGACAATCCAAGTCATAACTTAGCATCTTTTAGTGAAATGTTTTTAGAAGTGCTATAAGACAATCAAATTCAAAAGTCAACATTCCTTAGTGAAACCTTCTAGAATGTGCTATGGGATAATAAAAAAAACTTCATTATTGAAAACTTCTTTGAGGCACCAATCGCTGAGCACAAAAGTTCTTCATTACTTAATGAAGATAAAATCAAAGATAAAATCAAAATAGATTCCAATCTATAGCCTAATTAGATGGTTGCTACTCTAAAAATAAAAAAAATAGAAAAATTTGGTGGTCCTATCAATAGAAAAAGTCTTAGGCCCCACCATTACCAAGGTTATGTTGAATTTGACATTAACAACATTATGTGTGACTAAAAGTCCTGATCTTCATTTGTTTCTCCACCATTATACATTCCATTATCATCTACCATTCCATTTCATAGTCAAACCTACCATATATTATTTGTTCTTATTTACCATCCATGGTTGTACATTCCTTTGCAGAGGCTATAAAAATACCTTGTCTCGATGTTTGAAGGAATCAAATTCAACGACCATTAAAGATCACAAAGGCATTCTCAACAACTAAATTTGTAGGCCATTTTTGATAGAGTATTTATTCAGATGAGGTGTAGGATAGAAATTAACATAATCAAGTATTATTTTTTATCATTTTTTGATTAGGATGTGCATCTCCCCATCAGTAGGAATAATAAAATCAAAAACCACACCCAGGCTAAAAACATGTACCATGCCATTGCCATTGTTACATATCCATTTGCCATTGTCAAAGTACCCAACCATTCACCCCATCACTTGGGGGAAATCCTCTTAATATTTTATCCAATATATCAAAAACCATCGTTAGCCTTAGAAAGACCATATCTTCTTATCATTCCATTCCTATCTAGATCAAAGCCTATTTTAGTCATCCTATGCAATCTTATTTTGATCTTAGCTACTTTGGTTCTTTCTACACTTTTTATCAGAGGATTCTGATCAAGTTTTAACAATCAATCCAATATATGTTTAAATTATAGTCTATGAAAGTAGTGTGATAGTTGATCTAGAAAGATATCTTCCATCCTATATCCACATTTGTTCCTGTACGCTTGATTATAACTACCTATGGCAAATTAGTGTCTCACTAGTCTTGCTACTAATTATAACTGCCTATGAGAAAATTAGTATCATTGACCAATGACATTGTATCTTAGTTATAACCACCTATGGGAAAACTATGGGTAACACTTATTTATCATGCATTGCCACATCACCTTGTCATTACTGTTTTCATTTGACTAGCCATTTGCTAGATTTGAGAACTTATTGGGACCTAGTTGGTTTTTCCCCACCTTTTGTGTGGATGGAATTACTATAACTTGAGGTCATTTCAAGACTATGTGGGTCATGATAAATTCATGTTGAAGTCACCTCAGTCCCCCTTTCCATACGCTCTCACCATTTTGTGAGCAACTTAAGCCAAACACTCTCGCTATTTTGTGAGCAGGTATCTTGTCATTCTCTAATGAGTTAAGATACTTCAAAATTCTAAAAACATTCATAATATTTCATAATTAAAAAATATTTATCCTATCTAATCCTAGTCATTTATCCTCAATTTACCTTACTGGGGTGTTGTCATTGTTAGGATGCTTTCTTTTGCTTTTGTTTTTAGGCTTTTTGTTTGTTTGTTTATTTTTGTTTGGTTATTTGTTTATTTTTTCACTTAACTGTTTCTTTGGTTTTAGCACTATTGCCTTGACTCAGTCTATATGTGTTCATTGGGTGATTCCTTGTACACATTATTATTGAGTCCATCCATATTCATCCATTAACATTGTCATCATGGTTTTTATCATTGGTGCATTATTTTTTGAGTGTTTATTAGATTGGGAGTCAGTCCTTATGCATATTTTGGCCAAGTCTTCATGGTGTTCTATCATGAAGCCTACCATCACATGCTACAATAAAAATTAGCTTCAATAAGGTCTATAATCAATGGAGCCATAGAAGTTTCTCCTTGGCACATTGGCAAATCCTCCCACCCACCTTGATCAATATAAACTATTTACCATTCTAGTTGTACCATTGCTAATAAGGACGTGCATCTCCTTGTTGATAGGTACAACTAAATCATTTCTAATGATTAATCTTATTCCTCTATCCATCTCTTTCATCTCTTTACATCCACTCATCTTTAATCTATATTCTAAGTTATATCCTTGAGTTATGCTTGCTAATCAGCCGTAATTGGGGTAGAATCATCTTTGGCCAATCTAGTTCCTCTTAATGATTATAAATGCCTATGGGCAAATTATTATTTTGACTTTTATTCCTGATTATAACCAATTTAAGGTAAATGAATAATATTTTTACATCAATGCATGCAATCATTTTCTTATTTGGATTAATCTCAACCATGGGTTAATTTTACCTTTCTTCTTATTTCTTTTTGAGGGACCATCCATTAACAAATGTGATAGCTACTCCCTCAAAGGGGTATCATCATAGGCTTCCCAAAAACTATTTGGAGCTTTATTATTCAACTATCATCTTATTTTTTACATATAATCCATTTATCATTCTTTGAGAAGATGTTATTGTGCTTATATCTTGTAACACCTTCCCAAATAGAGGCAAACTGTAGACACCGAAAATTGGCCATTGATAACCTCCAACCAGGCTTTTGACCAATTTCTACTCAAAATGCATAATTTGGCCTAAAAACACTAAAATATGCTAAATGATGTGAAACTAACATATTCAAATGCTGATTTTGGCTAGGGTATCCTAAATGGGGCAATGCAATTTATGGGCCATCTAACTTTGATTAGATCAATTTGAGTCAAAATGACAATTTTACACCTGTGTGCTCTAGATTGCTCTTTCCTATCAAATCTTCTACATAAGACTCATGACTTTTTTATTTATTGTTGGAAACATTATAAATGAGAATATACATCTAATTCATTTGATAATGCCTTTTAATTCCAATCTAATCAAATTTAGGACCAATAACAAGGTATTTTGATCAATTTGAGTAATTTGTGCATAAAGTGCTTAATCATGTTTAAGAGCTAATTAACCCAAATTAAGGCCTAATCAAGAATTCCATGGAGACTTGTTGAATACTTTATTTTGGAAATGAATATTGAATATCTACATCATCAAGTGACCTCATTTCTTGGGAAGACATCCCCATGCCATAAATACCACAAATATCAGGATTCATGTCCTCCATGCCTCATCAATGCCTTCCATGATGCCCTCCATGCCTCTTAATTTCACCTTCTTCTAATTCCATGATGAGGACAATTACAAACTTAATTCAAAAAATTGAATTAATCCTTAACCACACATATCAATCTTGAGATGGATGGTTGAGGTTGATTATGATCAAATCCAAAAATCTATAAATAGGAGGCCTCACAACATCATTTCTAAGCTTAATTAGTGTAAAGCTATAATGCAGGATTGGTTCCAAAAGTTTCAAGAAACTAGTGTTACCATGCCAAATTGATTCCAAGCTAAGCCAACCCACAAGCCAAAGGTTACAAGGAGAGATGGAGGTAGCCAAGCTTCCATTGTTAAGGACTTCATGAGCACAAGCTGAGCAAGCCACCACAACAAGCATTTTGGAGAATCCAAGGAAGGTAAAAGAGTTTTCTTTTGAATTTTAGTTGTGTGTTTAATTCATGATTTCTAACTAAGCTCTCCCTAGTGTCTAGGCCTAGATATGTTATGCTATTAATGTGTTTCTTTCATTTTATTTTCATTTTGAAACTAACACCATACTAACCATCCTCTCTTGAGTCAAATTCCTAGATCACAATGTAAATACATAATATTTTCAAACTTTTATTGATTAGTGACACTTTTTATCTTTTAGGAACCCATTGATTATTAATCTCTCTAAGTGCTTACCTTAAGGGGTGCACTAGGAAAGTGGCGGGAAAACTATTGGTGCTTTACATGATTATTATCCCTTTTGCCACTTGTTACCTACACACTTGTCTCCTAAAACCATTTACCCTAAGATTTTTATTCTATGTTGTACCCATTTTAAGAATTTTATACATTTTATCCTCTTATTCCTCACCTAAATCCCTTTTTTTTAGTTAGTTATACTAGGTTGATTGGGTTGACCCTGTACAATTTTAGGGTATTTTTCACTTAGGAGCTAGTTGACCTTTGGTTAACCCAGCTCATGACCTAGTGAATTATTATTTGAATTGTATTAGGTAGATTGGGTCGACCCTATCGGTAAATTTTTTTGGAAGGGTTTAGTGAAATATTTGCCTATATATACAAGTTCATTTCCATCAATTATTAATGAGAAGTGAAAGAAGTAAGAGCAAATGAATATCTACTTATTGACCATTCTACGTGAGAAGTAAAGCTTAGGGTTTCATACTTTTTTTGGAGATACAGATCTTATCTTTTGGATAAGAATTTTAGATGAATTAATAGGTTGTGTATCCTATATTTTATTTGTCTTTTTCATCCTTACATACCACAACAACCTCTATGAAGCACCTTAGCGAAGGGAGTGATTGAAGTTCGACAGGTTCATCTTCAAAGGTAAGTATTAATAACTTTATTTATCCTTTATAAGAGTATATAGATAATGCATTTTTACTTATTTTTCATATATTAGGATTCTATATACATTGATGTGAGTATATGTTTTCTATGTCTAACCCCCACTTTGTGCCACAAGCTTTGGTAAACACTAGATTAGATTTATTTTACTTGTTATTAGTTTAGGTGAAATATTAAAACTTAGGACCCCCTTAAGGTTATTGCATGATTGTGTTATATTGAAGGATTTGGAATCCTCCTTATCATGGTGTATTATGATAAGATATCCCCTAATCGGGTATAACAGATCCCCATATTGGTTATGCTCTCACTTAATAAATGTATTCCCAATTTAAAGTGTTGGTATGCTCTATCTTCTCTGAGTTAGGACTGATTTATAAAAATGATGCATTTTTTTATTGCATATAGGAGTGATATTATTAATAGGGAATTTGACATATTAGATATTGGAAGGAAAATTAGAACACTTGGACACCTTTAAACCATTCCACTTGCATTTAAAACTCCTTTATGACCCCTAAGTTAACCAAAAATGACATAAGGACTAAATAGACCATGGCCAAAGATAATAAGAAAATAAATCACATAAAATAAACTGTAAAACACCCTATGACATTATAATAGACCCCTATATAGGTTTTTAACTATAGGAAGGTTGAACCATTTTGACTTGTGATCAACATGGTCAACATTCTTGGTGATTTCTCGAGGGTGGTATGCTTTCTATGCCAAGACCAATTGCCTAATCCTATCCATTGGGATATGGAGTCACATATACACTATTTTAACACACAAATTGCCTTTGACAATACACCAAACAATAAAAAATAATAAGAATAAGACACACAATATAAGAAACTAAACAAACACACACTTGTGCTTCTTGAGCACTTATGGAAAACACACACACAAAACCAAAATAACTAACTTGAACACAAACTAACCTAAAATAAACACCTCCCCCTAGATCAAAGGGGAAGTTTGAAAACACTCTTGCTTCATGGAATAAAGGCATGAATGAGGCATGTAACCTTTTAACCCTTAGAATTGATGCCTCCATTTTCTTCATGATGTTTGTCAACTTCATTGGCATGATGTTCAGTGAGAACCAAGTAGCTCTAACTAAGTTAGCTATGGAAATAAACTCTTCTTGAATCTCAATAACCTCAGCCTTTTCATAAGATTCCTCAACTATAACTTCCAAAGGTGGTTCAACAATGCATACCTTCTTGTTTTTCATGGTGCTTTCAATAAGGTTGGGTTTCTCTTCATCTACGAGTTCTTCAAGATCATCAAGGAGCTTCGAATAGTCCACCCAATCTTATTCATTATCCTTTATAGGAAACTCTTTCTCCACCTTCTCATGTATTTGGCTCTTATTGTGCAAGTTTGAAGATATGATAGTTATCTCAACCTTTCTCTCCTTCATGATAAAATGCACCTTATGTTTGAAAGCATCAAGCTTCCCTTCACCATGTTCCAACATCATTGAATGTGGTTTTACCTCAGATGGGGATCTTGAATATTTTTTAGGTACATCAAAATCTATCTTGGACTCATGAGACTCTTCTATGACTATAAACCCATGGAAAACAAATTGACATACACTTTCATGCTTGATGGAACACTCAAGATCATGTTTATTAAACTCATCAACAAAATTGACATCAGATATGCAATCTTTTGTAAAAGGAGGAGTTTTACCCAACTTATCAAATTCCTTGTATATGAAATTGAACCTTTGCAATAATTTTTCTTCCTGATGAATGTCATCTTCAAGAGATATTTCATCACGGATAATAAGTAAGAGGTATTTATCAAGTACTTCCTCTTTCATGTTTTCATCAAATTTTGTACATATAGCTATAATAGGATCTTCAATGTGTTTCTCTTCATTTAAGAAGATGGAGTTGAACTTGTGTTCACCAAGGGAAGTCCCTATGGTGATTTCCTCTTTATAGTCACTCATGATGTCTTCTTGAACAACTATAGCTTGAGATCTTTCCTCCTCACTTGCTTCCCTCAAGATGGGTCCTTTCTAGAGAAAATATGAGTTGGGAGGTTGATGGATAGGCTCATGACTTGGAGATGGATAATGGGGTGTGGTGGAGGGATTATGAATGGAAGGTAGAGTGTGAGGTGTAGTAGAAGGCTTGTGAATGGTTTTAAGAAAGAGGACTTCACTAGTAAGCTCATGGGGAAGTGAACCTTTGGGTTGATTAAAAGGAAAACCACTTACATCAGTAGAAGTTTCACCTTGTCAATAGCTTCTTTGAGACTCTTCAATAAGAACATGTTCATTTTTAGGCTCCTTGTCTTCCCACATCCTTAGCCTATCTATTGAACACTGAAGGCACTTCTTTGCCAAGTCCAATTATTATTTGATATCCCATTGAGTTCCTTCTATCTCTTAAAGCATATCCAACATCTACATACAACTTTGGACAACACCTCTTAACCATTCCATGAGATGATTAGGGAGCACATCATACTTATCATCCCATGTTCTCATATCATCTTCACTAACTAGTAATTATGGTATGGATGACAACAAAGACTTGATATAAGATGGAAATAATTAAGGAGGAGGATAATGTTAGGGATTGAGACTAAATATAACTTATTGTAATTGAGTTTATAAGAATTCACATCTTTCATCCTGGTATCTTGATTTAGACTCATAGGAATCCTCTTGAGGTTGATAGGCATCATGGTATGGCTAGTATGACTCATATTGGGGTTGATAGGAAGGCATTTATTGATTGGATTATTGGCATCCTTACTCATATAGTTATTTAACAATATGTTGTCTATATGGAGATATAAATGAAGGACCACAGGGATGCCATGGCTCATAGGATGGGTAGGCATTTTGATAGGACCACTGAGGAGTAAAATGTGGTTCATAGTAAGGCTGATAGGGAGGTTCATGATAGGGGTATTCACCATAGATGTTCATATCGACCTCATGAATTAGATGAGATGTAAAAATTGATAAAAAATTTCAACAAAAGATATCTGGGTTGCTTACAACTAGAAGCTTTCTTTCAGAGTCACCATTGGTGCTAACTTACTTGCTACTAAACACTGATTAGAGGAAAGACACACCAATAATCTTTCCACTCTCTTAGAATTTTATCCCACTAGGCATGATAAAAATGTTGTTACCAAATATTTTACCCTATAAGAGGGTGTTCAATCCTCTTTCATATTTGGGAAACATGGGAACACTTCTAGGTATGTGGGTGTACCCATCATGGAAGTGAACCTCTAGATTAAGGGCTAGCTCCCTGAATGTATCTTGAAATGCTTATCACCTAAACTAGTGCTTGATTATGGGAAAAGAGTTATAAGTTTACATGAAATTAACCTAATCTAAGGGGGTGATATACCAAGATTATTTTCATATGACCATTATACTTCTTTCACTAAAAAATAAGGCATACAAACTAGCTTCTAAGTCCTAAAAGATTCTAACATGAGTGTTTCAATATGGAGGTAAGATACATAAAGGCTATCCAAGGTAAGTGAACCATAGTCTATTTTTAGTCACTAAGGATCATTCTACACTTAAAATATATACCCATACACTTTACAACACTTCATATGACCTGCTAGAATAGGCTCACTTGTATAAACATTAGAGGAAAAGGAGAAGAAAGGATAGAAGATTACCACTTTGCATCACTATACATCACATTAAACACTTATAAAATTTTTAATGAACTCAATTTTTTTAATAAATGTTTAAAGCCAAAAATAAAATATCATTCTAGTAAGGCTTCACCATACATGAAGTGGAATTCCTTAACAAGAGCCAAAATGGCTACTAATAAAATTAGAGAGACAGGAGAAGAGAATGAAGTTAAAGGGTCACTAAGACATGTGTCATTTTGATAAAATGAGTTATACATGTAGGATAAATAGTTTGATATAGACCATGAAAGGTATGATAGGACAAGTAGCCCTCAAATGCATGAAACTCTTGAAATATGGTGTAGGATTCCTCATTATTTGCTTAGAAAATTACCCTCATCTTTTATTCCTTTTAGAACATCCCAAAAATGAATAGGGATAGATATCATGATTGAAATAATAAGTAAGATTTTTATATATTCTTTAACATACATTGGTTTCATCCTTAATCATCAGGATTCTTCTAGAGATGAGCCATCACTACGTGCAGTCCAAATAACTCCTTTTTCACTCACCCCTCACACTTGGCCTCAAACTTGGATTTAGTTTTCCATGAAAATACATAAATAAGAGTGAATGAAACTTTTAAACACCCAAAATATCCTTATATTCCTCAATTACACCTTAAATTGCCTCCCACTCAGCATTTTCACTCTCCCACTAGCTTGCTCAATATGTCAGTTTTGACTAGCTAAGATGAAGGTCCTTGTAAAAACATAGGAGTTTTAATGAAGAATAAAATGATCATAGTGAGTTATATTAAGTTTTAATCTCTTCCCTAAATTTTATTTCATCCTTTGACACTCCATAGAACTTGAAAAACATCAAAAATAGTCAAAGAAATCTAAATTCCCCCTATCGATATAGGTAGGGTGCAACTTAGTAGGATGGGGAGGATCCTTAGAGAGTGATAAAAAACATACAATCAATTTCATGCCCATTCCATCTCATCTAGATATCTCTCTTGCTTTATTTTCTTCATCTAGTCATGTTTTAGGGTTTTAGAGGGGTTTTAGGCTCTTTCCACCCTTAGCCTTTATTCATAGAGTTGTGGCATTGAAATCAAAAACCAAATCCACAAAACACTTATTCAAGACCCTCTTTAGCTTGTCCAAGATCCTTGAACTCCCATGCATAACCTCTAAGAATATGTGAGCATTTAAAACTAGCCTATCAAGCTTTGTATACCATTATACATAGGCCTAAGTTGGTCTTAGGCTAAAAGTGGCTTTAAGTTGGTCCTAGGCTAAAACTGAACCCCTCATTAGGCTTTTGACCTAGTTGAGACCTTATAGGTCTGCTTGCACTTTTGTCTATTTAGACCACCCCTTTGTATTCCTGACCCCTATACATGGTTATTCATGTTTTTATATGTTTATTACATCCCTTCACATATTATTACAAGGTTGAATCACCTTCAAACCTATCTCTTCATCATTTTCCTTTAAAACTTGTAGGTTTGCATATGAGGGGAGTACCCTCTATCTGAGACAAAACAAAGGGAACTTCCCATATTTTATTAGACAAAGTGAATATTTTAGGGTCCTCTCCAAGTCATGTGGATGTTATTTATTAATTTTCAGCTCTTTATCATGTCACTAGACCCATTAACTCATTCAAAACCTAAGACATACCCTTAGCTGAGCTTACTGTCTGTAGGTTCTTTAAAGTGATCTATGTGTTACTTTGAAAGGAACATCTCATTCCATTATTTTTAGGATATGGGGTATTTTGATATTCTTTTCATCATTATGATGGTGTTAAAAATTATAATAACCCTTATCCAACCTTCCTTGCACCCTCAACCATATCTTTGCTTTTGATTGAGTACAAATGATAACTGTGTTTTCTATTTGAGAGAGGCACCTATAGGTGACTTTGCATGGTTTAAGCCTTGGAAACAATGTCTAAGCCTTATTGAATATTTAAAAGGTTGTTTTTTAAATGATTTATACCTATCCACATCATGATTATGTAATGATAACATCAAGGACATAACTCAGTTCACTACCAAACCATAGTCAACAATAATTGACTGTGCAAGTGTCCTATAGGTGTAAATCTTCCTTGAAAACTATGTCATATGAACTATGATCATCTTATAAGTCTTTTAAACCTTTATGAACTTGTTTGTGCCTCTATATTTATAATTTTCCTTTCTTGAGCTCGTATTATGGACTTTTGTGACCTTACAGTCAGTTGTAGACTAGTTGTCTCACGCAAAGGACACCTATAGGTGTTAATGAAGTTAAAAAAATTGCAATTCGAACATATATTATGAAATTAGACTCATTTATATGCTCTTAAACCTATTTATAACCACTTTAGCTACATAAACATGCTCTATGTTTCCACATAGGGTATAAATGTCATTTGATGCTCAATACTATAGAAACCATTGAATGATCATAATGGTCAAAAGTGCAATTTGGAGACCCTTGAACACTACTCTATACAAGTCATACATCCTCTTTCCTTTGCAGGGTTATACTCTTATGATATTTCTATTAAATAAAAACATTTGTATTGATAAAAATTTAACATGACATCATTATATGACACCTCTAAAAACACTGAGGGATATATTTTTGTGTTTTAGGGAAATGATCCCTAAACACAGTCACCAACTTTGAACCTAGTCTCTTCCAACTTGTTTGCCTATACAAGGACTTACTCATGACTTCCATGGTTGAATATGAATTCAAAAACATTATGATAGTTCCAAATCATGTTAAACCTCTTTATATAACACCTTGATACTTCTGTGTGAGCCACCTGTAGGTGGTCATTACAGTCTACAAGCAGTGGGCATGAATATGATAATGTAAATAGATTATGAATCTTTAATGAGTTATAGACCCTCATCAATTTTCAAATGCACTCTTGTCATTATGGATAACTTCCCTCAACTCAAATATCCTCTTTAATGTTATTGGTATATATGAGGTATTTGTAGGCATGCATTGAGTTACATATAGGCAGTGAGTGTGGAGACAACTAGTTTGTGTGGTATATGAGTTTACAACCAGTTTTGTACCTTAACCAAATACTTAAATGGATCCTATTAAACCTTTGAAGAATTGAAACAAATTAAAATACCTCTATTTTAGCATGTCACTCTTCTGAGAGTGCACACCAATGGCATATGGCTATGCATATGAGAGGTTTTACTATCACAGTCCATTGTATCAAATTTGAGAGGTCTAGTTTGCTATCTCATGTTCCAAGAGGATATACAATAAATTGAAAACTTCCATTATACTTCCATGAATGTTATCAAGACCCTTATAAGCCATGACTATAAGTGAGAATGAACTGAGAGTTGATTGTGTCTCACACTTGACTACAACCTCTATGATGCTAATCTTGGAGATTAAACTTGGGAAGAAGGATATTGTCATGACATTTAAAACATGAAGTAAAAAATATCTCACTCACATGGAGCCATTATAGAGTAGAAACAATTCTAAAAATGGTGAAACTTGACTATAAATTCACATAGTGACACTTGTAGACACTAGAAAACTACACACTATAGTTCAAGTGTTGAAACACCCCTAGACCACAATAGGACCCCCTTGGGCCCAACCTTGACCTTTCAATAAAAAACCACTCCTAACTCTAGTTAGATTGACCTAATGACTAAACCCACCTTTTTAACCTAACTTGACCTTGATCGTCAATCATCGATAGTCACCCTAACTGTCGATGGTCACCCTAACTATTGATGATCACCCTAACCATTGATGGTCAGGTTCCACCATCTAAACCACTAATACCAACTTAAAATATACCCTAATTTTTTTATAATTAGATTATCTAATTAGTGTGCAAGCCCATACATGTCAAAGTTAAAATTAGATAATAAGTTGGACCTCTTGTTAACATATTGTTGCATCTCTCCTTCTTCCTATAAGAAGAGAGGGGTAGGAGGTAAAAAGGGATCCACAACTATCAAGATTTTTTTGTATCTAGAGTTTCTTTTTCAAGTGTTCTTCCAACAATCCAATAATCTAGCCATTATGATAAAGATCCAATGTGTTGTCATCTATTATCTAATAATTAAGTACCATTACTCTACCGAAATCATTCAAGACTCCATCAATTAAGTTTTCTACCTCAACCATTCATTTGATCAACCACCAACAAGCTAAGTATCTATTTTAATTATTCAATCACTTTATTTATACTTCATAATTAGCCCAACCCAAACTAACCTCTCATAATCTTATTTTGGAACCTCATCAATCAACCTTTTATTACCCAGACCCAACCCATAGTAACTACTGATGGTCACCCTAACCATCGATGGTCTATCCTAGCTATCAATGGTTATACCAATTATCAATGGTTACCTCAACCATAAATAGTCACTTCAACCACTGATGGTCATTATGGCACAAAATAACAATAAGCTATTTTTACCCACTTACCCTTAACCAAATCCAACTTTATTTTCCTTAGCCTAATCATAGAACTCTACCCCATTTTTTGAACCATACCCAACCTATTTAACATTAGTGTTTACCCAATTATTGCTATAATTATTCAACTTCATCAATTTATTTATCACATATTTCTTGTACTTGATTTTAGTATCATATGTGATTTATGCAAGTACTTTATCTTTTGATTTCTGAACTTAATTGTTTAAAAAGTGTGGATTGATAGCCCCTAATGAAGCTCATGATTCTTGGACCTAGATTGCTAGGTAATCCACCCAAATAACTATTTAACCAACCATTTAATTTAATGCTTTATTATCTATAAGTCATTCCTCCCAAGCCATAGAGGAGCTCTCTACAATCATCTAATTCAACACATGCACAACCAAATAGGTTTTTCTACCATACCAATATCTAGTTTCCTTCTTTGAAATATAAGCTAAAATTATTTTAAATATTTTGGCATTCCTGATGGGACCCTTAAGTCTTTTCTTGGGTTTATTTTGTTTTCATCTACATGCTCTTCTCCTTATTTTATGCTCATAAATGAAATTAAAATTTCTTTTGGGTTTAAAATCAATGACGTACATTAGTTTCCTACAAGTTTATCTCACGTAGTTAAATTAAAGTTAAGTAATTCGATCGTAACATCACTTGTATCACAAATACAAACTAAACCACCTACATCAATCAAACATAAAAATAACTTAACATAAGGCCTGATGGGATTTCATCACCTAACATTCACCTTACCCTTTCTTGATGATCCTACTTGGAGGTCATTACAAAGAGAAAAAAATCAGCTCTTTGGTTGAGCATAAAATTTAAAAATTGGTATATACTGGCTAAGAACCCAACACCCTTATTATTGTAGTGTGTGAAGTGAGGGGTAGGCCCCAATACCAATCCACACATTAATTTTCAATATAGATCCTTTTTGAGAACCTGAACAAACTTAAACCATCCATAAATTTCTTTTTTAGTACCTATTCTATCAACCCAGGTGGAATCACACAATTTATTACAAATCTTATGGCATAATCCAAAAGAAAGACTAAAAATAGCTTTAGGACTTAACATAATTTTTAGTGTGTGTTTTATTTCCTTGCTCATTTCTTGTCTTCTCTTTGTTTGA
The DNA here is from genome assembly GCA_037957365.1 of Torreya grandis. Classification (NCBI taxonomy): domain Eukaryota; kingdom Viridiplantae; phylum Streptophyta; class Pinopsida; order Cupressales; family Taxaceae; genus Torreya; species Torreya grandis. The sequence continues at coordinate 822,865 of JARHVA010001865.1, read as the reverse complement.
GTGGTTAGATTGTTTTTATATTCTCTCTCCCTTATCTTGCATGGTTTCAAATCACCAACAATGAAAGAAAATATGATCCAAAACTCCAAAAGGCTTTGGTTGAAAGATAATTTAAGAAACAAGAACAACACAATTCAAATAATGCTATCTCTGAGAAGAGATGTTTTATTGATCAAAGATGTTTTATTGATCAAATTTGTAGACCCAAACATATGCCTATCTCTGAGAAGAGATGTTTGATTTCTATTTTGGGTTACATCTTCATTTATACATGTTTTTAAGGTGGGAGGAGGATGTGGAAGGTCACCAATCTTGAGGGAGATTAAGTGGTTTAACTTACATGATTTACAACAATATAGAATTTGAGGAATTACTATTTTTAGAAACTTACTATTTTTAAACTGCACTACTAAATTAAAAATTGGGGCACTTCCATTGGGTTTTTGGGGGAAAAAATCCATCAAGAAAATATACATTCCATCTCACCATTTTCTCCTCATTATTATCTTTCCAAAAATTCAAATGGTGAGTTAATTAGAGCTACGGTGCAAAAGTTATGGCTCTCAAAAGTTCCATCATCAATTGGGGTGGACCCATCACCTAAATTATCACCTAAATTGTTGCCCAGATCATTCCTCCCTCCTTGAGAAGCAATGGTCCAAATTGCATCAATATTTTTCATCAATTGTGGCATTTATATTTTGATTTGATTCTCGATGTATACTTGGAGTGGACTATGCTTTATGGAACTATGCAGGCCCTGATTGTTCACTATTTCTGTCTAATCATCAGTCTGTGGATGGAAGGCCATGAAATTCTTTAGCTAGGTATCTATTTGATTTTATTTTTGTGTTGTTTGTTTATTTAGGCCTACAACATCAACCCTTTTGGATTCTTGTGGCTTGACCACCATGAGAACAAATTTCTTGGCACTAATAAGAGAAATAGATGTAGAAGGTGGTACCTCTAGTACCATGTAGCACCATGTTCCAAGAGTGAGAGTGATCCTTCGAGTTATTTATTCATATATTTTATGTCAATCATACATGAATGACTGACCAAAGATTACATCACAAACATCTAGATTGACAACATTATATAAGACCTCATTTTGGAAAGGTTTTATTGCATATGAGAGAAGACATTGGTGGGTGATATAGAGGTTTCCCCCTGGACTCAACCATCCAATAATATATGGATTTGGGTGAGGCTTCATGGATAGATTTAGGCTTTTCACAATATTAGCAGAGATTAAATTTTTTTGACTTCCACTATTAAGAATGAAATGTAGGGCCTTACCTTTCACCCATAACTTAGAGTGAAACAACCTTTCCTTATTGTCTAGCCTCTCCTCATGAGTCTATGATGAAGCAATAATGGTTTTGGACTCAACATCTATAATATATTCTTCAACCTCTTCAACTATAGGGTTTGTATGAGGCAAAGTAGTAGATGTTGAGTAGTGTGACTCAAAAAGTAGGGACTTGATGGCTTGACATTCTTTTTTAGAATGAGTTCCAAATTTGTGATAATCACACCACTTCCCAATATTTCCTTCCTTTTACTTCCAATTTTAGCCTCAAGTTTGACCTTCTTTGTCACTTTTCCATTTTGAAGGTTGACTCTTTGTATTCATTCTTCCATGTTTCTACTCAATCTTCACTACAAACTTGTATGCCTTACTAAGGGTTTCCAAATTTAAGATTCCTATTTCTCCCTGTATGTACCATTGTAGTCCACCATGATATTTGAAAACATTGTGTTTCTCACTTTCTTGGATGCCCAATCTCATAGATAGAGAATGAAAAATGTCAGTGTAATCTTGAATAGACTATTCCTTCCCTTGGTGAAGTTGTTGCCACTTTATATACAGATCATCATATGCTCCAATGGGGTAGTATTCTTCCTTTATAGCTTCTATGAAATCATCCTAGGTAGGTTCCACCTCAAGGCCAATATTATCTACACTGAATCTCTTTTTGTACACTTCCCACCAATTTTTAACAGGCAATGATGCTTTTAAAAGAGTAAAGGTGATATACTCTTTATCGGTGAATTTATTTATAGAAAAATAAGATGACAATTGATCTAACCAATTTTCTACTATATCAACATTGATTTTTCCTTCAAATATAGGGATGTAAAAATTCACCTGAACCTTGAAGGGTGTTGGGGCATTGAAAGGATGTGGGGGTATAGATGAGGAGCCAAAATTTCCCATCAAGATTTGTTGGAAAATTTGAGAAAATTATTTTAGCATTTGCACTTGCTACTGTTGGAGAGATTCATTCACCATTTCTTTGAAAGAATTATGTGTCTCAGTGTTGTCCACCATTTGAAGTTATTTGGAGTGAATATGTGGATAGTCTACTGGTTCTATTTTCCACCCAAGCTTCCTATAATCTGACCTCATCCTCAGGATCATACATTCTAAAGACAAATAGCTCTGATACCATTGATCCAAAACTCAAAAAGGCTTTGGTTGAAAGATGATTCAAGAAACAAGAAAAACACAATTCAAATAATGCTATCTCTGAGAAGAGATGTTTTATTGATCAAATTTGTAAACCCAAACATATGCTTATCTTTGAGAAGAGATGTCTAATTTCTATTTTGGGTTACATATTCATTTATACATGTTTCTTAAGTGGGAGGATGATGTTGAAAGTCACCAATCTTAAGAGAGATTAAGTGGTTTGACTTCCACGATTTACAATAGTACAAAATTTGAGGAATTACTATTTTTAGAAACTTACTATCTTTAAATTTCACTACTAAAATTGAAATTTGGGGCACTTACATTAGGTTTATGGGGGTCAAAATCCATTTAGTGGATCTCCATGACATTTCACCGTATTCTCCTCATTCTTATCTTTCCAATGATTCAAATGGTGAGTCAATTGGAGCTACTGTGCAAAAGTTATGGCTCTCGAAAGTTATATCATCAATTAGGGTGGATCCATCACCTAAATTCCCCTGAATTATTGCCCAAATCATTTGTCCCTCCTTGAAAATTAGTGGTCTCCATTGCATCAATATTTATCATCAAGTGTGGAAATTATATTTTTATTTGATTCCTGATGTGTACTTGGATTGGACTATGCTTTATGGAACTATGCAGGGCTTGATTGTTCACTATTTATGTCTGACCATCAATCTATGGATAGAAGGACATGAACTACTTCAGCTAGGTATCTATTTGCTTATGTTTTTATGTTGTTTGTGTAGTTAGGGATACAACATCGACCCTATTGGATTCTTATGGCTTGACCGCCATGAGAACAAATTTCTTGGCACTAACCAGAGAAACAGATGTAAAAGGTGGTACCTCTAGTACCTTATAACACTATGTTCTAAGAGTGAGAGTGATCCTTCAAGTTCTTGATTCATAGATTTTATGTCGATCATACATGAATGGTTAACCAAAGAGTACATCACAAACATCTAGATTGACCACATCACATAAGAACTCATCTTGAAAAGGTTTTATTACATATGAGAGAAGACATTGGTCAGTAACATGGAGGTTTCTCCCTGGAATCAACCATACAATACTATATGGATTTGGGTGAGGCTTCATGGATAGATTTAGGCTTTTCACAACATTAGCAAAGATTAAATTCTTTTGACTTCCACTATCAAGAATGAAATGTAAGGGCTTAGCTTTCACCCATAACTTAAAGTGAAAAAACCTTTCCTTATCATCTAGCCTCTCCTCATGGGTCTGTAATGAAGAAACAATCACCTCGGGCTCATCATCTACAATCTCTTCTTCAACCTCTTCAACTACAAGGTCTGTATGAGGTAGAGCAGTAAATGTCGAGGATTTCAACTCAAAAATTAGGGACTTGATGACTTAACATTCTTCTTTGGAGTGAGTTCCAGATTTGTGATAATCACACTACTTCCTAGTCTTTCTTTCCTTTTGCTTCTAATTTTGGCCTTGTGTTTGACCTTCTTTATCACTTTTCTATTTTGAAGGTTGACTCTTCATATTCATTCTTCCATGTTTTTGCTCAATCTTCACTATGAACTTGTATGCCTCATCAAGGGTTTCCAAATTGAAGAGTTCTGTTTCTCCCCATATGTATCATTGTAATCCACCATAATATTTGAGAATCTTGTGTTTCTCACTTTCTTGGATGCCCAATCTCATAGATAGAAAATGAAAAATGTCAGTGTAATTTTGAATAGAGTTTTCCTTACCTTGGCAAAGTTGTTACCACTCTATATACAAATCATTATATGCTCCAATGGGGTAGTATTCTTCCTTTATAACTTCTATGAAATCATCCCAGGTAGGTTCCACCTCAAGGCCCATATCATCTACACTGAATCTCTTTTTGTACACTTCCCACTAATTTTTGACAGGCAATGATGCTTTTAAGAGAGCAAAGGTGATCTTCTCTTTATCAGTGAATTTATTTATAGAAAAATAAGATGAAAATTAATCCATCCAATTTTCTATTGTATCATCATTGATATTGCCTTAAAATGTAGATATATCAAAATTCAGTTGAGCCTTGAAGGGTGTTGGGACATTAAAAGGATGTGGGGGTGCAGATAAGGAGCCATAATTTCCCATCGAAATTTATTGGAGAATTTGAGAGAATTGTTGTATCATCTATGCTTGCTACTTTTGGAGGGATTCATTCACCATTTCCTTAAAAGGATCAGATGTCTTGGTGTTGTCTACCATTTGAAGTCATTTGGAGTGAATAGGTGGATAGTCTACTAGTTCTATTTTCCACCTAAGCTTCTTATAATTTGACCTCATCCTCGAGATCATACACTCTAAAGACAAACCACTCTAATACCACTGATCCAAAACTCAAAAAGGCTTTGGTTGAAAGATAATTCAAGAAACAAGAATAACACAATTCAAATAATGCTATCTTTGAGAAGAGATATTTTATTGATCAAATTTACAGACCCAAACATATGCCTATATGTGAGAAGAGATTTCTGATTTACATTTCAGGTTACATCTTCATTTATACATATTTTTAAGGTGGGAGGAGGATGTGGAAGGTCACCAATCTTGAGGGAGATTAAGTGGTTCTACTTTCATGATTTACAACAATACAGAATTCAAGGAATTACTATTTTTAGAAACTTATTATTTTTAGATTACACTACTAAAATTGAAATTTGAAGCACTTCCATTGGGTTTTCAAGGGTCAAAATCTATTGAGAATATCTCCATGCCATCTCACCACATTCTTTTCATTCTTAATTTTCTAATGATTCAAATGGTGAGTCAATTGGAGCTATGGTGCAAAAGTTATGGCTCTTAGAAGTTCTGTCATCAATTAGGGTGGACCCATCACCTAAATTATTTCCTAGATCATTCCTCCCTCCTTGAGAAGTAATGGTCTACATTGCATCAATATTTGTCATCAAGTGTGGTAGTTTTATTTCGATTTGATTCTCGATGCATACTTGGAGTGGACTGTGCTTTATGGAACTGTGTAGGGCTCAATTGTTCACCATTTCTATCTAACCATTAGTCTATGGATGGAAGGCTATAAACTTCTTTAGCTAGGTATCTATTTGCTTCTATTGTTATATTATTTGTGTAGTCAGGGCTACAACATTATCCCTTTTGGATTCTTGTGGCTTGATCACCATGAGAACAAATTTCTTGGCACTAATTATAGAAATAGATGTAGAAAGTGGTAACTCTGGTACCCTATAACATCATGTTTCAAGAGTGAGAGTGATCCATTAAGTTCTTAATTCATAGATGCCATGTTGATCATACATGAATGGCTGACCAAAGAGTACATAACAAACATATAGATTGACCACATCACATAAGACCTCATTTTGTAATGGTTTTATTGCATATGAGAGAAGACATTGGTGGGTAACACAAAGGTTTCTCCCTAGACTCAACCATCCAATACTATATGGCTTTGGGTGAGGCTTCATGGATATATTTTGGCTTTTCACAACATTATCAGAGATTAAATTATTTTTACTTCCAATATTAAGAATGAAATGCAGTGGCTTACCTTTCACCTATAACTTAGATTGAAACAACCTTTCCTTGTTGTCTAGCCTCTCCTTATGGGTCTGTGATGAAGCAACAATGTCTTCAGGCTGAGCATCTACAATCTCTTCTTTGACCTCTTCAATTGTAGGGTCTATATGAGTCAGAGTAGTAGATGTTGAGGTTTGTGACTCAGAAAGTAGGGACTTGATGGCTCAACATTCTTCTTTAGAGTGAGTTCTAAATTTGTGATAATCACACCACTTCCTAGTCTTTCCTTCCTTTTGCTTCCAATTTTGGCCTCATGTTTGACCTTCTTTATCACTTTTCCATTTTGAAGGTTGACTCTTCATATTCATTATTCCATGCTTCTACTCAATCTTCACTGTGAACTTGTATGCCTTACTAAGGGTTTCCAAATATAAGAGTTCCATTTCTCCCCATATGTACCATTGTAGTCCACCATGATATTTGAGAAACTTGTGTTTCTCACTTTCTTGGATGCCCAATCTCATAGATAGAGAATGAAAAATGTCAGTGTAATCTTGAACAGATTATTCCTTACATTAGTGAAGTTATTGCCACTCTATATAGACATCATCATATGCTCCACTGGGCTAGTATTCTTCCTTTACATCTTCTATGAAATCATCCCAGGTAGGTTCCACCTCAAGGCCAATATCATATACACTGAATCTCTTTTTATACACTTCCCACCAATTTTTGACAGGCAATGATGCTTTTAAAAGAGCAAAGGTGATATTCTCTTTATTAATGAAATTATTTACAAAAAAATAAGATGACAATTGATCCAAGCAATTTTTTACTGCATTAGCATTGATTTTGCTTTCAAAGTAGGGATATCAAAATTCACCTGAACCTTAAAGGGTGTTGGGGCACTAAAAGGATGTGGGGGTGCGATGAGGAGCCAAAATTTCCCATTGAGATTTTTTAGAGAATTTGAGAAATTTTTTGTAGCATCTATGCTTGCTGATGTTGGAGGGATTCATTCACCATTTACTTGAAAGGATGGAATTTCTTGTTGTTGTCCGTCATTTGAAGTCATTTGGAGTGAATAAGTGGATAGTCTGCTGGTTCTATTTTCGACCCAAGTTTTCTGTAATTTGACCTCATCCTTGAGATCATACACTCTCAAGACAAAAAAATTTGATACCATTGATCCAAAAATCAAAAAGGATTTGGTTGAAAGACAATTAATAAATAATAACAGCACAATTCAAATAATGCTATCTCTGAGAAGAGATGTTTAATTGATCAAATTTGTAGACCCAAACATATGCCTATCTCTAAGAAGAGATGTTTGATTTCCATTTTAGGTTATATCTTCATTTATACATGTTTTTAAGGTGGGAAGAGGATGTGGAAGGTCACCAATATTGAGGGAGATTAAGTGGTTTGACTTCCATGATTTACAACAATACAAAATTTGAGGAATTACTATTTTTAGAAACTTACTATTTTTAGACTACACTACTAAAATTGAAATTTAGGGCACTTCCATTGGGTTTTGGGGGTCAAAATATATCAAGTGTAGCTTCATACCATCTCATCACATTCAACTCATTATTATCTTTCCAATGATTCAAATGGTGAGTCAATTGGAGCTACAGTGCAAAAGTTATGGCTCTTGGAAGTTCTATCATCAATTGGGGTGGACCCGTCACCTAAATTATCACCTGAATTATTTCCCAGATCATTCCTCCCTCCTTGAGAAGTAATGATCCCCATTGTATAAATATTTTTCATCAAGTTTGGTAGTTATATTTTGGTTTGATTCTCGATGCATACTTGGAGTGGACTGTACTTTATGGAACTGTGCAGGGCCTGATTGTTCATCATTTTTGTCTGACCATCAATCTATGGATGAAAGTCCATGAACTTCTTCAACTAGGTATCTATTTGCTTCTATTGTTGTGTTGTTTGTGTAGTCAAGGATACAACATCAACTCTTTTGGATTCTTGTGGCTTGACCACCATGAGAACAAATTTCTTGGCACTAATTAGAGAAATAGATGTAGAAGGTGGTACCTCTGGTACCCTAGAGCACCATGTTCCAAGAGTGAGAGTGATCCTTTGAGTTCTTGATTTATAGATTCCATGTCAATCATACATGAATGGCCAACTAAAGAGTACATCACAAACATCTAGATTAACCACATCACATAATACATCATCTTGGAAAGGTTTTATTGCATATGAGAGAAGACATTGGTGGGTGACATAGAGGTTTCTCCCTAGACTCAACCATCCAATAATATATGGCTTTGGGTGAGGCTTCATGGATAGATTTAGGATTTTCACAACATTAGTAGATATTAAATTATTTTAACTTCCACTATCAATAAGGTCACCAATCTTTAGGGAGATTAAGTGGTTTGACTTCCATGATTTACAACAATACAGAATTCAAGGAATTACTATTTTCAAAATCTTACTATTTTTAGATTGCACTACTAAAATTGAAATTTGGGGAACTTCTATTGATTTTTCAAGGGTCAAAATCCATTGAGTGGAGCTTAATGCCATCTCACTACATTCTCCTCATTCTTATCTTTTCAATGGTTTAAACGGTGAGTCAATTGGAGCTACGGTGCAAAATTTATGGCTCTTGGAAGTTCCATCATCAATTGGGGTGGACCCGTCACCTGAATTATCACCTGAATTGTTACCTAAATCAACCTAGCAGAACATAACCTGTCACTAAACCAATCAACCTCTTCTACCTCCCCATCTATGGAGTACAACTATGAACTAGAAAACTCTCCTTATACTTAGAGAAGTCCTTCTTTCTCTCAAGTAGTTCCCTAAGGAGATACAGACTTTGCCACCTTCTTAGATAACAATCTTGTGTCCCTTCAACATTATCTCAGCACCATGCCTCACCATACCCCTTATTTGGTTCCAATTTTGGACCCACCTTATGGCATGCCTTCCTACCTTATAGGGAACACTTATATTACCATAATCACCACCCAACCATTGACTACCCAAACATATTTATCTACCAATACTACCTTTTATACTATTATGGAAAGCCAACCTACCCAACCTACCAACACCCTTACACCTTCCACCCCACCAATAATGCCTCTACCCTAGGAACAACCTAACCATTAACTACCTATACTCCACTCACCATGGGAGTGCCTGCTACTAGCATTTCTAACCTTCCTTCGGCTACCCCTAATCCATTAGTCACTACTCCACTTCAAAATCTTGTGGTGTCTATACCTTATACCTTGCCACCAATCAGTTCAAAGTTCACCACCTTTCCTTTGGTTATAAAACCAACCACATATCCTACCTAACCCACCTTAACCTCTCAATAGGTGCCCATCACACCCAACCTAGGTTACATCCCTAACCCATAAGGGCTTGTACCTCTACCCATTGCCCAACCACCTACATCCGCTTACCCCTACATGGTATCCATCCAACCACCTATGTCCACATATCAATATGTGGTAGCTCCTCAACCTCTTACCAATTATAATATTTGTCACCCAACCATAACAACAATATGCACCTTACAACCTTTCAAGTGCACAACTCTAAACATATCTAATGAAATCCTAATGGATAAAATGACCACTCTAGAGTCATTTATTTATGGGGCTCACAACATTTTATCATATAACCAAATCTGCAACAAGCCCATCCACCTATCTATTCCTAATAGACCATATCATCCTTAGTGAAAAATTCTAAAGTTTTCTAAATTTTAAAGTAAGGAGAACCCCTAACAACACCTTAGGGTATTTAGGCATTCATGTTATTTGATTGCTTATGATGATGTTCTCTATCTTCTTACCTTCCCCATTTCCCTATTCGGTCCAACACTAGATTGGTACAGTGACATAATTAAACACTATCTCTTCTCCTTCACCCAGCTAACCCAAACTTTCTTGGATCATTTTTTAATAAACATCTCTAAGAAATTTTCTATCAATGACCTTTACTCTATCCAAAAATTTGATGATGAATCTATTGCTGATTTTGTATCCCATTGGAGGAGTTCAATCAATCAACTTTCTTTCTCCTTAACCCAACCCAAGCTAATAGAAATTTTTGATTGAGCATGTGCGAAGCACATCTCTTCCATATTGCATATTCAAAGCTTCAAAACATTTGATAAAGATTTTACCATGGCACATAAGTTATAAAAAGAGCCATCAATGAAGGAAAGTTAAAGTTGAAAAACAAAAAACTCTACCTTCAAATCCAATGAGGACTCTTCCTCTAAACCAAGTAACCAAACCAACACCAATGCCAAGATAAAGGGAACTACAAATGTGGTTATCCTTAAGAATACTCCTCCAACATCTATAAAATAACAAAATTATTCTAACTCCTCAAATCAAGACATGAGGAACTAAAACCAAAATAATCATAAGTAATTTAATGCACTTGGGGAGTCTTATACTTCGATCTTGGAGAATTTTCTAAAATCTAATATCATACAACTTCCTCCCATCAAACCCCCTCAACAATTTGATTCTTCTCATTCTTCACCTAGATGTTATTATGAAAATGACATATGTGTTTTACATCGAGTAGTTAGGCATGACTTTAGTAGGTGTAATACCTTCAAAAACATTGTCCAAACCCTCATTGGCAAGGGGGAACTTATGTTGGACAACCCCAATACACCTCCAAACCAAACCCTTGACATTTTTAGACAATCTTTTCCCAATCATGCACCTACTAAAAATGAGAGCATCAAAGATGAGTCTTCTCATGATGCCCATACCATCAATATGGTTATTAACACACTCATTGTTGAGGAACCTACCACCCAACCAACCTATTCTTTGCCCTCTCCACTTATTGAGATAGTGGAACTACCTTCTCTTCCTTTGGAAACCCAAACCATGAAAGTAAATTTTTCACCTCTTCCACTTATTGAGGTAGTAGATTCATCAACCCCTCCTTCAACTAACATACTAGAGTAAATAACCATCACCACTTTACCTCCTCCCTTAACTATCAAACAATTCACTACCCCTTTAGAGATCATTCCCAAGGAAGAAACCACCATATTTGTACCTCCCATAGAGGAACCACCCATCTAAACCTTACATCATTTGATTGAGAAAAAGTATGAGGTCAGCATTCCCCCTTCTAAAGTTATGGATTTATCTTTCAAGTCCACTACCCAACGAATAAGACTGGTCTATAAACCATTCTCTAAACTAGTTCAAAGATTGGAATTTATCTCCAAACTTGACATGGATCAAGCCACCTTTTGGAAATAATTGGGGCTCCATTATATCACCAAACATGAACTTCCAACCACATGTTTGATGAGCTAACCCACCACTTCTATTATCTAACCCACTATCATATCAACTGAATCAGTAAAACCCTCTACCAACCCAACCATTTATCAACCATCTAAAGTGACCAAATCCCAAATAACCAAATATTCTTCTATCACTTCAACCAAGCCAACAAAAAACCTTAGAATATTCCCTACATAGATCCTTAATCATCCATCCTTGAAACTAGATCTAACCTCACCAGACCCACTAACCAAGTACCAAACTAAATCAACCAAGGAGGTAAAGCCACCAAAATGCCAAAAGGCTAGAGTTATACCTCCATCAACCTTTCCCTCTATTTTGGGGCCTCATCCTTCTATTTTGATTAGGAAGCCAAATATTTCAACTAAAACCCAACCATCACTTTTGGTTACACCATCACTCGCTTTTTGACACACCCATCTTCACTGATCTGTCAATAACCAACCTATCTACCTTGACATCTTCTACCTCCAACTTATCAACTTCCTTACCTAAACCAAAATCATAAATTAAGAACACCACCCTAACCAAGACCTCTACTACCAACCCTATTTCTAAGATGAGTTCCATCTCACCAACTAAAGCCAAAACCTCTAGACCCTCAACATATTTAGCTAAGTCTTACTCAACTATTTTCCAAAGGTTACTGCAAGCTTCTTGCTTCCTTACCTCCTATTAAACCATTTGACCCTCTTAGTTCAAAACTAATCTGGTATAACAATCACCAAGTATGCTCCTATCATAAGACACCTAAGCATGACACGAATAACTACAAATCTCTCCAAACCATAATCCATCAACTCTATGATGAGGATGATGTATTATCAGATGAACCTCCCATGATCCCACTACCAATCTAATAAACAACAACCAATACCCAATGCCTACCTATTCCCCCACTCTCACCTTAGAGTGACAAGGAAATAAACCACTCTCCTACCCCAACTCTTCCCTTTATCCATATGGTCACTTGATCACATGCTCAGTAAAAGGATAAGGGGAAGGTGAAAGTGTCCATACCATGGACATACCCATCTTCCACCTCCTAACCATATCAAATTCAAGTATCTTCACCTTCATCAAAACCCAAGGTATCTATGTTGGGTAGCTCTTAATCTAACCCCTCTAAATCAATCAAAAGAGTGGTTTTCAAAGAACATCACCAAACCTTAGCAAAGATGAGCTTATACGAACTGATTTCTATCTTGCCTTATCATCACTAAGAAATGATAGAGGCATTGCACTCAATAAAGGTCCAACTTGAAGACCCTCAACCTCTAGTAGCCTTTATTGGTGCTATCCAAACTTATAGCCTTGTCACCTTTAAGGATTTGTAGATACCTTCTATCCACCCTAATGACCCATATCCCCCTCTTTTCATCAGTACCTACATCAACCAAACCTACATCAAATAGGTTATGATTAATGGAGGAGTCAGTAATAATATCATCTCCTCCCATGCCTATGATCAACTTAAACTACCAAATAATGTCATGTCCAAAACCTCAACCATCCTCTGATCTTTTAATGACACTATAACCACTACTTTAGGAACTATTTCATATTTGTTTAGGACTTCACACACTCTTAGAGCTCTTATTTGTAGTGGAAGGTGAATTATAGTATAACATTTTTTTGGGATGACCTTGGATCCACTCCATGGGTTTTGTACCCTTTACTCTTCATCATTTCATCAAATTTGAACACGAAGCTCAAGTTTTCACTATACAAGCTGACTCAAGTCCCTTTTCATCATTGAAAATGACTTATGAACCCAATTACGTCCTCTTACCTCCATCTAACACACCCTCATCAACCAAAGACAAGCCCTCAACCATAAAAGATGAAGCCATATCTTCTTTTACCAATGAGGCATCTACTAGCTCATCCATCCCCTTAGATCAAATCCCCACCATAGGCCACTTGGAATCAACATTCCAACATATTTCACTTAGGGAAGATCACCTCTTAACCCTTGATGCCTTCCCTACTCCCCATGAATATGGAAAACTTAATAACCATCTTGGGTATGACCCCAATATTAGAGCCATTGTTCCCCTTGAAGCTTAAAACTGTCAAACCCATTTCATCTATGGGGGAATTGATAAAACCCTTGGCACTTCTACCATCTTTTTTTCACCTTGACCATTCACCTTCAACTTTTCCTATCTGGACAAACTAAAATTTGCTAAGACATACCTCTAATAGTGTGCCTAGAAAGGATTTGGCCTAGGTCAATATGAACACGAGCCACATGAGTTGCTTCCAATCAAAACCTAAAAACCTCATGAAAAGCATGGCCTCATTTTCACACCACATCAACAACAAACTAAGACACCTCCTATTACCATCATTGATGAGGACATCCCATCCTCACCATCTACTCCACCATTGATAGCTGAAGATTTTGATATCATCCACCCTTATTTTTTTCATCAACATGATCAACCTCAAACCCTTGACTTATCAAAAGTATGGGGTGATTATAACCATCCCTAAGACCCATCTTGAGATGATAGGAGATGACTCTCCTACCATTAATACCATTTAGTGTCAAGATGATGATTTCATTCTCACTTGCCTTGATTCACCAAAATCTTCCATCCAAAAAATATTTCCTCCTAAGACTTTGACTATGTTGAATGAATCCACCATGGATATCAAATTAGGAACTCTGAATGACCCTTGTATTATCAAAATTGGCCAATCACTAAATTTTTAAGAGCTTCAAGACTTCCCATCTTTCTTGGAAGACCATAACACAAAATTTTCTTGGTCTTATAATGACATGCCAAGAATCAAACCTTTCATCTCTATCCATAACATAGTCACCAATCATTATGCCAAACCCATTAGGTATGAAATTTTATGAATACACCCTTGCATAGCCCTTCTCATAAAAAAAGATTTTCAACATCTCCTATCCATCAATTTCACTCAACCTATTGACTATCCCTAATGGGTATCGAACATCGTGCCTATCACTAAAGCCACAGGGGGATTATGTATTTGTGTGGACTTTCATGACCTCAACCTTGCTTGCCCAAAAGATGACTTTCCTCTACCAAGCATTGACCAACTAGTTGATCTGATATCTAGCCATGAGATAATATCTCTCATGGAAGGATTTTTGGGCTATAATTAGATCCTAATCACCTTCAAAGTTTAACACAAAATTTCTTTTATCACCCTATGGGGGACCTTCTATTATAGGGTTATGCCTTTTGGACTAAAGAACACTGGTGTAACCTACCAATATGTTATGATTTACATATTCCATGACCTTATCCAAAAAATCATCTAGGATATGTGGATGATATTTTTGGTAAATCCAAATATCATAAGGATCATTTAACCATTCTCAAGATTATCTTTGAGTGATTCATCCATTACCATGTCTTCCTTAACCCCAATAAATGCATTTTTGGGGTCTTGTCAGGAAAAATCATTGGATTTATCATTTCCCTTTGGGGAATCGAATTTGATCTTGCCAAAATCAAAGAAATCCTTGACATTCTTCCTTTAGTCAACCTCAATCAACTTTGCAATTTATAGGGGAAGCTTCAATCCATTTGTCACTTTATCTCCAAACTCTCAGATTGATGTTAACCCTTTCATCACCTTATGAAGAAGGATGTGTCCTTTAAATGGAATGATGACTATCAAAAGGCTTTTGATTCACTTAAAAAATATCTTTTGTCTCCACCTATCCTCACCCCTCCCAAGGATGATCAACCCCTATACCTTTATATCTCTGCCACCAACTACTCTTTAGGTGTCATGCTCACTCATCAAGATAAACAAAACAAAGAGCAATTAATCTACTACATTAGTCACACGCTTGTAGAGTATGAGACTCAATACACCAATACCAAAAAAAAATTCTTAGTTTTAGTCTTCATGGCCACCAAACTTTGCCACTAACTTATTAACCATAAAACCTATGTCATAACAAATACCTACCCACTCAAGTATATGCACTTAAAACCATACTAAAACTAATGTATGGCCAAGTGGATCATGATTTTAGCTAAGTTTGACCTTGAGTTTCTTCAGTAGCAGTCAATTAAAGGGTAAGTCATTACCAACCAATTGGATGATGCCCCATTAGCAGACCATCAACCTCCTCCTCTTGAGTTTCCTAATGAGTCAATCATGACCCTTTCTTAGGCAGACATCATCTATCAGACCATGTTCTTTGATGGATCAAAGTGTTAATGTGGTGGGGGATTAAACATTATCCTTATTCCCCTTCATGATGAACCTCTTCCTTTATCCTTCAAGCTAAATTTTGAATGCACCAACAATATCGCTGAATACAAAGCCCTAGTCATAGGCCTTCAAAATGCATTAGTCTTGGGAGTCAAAATGATCAACATATTTGGCAACTCTCAACTAGTGGTCAATCAAATCAATGGCTCTTACTAGTGTAAAAATGATGTTTTGCAATAGTACAAATAACTAGTTGATGAACTCTTAACATCATTTAAACATTACCATATCCAAACCACCCCATGATCTGTGAATAATTTTGATGACACCATGGCTTCCTTTGCCTCTCAGATCCCATTTTTACCCTCTATATCTAAGATATATGTCATTATCCATAGACTTACCTAGCCCTCTTATGTCAAACTAGATTCTCCCACCATCTTTAATGTGAAGGAAACCCAACCTGATCTTTGGTATCAACAAACCTTCGACTATCTTAACTTTGTCATCATTCCTTCTAGTCTTTCTAGGAATGTTTGAAGAGTGTTTTTCTAGAGTACCTCATGTTATACCATTATGTGGGGGATTATTTATAAACATGGCTTTAATGGTCTCCTCTTTGACTACCTAAGTAGTCATGAAGCCTCTCATGCTATCAAGTACATGCATGATGGGATCTATGGGGGATACTTTAATGGTCTTGCCATGGCTAAACACATCCTTCACCTTGGCTATTACTGGCCTACCCTTACCAAAACTATTGTGATTATGTGAAAAAGTGTGTTAAGTGTCAATAACATGTCAATTTACATCATGCACCTAGCCATAGTCTTGGTGTATCCATAAGTTTTAGCCCTTCTCATAATGGAGTCTGGACCTTATTGGTGAAATTAACCCCCATTCTTCACAGTGACACCATTTTATCATCACTATGACTAATATTTTTCCAAATGGGTAGAGGTTATTTCTCTTATCTCAACCAAAGCTGAAAAGATTGCCAACTTCATCAATCATCACATCATCTACCATTTTGGTGTTCCTCACAAAATCATCACCAAAAATGGTACATATTTTAAAAACAAAAACATCCAAGGTCTTTACGATGCATTTAACATCAAATTAGGTTTCTCTTCACCCTATCATCCATAAGCTAATGGACAGGTTGAGTCTTCTAACAAAACTCTTAACAACATGCTAACTAAATTAGTTAATGCATCTAGTTAGTATTGACACTTTCACATCCCTTTTGCCTTATGAGCATATCGTATTAGCATCCAAACCCCTATGGGTGATTGTAGACACCAAAATTATTTTACCCACATGTGTGTAACTACCTATGTCAAAACTCCCTTAAGCCCATTTCCAATAAAAATAATTTGCCTCCTTAACCCATGCTTTTACCCCTTACACATTTAATTAATTTAAAATATTAAATTAATTTAATTAAAAACCTTTTATGCCACCTTACTTCACCATCTCATCCTAAGACTGATTCTCAGTTGATGAGTCACCTCAAGATTTGGTCCCTTCACCCTAACTACCCAAGACTTATTCTCACCTCAAAAATAAATTCTTAATCAACTACTTCCTTCTTAACCTCTTATTTTTACCATTTTGTAATGGGTGCCACACTTGGCATGAAGAGCAATAGAAAATAGGCCAAAAATAGTAAGCTTTACATATTCTAAGGCCGCCAACATCAGTCAACTCATGGTCAACATTGATGGGATCATTGATGTCAATGATATAAGCCAAACTCCAAATTGAAGTTTAGGTTAACAAAAATCAAGAAATATCATTCTTACTTGCATTGAAGCTCTCGGCATTCAACTTTTGACATCCTATCTTACCATTATCTTATGTAAATCGATCACGATCAAGAACCAAGCTTTTGAGGACCAATAATACCTGCTTGTTCTCTCTATTTAGGCCATTGATTTAGACTACTTGATAGGATCTATCAATCTAACACTTATCATTTTGTCACCACTATAGCTAAGTACATCACTTATTCTATAGGTCTTTTAAGTATTTACTTTTCTATCACTTTATATCTATTGTTCATTACTTTTCACATTCTAACCCCCGTGACGGACTTATAAAGCTTCCATGCTTGTTTCTCCTTAACCTGACATACCAAACCTCTGACCAGATCCATCTAAATCATACTATCTCTCACTACTATATCCAACCTCCCAAACTTGACCAAAACCATTTCTTAGACTCAAAAAATACTTTTGTAGACTCCCAAGCAATTGTTTCCCTACCAACCTCGATAGCATAACTAGCATCAATCACTTTCATCCACTGACCTTGGTAGTATAATCGATATCAGTCACTTTCTTACTGATGTCGATGAGTATATATTTACTAACCTCTACAAAACCTACCCAAACACCTTCTAAAATACAAATAAAATACACCACCAACACCCTGTCACTCTCTGCTACACTCAAGTTACGAATAAAGGTAACATTATTTCTCTTTCACTCTCTCTTTACCTATATTTTAGTTATTTATTACTCTTTCGTCTCTCAAAAGTGGACTATCATCTCTAAAGAAGTTTCACACTTCTTAGAACAAGCACGTAGCTTGGCAACCCACTTATTTATCTATTAACAAATATTTTGTAGTAATACTTTCTTACTTAGAGGTAGTCCTCCCCAGCCAAAGAGGAGTGCTCACAACATCTGAATATGGCATGCAAACTAATCCAAGTTCAGTCTAATCACTTATCCCTATCATTATTCTCTATTTTTATTTAGACTTGAAATAGACAAATTTTAGTGAAACATTTCTGACATGCTCGGTGAGACCCTGGAGTTTTCCTTAGATTTATTTCTTATTTGAAGCATTCATATAGGTGCATTATAGTGAAAATTTTATTTATTACACTTTCCTCTTCTCTTCTCTCTTAAAATGAAAAATTCAACAATTTATTTTTTGTTTAAAAGCATTAAACTAAAATTTTCTCTCTTTTCTTTACCTCTAAAAACAATTTATCATTTTTTCTTTACAATTTGAAAAGAATCTCTTCTTTACTTATTCTTGCATATACATTAGGATAGTGAATTTCATTATCTACTCCCATTTCATCTTTGTTTTCATTTGAATATAAACATTTTAGATCTGGGTTTAAAACTTACTACATTTCATTATTTGTTTGCTACATATTAGCTCACCTAATTAATTATAAGCATTATGAATAAATTGTAGTGCACCTATGTTACACAACCAAATCACATTCATAAAAAAAAACATCTAAACTCACCTGAGAAAAGGCCCATTGGGATTTCATCACTTGATTCTCACCTTACCCTACCCAGCTATCCTACTTGGATTTCACCACCAAGGAGAGAACCCACTTCATTCTCTGGTGGAGTATAAACTCTAGACAAAAGGTATATTTTGGCTAAGTGGCCTGGCTTGGCTCCAGGGCCATGAAGTGTGGAGAACAAGCTCCTATAACAAGCCACATACCTGGTCTAACATATATTTCCTCTTGAGCACTAAAACTAACCTAAAATTAGCTCTAGATTGCTTTCTAGTACCTTTGATAATCAAATTCTCTTTTCACTATCTGATTAAGGCATAAGCTAACACAAGACTAAAAATTAATCTCTAGGACTTAATATTTTCTAGTTGTATGTTATTTTTTTGCTTTTCTATTACCTTCTATATTTTGGAGTTGGTAAAGACATTTTCCTATTGATTCAAAAAATCAATACTATTTTTAATACTCAATTTATATAACCTGTTATATTAGGTTTTTTGAGTCTTTCTCCTTACATAGACCTCTTACATCCACTATTTTACATAGTTTCTACTTTTGGGTTTCTAAAACATTAGATTTTCCATCTCTTAGGTTATCATAGTGACTGGCATCTATTAATTATATTGACATCGACAGACTTTAGCTACTGACATTGGTTAACCCACTAATGTCGGTAAACTTTTACTACTGACATCGATTAAATGACCAATGTCGGTGACTATGTAATTTTTATTTACTTAAAATAAAAAGTTGAAACAACACACTTACCTACACACAAACTTGATTTTTCCTTATTTTATCACTAATACTAAGTAATAAGACTATTTATACTTCCTCTTGCATGGTATTGACATGAGCTCAAGCCAAAATTCTTACTGATTACACAAGCTGACAACCACTTCCACCTTCCCCTCTTACTTCTGATTCTATCATGGATCATAATTTAGATATCGAGCATACTCCCAGCCACAACCAAATTCCCATTGTGCCTGAGGGAGATCAAGATTTTGCTAAATTTCTTGATCGTAATGTGGCAACCCTTTAGCATTACCTTGTTATGAGCCAAACCCATAATTCTTTGGGTGACTCAATATATGGTATGCCAACATCTCTAATGGAAAAAACTTTAGTTTTAGTTGCCTCCACTATTTTACCCATGGTTACCCAAACCACCACTTCAACAAGTAACCTAACTATAAATAATGTCTAAAATATAGCATCACCAACTATCTAATCCCACCTAAACCCTGGTGTGACCTCCTTACTGTCAGAACCATAACCAGTTTAGTCAAGTCTTAACCCATTTTAGAATTTAGTGTTACCCATTCCATCTACTCTCGCACCTATAATTACCCAAGTTATGACTCACCCTTCATCCAATCTAACCATGCCAATAACCCAACTTTTAATAATAAAAACCAACCAAAGCATAGTCTCTAACCCAATGGGACAAGCCCCTTTTCTTTTGGTACCATAGTCTATGACTCATTATCCTTATGTTACCCCAACACAACCTCATCAAGCTATGTCATACACTTCCTTTTCTTCCTATCAGTTTACCTATAATTTAGGAGGTATCCCCTAGACTAATCCCATTCCAGACCTCATTAAGATGCTAATGGATAAGATGTCTAATCTAGAGACATCTATTTCTAGTTCAAAGAATGTGTTATCTTATGATTGATATGCAATGAACCCATCCATCTTTCTATTCCTATTTTCCCTTATCCAAGCTAATTGGAACTCCCTAACTTTACTCTTTTCCAAAGTAAAGAGGACCCACAATAGCATTTGCAAGCATTTAGACATGCTTGTTATCTAATAGGGAACAATGATGTGTTATTACTTCGCACTTTCCCTATGTCTCTTTCGAGTGTTGCCTTGGATTGGTATAGATCTATACCTCAACACTCCGTTTTCTCATTTACCCAACTCACGTAACATTCCTAGACCATTTCTCTATTATCATCTCTAAAAAAATTCTATTATAGACCTTTATTTATCAGATAATTCAATGACGAGTCTATTGTAGATTTTGTCACTCATTGAAGAGGATTGATCAATTAAATCTCCTTTTCCTTACCCCAACTTGAGATTATTGAGATCTTCTTAAGGGCAAGTGCTAAGCACATCTCATCCACACTATGGTTACAAACTCTCCACACATTTGATGAGGATTTTATAATGGCACATAAACTTGAGATTCATGCTATAGATGAAGGCAAAGTCAAGTTACATAGTAAGAATCCCAATTCCAAATAAAATGAATCCTCTTCTAAAACCTCTCCTTTTAACCAAAAAGTTAAAGGCTCAACTAATGTAGTGGTCATTAAGTTAGCTTCTTCCACAACAACAAACCAATAAAATTCATTGAATTTCCAAAATCCAACCAAGCAATTCCAACAATTATATGAACAAAGACAATACACTCCCATTGGGGAGTCATATACATCTATTTTGGAGAAACTATTGCAACAAGGTGTCATAAACCTTACTTAAATCAAACCTCCTATATAGTTTGACCCCTCCCATCCTATCCTAACTTGGTACAAGGAAGATGAATTTTGTGGTTACCATCAAATTAAAGGCCACAATTCTAATAGTTGTAAGACACTC
The DNA here is from genome assembly GCA_037957365.1 of Torreya grandis. Lineage (NCBI taxonomy): Eukaryota > Viridiplantae > Streptophyta > Pinopsida > Cupressales > Taxaceae > Torreya > Torreya grandis. The sequence continues at coordinate 801,444 of JARHVA010001865.1, read as the reverse complement.
AAGAACATTGTTCAAGACATGCTTGATAGATGTGATCTCATCTTGGACAATCCTAATGCACCTCCTAATCAAAATATGGATGTGTTTAAACATCTTTTTCCTAACCATTCACCGAATCAAAATATTGTTCAAACCATAACTAACTCAGGTGATCATAATATCCATATGGTTAATATGGTTTTTCATTTACCTCTAGTTCAATCTCCCCCTTGATAGGAGACACCCATTTCATCAACTCCTCCCCCATAGTCAGTGGAAGTTGTTTTGCCTATTCTTCTTCCTCATGTAGAAGATCTTATTTCACCTATTCCACTCCCTCATGAGGAAGAGCCTCCTTTACCACTTCTTGTGCCACCTAAGGAGCCTGCAATACTATTCTTTTTGCACCAATATTACATATCCTCTTACCACATGAAGACCACACTCTACCCATTCCTCAGCCACACATTGAAGGGAACATCATACTTATATTATACCCTCTTGAGGAACCTTCTTTGTCTACCTCTCCACCTATAGAGAGTAGTACCCCATCCACTTCACCTTTTCACTAAGAAGAGTCAGTATTATCTACTTCCATAATAGATGAGAGACCTATTGTGCCTACTCCAATTATACCACTCTTACCCATTCTTTTACCTATGGAGAATCATAATTTACCTATTCCCTGCCCACATGTCGAGGGAGCAATAATACCTATGCTTTACCCCCTTGAGGAACCTTCTTCACCTACCTCTCTTCCACCCATGGTAGACCATGTCTCTTCTTCTATCTTTGTTGAAGAAGAACCCATTGCGATTCTTTCTCATCTTTGGCCTGATGTAGTAGATACCGACAATTTCCTTATTACCCAAACACCTTAGCCTTCATAAATATCAATCTTGGAACCCCTTAAAGGACAAAGATCTATAATGTAGACACCTAAATTTGGCCACAACTGACTTCTAACCAAACTTCATATTGATTCCTACTAAAAAGTATAAATTAAGCCTAGGAATTACTGAACATCTCAATTTAGTTGTGCATCACTCATCAAATCTCAGAATCATGTTGAGTTATCCCTATTTGGGATTCTATCCCATACTCAATAATAACCTCTCACAAATTCATCTCTAATCACCTTGTAGCATAAAAACTGTCAATTTGGCCTATGAACCCATTAAATGAGGCACTTGATCAAATATTAAAAGAGCTAAAATGCTAATCAAAATGAATCATAGAATTAATTAATATTAAAAACCTAGTTGAATTATCTATTTATAATTAATGAATATCTAAAAATGAAAATTCTAAAAATTAAAATATCAAGCCTTTTCATCATTGCCTTTATGAGTTGTCAAGCCCTTCCAAAATATCCCAAAATATCTAATTTAAGAGCCATGCCTAGTAATTAAAAATCATAATTACATGACAAATTTTAACCCAACTAGAGTTAGTCTCAACTCACCCAAGGTTAGTTTAAACCTATTCCATGTTTAAAATCAACCTTAACTCACCTTGGATGAGAGTTAATTCTTGATGCAATAAATCCAAATCCATAGTCATTTATGTTTAAGTTATTTTGGTGCAAATTTATTATGCACAAATATATTTAAAAATCTTAGATTTTGTAGAGTTAGTATGCAAGATTTACTCTATAAGCCTCGTGCAAGTAATGTTACAATGATAAAATCATAAGCCAAGCAATCAAAGCCAAGGTGCTAAGGAAAGGTGAAGCCAACAAAGTTCCATTGATGAATATTTATTGATGCACAAACCAATCAAGACATTCAACAATCCATTTGGAGATCTAGGAAAGGTAAAAGAAGGTGCTTTTTTATGTTTTAATTGTGTATTTATATGCATGCTTGTTACCTATGCTCTCCTTAGTGTCTAGGCTAGAGGTGTTAGGATTTATAGTGTGTTAATTTTATTTATTTTATTAGACTAACACAAGACTAACCTCCCATCTATGTATTCCTTATTCACATGTTGGCATGCCTAGTGGGACTTCAAACATCTAATATAACCAAGGAGATTGATATGTTACTTTTATATTTTCTAATAGATGCATAAAGTTCAACAAGTTTCAAGTTTTAACTTCATTTTTATGTCTTTCTATTTTAAGCAAGTTGTAGGTTACACAAATTTACGTAGATTTTATAGATCGATATCGATTACATGAATCAAACACGATCCCTGTGTGAAAAATAGAGAATGATAGGAACATGGATATAAATAGTTTTTCTTGATTTATCTTAATTTAATTCTATGTTTGAGGATCTGCATGTTGTTTGTCTGACCTATTTCTTGCAAGATCTATGAGGTGTTTGGTTTTTTAAGATCATTTATTAACCTTTTTTTGTCAAAATAATCTATGATTTTTATATTTTTTTAGGAAAAGTCAATGATCTACTTATTCAATGTCAATCCCTATGGATTGATATCAATCCCTATGGATCTATATCAATCTCTATGGATCAGCATCAATCTCTATGGATCGATGACAATCAATCTTTGAGACAAAAAATAAGAAACCCGATAGCTAAATTTGAAATGTTTTTTTCTCACTTGAGTTTGGGATTCTAAGCAGGCAAACCCTCTAACAATTTGTAATTCCTAAGTTGGAAACAACAAAATTAAGCATGGTTAAATCTTACACACATTGTATTTAGTGCTTAAAATTTACTTAGGTGTTTTCATCTCTTAGTTATTTTTGAAGTTTTTACAATTATTAACAACAAAGCTAAAGGGCTCAAACTTCATAACAGACTTCATTTTGGTGTTATAAAAATGAACTCTCACATTAGCTAAATACTCATAAGATTTTCATTTTTATTCTTGTTTATTGAAATATTTGTTTTTCAAAATGAGTGATGTGTGTATGCTCTCCTCCCATCCCCTTTAGGTAACTTGGGTGATAAAAAAGACTCATTCTTTACATTTGTCACTTTGGTCCAAAAGTGTGGAAGGAAAGTCGTTAAGGCCCTCCCCAAAATTTGTATGATTTTGGTGACCCCAAAATGACCTTAAAATCCTTCCACTTGTCTATATTTCATGCATTTTGTCTTGTGGGTGGGAGTTCATCACCTCCTCACAAGTTCTCTAGGGAAGCATTGACTTGAGAATTCATCTTCTGACATCATTTCAATCCCACTCCATGATGGGGTATATAAATTTATGGTGACCCACTGTGATGCTTGTTTTGAGTAGTGAACATAATCTTCGTTAGTGGTACTAAACCTTGAAACATAGGGCAACTTGGACACCGTACTACACTAAGTATTTAGCAGATGTGTGTTTATGAAAAGGATAAGACCTTTTCATAACAAATTAGTTGACACAGATCCAAATAATGTGATTGTGCCCTAGTTTTTTCCAAACATATAGGTTCATTTAGAAATAAACAAAATTTGATAGTTTAGACAACCCTACTTATTGTGGACATAATGTTGATGCAAGGTGAGTAGCTCAAAGTTTGATGTCACCATATGAACTATTGAGAGAAGAAGGGGCATAAAAACCCTACTTTTCATGCACTTTTACTTTTTGGATTAACAAATTAAAATCCTCTCAAGATCAAGTATATAGATGAAATTTGATAGTACAATGCAACATTGTTAGTTTTAGGATTTAAGACATTACACTTAGGTGTTTATGTCATTTTATCCATTCTTACATTATTTTAAGCCAAAAAATATTTTTTTGTCATACCATTTTTAGAAATGAGTCTTGTTTACACATCACTCCTTTGTTTAAAGAGGCATTATGACCTCTATATGGCATCATACCTTTGCCTTAGTCTTTTATCAAACTTTTGTTTAAGTGTCATTTGTTTAAAAAGGGTGTCATTATGTTGCCCATTTCATTTGAAGTTTTTATGCCTTAGAGTCTTGAAACAAACCATTTTCCATACCTTTAGAGCATGATAACATCATTACACTGATCTAATCATTTAAAAGACTTGTTTCTTTGTGTTCAAAATTTCCATTTCAAAACCAAAGTCATGTGTAACTTTTGGATCTATGCCTAGTACCATCATGTCATTTGTTCTTGTCTAGCTTGTTGTGTATTTTTAAAAGCCTAGTCTTCTAAATCAAGTTCAAAATTAGTCTTGACAAGTTCAGATCCAAATATTGATAGATTTTTACCTATGCCTTGTGTAATTTTGGCATAGAAAGTGATCTTTCACTTTTGGGTTTTGTAACTTAGGTTAATTTCTTGCTCAATTAAAAAACTATTTTTGTGCCTATATTTGGGGGAAAAGTCTATCTTTCATATGCCTAAAGTTTCATGTATTTTTCCAAATTATCAAGTTTATGTTTAAAATTTGAATGCCTAGTTTATGTTAAAGTGTTTCAAATTTGTTAGATGAAATTTATTGCCTTTTAAACCTCATTTTTTCAAAAGTTTAGCTTTTGTGCCTTTTCCAAAAGACCTAGTAATACATGTTTTGATCCTAGCTTTTGTGCTTTGTTTTCCAAAAGACCTAGCAACCTTTATTTCTTTAGACTTAGTTTAAACTTGTTTGGAACAATTTATACCTAAATTTGGCATTTTGGTTTTTATTCATCCACTTAACCTTTTTGTGTAAGATATTTGACATTAGACATTTGACATTAGATCATTTTAGAACAAGTTTTAACACAAACCATTTTTTAGATACAGCTCCACTTTTAGACCAAGGTAGACCAGGTTTGGACCATTTTCCCTTTGGACATTATTTTTAAAAGTTTATATAACTTTAGGCCTTTTTTGTGAAACATTCATCATTGAGATGGATACGTCTTGTTACACTCGTAGCAGAGCCATGTATAATCTAGGTTATGATAATGTGGTCATACAAAATGACTTTATTCAAGACCCCTACGATGATGATGTTGTTTGTGAGATGGATCCTTATCTTCCTTACACTGATCAATCTATGGAACTAGGCCAAGATCCATTAGCCCATTATTTGGTTAACAAACATCCATACTCAGAATAGGACCAAGAGAAAATAGTGTAATACCTTGATAGCATACCATTGGTTGAAAAAATTCAATAACAACTATATTACATTACTATGCCATCAACATATGATCCTTATTTGTTTGATCATCACTTGTATGAAAACAAAAATGAATTTTTAGTCAAAGACATGAAGGTAGGGGCCAAGTTCTAGAAGACTTCTCCCATGAAAATTTTCTTAGTCTAGTTAGAGTGTCTTTTAACATACCTTATAACCAAATCATTGAACAAGCCTCTTCTAGAAATCCTCAAGTACTCATGCCAGTGTCATACCAAAATCCCAATATGTTTTTCATACAAAAGGGCCTCATGGAGGACCACTTTATATAAATGGCAACAACATATCAAACCTATTTTAACTTAGCATGTAATTTTAATAACATGGCCATGTTAAATGCTCTACTCATCAAGTTAGCTCAATCAATAGGGTTATTGATTGAATTGACAAGTTAAGATAATTTGAGTATAGACGCATTTTCACAAAGCACTTCAATTGGAGACATGTTCAACATCCCAACTATTGAAGAAGTGTCTATTGATTCTACATAAAATAATGTGCCAAACATAATGGATAACATGTAAGTGTCATCCAATCTAGACCAAAGTGGTTTAACTATACCAACAATTAGTCTGCAATAAGTGCCTTTAGTTAGCACCATGAGTGGTTCAAAATCATAGGGGACAAGAAATCATATGTCCCAACCTTAAAAAATTACCTCTAATCCTCAAACCACTACATCTTCAAGCACACAATCATAGGGATTAAGTAACTAAATTCCAACTAGTGCCTTGCCTCAAAAAAATATGATGAATGTTATTCCACCACAACAGGGGATGACTAGCCTTCTAAAATAATAGGCACAATCCAATATGCCATTGAAATAGAGGTAGAATAGTCTACCACCTCAATAGGGGTGACAAATGTTCCACTTTATCAGGTAGTGACAAATGTACCTCAACAGTCATAGACCAATATAACTTTACAATCACAAATTAAAAAAAAGTGTTCATGTAACCACAAGATATCTCTATCCCAAAAGTACCATTTAGGCAAAAATTACCTTTCATTTTGAATGTTCCAAAAATCCAATGATAAGGCCTTGGTTCACAATAAGTTCCCCTTATTCAACTAGGTTTGACTAGTCAATAACAAGTCTTTACTCAACCTTAGTAGGCATAATACTTTGTCCCAAGCCATATCATTCCATCATAGCCACAATTCCCTCAAAATCAAGCCTGTATACCAAACCCAAACCATAATATCATACTAAAATGCATGTAATTCTAAAAATCTCATCTTAATCTATGAATTCATATTCCTGGTTGGTTCACTAACCAAACTAACATTCCATAAAAAACCATTCCTCCTTTATATTCCAATCAAGGTAATCTAACTTTGACCACCTAGCCTCCACCTCAAGCTAATGTTCCATTTAGTTTCTTGGCACAACAACTATAGCAAATGAAGGATGTAATTGCAATCATCCAATAAGGGAAGCATACCAAGAAATTAAAGTTACATGACATGTTTTCGTACCCATTCAACATGGAGTATTTGTAAATACCATTTCCTCCAAGATACGAACCACCAAAATTTGATAAATCCAAGGGTAAAGGAGACTCTAATGGCCATTTAACATAATTCTTTGTTACTTACTAGCCAATATCTTATAATGACATATACCTTCTACTTTTGTTTCCTCTATGTCTAATAGGAAAGGATTTCGAATGGTTCCTAAAATTTCTAAAGAATTCTATATCTAATTTTGATGACCTTTTAGACAAATTTTGTTCAACATTTTTCTTAAAATATCGAATATGAAATTTTATTGGTAGATTTGACTCAGGCCAAGTAGAAAGGTGGTGAAAGCTTTGCAAGATATCTACATAGATGGAGAGCACTTGTAAGTCATTTCACCCATATCTTACCAAATAAATAATTGGTTGTTGTGTTCACCAAAAATTTGCACAACAAGATATCCTATCATCTGGAGCTTTAGTGTGCACATACCTTTAAAGAGATCATTGATAAATGTTTGTTAATCAAAAAATTTAACAAAGGGATTATTAATCTAACCTCATAAAATTAAAATCAAAACCAAACCTAGAGCATAGGCCAAAATCATAACTAAAACCAAGTTCAAGTGCAAGCATTAGCACCAGCCTAGGTCAATAATTATGAAAAATCCAAGCAATTCAATTGTAATAAGAATGTTGTTAGAAATTGATTAATCGAGTCATGTCATGTCCAAATAGTGCAAACACTATATGCTCAACCAACATAAAAATGCAACTAACTCCTCATCAACAACCCATTCAACAAGTGTAACCTTCACAATAGTCTAGACCAACTCAACAAAAACAACAACCATTACCTTTGCAAACCCCTCCTTTAAAAAGAAATGTCCCTACTCATCGAGTATTTAGTGACCTTGGAAAACTTATTAAAACTATGTTTTACAAGCTAGATGCCATTAACATGATTTGCAAGCTATATGCCATTAAAATTATGTGTAGATCAAACACCCCATTGAAAATATGTTGGAAAATGGGGAAATTACATTGGATAATAGAACATCTACATATAATCAGAACCTGGGTATCTACCAAAAATCTTTTCCACAATATCAACCATAAAAACCAACAACAACAACAACAAAGTCCAAAAAAACAATAATAATATCAACAACCGAGACAATAATAATAATTTTAGTAATAACGATAATAATTTCAACTAAATAAAAGAAACCAAGGCCAAAACCATTCAATAACCAATAGACTTAACACACAATTGCACATGACTAAACTAAAGTTGTAAGTTATATTTTTGGATTTCACATTTCCAACATCACCATTAGTCCAAGACCAAGTGCTAATATAACATGACTATTACTAAACAATTCCAATCAACCCATCTATTCCAGTGATCCTTCCTTGACTTGGGACTAAAAATAGGCACACCAAAAACTAGGGATTACTATTTTGGGAACTTATATTGAGAACTCATAATTTTCTTATGACTACAAATAAGTTCACTGATAATTGAGACTTATCATATTTGGCCCCTTACCACCATCATTTTGTAGCAATAATGGTCTTGTATCTAATCCTAATTGTGCAATCACAAATTGATGGTAAAAAATTACCATTCTTGGCCCATAACCACCTATAAAAAAACCAATAAAACCCATTTTTATGGATAAGAAAAAGCCATATACCATTGTAAAAGAGAAAAACTTTGACATTGTGGAATAACTTCAGAAGATGCTGACACAAATCTCCATTTTAGATTTATTGTGTACATCTATAATCTATTAGAATATACTGAGAGAGTTCCTAGGTCAATCCCAAGTTCTAAATGATATAAGACCAGACAAATTTCAAGATTTATTTAGACATCTAGCATTTGGCCAACAACTAACCTTTGACAAAAGTGATATGTTTTCCCTTGGCCGTCTCCATAACAATCCATTTTACATTAAAGTTATCATAGCGCAATACAAAGTGAAATGTGTCCTCATAGATAATGGATTGGGCCTGAATATTGTGTCTCTAAAGCTCATCAAGCATCTTGGATATACAAAAATCAATCTATAGCTAGAAATGATCACTATCAAGGCCTACAAAAATGAAGAGTGGGAATCACAAGGCACCATAAGGTTTTTATTTATTTTTGGGCCCTTGATTCATTGGTACCTTTTGCCATGTGTTAGACCTAGATTTGTCATATAATTTTCTCTTGGGTAGACCTTAGATACATGAATTTCATGCAATCCCTTCAATATTACACCAATGTCTCAAGTTATCTCACTTAGGTATGGAGGTTACTATCAATGGATATTTACAATCCTATGAACATGATAAACATTTAGAGGTTGAGCATGAAAGTTACAATTACCTCTTTGGACTAGACCCAATTCACAAAAAGGATAAAGGCAAAGAAATACTATTGATTTACTAGAGGCTAATGACATAGACCCAGATAGCCTTGATTCCTCTTTTCATATGCCACCTCCTGAATTGTCTAATCATTTTACTATCTTAGCTAATGGCCTAAGAGAGTACTTGACCCATGACACATTTCACATTGCTAAGCTTCCATAGAATGCCAAGTCATATGGTAGATATAAATTCAAGCCACATTGCATGGAATGGAAGAAAAAGGGAAAAGGTAAGTTCCATAGTTCAACTCCTACTATTTTTACACAAACCACTGGCCAAGAAGAGGACCCACATGCCAAAGATGAATCTTAGTTATACAATGACAAACTGGACAATTGCTACAAAAATGCCAAATACCCCATTCCTAATAGGATCATGGAGAATCAAGCCTATGAAATAAGAGGCCTCAGGACAAATTAACAAGGTATTACTAAGCTAATATTTATAACTTGTTAAAAAAAAACCTATGGTCTCAAATTTAAACCATTTGGAGGTGACCCCACATATCTTATTTGTGTTCTAATGCTGATGACTAGTGATGATGATGCTGGTAGTGAAGTAGAGTTTATCTATAACATTTATAAATACCTTACCAATACCAATCTATTTGAACCCCATGCCATTTTTACCCTTATGCCAATTATTCATAATAATCCACTTCCTCTATATCACCCTCAACCTATAGCCCAAGACCAATAAGAATCCATAGTACTTGTAGATGAGTTTTGGAATGATGAGGCATTTTGTGATTTTCTAAGCCTAAGAGACAATGTTTTATTGGGAGACCATAAATAAGGGTTCTCTATCAAAATAGATACTACATCCTATTTTAGAGAATAGGTGAACACCCTTAGCACAAATAAATAAATAAAACATTGAGGTCCCAAAGTGAAAACCTCTTTAAGGCAATTTTTGACCAGTGTAAAAGTGAAGAGAAAGGCTAATCTATTGGTGAAAATATATTTCAGGCACCATTATATGGGTGTGTTCACCCTTCCTCCAACATAGCTCAGGGGACCACCAATGATGAACTTGATTTTGGGTCTGAGTTTAGTTCTAAAGAACATCATGCCTTTGATCAAATTATCCAATAGTTTCTAACAATGTTTGTAACATGGCCATCCCTACCATAGGATATTTTGATTCATCTTTCCTAGGAGATATTGAAGAACAAGTCCAAATCAAGGACTTTGTATTTTTAGGCTGATTCAAATCATTACCAACTATTCTATAAGATTGACTCTCCTTATAAAAGACACTATAGAAGTCAACATCAAGATTCTAGATGACTCAAAATGGATCAAATTAGGTGCATCTCTCACTGAGGAAGAATTAAAAATATGTACAACCCTTCTAAGGAAAATTTTAACATTTTTTCTTGGGCTTACATAGACATGCTTGGTTTATACGCCACCTTGGTTGTACACCACCTTGTGGTACATCCTGATACCAAACCTGTGAAGCAAAAATCATGCAAGATGCATCCTCACATTATTTTGTTAGTAAAGAAAGAGTTGGGAAAAACATTAGAAGCGAGATGTATTTGATTGATCAACTAATTATATTGGATCTCAAATGTTCTGCCAATCAGTAAGAAGCCTAAAAGAATCAAAATCTACACTAATTTTAGAGATATAAACAAGGCCTACCACAAGGACAACTTTCTTTTACCAAAAATTGACATGATAGTTAACTCCACAATGGGATATGAAATGCTTTCATTAATAGATGGATTTTAAGGATATAAATATATGTGAATTGTGCCAAAATACTAACATAAGACACCATTCACCACTCTATAGGGAATGTTTTGTTATCAGGTTATGCCTTTTGGTATCAATAATGTCAAGGCCACATACTAAAGAGCCATGGATATCATATTTCATGATATGATGCAAGACATTATTGAAGACTACATTCATGACATATTAGGTAAATCAAATACTAGGACTAATCATCCAATTGAACTGCACCAAATATTTGAGAGGATACATGGATATAAGGTTAAACTTGTTGGGTGAATATTTTGTCATCAACTAACTGATGACAAAATGGGTATATCAACCACAGCATAGAGAGATTTACACCACAAATAGTATGGGTTTACCAGATCTGGATGAAGTAAATCTCTCCTCTCATCAAGGGGAGGTTCCCTATAAATACTTATATGCTAGATATATGTATATAATTAAGCAAAAAATAACACAGGGGGTGGTATAACAACATCTACCTATCTTTTTTTAGAGGTAATGTACAAAGAACAAAAGAGGGAAAATCTTGGCCTTAAGTTAACAACACTCCTCTTCTTTCAGGAATGATATTAAACAGAGAGCAAGAAATCACCTGAAGTAAGTCCAAAAGAATGCTCACGCAAGCACAAAGTCTTCCATATCTTCTTTCACTGATTTGGAATAAGTTAACCGTAGAGTAAAGTGAAGCACAAAGTCTTCACCTGAAACTACAAAAGATAACTGAAACTCAAAGACAAAAGCAGCACAAAGTCTATTTTCTACCCTCTAGAAGTGCCCTTAGATAATATAAACACACCCACTTTGCTTATTAAATCAGATGAATGAGATATTACCAAGAAAAATGACATAAGAACTATTTCCTAAATAACACAGACAATCTCAACACAAAGTCTGAAATAACCTGCTTCTCATTCATTCAACAAAATATGATTTACAAATTTGAGCACAAAGTCTCAAAAGTTGCTTCAATTTCAGGAGAGTATTTGCTATTAATTTTTCCAAGATTATTTACAAATGAGGTCTCCACTATATATAGGGAGAAAATCCTCAAAAATAGAAAATAATAAAATATACAAAATATCTTAGTCAAAGATGACTCATCTTTGACTTTCAAATATTTTTCTAAACTTTTTACATGTAATTACCTTTTTCAAAATTACATGCACTTTGTACAGAACAGAAGTGCGTAAGGAGAGAAGAAGAAAGAAGGAGAAAGAGCCTCGATTCTTGCCGCCAGACTTCTTCAGATGAGCATCAACTTCTTCAGAGAAACTTCAGTGACCTGAAAGAACTTATGTTGAAAGGACACCGATGAAGAGGGATCCTTTAGAGAAACTGTAGCATGAATCATGATTGTGCAATCAGGAGAAGAAAGTAGCGATCTGGGATAACTGCACATTTTTTGGTCATGATCAGGAAAATGCGCTTGAAAGAGATGAGACGTGAGCAGGTCCAAAAGTGAAAAAAAAGGGGAGCGGGCATGGAAAATAATTTTTTTCCAAAGATAGCGAAAATAAGGGAAAGGTATGCAGCGGTGGCAAAATTTCTCACCTTTGCATAAAAATATGCAATGGTGGTAAAATTTGCCACCTTTGCATAAAAATATGCAATGGTGGTAAAATTTGCCACCTTTATAAAAAAATATGCAATGGTAGTAAAATTTGCCACCTTTGCATAAAAATATGCAATGGTGGTAAAATTTGCCACCTTTGTAGAAAAATATGCAATGGTGGTAAAATTTCCCACCTTTGCATAAAAATATGCAATGGTGGTAAAATTTGCCACCTTTGCATAAAAATATGCAATGGTGGCAAAATTTGCCACCTTTGCATATTTGCTAAAAAAATGCTAACTCATTGAAATTAATCAAAAATTTAGGCATTCAGATCACATTAAAAACAAAATAAATTTCACATTTGCCAAGAAATATAACTAAGAAAGGTCACAAACTTTTCAAAGATATCAGTTGACAAAACCTGAGATCAAGAGAAACTTGCTTCAAAAGATGAACCTAGAGAGAAAACATGAAACTGACAAGTTTCATAGGGGTTGTTCTAAAAATAAGCGCAGCTGATTTTGAGAACAACAGCTGGCTCATATTGGGGAACTACCTTCTATTGCAAAAAGTAATTGAAGGGAGTAGAATCCAGAATCTCTAGTGCCTTAGAAGCATGCCATTGGGCCACGGAGTCAAGCTACTCAAAAAGAAAGGCTCCAAAAATGAAAACAAAAAAAACAAAACAAAGCAAAAGACTATACAAATATATAGGTGAATTTATTTGGTACTTTAAGAATTGAAGTACTTCAAATGCTGCCGCTCAAGAGGTAGTGACAATGGTGTTCTGTCCTGATAAACTAGCAAGAGGCTATTTTCTCTCTAGAATTGATGATGTGTGAATGGAAACCTCCACTAGAAAACCAACTTCCTGTGCCTTCCCTTTAGTTTTCTCCTCTTGCTCCATAGCAAAATCTATCTTTTGACCTGAAAACCATGAATCTTTGTTTTCTTGGTGAAGAGTTATTTTTTTTGATCATGATGTGCAGCAGCATGGTCAGTTACCATAATTGGTTGCTCTTCTGGTTCTATCCAGCACCTGCTTTGATTGTCCTCATTTGACACCCACCATTGATTGGAACTATCAGGCCCACTTGTCGTTATTTTAGTTGAACCAATTTTCTGGTTGGCATTCTCAAGGGCTTTAACAGGCTCTTCATGAACCTATTCTGTGGTCAAAAAATAATTACCCTTGCCTGAGGACTCAAACAAAATCTGACCCGCAGGAGATGACGTCTGGGTGACCATGTACTTTGCCTCTCTCTCAAGAAGCAACCTTTGCATCACGCCTTTCATAGGGATTCTTGCCTGGGATAAGTCCATGCTCAATTCTCCTCTGACATCTTTGCAAAAGTTTTGTCCAAGCAGAATGCCATATGAAGTTGGGATGTCAGCTACCAGAACTGTCATTTTGATCCTCTTGTCAGGGAACGCTATAAATGCAAATTGGGCATCTTTGATTTTTCTCAATAGTGGTACTTGTTTGTTCTCCATGGAGAAACATCTCCCAAAAGTTTTAGTCAATGTGAGACCAAGAGATTTTGCCACTTTAACAGGCATGACGTTGTCAGATGCACCAGAATTGATAATGCAGTTGCTCAGCTTGTGACCGTTTATTAACAGAGAAACATAGAAAGGTTCTATTTTCTTGAGAGCAACTGGAGGAGTCATAACAAGATAATTTTGGGTGGATACATTCTTTGGGGGATCATGAGTTACTCTCAGAATTTCTTGTCTTATAGGGACAGCTGTACCTTTCACACATTCTGCCAACCTGTCCAACTGTTCAAGATGGGCTTGTAGAAATTCAAATTTAGACATTTGAATTTTAGTCTTTTTGACATGCTCAATTATGTCAAATATCTGAATTGGACTAGAGACAGAGGATGGGAGTTCACTGTTTTGGTTTTTGGGATGGGGAGGGCTGGTTTGTGAAGTTGAAGTAGAGGGTGCAGGGATGCTTGGGGTATGTACCTTTTCAACAACCACCGAGTCCTTTGGTTGGAAGGGCAGAGTGGTTTCCCACTTGGCAATTGAAACTACTGGCTGAGGTTGCTTTTCTATTTTCTTTTTATCAGCTTGTTGGGCTGACTGTTTTTGGGACTAGGTGAATACAACATATGATCCCTCAACTGCATTCTCCTCACTTCTAGGTTCATCCTGATAATTCAGGTAACCAATGATGGAGTCACCAGCTAATTCTTCTTCTTGCTCTTCAAAGAGATTAACATCATATTGTTGGTCCAACTCAAGTTGGAAAGGGGAAGCGTGTTCTGTTTCTAGATATCCAACTGCTGAGTTGGTTGGAGGGGCTTCAAGGGCGAGGTTCCTCTATGGGGGAGGAAGATGATTTGGTTGCCCTTGATTCCTAGCAGCATTGCCTTGGTACACTTGATTCTGAAATGTCCTCCTTGGCATATCCTGATTAGGAGAAGCAGACATAACTTGGGCCATCTATCTTCTGAGAGCTAGCATTTTATTTGCTAACTTTTGTACCATAGGATCTGTAGTAGTTGTAGAAGAGATTTCAACAGATGAAGAGAATCTATTTTTACTTGGGTCTTTTTTGATCTTACCTACCAGGATAAGATCATCTTCAATCTCAGTAGCCAAACTTTGAGCCAATGCTAAATCCATAGGGCCATCTCGCCTTAACAGGAAACTTACTTTGGGAAGCTGCGAGTTGATGAAAAAGCACTTGAGATTTTCCAGTGTGGGTTGAGCAATAGCTGGAATCCGATTCTTCAACTTGTCAAATTTGGCTACGAAATCCCTCATGGGTTCCTGAGATTCTTTTTTAATTTGGGTTAGCTGGGCTAACAAAGCGTGTGCATCTTCAGTAGGTTTAAACCTAGCTTCAAATTTGGCTTTGAGCGTATCCCAATCAGTTACTGACCCAGCCTGCAAATGATAGAACCAATCTGCAGTAGCACCTTGCAAAGTCTCCACAAAAAGTCTTACTGCCACATCCTTAAATTCTACACTAATTACACTGCATGCTATAGAGAAAGCAACAATATGCTCATCGGGATGAACCTTTCCATCTCCAAAAAAATTAATAATTTTTTTCTAGAACTACGAGGTAGTTCATACAAGGGTGCAGTCAAGTTAAGGAAACCAAAGGAATTGCCCCATGGGCCTTGAGCCATTATGATATAAGGATTAAATGGTGGGATAACAAACCTTGGTGGAGTGTTTATAGGCAGGTGGTGATTAACAACGAGAAAAGAAGTTATACCTTACATTGGTGACCTGACAAGGTTAGAAGAAAAACTCCTAGATCATTGAAGAGAAGCTAGTGGAGGAAACAGATCAAAATTGCTCTGCTGCACTAACTCAAACACGGGGTCAAAAACACCCTTAGATCTCTGGCTTCTTGTGTAGCGTGGAGTTGCCAAATTTTAAAATGAAAAAGGGACTGAAACTGCTTCAAGTTGAAGCTTGAGGCTTCAAAATGCACATTCTTCCCAGTGGCTCTAGTTTTGTAGACTAGATAATGTAATGGAGGTTGATGGTAAGGCTATAATGATAATGAGTAAGACATGGAATAGAGTTGCCAGACTATGCAATGGATAAGGGTAGGGACTGCTTCAATCTAAAATTTGAGGTTGCAGACTGCACATTCGATTCTCTAGCAGAGTCACCAAAAACTATTGGGTGAATATTTTGTCGTCAACTAACTGATGACAAAATGGGTATATCAACCACAACATAGGGAGATTTACACCATGAATAGTATGGGTTTACCAGATCTAGACGAAGTAAATCTCTCCTCTCATCAAGGAGAGGTTCCCTATAAATACTTACGTGCTGAATATATGTATATAATTAAGTGGAAAATAACACAGGGGGTGGTATAACAACATCTACCTCTCTTTTTTCAGAGGTAATGTACAAAGAACAAAAGAGAAAAAATCCTGGCCTTAAGTTAACAACACTCCTCTTCTTTCAGGAATGATATTAAATAGAGAGCAAGAAATCACCTGAAGTAACAAAGTCTACAAGAACGCTCACGCAAGCACAAAGTCTTCTGTAGCTTCTTTCACCGATTCGAAATAAGTCAACCGTAGAGTAAAGTGAAGCACAAAGTCTTCACCTAAAAATACAAAAGATAACTGAAACTCAAAGACAAAAGCAACACAAAGTCTATCTTCTACCCTCTAAAAGCGCCCTTAGATAATATAAACACACCCACTTTGATTATTAAATCAGATGAATAAGATATTACCAAGAAAAAGGATATAAGAACTATTTCCTAAATAACACAGACAACCTCAACACAAAGTCTGAAATAACCTGCTTCTCATTCATTCAACAAAATATGATTTACAAATTTGAGCACAAAGTCTCAAAAGTTGCTTCAATTTCAGTAGAGTATTTGCTATTAATTTTTTCAAGATTATTTACAAATGAGG
Organism: Torreya grandis; assembly: GCA_037957365.1. Lineage (NCBI taxonomy): Eukaryota > Viridiplantae > Streptophyta > Pinopsida > Cupressales > Taxaceae > Torreya > Torreya grandis. Next base: position 784,795 of record JARHVA010001865.1, on the reverse strand, counting down.
TCTCCACTATATATAGGGAGAAAATCTTCAAAAATAGAAAATAATAAAATATACAAAATATCTTAGTCAAAGATGACTCATCTTTGACTTTTAGATATTTTTCTAAACTTTTTACATGTAATTACAATTTTCAAAATTGCATGCACTTTGTACAGAACAAAAGTGCGTAAGGAGAGAAGAAGAAAGAAGGAGAAAGAGCCTCGATTCTTGCCGCCAGACTTCTTCAGATGAGCATCAACTTCTTCAGAGAAACTTCAGTGACCTGAAAAAACTTATGTTGAAAGGATGCCGATGAAGAGGGATCTTTTAGAGAAACTGCAACATGAATCATGATTGTGCAATCAGGAGAAGAAAATAGCAATCTGGGAGAACTGCACATTTGCTGGTCATGATCAGGGAAATGCGCTTGAAAGGGATGAGACGTGAGTAGGTCCAAAAGTGAAAAAAAGGGGAGCGGGCATGGAAAATAATTTTTTTCCAAAGATAGCAAAAATGAGGGAAAAGTATGCAGTGGTGGCAAAATTTGCCACTTTTGCATAAAAATATGCAATGGTGGTAAAATTTGCCACCTTTGCATAAAAATATGCAATGGTGGTAAAATTTTCCACCTTTGCATAAAAATATGCAATGGTGGTAAAATTTGTCACCTTTGAAAAAAAATGCAATGGTGGTAAAATTTGCCACCTTTGCATAAAAATATGCAATGGTGGTAAAATTTGCCACTTTTGTAGAAAAATATGCAATGGTGGTTAAATTTCTCACCTTTGCATAAAAATATGCAATGGTGGTAAAATTTGCCACCTTTGCATAAAAATATGCAATGGTGGCAAAATTTGCCACTTTTGCATATTTGCTAAAAAAATGCTAACTCATTGAAATTAATCAAAAATTTGGGCATTCAGATCACATTAAAAACACAATAAATTTCACATTTGTTGAGAAATATAACTAAGAAAGGTCGCAAACTTTTCAAAAATATCAGTTGACAAAACCTGAGATCAAGAGAAACTTGCTTCGAAAGATGAACCTAGAGAGAAAATATGAAACGGACAAGTTTCGTAGGGGTTGTTCTAAAAATAAGCACATATGCAAAGGTGGCAAATTTTACCACCTTTGCAGAAAAATATGCAATGGTGGTAAAATTTGCCACCTTTGCATAAAAAAATGCAATGATGGTAAAATTTGCCACCTTTGCATAAAAATATGCAATGGTGGTAAAATTTGCCACCTTTGTAGAAAAATATGCAATGGTGGTAAAATTTGCCACCTTTGCAGAAAAATATGCAATGGTGGTAAAATTTGCCACATTTGGTAAAATTTGCCACCTTTGCAGAAAAATATGCAATGGTGGTAAAATTTGCCACCTTTGCATAAAAAATTGCAATGGTGGTAAAATTTGCCACCTTTGCATAAAAATATGCAATGGTGGCAAAATTTGCCACCTTTTCATAAAAATATGCAATGGTGGCAAAATTTGCCACCTTTGCATAAAAATATGCAATGGTGGCAAAATTTTCCACCTTTGCATAAAAATATGCAATGGTGGCAAAATTTGCCACCTTTGCATATTTGCTAAAAAAATGCTAACTCATTGAAATTAATCAAAAATTTGGGCATTCAGATCACATTAAAAACATAATAAATTTCACATTTGCCGATAAATATAACTAAGAAAGGTCACAAACTTTTCAAAGATATCAGTTGACAAAACCTGAGATCAAGAGAAACTTGCTTCGAAAGATGAACCTAAAGAGAAAACATGAAACAGACAAGTTTCATACGGGTTATTCTAAAAATAAGCGCAGCTGATTTTGAGAACAACAGCTGGCTCCTATTGGGGAACTGCCTTCTATTGCAAAAAGTAATTGAAGGGAGTAGAATCCAGAATCTCTAGTGCCTTAGAAGCGTGCCATTGGGCCACGGAGTCAAGCTACTCAAAAAGAAAGGCTCCAAAAATGAAAACAAAACCAAAAAAACAAAGCAAAAGACTATACAAATATACAGGTGAATTTATTTGGTACCTCCAAAAATGAAAACAAAACAAAAAAAACAAAGTAAAAGACTACAAATATACAGGTGAATTTATTTGGTACTTCAAGAATTGAAGTACTTCAAATGTTGCCCCTCAAGAGGCAGTGACAATGGTGTTCTGTCCTGATAAACCATCAAGAGGCCATTTTCTCCCCAGAATTGATGATGTGTGAATGGAAACCTCCACCAAAAAACTAACTTCCTGTGCCCTCCCTTTGGTTTTCTCCTATTGCTCCACAGCAAGATCTGTCTGACCTGAAAACCATGAATCTTTGTTTTCTTGGCAAAGAGTTCTTTTTTTTATCATGACGTGCAATAGCATGGTTAGCTACCATAATTGGTTGCTCTTCTGGTTCTATCCATCACCTGATTTGATTGTCCTCATTTGACACCCACCACTGATTGGCACTATCAAGCCCACTTGTCGTTATTTCAGTTGAACCAATTTTTCGGTTGGCATTCTCAAGGGCTTTAACAGGCTCTTCATGAACCTCTTCTGTGGTCAAAAAATAATTACCCTTACTTGAGGACTCAAATAGAATCTGAGCCACAAGAGATGACGTTTGGGTGACCACGTACTTTGCCTCTCTCTCAGGAAGCAACTTTTGCATCACGCCTTTCATAGGGATTCTTGCCTAGGATAAGTCCATGCTCAATTCTCCTCCGACATCCTTGCAAAAATTTCCTCCAAGCAGAATGCCATATGAAGCTGGGACGTCAGCTACCAGAACTGTCATCTTGATCCTCTTGTCAGGGAACGCTGCAAATGCAAATTGGGCATCTTTGATATGCCCCAATAGTGGTACTTGTTTGTTCTCCATGGAAAAACATCTCCCAAGAGTTTTAGTCAATGTGAGACCAAGAGATTTTGCCACTTTAACAGGCATGACGTTGTCAGATGCACCAGAATCGATGATGCAGTTGCTTAGCTTGCGACCTTTTATTAACAAGGAAACATAGAAAGGTTCTATTTTCTTGAGAGCAACTGGAGGAGTCATAACAAGATAATTCTGGGTGGATACATTCTTTGGGGGATCATGAGTTACTCTCAAAATTTCTTGTCTTATAGGGATGACTGTACCTTTCACACATTCTACCAACTTGTCCAACTGTTCAAGATGGGCTTGTAGAAATTCAAATTTAGACATTTGAATTTTAGTCTTTTTGACATGCTTAATTATGTCAAATGTCTGAATTGGACTAGAGACAGAGGATGGGAGTTCACTGTTTTGGTTTTTGGGATGGGGAGGGCTGGTTTGTGAAGTTGAAGTAGAGGGTGCAGGGATGCTTGGGGTATGTACCTTTTCAACAGCCACCGGGTCCTTTGGTTGGAAGGGCAGAGTGGTTTCTCGCTTGGCAATTGAAACTACTGGCTGAGGTTGCTCCTCTATTTTCTCTTTATCAGCTTATCGGGCTGACTATTTTTAGGACCGAGTGAATACAACATATGATCCCTCAGCTGTATTCTCCTCGCTTTTGGGTTCATCCTGATAATTCAGGTAACCAATGACGGAGTCACTAGCTAATTCTTACTCTTGCTCTTCAAAGAGATTAGCATCATATTGTTGGTCCAACTCAGGTTGGAAAGGGGAAGCGTGTTCTATTTCCAGAGTTGGTTGGAGGGGCTTCAAGGGCGAGGTTCCTCTATGGGGGAGGAAGATGATTTGGCTGCCCTTGATTCCTAGTAGCATTTCCTTGGTACGCTTGATTCTAAAATGTCCTCCTTGGCATATCTTGATTAGGAGAAGTAGACATAACTTGGGCCATTTGTCTTCTGAGAGGTAGCATTTTATTTGCTAACTTTTGTACCATAGGATCTGTAGTAGCTGTAGAAGAGCTTTCAACAGATGAAGAGAATCTATTTTTACTTGGGTCTTTTTTGATCTTACCTGCCAGGATAAGATCATCTTCAATCTCAGTAGCCAAACCTTGAGCCAATGCTAAATCCATAGGGCCAGCTCGCCTTAACAAGAAACTTACTTTGGAAAGCTGCGAGTTGATGAAAAAGCACTTGAGATTTTCTGGTGTGGGTTGAGCAATAGCTGGAATCCGATTCTTCAACTTGTCAAATTTGGCTACGAAATTCCTCATGGGTTCCTGAGATTATTTTTTAATTTGGGTTAGCTGGGCTAACAAAGCATGTGAATCCTCAGCAGGTTTAAACCTAGCTTCGAATTTGGCTTTGAGTGTATCCTAATCAGTTACTGACCCAGCCTGCAAGTGATAGAAGCAATCTACAGCAGCACCTTGCAAAGTCTCCACAAAAAATTTTACTACCACATCCTCAAATTCTACACCAATTACACTGCATGCTATGGAGAAAGCAACAATATGCTCATCGGGATGAACCTTTCCATCTCCAAAAAACTTAGGAATTTTTTTTCTAGAACTACGAGGTAGTTCATGCAAGGGTGCAGTCAAATTAAGGGGACCAAATAAATTTCTCCATGAGCCTTGAGCCATTATGATAGGAGGATTAAATGGCGGGATAACAAACCTTGGTGGAGTGTTTATAGGTAGGCAGTGATTAACAACAGGAAAAGAAGTTCTACCTTGTGTTGGTGACCTGACAAGGTTAGAAGAAAAACTCCTAGACCGTTGAAGAGAATCTGGTGGAGGAAACAGATCAAAATTGCTCTGCTACACCAAATCAAACATGGGGTCAAAAACACCCTTAGATCTCTGGCTTCTTGTGTAGCGTGGAGTTGCCAGATTTTAAAATGAAAAAGGGACTGAAACTGCTTCAAGTTGAAGCTTGAGGCTTCAAAATGCATGTTCTTCCCAGCAGCTCTAGTTTTACAGACCAGATAATGTAACGGAGGTAGATGGTAAGGCTATAATGATAATGAGTAAGACATGGAAAGGAGTTGCCAGACTATGCAATGGATAAGGGTAGGGACTGCTTCAATCTAAAACTTGAGGTTTTAGATTGCACATTTGATTTCTTAGTGGAGTTGCCAAAAATTGTTGGGTGAATATTTTGTCGTCAACTAACTGATGACAAAATGGGTATATCAACCACAACATAGGAAGATTTACACCACAAATAGTATGGGTTTACCAGATCTGGACGAAGTAAATCTCTCCTCTCATCAAGGAGAGGTTCCCTATAAATACTTACGTGTTGGATATATGTATATAATTAAGCAAAAAATAATATAGGGGGTGGTATAACAACATCTACCTCTCTTTTTTCAAAGGTAATGTATAAAAAACAAAAGAGGGAAAATCTTGGCCTTAAGTTAACAACACTCCTCTTCTTTTAAAAATGATATTAAACAGAGAGCAAGAAATCACCTAAAGTAACAAAGTCCACAAGAACGCTCACGCAAGCACAAAGTCTTCTGTAGCTTCTTTCACCGATTCGAAATAAGTCAATCATAGAGTAAAGTGAAGCACAAAGTCTTCACCTGAAACTACAAAAGATAACTAAAACTCAAAGACAAAAGTAGCACAAAGTCTATCTTCTACCCTCTAGAAGCACCCTTAGATAATATAAACACACCCACTTTGCTTATTAAATCAAATGAATAAGATATTACCAGGAAAAAAGATATAAGAGCTATTTCCTAAATAACACAGACAATCTCAACACAAAGTTTGAAATACCCTGCTTCTCATTCATTCAACAAAATATGATTTACAAATTTGAGCATAAAGTCTCAAAAGTTGTTTCAATTTCAGCAGAGTATTTGCTATTAATTTTTCCAAGATTATTTACAAATGAGGTCTCCACTATATATAGGGAGAAAATTCTCAAAAACAGAAAATAATAAAATATACAAAATATCTTAGTCAAAGATGACTCATCTTTGACTTTCAAATATTTTTCTAAACTTTTTACATGTAATTACCTTTTTCAAAATTACATGCACTTTGTACAGAACAGAAGTGCGTAAGGAGAGAAGAAGAAAGAAGGAGAAAGAGCCTCAATTCTTGCCGCCAGACTTCTTCAGATGAGCATCGACTTCTTTAGAGAAACTTCAGTGACTTGAAAGAACTTATGTTGAAAAGACATCGATGAAGAGGGATCCTTTAGAGAAACTGTAGCATGAATCATGATTGTGCAATCAGGAGAAGAAAGTAGCGATCTGAGAGAACTACACATTTGCTGGTCATGATCAAGGAAATGCGTTTGAAAGGGATGAGACGTGAGCAGGTCCAAAAGCAAAAAAAAAAGGGAGCGGGCATGGAATTTTTTTTTTTCCAAAGATAGAAAAAATGAGAGAAAGGTATGTAGTGGTGGCAAAATTTGCCACCTTTGCATAAAAATATGCAATGGTGGTAAAATTTGCCACCTTTGCATAAAAATATGCAATGGTGGTAAAATTTTCCACCTTTGCATAAAAATATGCAATGGTGGTAAAATTTGCCACCTTTGCATAAAAATATGCAATGGTGGCAAAATTTGCCACCTTTACATATTTGCTAAAAAAATGCTAACTCATTGAAATTAATCAAAAATTTGGGCATTCAGATCACATTAAAAATACAATGAATTTCACATTTGCCGAGAAATATAACTAAGAAAGGTCACAAACTTTTCAAAGATATCAATTGACAAAACCTGAGATCAAGAGAAACTTGCTTCGAAAAATAAACCTAGAGAGAAAATATGAAATGGACAAGTTTCGTAGGGGTTGTTCTAAAAATAAGCGCAGCTGATTTTGGGAACAACAAAACTCAATCCCAAAAAGTGTGTTTTTGGTGTCACTTCAAGCCAATTATTAGGATTCATCATGTCTCACAAAGCCATTGAAGTTGATCCTTTCAAAGTACAAGCCATTAATGAGATGTCATTACCTTCCTATTTGAAGTAGCTCCATAGTTTATAGGGCAAGATTCAGTCTATTAGATGCTTCATATCATAGTTTACCAAAAAATGCCATCCATTTACACACCTACCAAATAAAGATGTCACATTTCATTGAGATGACGAAGGCTAGAAATATTTTCAACACTCGAAGGACTATCTTACCAATCCACCTATTTTGTTACCACCTATGCCAAAAAATCCATTACTACTATACCTCTCTGCCATAGACAAAGACCCAAGGGCACTTCTAGCTCAGCATGATAATAGTGGAAAATAAGATGTCATATATTATTTAAGTTTTACAATGGTCATGTATGAACACAATTATATGCTGATCAAAAAATGCTATTTAGATATGGTCTTTGCAACAATTTTTTTTACATTACATGTTTAATAACAAGACCATGGTTATTTACAAAGTAGATCCACTCAAGTATCTACTATCCAAGATAGCTTTACGATGCCACATGGCTAAATAGATCATGCTTCTAAGTGAGTTTGAGATGGAATACATCAACTAGAAGACCACAAAGGGATACACACTTGCATATCATCTTGTTGAAGTTCTCCTTATAGTTACCAAACCCCTGACTTTCCAATTCTTAGATGATTCTATTATGGCCATCATTGAAACACCTCTTGAGGAGAAACATTGGAAGTTGTATTTTGATGGATCATTTACTTCACATGGATCAAGGGTAAACCTATTGTTTCTTATCCCATAAGGATGTTTTATCCTTAAATCATTCTATATCATCTTTCCTTATACTAATAACATGGCCAAATATGAAGCATTGATTGTATGGATTTTCCAAGTAGTACAATGGAATATTAAGCATCTAACAGTTTATGGTGATTCTCAGTTAATGATCAAACAAGTTATAGACCACTTTTAGACCAAAGATAACAAGATGGTGCCATATAAGGCCATGATTAACACTCTTAAATAATAAGTTACTGACATATATTTTTAACACATACTAAGGGCTAATAATAAAACAATAAATGCTATGGCCATCATTGGCTCTTTGATCCGTAACACTGATAAGGCCAAAAAATATCAATTCCTCATTGAAAATATTATAAAACCTATTCATGAACCTTAAACCATCACAGTGATCTATGATATTGTTGGTCCCATGTCTATTTGGTACTCAGACCTCTTTACATACCTTCATGACCATATTATGCCACCAAACCTATCACATAAACAACAAAAGTCCTTCACCCATTAAGACTCATGATATACCTTACTTGGACCAACCCTTTACTATCATAGCTTTGATGTTAATCTTCTTCATTATTTAGATTTAATCAATATTAGTATTATAAGAATTTCATGGAGTATGTGGAGCCCACATCAGTGGGGCCATATTAGCCAATAAGCCTTACAAATCAGTTATTATTGGCCAACTATGGATGCAGATGCAACTGCATATGTTAAAAGGTGCAACAAATGTCAAAGGCACACTAATCTGATTCATGCCCTAATAAGACTCTAAAATGTATGCTTATACCAGCATCATTTGTAATGTGGGCACTCAATCTCATTGGGAATATTAACCCTACCTCATCTAGTGGCCATAAACACATCTTTACCACTACTAAATATTCACTAAGAGGGTTGAAGTTATGCCCCTCACATAATTGGAAAATATATTTCCATGTTCATTTTCAACTCTCTCATTTACTGTTATGGCATCCCTTCAGACATTATATTTGATAATGGTAGATTGTTTAAGAATAAGGATGTCAAAATGCTTTGTGTCGAGTACAATATCACTCAAAAAATTTCTATTGCATATTACCCAAAAGGTAATGTCCATGCAAAAACATCCAACCAAAAAAATTTCAACATCCTTAAAAAGATTGTCAATGATGTTGGACACAATTGGTGCATCCTAATATTGCATTCCCTCTAGGCATACCACACTAATTACCATACTCCAACAGGAACCACTTCATATTCTCTAGTTTATGGCACTGAGTCCATTCTTCCCATTAAGGTTGAGTTACTTCTCTATGTATCTCACTAAAACACATCCTAGATGATGAAGCGTATCAAGTAGCTCACTAACAAAAGCTAGAGTTACTTGATTAAAAATGTATGGATATTGTCAATAACCTTCAATCATACCAGAATAGACTTCATGGCCACTATAACTAACATGTGAAACACATAGAATTTGAACTTGGGGATCTTGATCATAAAGAAAACCAAAATAATACCATAGTTGAGAAGAAGAAGAAAGGCAAGTTCAAACCCAATTGGATAGGCCCATATATCATTTTTCTAAATTATGGCTTTGGAGCATACAAGCTTGCTACACCAGACAGGGATGAAATTGATGAGCTAATGAACATAATACACCTCAAGCATTATTTCACTTGAGAGGCATAAAGTGTTGTCTAAGAGGTACATTTTTTTTTACCATAATATCGTCATCCTTATTTATACCAATACCTCATACTCTATTCCATTCTACCATACCTTTCCTATAGACCAAAGTTATTTTTAACCCTCCCTACCTAATCCTTTGACCTTGGTTCCATTCCATTTATTTCTTGAGCACCTTCAATGAGGGGATTCAGATCATGTTTTAGTAGTTGATTTAGTATTATAGATAAAGGTTGTATCTTGGACCAATATGATAGTGGTTTTTTAGTTGCACCTTTAATTTATTGTTTCATTTCATTTCGAGTATTCTTCATTATAACTATCTTTGGGCATATCAATGTATAATGTCATGCTAGTAATTATAACTACATGTGGGAAAATTAGTATCATTTACCTATGTCATTATTTCATAATTATAATTTCCTATGGGTAAATTAGGAATAACACGTTTATAATTCCTTGAAGTCCCACCTTGCCATTTCTATGCCATACTGTCCTATTTGCCTAATTTACATACTTTGAGAACTTGTTGCTACCTAGTCAAATTTCCTCCACTATAAGGTAGAACTATAGTGACTTGAGGTCCCATCCTGAGACTATGTAGGTAATACTCGATTCACACTGAGGTAAGCTTAGTCACCCTTTTCTATGCTCTTGCCATTTTGTGAGTTGGATCATTTAGTATCTCTTAATCCTCAATCGAGTTGAGATACATATAAAATTCCAAAAATATTTATAAAAGATCTAGAAAATCCTAAAAATTGACCACTTATTTGCCTTCAAGATTATAGGAAACCTCACTAATTCACATGTAACCACTTGTATTTTATTTTCCTCATCCTCATTGGCCTCTAAGCCTTACAATCTAGCCATTTTATGATTTTTATATTGCACATTATGTATTCAAATTTGATACATTAATGATCACTAGGATTTATTTCAATGCTCTCATCATTTTGTGAGCCCATTCCTATATTTCCTCTACAACACAATCATGTTTTTATCGATCATAATTTTTATTCTATTCCATCTCCTGGGAGAACTACATTTGGCCTGCAGTTTATGTTGGAATTTGAATATATAAAACTATGTAGGCAATGTCCACTTGCTTAGTGCATTTGGAGTCAGCTCAGCTACCCCTTCCTTTTTCTTCTATTTTACACATTTTATTTGTTTGTTTCATTTTATTCTATATCCTAGGGGCAATGTTTGTCATCTTGTTTGTTCTCTATTTGTACTAACATTGTCATTAACCATTATTTGTGTTTGTTTCATTTTGTTCTCATTCTTTTGTTTTGTTCTATCTTTCCTTTTCTTGGTGTTTTGTCTTCTTGTTTGTCTTCTTGTTTGTTTATTTTTTTGTAATCATTATTGTTCCTTGATTTAGTATACTTGTATTCATTGGGTGATTTCTTATACACTATATTTAAGTCCATCCATATTCATATATCAACATTGTCATCATGGTTTTTATCATTAGTGCATTATTTTCTTATGTTTATTATATCGTGTGTTAGTCCTTATGTATATTTTGGATAAATTATCATGGTGTTTTATATCATGATACCTACCATCACATGATATAGCAAAAATTAAATCAAGAAATATTACAAGCAATGTAGCCAAGGTACTTTTCCTTGACACCTAAAAACTTCCTGATCTATCCACATCATTTACCACACATAGAGTAATTAATTAATGAAATAATTTTAATCCTTGCTAGTTAGGATGTGCATTTCCATACTAGAATATTTCCCAAATTCATGTTTCTTCTCAGTACCAACTTACTTTTACTCTTTAAGTATGGATTTCGTACGTAATCCCCCTCTTCCAATTTGCCATATTACCCTCATTATTTTACCAGTGATTATTACCACCTTTGGGCAAATCATTGTGTATCATCCCACCCATACTACCAATTATTATAACCACCTTATGTTTTGATCCACATTGTTGTACCAATGATTCTAACCACCTTTGGGAAAATCATTGTGTTTTCAATCTATTTATATGTTAATGATTCTAATTACCTTTGGGAATATCATTATTGACAAAAAATCACTAGGTTATGGTCTAGGTTGGCCAAGAGCCAAACTAGACCCTAAATGAGTTTCACCAATAAGAGTACAAGGTCGACCTAGTCAACCTAGTCATGTAAACTATCAAAAGGGGTTTTAGGTGGGGAAAAGAGGTATGAAAGGTGTTAAAAAATTCAAGGAATGTGCAAAAGAGGAGTAATAGCTTAGGGGAATGTTTTTAGGAGTTGGCTAGACTAATAATAAGTGGAAATAAGGGATAACAATCCTATAAAGCACCAATGGTCTACCCACCCCTTTCCCAATGAACCCGTTAGGGCATGCACTTAGAGAGATTGAGACTCTATTGGTTCTTATAAGATAGAAATCATCAATAATTTATAAAGTTTTAAAATATTATGTGTATACAGACTTCATGAAGGCACCATGCTCATTAAAACTAGTCCACTACTCCTTGATATGTAGTAAGAGATAATACACCTATTTTGGGAAGGTAGTTACATGTTTATGCCCTTGAACATGGCCATTACTCACCTAGATGCCATCTTGCATGCCATTTATAGCCTGTATAATGTATTTGTCATCTTACTGAGAAAGAGACCTGAGACTTAAACATTTTTAAGTGCATGTTGGGCTTGATAATGACTTGGAGAGGTTGATACAAGGATGTTTCTACCCTAGAGAGTATTTTCACCATGTGAGTAGACCTAAAATGTTCTCTTCTCAATGCAAATGAGGGTTATCTCTCCACTTACCTTCCAATTTTCTCATTAGGCTTGCTTGTATCACTATAAGGATTCAATAATGATTGCTTGGGGACCATTACATATCTACATAAGTCCAAGATGCCTTCTAAATCACTTAGGATTTTAAACATGCTTAACAATCATGAAAATAGTCCTAAAATCAAACATTACAAGCCTTTTCCCTACATATTCTCCCCCACACATTCCACTATTCTTGGTCCATAAGGAGCACACAAGACCTGTAAGTGTCCTCTTCATGTTATCAAGGTGTTTTAGGCCCATTATAGCTATTAGGATTAGTTTCTTGGCCATCGAGTTCTTTATGAGGTTTTATGAGGGTTTGGAGTGGCCTACCATCTTAATGATGGTTCATAAAGTATAGGCCCTGGATTGGAGACTTAATGACATCAATATTGAGTGCATAGACCCCTCATATTTCTGTAATATCTATTTACCCCATGCATCTTGTTTGATGATATTTGAACAAAATTTAGTACCTTTCAGGTTTTTTCTAGGGAATTTGGGTATATCTATAGTCTTAAGGATCATTCATAAAGTTACCCCTTGAATCTATCTCTCTTTATCATAGATAACAAGTACATATGGATCATAAAATTTCCATAAGAGCAATAGGACCATGCATGTTGTTTGAAAAGTTTTGAGCTTTTCAATTTACCTCTCAGGTGCAAGGTCTATGATGGGAGAGCTCAAGGAGGTTTATTAGGCCAAAATGTCAAATTGATACCTCTCCTTACTTAGATATGACTCCTAAGGGTCTATTCATCCTGCCTACATGCTCTCACATGATTTGCCAATGGTTTTCAAGGTCCTAATTTATTAAAATCCTAATTCTCCCCCAAAAACCATGCAAAATTATAGGTTTCCCTACATCTATACATATGAAAGTATAAGAATGTGAACTGGTGATGATCCCTTTAGAATGTAGAAGGTGCTTTAGGTGTTCTCCAAACCAAGCTATTACATTAGAATCCATATATCTCACCCATAATCTCTTTTATGTCTTAGGTAGCCTACCCTAAAATAATCATGAATAGATATGTAGGTGTATTATATAGTGTTTTGAAGTTATAGGTTTTTGAGATAAGGCTCACTATAAGGTGAAAATGGCTTGATTTAGTCATTATGAATCAGATGTTTTTTGAGAGACCTCATATGTAATACTCCTCTCTACTGAAAACCACCTATTGAGACCTAAGTATTCTCTATCTGGATATTCAACAAGGTACTACATTTGAATAGATAAATCAAGAATCTCGATGGAGAAAATGAAACCTAGGAATCCTCAAAAGCCTTAAATAATATGAAGAAACCTTAAACTATGTTAAATAGCCCATGAACTCATTTGAAGATGATTTGTGGGTGTTGGTCTTAATAGCCATGTGAAAGTTTGTCCCCTTTAAAAGGTAACTCCTCCATGTTCTTGAATCACCCCTAAAACTTGAAGAAGGCACCATCCATAGACTTATAACCTTGATGTTAGTTAGCATGAGATTAAGTTGAGTTATTCTTGAAGCTTTTCTCTTTCATTTACATGGTGGGCATTGAGGAAACTTGGATGAGATCTGATATGACCCATTGGTGACCATGTGGAATATGTGAGGGGCATGGTGGTATCATGGAAACTCTTCACTGATCATCCTTATGCTCTATGTCTTCATAAAACATAGAGATTCTAACATATAAACCTGTAACCTGCCAACCATGAAAGATTTGATGTTGATCTAGCCTTGTAAGTGCCATAAGATAGCATGCTTAGATAATCTTAGGATACTAATTATAACCTTGGATATATTCTCCCATGATTGAGTTTTTATAATGAGCTTGAAACTCTCTCAAAATTTCCTGTAACTAAGCTTGTGGGGTTTACAAAGGGTTTAAGACCACATAGGAGTCTTAATGATTATTCTTGAAGCCCATGGTTTTTATCTAAAAAATAATTCCAATAATTTCAAGCCCACTAGGGAATCTAACTCTAACCAAGAGCTTGGGCTCTGACTCAACCTATATAGACCATAAAATTCACTTGAAAATGGCCCTTGTGAGCTTGCCAAGAGCCTGATGGAGTTTTTTCTATATTATCTACCTTTCTTTTGGCTTTGTGAACATGGTTTCACCTCTATGATGCCTACAAGAAATCCTCCATGAGATATCTAACCTTTTTTAACCCTATCCTAGCCATACCTATCTGTACATGTCTTGAAGGCACCTATAAAACATCTTTTCCTTATATTTTTTCATGTTTGAGATATTGAGAATTCATTAGAGACCAAAAGGAGGGAAATGAGAGGTCAAATACACTTTTAAACTAAAGGGCATAGATGGAAAGAATTTCAAAAGTCACTTTTCAAGTGTGTGGGGACCTTTTATGGTAAATGAGGATACCTTAATATTTGCTAAAAATCCTTAAAAGATGCTAAATGTTCCAAAAAAGGTTACCATTATTCCCTCCAATTAGCTCCAATCCCCCTAATTTTTCCACATTATATAGATCCTTGGCATGATTTAATGAACATGTGACTGGTCATGGACTACAACATTATAGGTCATCCCATTATGTGTGATTTTAGATAATGAAAGTCACACCAAGACTTGGCATAGACTCTTAGACATAGTCAACATAAGATAGAACCTTGACACAAGTCCAAATAAGATGAGATATTGACTACCACAACACTATTTTACATTATCACACCATATGAACATGTTTCCTATGAACCTAATGATAATTGACCCTCTCCTAGACTACCATGACATCCCAAAGAATCTTGCAGATGACAAGGACACTGTTAAAGTGATTACAAGTAGAAGTTGGTTCTTTTTTAGTCCAAGGGTAGAAAGACATCAACACTAGAGACTCCTAATAAGTGAGAATCTAGGAAATCTCCTAAATGAAAGACACATACATATTATATTTGATTATAAATTGATCTATGATAAATAACATGTATGCTAAAATGTCTTAGATAGATGGAAATTTTATAGGATTCCCTTTCTGGTATATCATCCAAAAGTTTCCATCATGTTGATCAATTTATTTTTCTTCTTACCCATCTTATTATTGGGGCTAAGCTATGAAACTAACTTAGTTGATGGTATAAGGTAAGAGGGGTACTTTACCTTGATATTTATTTCATGCCTATTTACTTTAAAAGAGTAGGATTCAAACCATGCCACCATTTTCGTTTTAAGTCCATATAAATGCTTCATAATAAGAGATGATGCAAATTCCTCTATCCTCCCAACCTTATTTTTCCTTGAACCTGCTTTGAGATCAAGGACCATTTCTAGATAACTCTTTGACCATTTATAAAATCTCTAGGTGTCTCTTCACATCAGCCTTAAGTAGCCTATATAACTTGTCATGCTCAAAAAATTTGTCTCAAAACCCATGTAATTTTTTTGTTAATTTAGTTTAATGATACGTATTAAATGTAGTTTCTTAGTAGTTAAACTATTATATGATTTTCCAAACATTATCAAATGAGTGTGACACACATAATTATATACAAAAAATAGGTAATTCATTTAATTCCATTCACTTTCCACCACAAAGCTTTTATAGGGAGTAGAATGCAAACACAATAGGATGAGGTCGCAATCTAAGGTAGATTCACAAGTTTTTAACTCAATAAAGATGGATAATCTCCAATAAAAAGGTACCAAGATTAGATGAGATACACACATAAAGGAAAACAAGGTGAACTAAGGAAACTATTTACTTTACAATGGGGTTATCACCCCAAGGCTTACCAATGGAGAGTCCTTACTAAAATATCTCATAACCTACTCTCAAGACACAAAAGGCAATGAGGGTTACTAAAATACAAACAAATATTAATGTGAAGGGGTTAAAAATATTTAAACATGGATTAAATTCAAATTTTGTTTAACTAATATAACATATTAAGTTAACCTAGCTGACAATGTGCAAGTCTAACATGAAGGATGAAGATAAAAACCCTAACCTAGCCTAAAATTATACCTAATTCCCTGACCATAACTTGGGTAGCCTACATATCAACTCCATGGAATCAAGGTATGACTTAGTTCTCCTTTCACTTGTGATGGCCTCCTTCACAAGACATCATCACCAAAAAAGGTTGATGATCTAAGCTAACAAGGGAACTGGTATGCCACACAAGTAAACTACTAAGCTGTCACCATATAATAAAAATAAAGACACATCCAATGGTCATTAGTCATAACTTAAATTTTCCCAAGGAGTGTGTGATTTCCCAAGAACTCCCATATAATGTCATAATGAAAGTCAAGCATGACTAGGAGTTTATAATATCTTGCTCTAATGAGATCAATGTCTCAACAAATCTTGACTTACAATGCCTAGATAACTCCCTCTCTTGAGTGGGTCTCTAAATGAGTCCAAGGTTAAAATGAATTAGAAAAAGTCTTAGTTTATGTATGAGTCAAAAGGGTCACTACCCAAAACAATATACATTTGCACATACCAAACTGCTAAAAACTAGCAAGATATACATAAACATAAGAGAACACTATTATGATTATAGGAATTTGACAATCGAAAGGAGGTTAGTCTTGTGTTAGTCCATAAAATAATGAAAAGAACCCATAACATGCTAAAATATCTTAGCCTAGATTATAGGGGGGTCTTAATGAACAAAATCAATTGAAAACATAACTAAAATATAGAATAACAACAATCTCTTACCTTACTTGAATGCTCTAAATGATTCATTTTGTGGCTTGCTCAGTTTGTGCTCAAAGAGTCTTTGGCAATGGAGTTTTCTTTGGTCCTTCTCTCCTTGGTGCCATGGTGGCTTGATATGGATTATGCTTACTTGATTTGGCTTGGCTCAATATTTTGGAATTATAACATTATGGATATAAATCATGCTAAAAAATTTGTACTATAACTCTATAATTTTCAAGCTTTTTTTTCAATAGACAATGCCTTGTATTTATAGGCTTAAGAACTAACCCTAACTCAAGGTGAGTTAAAGTGTAGTTTAAACATGGAATGGGTTCAAAACTAACCTAAGTGAGTCAATTAACCCTATTAGAGCTAAAAGCTATCAATAACTCATGATTTTTAATGAATAGGCACGAGTGAGACATTTTGAGATATTTTCTAAAGGCTTGACAACTTACAAAATGTAATCATGAAAAACTAGGATATTTTATATTTTTGAATTTCTATTTTTAGTAATTCAGTAATTATAAATGGATAATTCAACTAGGAATTTAATTTTGTTTATCTTGTTAATTAATTTTGATTAGACATTTATCTCTTTCAAGATTTGATTTATGTGTGCAAGTACCCCACTTAATAGGTCCATAGGCCAAATTGACTATTGTGATGTTGTGGGATGATTAGGGATGATTCTATAGGAGTTATTATTATATATGGTAGGATACCCTAATTAGGAATGTCTCAATGTGATTTTAAGTTTTGACAAATGATACACAAGCAAATTTGAGATGTTTAGTGATTCTTAGGCTTAATTTGCAATGATTTGTAGGAATCAGTCTGAAGTCCAGTTGAAGGCCATTGGTGGATAGTTTTAGGTGTCTACAATTTGCCCTTGTTTGGGAAGCCATTATAAATTTTAAGCATAATAAAATATTATCAAATAATGAAAAGGTCTTGTATGCTTATGACTTCAATGGCAATGGATAAACTATAGGCACCCCCTCAAGGGAGCGATTGGCAAAGGGGTTAGCAATTGATCCCTCAAAAAGAGGAAAATGATTAGACCAAAAATATGAAATGAGGTGGAAGGGACTAATTTTCCCATAGGTGATTATAATCAATGGCATATGGAGTTGTCCCAGTTAGGGTAAAAAAACATGATGATTTGCCCACAGGTGGTTATAATCATTGGCATCAGTGGGATAAATAGGTAATGATTTGCCCAAAAGTGGTTATATTCATTGAAAAAGGTGTAGGGTAATAAGAGAATAATTTACCCAGAGGTAGTTATAATCATCAAAAGGGAAAATAATGATTTTCCCATAGGTAGTTAGAATCATTGGAAGGATAAAAACATGCTCTAGTTGGGTGGATAGAGATAATGGTTTACCCAAAGGTGGTTATAAGCATTATCACAATGAAAACATGCCCCAATTGGGCAAAAGAAAGATAATGATTTTCCCATAGGTGGTTATAATCATCAACCTTCAAAAGTATGGAAAACCAATGATTGACCAAAGGTGGTTAGAATCAATGGTAATGCAAGTGGGAAAATATACAATGATTTTAAAAAAGGTGGTTATAATCATTGTACCCTAATAGTGGCAAACATGATGTAAAAAATGGTGGAAAATTATTACATAAGATAAAGATGAATTTGGGAAACCTACTAGTAGGGAGATGCTCATCGGAACTAGCAAGGGTTAAAATTATTTTGTGATGTAATTACTCTATATGGGATATGATTTGGATTATATCAGGAATGTGTCAGGTGCTAAGGAAATATATCATTTTTGTATTGTTGTATAGACTCTTGGATTTGATTTTTTCTATAACACATGATGGTAGGCATCATGATAGAACACTATGATAACTTGGCCAAAATATGCATAAGGATTGACACGTGATCTAATAATCAAGTAAAAACAATTCACCAATGGTAAAGACCATGATGACAATGTTGATATATGAATATGGATGGATTCAAGAATAATGCACAAGGAATCACCCAATGAATGCACATAGATTAAATCAAGAAACAATAATAAAGCAAACAAATAGGAAAACAAATAAATAAAATACTAAGAAAAGAAAAATAAAACAAAATAAAATAAAGAGACATAACAAACAAATAATGGTTAATCACAATGTTGATACAAAAAATATGACACAAACATATCCCCTAGACCATAGGGGATAATGAAATAAAACAAAAAAAATGGGGGAATAAAAGGAAAGGAAGGGGGTGGCCGAGTTGGCTCCAGATTCACTAAGAAAGTGGATATTTTCTACATAGTTCCATAGATGCAAGATCCAACAAAAACTTTAGGCCAAATGTAGTTCTTCCAGGATATGGGATAGAAGAAAATGATGAGAGAGAAAACATGATTGTAGAATAGAAGAATATGTGAATGACTTGCAAAATGGCAAGTGCATGAGATACCATGCCAAAAAAAAAGGGGAAACTAAATGAGAAGTGGATTATTGTGACTTAGTAAGGGTTCCCATAATCCTTAAGGCAAAGAAGTGGTCAATGTTTTTGATTTTATAAATGATTTTACAAATATTTTTGGAATTTTATATGTATCTCAACTTGATGGAGAATGAAGAGATACTAAATGGTCCAATCTCACAAAATTGTGAGAGCATTCAAACTTAGAATGCTCTCAAAACAATGAAATCATGGAAAAGGGTGACTAATCTAACCTTAATGTTAATCAAGCATTACCTACATAGTCCCAGGATGGGACTTCAAGTCACTATAGTTCCACCTTACAATAGAGGAATCTGACTAGGTAGCAGTTAATTCAAACAAAATAAGCAAAGTAGGCAAAGTAGCATAGTATGACATAAGCATAGAAAGGTAGTACTTCAAGGCATGATAAATATTTTTTGCCCCTAATTTTCCCATAGGTGGTTATAATTAGGAAACAATAGCATAGGTCAATGATACTAATTTGACTAAAGGTGGTTATAATCAATAGTATGACATTAAAACACCAATTTACCCAAAAGTGGTTATAATTAGGCATACTTGGTACAGAACATAACAAGAAATGAAATATGTAACTAACAAACCCATGTCATACCCATCCAAAATACAACCTCTATCTATAATACAAAATCAAATGCAGAGACTTGATCAAAATCTTCATGCTAAAAGTGACCGTGGAACCAATGGAATGGAACCAAGGTCAAAGGGTTGGTTAGGGAGGGTGAAAACAACTTGGTCGATGGGAAGGGTATGGTAGAATGGAGAAACAAAGTGATAAAATGGTATATTACAAATAATAATGTTGAAATTATGGTATAATTTGGAATGGTCCTCATAGATAATACACCAGGCCTCTTAAGCGAAGTAATGCTTAAGGTGTATAATTTGATCGGCTCATCGAGTTCATCCTCATCTGGTGTAGCAAGCCTATTTATTCCAATGACATGGTTTGAAATAATGATGAAAGGGACTATTTAGTTAGGTTTTAACTTGCCTTTATAATTCTTCTAAGATATTTTATTCTACTAGTTTTTTTAAGAACAAGATCACCAAGCTCAAATTCTCTATGTTTGACACATTGATTATAGTATCCATAGAGTTAGTTTTGGTATGCTTTCAGGTTGTTAACTACGGTCATGTTTTTCTCATCAAAAAAATATATCTCATGCAGGTGAGTTACTCAATAGTCTTCATCATCCAGGACATGCTTCAAAGAGATGTGCAAAGAAGGTAACTCAACCTTAATGGGAATAATGGCCTTAGTGCCATAAACAAGTGAATACAGAGTGGCTCCTATTAGAGTATGGTGATTGGTGAAAAATATTTAGAGGTGCCAATCATGACTAACATCATTGACAATATTTTTAAGGATGTTGACAATGGTTTTGTTAGATGCTTCTACTTGGTCATTACCTTGTGGGTGATATACCATGGAAAAATGTTGAGTAATCTTATACTTAGCCAATAATGATTTGACATCCTTGTTCTTGAATGATCTTTCATTATCAGATATAATTTTATAAGGGATACCATAATGACAAATGAGGTGGTTAAATATGAATTTGGAAATTTGATTTCCAGTCATGTGAGGGGTATAAATCTAACCCACTTAGAGAAGTATTTGGTGGTGGTAAGGATATGTTTATAGCCATCAAATGAGGTGGGGTTTATATTTTGAATGAGAAAAAGGCCCATATAACAAATGTCTAGGGTGTAAGCATTAGTTTCAAATTTTTGGTCAGGGCATGAATCAAATTGGCATGCCTTTGACATTATCACATTTTTTTACATATGCAGCTACATTTGCATCCATCATTGGCCAATAGTTCCTAGTATGCAAGAGATTTTTGGATAGGATGGCCCCACTAATATGGGATCCACATACTACTTCATGAACTTCTCATAATGATAATGTAGATTCTATCAAAGTTAAATAATGAGGTAGAGTTATATCAAAACTATGGTGATAAAAGATTGATCTGAGTAAGGTATAACATGCATCATGATGGACAAAGGCTTTGGATTATTTACAGGATAGGTCTAGTGGCATTATTTGGTCATGAAGATAGGTGTAACGGTATGAATACCAAATAGAGATATGACCAACAATATCATAGATCATTGTGATAATTGAAGGTTCATGAATTAGCGCTAGTAGATTTTTAATGAATAACCAATATTTTTTTGCATTGTTTGGATGATGAATAAAAAATCTAATGGTAGCCATGGCATCTACTATTCTATTACTAGCCCTTGGTATATGTTCAAATTGTACATTGGTAATTTTCTATTTGAGAGTGTCAACCATGGCCTTATATGGTACCAACTTGTCATCCTTGGTTTGAAAATGGTCTATAACCTGATTGATGATTAATTGAGAATCACCATAAACCTTAAGATGTGGTATGTTCCATCGTACTACCTATCAAAGCCCTATAACAAGTTCTTCATATTCAACCATGTTGTTGGTATAAGGAAAGTTGATCTTAAATGATTTAGAGATTAGATCCCCCTATGGTGTAATAAAAAAAATTCCTACCCTTGATCTATGTGTTGTGAATGACCCATCAAAATATAGCTTCCAGTGCTACTCCTCAAGATGTGTTTCAATGATGGTCATGATGGATTCATCTAAAAATTGGAATGTTAGCATCTCTATATCTGTAAAGGGTGATTTAGTAAGCTGATCTACAATAACTTGCCCCTTGATGGATTTTTGGTTGACATACTCTATCTTAAAGTCACTGAGAAGTATGATCCATTTGGCCATGCAACCTTGTAAAGCTGTTTTGGATAGTAGATACTTGAGCAAATCTTCTTTTGAGATAACCATGGTCTTATTGTTTAACATGTAATGGTGTAGTTTTTGAGCTACAAAGACCATATCTAAATAGGCTTTTTCAATGGGTGTATAATTGTTCTCATACGCTATTAGTATGTCTTAAATAATACATGGCATGCTTTTGTCCATTATCATCATGTTGAACTAGAAGTGCCCTCAGGGCTTTGTCTATAGCTGACAGGTATAATAAGAATGACTTTCTTGGCATTAGTGGTAATAAAATAGGTGGATTGGTTAGGTAGTCCTTCAAGCATTGAAAATATTTTTAGCATTCATCATTCGAATGAAATGTGATACCCTTCTTTAAAAAATGTGTAAAAAGATGGCACTTGTCAGCCAACTAAGATATGAAGTGTCTAATAGACTAACTTTTACCTTGCAAACTATGAAACTACTTCAAATTAGATGGTGGTGGTATCTCTATAATGGTTTGTAATTTGGCTAGTCGACTTTAATGCCTTGGTGAGACACAATGAAGCCAATAAATTTGCATAAAGTAACTTCAAAAACAAACTTCTTAAAATTGATCCTAACTTTGTATTTACAGAGTCTTTCAAATATCCTTCATAGTGCTACTAGATGAATGGCCTTGGTCTTTGATTTTACCAATATGTCATCAACATAGTCTTGAATAATATCATGCATAATATCATGAAATATGACAATCATGGCTCTTTGGTATATGTCCCTAGTATTTTTGAGACCAAATGGCATAACATGATAATAAAAAGTTCCACATGGAGTGGTGAACACTATTTTATGTTGGTCTTCTTGCATGATTTAGATTTGATTATAGCCTGAGAATCCATCCATTAGTGAAAGAATTTCATAGTCTATTGTGGCTATCATGTCAATGTTTGGTAAAGGAAAGTCATCCTATAAGCCTTGTTTATATCTCTAAAATCAGTGCATATTTTGATTCTTTTTGGTTTTTTGTTGACTAGTACAACATTAGAGATCCACTCCGAGTAGTTGATTAATCGAATGCATTTCACTTACAAGATATTTTCCAAATCTTTATTGACTAATACAACAATTTGAGGATGCATCTTACACAATTTTTATTTGACTAGTTTGACATCAAGATGTACTATAAGGTGGTGCACAACTAAGGCAAGGTCTAAACCTATCATGTTATAATAGGCCTAAGTAAATATATCAAAAAATTCCCATAAAATGGTTATATATTTTTTACATTCTCCCTCAATGAGGTATGCAACTAATTTTATCCATTTTAGGTCATCTAGAGTCCTGATGTTAACTTCTGTAATATCATCCATAAGAAGTGTTGAACTGTTTTCTAAAATGGTTGGCAAAGATTTAAATTGGCTTGCAATGGTAGAGTCCTCTATTAGGACTATATATTCAAGTTATCCTAAGCATGATGAATTAAAATCCCCCAAGGGTAGGGATGGCCATGTGACAAATACTATTGGAAACTCTTGGATGATTTGATCAAAACCTTGGTATTCTTTAAAATTGAACTCAAACCCATATGTAAGTTCATCATTGGTGGTATCTTGAGATATGTTTGAGGATGTTTAAACTCCCCCTTATAATGGTGCATCAAATAGGTTTTTAC
Source organism: Torreya grandis (assembly GCA_037957365.1). Classification (NCBI taxonomy): domain Eukaryota; kingdom Viridiplantae; phylum Streptophyta; class Pinopsida; order Cupressales; family Taxaceae; genus Torreya; species Torreya grandis. Next base: position 761,160 of record JARHVA010001865.1, on the reverse strand, counting down.
CATGAGATTGGCCTTTTTTTTTACTATTTATTTTGTCCAAAAGTGCTTCAAAGAGGTTTTCATTTTAAGACCTCAATGTTTTATTTATTTGTTTTTGGATAAGGGTGTTCACCCACTCTCCAAAATAGGCTTTAGGATCCAAATTGATTGAGAACCCTTGTTTTTGGTCTCCCAATGGAACATTGCCCCTAAGGCCTAAAAAATTGTAGAAGGCCTCATCATTTTAAACCTTGTCGACTAGCATTATTGATACTTATTGGTCCTAGTTTATTAGTTGAGGATAATCTAAAAGAAGTGGATTATGGTGAATAACTAGTAAAAGGGTACAAATGACATTAGTGTTAAATAAATTAGTATTAGCTAGGTCATAAAAAGGGTTATGATCAAACTCTGCTTCATTGTCAGCATTGTCATCACTAGTTATTGGCATTGGAACATGAATAAGGTATATGGGGTCACCTTCAAGTAACTTAAATCCAAGACCATAGGTTATTTTATACCAAGTGGCGAATCTTGGCACAAATGGACCTTGTTGAATTATTCCAAAGCCTCCTTAATCATAGGCATGCTTCTTCATGATTTTATTTGAAATGGGATACCTTACATTTATGTAACATTCAGCCAGGTTGTCATTATACAAGCAAGATTCATAATCTACAAGTTAGTCTTGTTATTGGCCAGTGGCTAGTATGAAAATGATAGGTGATGGACTATGTAATTTGGATTTACCCTTTCTTTTCCATTCCATGCATGGTGTTTCGGATTTAGGTATTCCATAAGACTTGGGGTTCTATGAAAGCTTGGTAATGTGGAATAGATCATGGGTCAATACTCTCTTGGGCCATTAGTCGAGATGGTATAATGATTAGATATCTCAGGAAGTGGTATGTGAGAAAGTGAATCGAGGGTATCAAGGTCAATGTAATTGGCCTTTGGTGACTCAAGAAGTATTTATTTTCCCTTGTCTTTCTTAAGAACCAAATTCAAGTCAAAATGATAGTTATAACTTTGGTACATGGCCTCTAAATATTTACAATGTTTATATGGCTTCAAATCTTCATGAATGGTAACCTCCACACTTGAATGGGGGAATTTTATACACTAGTGCATTGTTGATGGGATTACATGAATTTAATGTATCCAAGGTCTACCTAAAAACATATTATATTACAAATCAAGGTCTAACATGTTGGTTGAATATTTTGTCTATCAACATACTGGTAAAGAAAATAGGTCTGATCAGCCAAAGTAGGAAGATTAGTCATCCAAATGTGTAAGTTTATCACATCAGAAGGAGACTACTCTCTCCTCTCATCAAGGGGAGGTTCCCTATGGATATGCTTTATATATGTATAAATAGAAAATAATACTAAAGGATAGGACAAGCCATCCATCTCTCTTTCTTCAAAGATGATGTGTATAAAACAAAGGAAAAACTCAAGGGAAATGATAGACAACACTCCTCTTCTTTCAGAAGAACTATTCAGCCAGCCACAAGAATACTCCTGGAAATAAAAGTAGAATGTAACTGAGGGTATGGTAACCAACAATCGAGACACAACATAAAGTCTCTACCTGAAATGTTCAAGAGTAATATACGAAGGACAATGAGGGCACAAAGTCTTCTCAAAGTCCTTTACATAGCAATGAAAAGAAAACACACTAAAAGTAGCTATGGGAGCACAAAGTCTCTCCATAGTTGATTCTTCAGGACACCTTCCTGACTAATTTTATTAATCCTGCTTATTAAATTAATGAAACAAAAAATATATCAAGGAAAAATACATAAGAATAGTTTCCTTAATAACAAAGATATCATAGCACAAAGTTTGAAAAAGTCCTTTGCTTTCTTATTCCAGTAACAAAATATGACTAACAGACTGAGCACAAAGTCTTAATGATGCCTCTTAATTTGGGCAAAGTTTCATTTTAATTGTGAAAAAAGAGATACCTATTACAATAGAAGAAATCCCTTATATAGCCTCTTCAAGAAGGACTCGGGAACAATAGTACATCATGATGCATTGGGAATTGTTAGGAAGACAAGCTGGAACTTCAGGGAATTTTACCCATTTGATCTTCTCAATGTAGATAAACAAGCCACACAATTGAAAGATTGCAACTTTCAATGTTCACCTGGCGGTCTGATCTTGTCTTCATCATTCCTCCTTTTCTGGTTAATTGAATCGGGCCCTAGATTCATTTGTTGCTCTCTCTTTCCTTGCTTTCAGCTAGTTTTGGTCTTAAATTTTGGGAATGCATTCAGGTCTATAAATTTAAAGGATCAACAGCTATTTCATGGACTTTAAAATTGATGTTTACATGCCCGTCAATGTGCTCTCAATGACTAGTTCACTGTCTGGAATTTGACATCTTCAGGTGCATCACCCCTTGGACTTCTTTTAGATTTTGGCTTTGCCCTTTCAGATCTTAAGAAATGATCCTTGAATGGGTCAAAAAGAGCACTTTACTTTGGCTGCTGGGAATCCCCCATAAGGGCACCTACCCTTCGGGGTCCTTCGACAACCCTTTGTCTTGGCAGTTCCTGTGGACAAATCCCTAGGTTTTCTATTTGAGTCTCCCACAAAAGTTCTCCATAGAAAAGTTTCTCGTAGACATTTCCCCAGGGAAAATTCCCACAAACAAAAGTCTGGGGAAAATTCCCACAAATAAAAAGTCCATGGAATTATTTGTTTCGTCAAATCTTTGAACAAGTCTTCGGATTTCTTGCACTCGTAGCCACTTAGAATTCTTTTATATTTTTTGTCCGAAGGAATTCCTTCAAACAAAAATCCAAAAGAATTATGCCTTAGCCAATTTCCTTCAGACAAAAAATCTAAACGAATTATGCCTTAGCCAATTTTAAATTCCTTAAACAAATCTGAAAGAATTACCTTTCGGGCTTCTTTGAAAATGACCCTTCGAAAGGGTACTTTTATTTATTAAGTGTCCTCCACAAGGGAACTTGTCCTTTGAGAAGCTTCCTTTTGCATTGAACCACCTCTTTGAAATTTGGCGATGAACCATTCTGTTGAACCAAGATGTTGAATCAATCGGTTGAAACAAAAATGGTTCAAGCCGATGGTTCAATTGGATGAAACAAGCTGATGAACTAAGCATTGAACCAAACATTATGAACTTGCCTTTGAACCAACAATTGAACCATCTCATTGAACCAAGGTTTTGAACCAAGTTTTGGTTCAAGCCAATGGTTCAATCGAATGAACCGAGTGAATGAACCAAGCGAATGAACCTACTGTGGAACCTATTTGTTGAACCAAGACATTGAACCAAGTTTTGGTTCAATGGTTCAAACAAAGCTTTGAAGAATGTCTTTGAACCTAGTGTTGAACCTTCAGATGTTGAACTTGTATGAATGAACCAACTGAGTGAAATAAAGCATTGAACTGCTTGGTTGAACTGAGCCATTGAACTGTTCCTTTGGATGAAATCACCATTGAACCTTGAACCCATTGAACCTTTAAACCAAAGTGGTTCAATGGTTCAACAGTTCAATGGTTCAAGCCACCTTGATTTGGCCAAGTGTCTTGAAGTTGATGAACCAATTGAAGTGATTGAACTTTGAACCTTGATGAAGCACTTAACTCTTGCCAAAGATGTTGAACTTGTTGAATCTTGAACCCGTTGAACCTTTGAACCAAAGTGGTTCAATGGTTCAACAGTTTAATGGTTCAAGTCTCTTTTTGTACTTAGATGCTTGCTGATGAAGATTTTCAACTGAACCAAAGCTCTGAACCAATCTTGAAAAATAACCAAGTGTTGAAAATCAATGCTTTTGACTGAAACCGCCTGCTAAAGCCTTTGAACTTGTATAAATGAACCTGCCTGTAGAGTCTATAGACTTCTCTTCCTACTGAAGAGTCTGTAGATTTTTTGAGAAGCTTGGAAAATGAGGAATTTGAATGTCTAGGACAAATTTTAGAAATGGAAGAAAAAAATTTGGTCTGTAAGACCAAAATAGTTCAAATGTTGTCTAAAAAATGACTACTATTTTTGAAGGACAATGACTAGCTCTAGTTAGGGAACTTCTATCAATTACAAAATGAATCAAAAGGAGTAGAATCCTAAATTTACAGTGTCCTCATGCGTATTCTTGGGCTTCCGAGTCATGCTACCTAGAAATGAAAGGCATCAAAAATGAAAACAAGCAAAACAAAATAGAATTAAAAAATGTACAAATATACATATATACATATGCAATGATATGATACTTCAAAATTGAAGTATTTCAGATGCTGCTTCTTGGGAGAGAGTGAAAATAGTGTGCCATCTTGGTAAATTAGCAAGAAGACATTTTATCCCCAAAAATAGTAACGGGCGAATAGAACTCTCCACCAGGAAATTGATTTTCTATGTTTTTTTCTTGGCCTTTTCTTCTTCTTGTTCCAAGGCAAGATGTGGTCTTTAAACTAGAAACCATCACTCCTTGCTTTCTTGGTGATGGATTCCTTCGCCTGATTTTGATTTGCAGCAACATGATCCACCATCATAACTTGTTATTCTATTGGTTTAGTCTAGCACATGATTGGATCATCCAAGTCAAACTCTTGACAAATTGTTAGATTATCATATCCTTTGATATGAAGGAGTTTGACTTCTTCATCTTGAGCAATCTTCAATTTAGGTAGTGGAGATTCACATCTAGCTATGTTGTTGGTGTTGCTAACTTGAAAATTACATGAAGGAAGAATATCTCTTTGAGGAGATATCAACATAGTCCCAACTCTATCATTGGTGGAAGAATTGCTATCATCATCAGAAACTGATCTCTTATCAGATTTCTCTTCATTAGAGATGGAAGATCCTTCCTTATTTATACTGTGCTCTACCAATTCTCTTGAAGTCTTGTTTGGATCAATTCCTGAATTGTCAGCTATAGGACTTTCTTTTGTAAGAACATGAGCATCCTCTATGGTAAATAAATAATTACCCTTGCCTAAAGATTCAAACAAAATTTGTGCTATAGGGGATGATGTTTGGGTAACCACGTATTTTTACTCCTTTTCAAGGAGCAACCTCTTCATCATGCCTTGGACAAGGATCCTTGCCTCAGATAGATCCATGTTTAGTTCTCCTCCCACGTCCTTATAGAAATTTTGTCCAAGCAAAATGCCATAAGATGTTGGGACGTTAGCCATCAAGATAGTCATCTTAATTCTCTTGTCTGGAAAGGCTGTGAATGCAAATTGGGCATCTCTGATTAGCCCCAACAATGGTACTTGCTTGTTCTCCATGGAGAAACATCTCCCAAACATCTTGGTTAGTGTGAGACCAAGAGACTCAGTGACTTTAGAAGGCATGACATTGTCAGATGCGCTTGAGTTTATAATATAGTTACTCAGCTTGTGGCCATTGATTAACAAGGAAACATAGAAGGGTTATTTTTTTCTCGGAGCAACTGGAGGAGTAATAACTAGATTATTTGGAATAGGCATGTTCTTTGGAGAATCAAGAATTTCTTTTTTAGCCTTTTGTCTTGTAGGGATGGTTTGATTTTTAACATATTGAACTAGCTTATTCAGTTGATCCAGATTAGACTGCAAGTATTCAAATTTAGACATCTATATTTTTATCTTTTTGACATGATCATTTATGTCAAATGGCTGAATCGAGCTAGGTATAGAAAAAGGTACTTCAATTTTTTGAGTTTTAAGAAGGATGGGAGGTGGGCTGGTTTGTGAATTGGGAATAGAAGGTGAAGGTGAAATGGATGTATTTACCTTTTGGGTGATGACCAGATCTTTTGATTGAAAAGGTAGAGCTGTCCCATGTTTAACAATTGTGATTGCTGGTTAAGGTTGTTCCTCTATCTTTTCTTTATTAGCTTGTTGGGCTGATTAGTTCTTGGATCTAGTAAACACTGCATATGATCTATTTGAAGTTTCTCCTTTGCTTCCATGTTCATCCTGGTAATTCAAGAAACCAATGTGGGAGTCACCAGCTGATTCTTCTTGATTGTCTTCAATGACATCAACATCAATTTCCTGATTCAATTCAGGTTAGAAAGAAAATTTTGATTTTGCTTCAAGGTATCCCATTTTTGAATTGATTAGAGGAGCTTCCAAGGAAAGTTTCCCATGTGGGGGAGGAGGGTGATTTTGTTTCCCTTGGTTCCTGGCTACATTGCCCTAATATGACTGATTTGGGAATGTCCTTTAGTATGTAGGAGTAGAAGACATTCCTTGGGCCATTTGTTTTTTTTGAGAGCAAGCAACTCATTTGCTAATTTCTACATCATTGGATATGTGGTGCTTGTAGATGCTAATTTAGAAGATGATGAAGCTCTATTTCTATTTGGATCTCTTCTTATTTTCCTTGCTAAGATGAGATCATTTTCTACTTTAGTGGCCAAAAGTTGAGCTACAGTAAGATCTATTTGACCAGCACGTCTCAAGAGAAAACTGACTTCAGGTAGCTAAGAATTAATGAAAAAGCATTTGAGATTCTCAGTTGTGGGTCTAACAATTATAGGGATTATGTTTCTCAATTTTTCAAATTTAGTTATGAAGTCTCTCATAGGCTCATGAGGCTCTTTCTTCATCTGTGTAAGTTGAGCCAGAAGTGTATGTGCATCTTTTGTATGTTTGAATCTAGCTTCAAACTTAGCTTTAAGAGTATTCCAATCAGTCGCAAATCGAGCCTGTAGATGGTAAAACCAATATGTAGGAGGACCTTGTAGTGTTTCAATAAAAATCCTGACTACTACATCTTCAAATTCTACTCTGATTACTCCACAAGCTATATTGAATGCTGCAATGTGTTCATTAGGATGAACTTTCCCATCACCATAGAATTTAGGGAAATTCTTCCTAAAACTGTGTAGAAGCTCATGTAGAGTAGGAGTAAGATTGAGAGGACCAAAATCATTACCCCAGGAGCCTTGAAATACCATTATAAGATTTTGAAAAGGAGGGATAACAAGTCTCAAAGGGGTAATTATATTCATAGCTTTATCAACAGCAAAAGTAGATACTTCATCTAGTAATGGAGATCTGGCTTTAGTAGGAGGGAAGCTCTTGGTTTGTTGGAGATGAGATGGTGAAGGAAATAGATCAAAATAATTTTGCTATACCAACTTGAACATAGGATCAATGATACCTTTATCCCTTTGGCTTTGTGTATACTTTGAATTTGTCAGATTGTAAAACAAAAATGGAAAAGAATTGACCTTTCTTCAGTTTGAGCTTGGGGCTTTAAATTGTGTGTTCTTTCTCAGTTAGTGTGGAGGTGAATGGAATGGATAGGATATAAATGGATAATGGGTATATCCCCAGTGGAGTCGCCAAAAACTATTGGTTGAATATTTTATCTATCAGTGTACTAGTAAATAAAATAGGTCTAATCAGCCAAAGTAGGAAGATTAGTCATCCAAATGTGTAAGTTTATCACATCAGAAGGAGACTACTCTCTCCACTCATCAAGGGGAGGTTCCCTATGGATATGCTTTATATATGTATAAACAAAAAATAATACTCAAGGATAGGAAAAACTCAAGAGAAATGATAGACAACACTCCTCTTCTTTCAGAAGAACTATTCAGCCAGCCATAAGAACACTCTTGGAAATAAAAGTAGAATGTAACTGAGGGTATGGTAACCAGCAAATCGAGACACATCACAAAGTATCTACCTGAAATGTTCAAGAGTAGTATACAAAGGACAATGAGGGCATAAAGTCTTCTCAAAGTCCTTTACACAACAATGAAAAGAAAACACACTGAAGGTAGCTATGGGGGCACAAAGTCTCTCCATAGTTGATTCTTTAGGACACCTTCCTTACTAATTTTACTAATCTTGCTTGTTAAATTAATGAAATAGAAAATATATCAAGGAAAAAGACATAAGAACAGTTTCCTTAATAACAAAGATATCACATCACAAAGTCTAAAAAAGTCTTTTGCTTTCTTATTCCAGTTACAAAATATGATTAATAATTGAGCACAAAGTCTCAATGATGCCTCTCAATTTGGGCAGAGTTTTATTCTGATTGTCAAAAAAGAGATACCTATTACAATAGAAGAAAGTCCCTTATATAGCCTCTTCAAGAAGGACTCAGGAACAGTAATACTTCATGATGCATTGGGAACTATTAGGAAGACAAGTTGGAACTTTGGGGCATTTTACCCATTTGATCTTCTCAATGTAGATAAACAAGCCACGTAATTGAAAGATTGCAACTTTCAATGTTCACCTGGTGGTCTGATCTTGTCTTCATCATTCCTCTTTTTTTGGTTAATTGAATCAAGCCCTAGATTCATTCATTATTCTCTCTCTCCTGGCTTTTAGCTAGTTTTGGTCTTGAATTTGTTGGGAATCAATCAACAAAATTGATTACTATATGAAAGCAACTATATGTGGAATTAAACCAGATAGATAAGTAACTAGAATCAGAAATAGCAAAGAATAAGAGATACAAGAAACCACCCTGAAAACTTGTATTAAACTCTTTACAGAAGGAATTAAATTTGAAGAAACTTCTTTTCTTCCACACCTCTCTTAGATGTATAGATCTCTTCCTAGATCTCTTTCCCTCAAGAGTCCTCTCTCTCAATTACAATCAACTCCACAATCTGGATTGATTCACATATACAATCTGTATTCTACTTCTACAGTAGTGTCTCTCACACTTTCTACAATGTTGTTCTCTGAACTATGAAGATCTATCTCTATTATATAAATTTAGAGATTCATGAGCATGCACTTACAGCCATTAGATGCACCTCCTAATCAAGGGCTCTAATCAATTCTACTCAAAATAGAAACGCGGACTTACAACCAACAGATGATCTTTACATGCAAACATTCTGTTGTCACACAAAATTAGATCCTAAACACACATAGGTGACCGATGTCAGTCCCTGTATGCCTGCTTGTAACTGACATCGGCCGACTTGCTACCGACACTGGCAGCTTCTGGTCTGCGCCTGACTGTTGACTTCTAGCAACTTTTGTATTTGCTCATGGGTGAAGCTTTTAGCTCCATACCTTAACAATCTCCCACTTGGAGATAAATAGCTGCACCAGTACATGTACAGCAACATCTTCTAGCTCCTCCATCTTCAACTCAATCATGAAGACCAATGAAAGTTGAATGAAGATTCAACTTCTCCTTTGTAACTGGCTTGGTTAACATATTAGCAGTGTTCTTATTTGTATGGATCTTCTCCAGCTTCAACTCACCATCCTCCAATACCTGTCTAATGAAGTGGTACCTAAGCTGTATATGCTTTGTTCTTGAATGAAAGGCTGAATTCTTAGCCAAATGAATTGCACTCTAACTATCACTGTATAGTCTACAACTCTCTTGCTCCTTTCCAAGCTCTTCCATGAACCATGTCATCCATATCATCTCTTTGCTAGCCTCTGTGACTGCAATATATTCTGCTTCTGTAGTTGACAAGGCAACAACCTTCTGCAACTTTTAAATCTAGCTAACCGTCGTTCCACCAATAGTGAAAACATATTCTATGGTGCTCCTCCTGCCATCCAAATCACCTGCCATTTTTGAATCTACATAACCATGTAGAGAAGTATTTGAACCTCCATAGCATAAATGCCTACTATTGGTTCCTCTCAGATATCTAAGGATCCATTGAATTGCTTTCTAGTGTTCCTTTCCTGGATTGGCCATATACTTACTTACAACTCCCACTGCTTGGGCAATATCAGGCCTAGTACAAACCATTGTAGACATTAAACTTCCTACTGCGAAAGCATATGGAACTTTCCTCATGTACTCTACCTCATCATGTGAATTAGGACACTATTCTTTACTCAACTTGAAGTGTCCAGCCATAGGTGTGCTTACCGATTTGGCATCCTGCATATTGAACCGTTTCAACACCTTGTTCACATAATCCTCTTGAGATAAAATCAACCTGTGATTTTTCCTGTCTCTCTTAATACTCATGCCAAGGATTTTATTTGCTACTCCCAAATCCTTCATGGCAAATGTGTGAGCTAATTTCACCTTAAGCTCAGAGATATCCTTCATGTGTGATCTTGCAACCAGCATATCATCTACATACAACAACAGAATAATATATCTACCATTATCTAATCTCTTAAAATACACACAATTGTTAGATTGACATCTACTGTAGCCATGCTCAGTCATAAACCTGTCAAATCTTAGATACCATTGTTTTGGAGCTTGCTTGAGGCCATACAAGCTTTTCTTCAATCTGCACACTAGCTTCTCCTTACCTTTGACTTCAAATCCTTTTGGCTGATCCATATATATTTCTTCATCCAAATCTCCATAAAGAAACACTGTCTTAACATCAAGTTGCTCAAGATGTAAATCTTCAATAAGAACTAAAGAGAATATAATCTATATAAAAGTCATTTTAACAACAGGAGAAAAAATCTCACCAAAATCAATACCTAGTTTTTGTGCAAATCCTTTCACTACTAACCTGGCCTTATATCTCATATGTCCATTCTCACCTTCTTTCAATCTGTAGATCCATCTATTCTTCAGTGTCTTCTTTCTTGCTGGCAACTCAACCAAATCCCATGTTTGGTTCTCTCTCAAGGAATCAATTTCCTCATTCATGCCTAGCTCCCATTGATTCTTGGATTCCACCTATATTGCTTCATCAAAACTCTCTGGTTCTCCACCATCAATTAGCAATAAATAGAATAATGAAGGGGAATATCAAATTAGAGGTTTACTTACCCTGTCTGACCTCCTGATGGGTGTTTGAGACTCATTCACAACACGCTGTCCGCCCAAATTCTATGATAGTGACCGACCTCGATCACTTCCAGGCCTGTGATTGGCTGACGTCGGCTCTACCTGACCAATGTTAGTTTTTGTACGGTCGTCATTGGTTCTTATATGGCCATCATCGATTCCTGTATGGCTGACATCGGTTCTTGCCTAATCGACATCGGTCTCTGTGTTTTATTGTCTGTGATTTTTCATTCCTGTGAGCTTATTTTGGACTTTCACCTTGTCCAATTCTCCATTGCTCTACTCAGGTTAATTCAGCTTCTTGAGCTGATCACTATACATCACGTTTTCATTGAAAACAACATCATGGCTCCTAATTATCTTGTTAGTTCCTAGATTCCAAAACCTGAATCCAAAATCATCAGAGCCATAGCCAATGAATGTGCACCTCATAGACTTAGCATCTAACTTCTTTCTATTTTCCTTATCAACATGCATAAAGGATTCACAACCAAAAACTTTGAGAAATGATAGATCTACCTTTTTCTTGTCCATGTCTCTTCTAGAATTCCACCATCCAACACTGTAGAGGGTCCTCTGTTAATCAGGTAAACTACAGTATCCACAGCTTCTACCCAAAACTCTAAGGGCAATCCAGCATGCAATCTCATACACTTTGCACGCTCCATGATTGTTCTATTCATCCTTTTAGCAACTCTATTTTGTTGAGGTATTCTTGGAATAGTCCTTTGCCTACAGATCCCATGCATATAACAATACCAGTTGAACTTGTGGCTGCAGAACTCACCACCATTGTTAGATCTAAGGCACTTCAATCTCTTACCTATTTCATTCTCAACCATAGCTTTCCAAATCTTAAACGTGTCAAAGACATCAGATTTCTTCTTAATACAATAGACCCATACCTTTCTTGTAACATCATCTATGAAGGAAACATAGTACTGTGATCCTCCAATAGAAGCAACTTCAGCTGGTCCCCACACGTCTGTGTGAACAAGCTGTAATTTGTGCTTCTTCTTTGTTGACCCAGTCTTGAGAAAACTCACTCTCTTCTATTTTCTAAAAATATAGTCTTCACAGAAATCTAGATCTATGCTTTTCAAATCTAGAAACATACCTTTTGACTTAAGAATTGTCATTCCCTTCTCACTCATGTGGCCAAGACTTTGATGCCACAACTTTGCATTGACATCTAAAGTAGATAATACAGAAGGAGAATTTTCAGTAATACAATTACATAAATAGAGAGTACCTACTCTCTTACCTCTGTCCATAACAAGTGCACCCTTGGAAAGCTTCCAAGATTCAGCTGTGAGAGTTACTATATAACCCTCATCCCCTAACTTTCTTGCAGAAATCAAATTCCTCTTCAGGCTGGGAACATGCATGACATCTTTCAACACCCATGTGTTTCCATTATGCAATTTTAGCTGCACTTTTCCTTTGCCAACAATTTTGCAAGGCTCATCATCCCCTAAATAAACTATTCCAAAATCTCCGTGGACATAGTCACTAAAATATTCTCTATTGGGGGTTGCATGGAAAGATGCACCAGAATCTAAAACCCAAGATTCTATATTATTATGCAAAGAGAATATAAGAGTATCTTGTGCAACAATACTTGCCACCTTTGCTTCTTCTTTATCATCATGCTGTCTGTCCTCTTTAGGCTTTGACCAACAATCTTTGCTTATGTGCCCTATCTTTCCACAATTCCAGCATTGTGGCTTCCTGCCATTTCTAGATTTGGATCTTCCTCTCATCTTTGACTTGGATCTTGATCTCCCTTTCTTGCCCTTCTCTTTTTGCCTTCCCCTGTTCTCAAAACTTAAAGCGTTCCCTGATGTCTCTTCTGTGCTTTTCTTGCAAATTTCTTCATTCAAGATTACACTAACAACATCATCTACTTTTAAAATATTTGAAGCAGATGTAGTATTACTAACTACCATTACCAAGCTATGCCAACTTTTTGGTAAAGAGCATAAGATTAATAGAGCTTTAATTTCATCATCAAACACTATTTTGACTGAATTTAATTGATTCAATATTCCATGGAAATCATTTAGATGATTAGGTACAGATCCACCTTCCTGCATTTGCAAATTAAATAACTGCTTCATAAGATATACCTTATTTGAAGCTGAGGGTTTTTCATATAAATTTACTAAAGTAGTCATTAACTCTACCGTAGACTTTGCCTGTGATAAATTAGATATCACAGTAGATGCTAGACTCAATCTTATAGATCCAAGAGCCTTTCTATCAAGAACTTCCCATTCTTCATCATCCATGTCTGTGGGCTTCTTTGTAGCTCCACCTAATGGTAAGTATAGATATTTTTGATATAGATAATCTTCTATCTGCATTCTCCATAATTGATAGTTCTTGCCATTGAACTTCTCCATTCTCAGTTTAATTTCTTCTGCCATTGCTTCTCCCACTCAAATAGAAATCCCTGTGAGTAACCTGTAATCAATACACACTAACCAGATCTGAACCACCTGTTAGTGAACTTGGCTCTAATACCACTTGTTGGGGATCAATCAACAAAATTGATTACTATATGAAAGCAACTACATGCAGAATTAAACCGGATAGATAAGTAACTAGAATAAAAAAAACAAAAAACAAGAGATACAAGAAACCACCCTTAAAACTTGTATTAAACTCTTTACAGAAGGAATTACAATTGAAGAAACTTCTTTTCTTCCACACCTCTCTAAGATGTATAGATCTCTTCCTAGATCTCTTTCCCTCAAGAGTCTCCTCTCTCAATTACAATCAACTCCACAATCTGGATTGATTCACATATACAATTTGTATTCTACTTCCGCAGTAATGTCTCTCACACTTTCTACAGTGTTGTTCTCTGAATTATGAAGATCTATCTCTATTATATAAATTTAGAGATTCATGAGCATGCACTTATAGCCATTAGATGCACCTCCTAATCAAGGGCTCTAATCAATTCTACTCAAAATAGAAACGCAGACTTACAACCAACAGTTGATCTTTACATGCCAACATTCTGTTCTCACACAAAATTAGATCCTAGACACACACAGGTGACCGACATCAGTCCCTGTATGCTTTCCTTTAACTGACGTCAGCTGACCTGCTACCGACGCTGGCAGCTTCTGGTCTGCACCTAACTATCGATGGTGACTATTGACTTCTAACAACTTCTGTATTTGTTCATGGGTGAAGCTTTTAGCTCCATACCTTAATAGAATTCTGAGAATGCATTCGGGTCTATAATTTTAAAATATCAATGGCTATTTCATGGACTTTAAAATTGACATTTACATGCCCGTCAATGTGCTCTCAACGGCTAGTTCACTGTCTAGAATTTGACATCTTCGAGCACGTCACCCCTTGGTCTTCTTTTATATTTTGGGTTTGCCCTTTTGGATCTTAAGAAATGATCCTTAAATAGGTCAGAAAGAGCCCTTTACTTTGGCTACTGGGAGTCCCCCACAAGAGCACCTGCCCTTTGGGTCCTTCGACATCCCTTTGTCTTGGCAGTTGTCGCAGACAAATCCCTGGGTTTTCTATTTGAGCCTCCCGTGAAAGTTCCCAATGGAAAAGTTTCCCATAGACATTTCTTTGAGGAAAATTCTCGTAGACAAAAGTCTAGGGAAAATTCTCGCAAACAAAAAGTCTATCGAATTATTTGTTTCATCAAATCTTTGAACAAGTCTTCAGATTTCTTGCGCCTGTAGCCACTTAGAATTCTTTCATATTTTTTATCTGAAGGAATTCCTTCAGACAAAAATCTAAAAGAATTATGCCTTAGCTAATTTTAAATGCCTTAAACAAATCTGAAAGAATTACCTTTCAGGCTTCTTTGAAAATGACCCTTTGGAAGGGTGATTTTATTGATTAAGTGTCCTCTGCAAGGGCACTTGTCCTTCGAGAAGCTTCCTTTTGCATTAAACTACCCCTTTAAACTTTGGTGATGAACCATTCTATTGAACCAAGATGTTGAACTAATTAGTTGAACCAAAAATGGTTCAAGCCGATGGTTCAATTGGATGAAATAAGCTGATAAAATAAGCATTAAACCAAACATTATGAACTTGCCTTTGAACCAACAGTTGAACCATCTCGTTGAACCAATCAGTTGAACCAAGGCTTTGAACCAAGTTTTGGTTCAAGCCAATGCTTCAATTGAATGAACTGAGTGAATGAACCAATCAGATGAACCTGCTGTTAAACCTATTCGTTGAACCTGTTCATTGAACCAATTTTTGGTTCAACAGTTCAAACAAAGCTTTGAAGAATGTCTTTGAACTTGCTATTGAACCTTGAGATGTTGAACTTAAACAAATGAACCAAAAGAGTGAAATAAAGCATTGACCTACTTGGTTGAATCGAGCCATTGAACTATTCCTTTGGATGAAATCACCATTGAACCTTGAACCCGTTGAACCTTTGAACCAAAGTAGTTCAATGGTTCAACAATTCAATGGTTCAAGCTGCCTTGATTTGGCCAAGTGTCTTGAAGCTGATGAACCAATTGAAGTGATTAAACTTTGAACCTTGATGAAATGCTTAACTCTTGCCAAAGATGTTGAACTTGTTGAATCTTGAACCCATTGAAACTTTGAACCAAATTGGTTCACCATCTCTTTTTGTACTCAGATGCTTGCTGATGAAGATTTTCAACTAAGCCAAAGCTCTAAACCAATCTCAAAAAATAACCAAGTGTTGAAAATCAATTCTTTTGACTAAAACTGCCTATTGAAGCCTTTGAACCTGTATAAATGAACCTACTTGTAGAGTCCATAGACTTCTCTTCCTGTTGAAGAGTCTGTAGATTTTTTGAGAAGCTTGGAAAATGAGGAATTTGAATGTCTAAGACAAATTTTGGAAATGGAAGAGACAATTTTGGTCTATAAGACCAAAATAGTTCAAATCCTGTCTCAAAAATGACTGCTATTTTGGAGGACAATAACTGGCTCTAGTTGGGGAACTTCTATCAATTATAAAATGAACTGAAAGGAGTAGAATCTAGAATTTCCAGTGTCTTCATGTGTACCATTGGGCTTCGGAGTCATGCTACCCAAAAATGAAAGGCATCAAAAATGAAAACAAACAAAACAAAATGGAATTAAAAACTATACAAATATACATATATACATATGCAATGATCTAGATGCTGCTTCTTGGGAGATAGTGAAAATAGTGCACCATCTTGGTAAACTAGCAAGAAGACATTTTGTCTCCAGAAATGGTGATGGGCGAATGGAACTCTCCACCAGGAAATCGATTTTTTGTGTTTTTTTCTTGGCCTTTTCTTCTTCTTGTTCTAAGGTAGGATGTGGTCTTTAAACTAGAAACCATCACTCCTTGCTTTCTTGGTGACAGATTCCTTTGCCTGATTTTGATTTGCAGTAGCATGATCCACCATCATAACTTGTTGTTCTACTAGTTTAGTATGGCACATGATTGGATCATCCAAGTCAAACTCCTGACAAACTATCAGATTATCATCTCCTTTGACATGAAGGAGTTTGACTTCTTCATTTTGAGCAGCCTTCAATTTAGGCAATGGAGATTCACATCCAGCTATGTTGTTGGTGTTGCTGACTTACAAATTGCATGAAGGAAGAATATCTCTTTGAGGAGATATCAACATAGTCCCAACTCTATCATTGGTGGAAGAATTGATGTCATCATTAGAAACTGATCTCTTATTAGATTTCTCTTCATTAAAGATGGAAGATCCTTTCTTGTTTATACTGTGCTCTACCAATTCACATGAAGTCTTGTTTGGATCAATTCCTAAATTGTCAACTATAGGACTTTCTTTTGTAGGAACATGAGCATCCTCTATGGTAAATAAATAATTACCCCTACTTGAAGATTCAAATATAATTTGTGCTATAGGGGATGATGTCTGCGTAACCACATATTTTACCTCTTTTTAGGGAACAACCTCTTCATCACACTTTGGACAAGGATCCTTGCCTTAGATAGATTCATGTTTAGTTCTCCTCCCATGTCCTTGTAGAAATTTTGTCTAAGCAAAATGCCATAAGATGTTGGGACATCAGCCACCAAGACAATCATCTTAATTCTCTTGTCTGGAAAGGCTGTGAATGCAAATTGGGCATCTCTGATTAGCCCCAATAATGGTACTTGCTTTTTCTCCATGGAGAAACATCTCCCAAACATCTTGGTTAGTGTGAGACCAAGAGACTCAATGACTTTAGAAGGCATGACATTGTCAGATGCACTTGAGTTTATAATATAGTTACTCAGCTTGTGGCCATTGATTAACAAAGAAACATAGAAGGGTTCTTTTTTTCTAGGAGCAGCTGGAGGAGTAATAACTAGATTATTTAGAATAAGCATGTTCTTTGGAGAATCAAGAATTTCTTTTTTAGCCTTTTGTCTTGTAGGGATGGTTTGATTTTTAACATATTAAACTAGCTTATTCAGTTGATCCAAATTAGACTGCAAGTATTCAAATTTAGACATCTGTATTTTTATCTTTTTGACATGATCAATTATGTCAAATGGCTAAATCAAGCTAGGTACAGAAAAAGGTACTTCAACTTTTGAAGTTTTAAGAGGGATGGGAGGTGGGCTGGTTTGCAAATTGGGAATAGAAAGTGAAGGTGAAATGGATGTATTTACCTTTTGGGTGATAACTAGATCTTTTGATTGAAAAGGCAGAGCTGTCCCATGTTTAACAATTGTGATTGCTAGTTGAGGTTGTTCCTCTATCTTTTCTTTATCAACTTGTTGGGCTGATTGGTTCTCAGATCTGGTAAACACTACATATGATCCATCTAAAGCTTCTCCTTTGCTTTCAGGTTCATCCTGGTAATTCAGGAAACTAATGTGGGAGTCACTAGTTGATTTTTATTGATTGTCTTCAATGATATCAGCATCATTTTCTTGATTCAATTGAGGTTGGAAAGAAAATTTTGATTTTACTTCAAGGTATCCCATTGCTGAATTGATTGGAGGAGCTTCCAAAGCAAGTTTCCTTTGTGGGGGAGGAAGGCGATTTTGTTGCCCTTGGTTTCTAGCTACATTGCCTTGATATGACTGATTTGGGAATGTTTTTCTATATGTAGGAGCAAAAGACATTCCTTGAGCCATTTGATTTTTGAGAGTAAGCAACTCATTTGTTAATTTTTGCACCATTGGATCTGTGGTGCTTGTAGACACCAACTCAGAAGATGATGAAGCTCTATTTCTATTTGGATCTCTTCTTATTTTCCCTACTAAGATGAGACAATCTTTTACTTTAGTGGCCAAAAGTTGAGCTGCAGCGAGATCTATTTGACCAACATATCTCAAGAGAAAATTGACTTCAAGTAGCTAAGAATTAATGAAAAAGCATTTGAGATTCTCAGCTATGGGTCTAGCAATTATAGGGATTATGTTTCTCAATTTGTCAAATTTAGCTATGAAGTCTCTTATAGGCTCATGAGGCTCTTTATTCATCTATGTAAGTTGAGCTAAAAGTGTATGTGCATCTTCTGTAGGTTTGAATCTGGCTTCAAACTTAGCTTTAAGAGTATTCTAATCAGTCACAAATCGAGCCTATAGATGGTAAAAACAATCTGCAACAACACCTTGTAGTGTTTCAACAAAAATCTTGACTGCTACATCTTAAAATTCTACTCCAATTACTCTACAAGCTATACTGAATGCTGTAATGTGTTCATCAGGATGAACTTTCCCATCACCATAGAATTTAGGGAAATTCTTCCTAGAATTGTGTGGAAGCTCATGTAGAGGAGGAGTAAGATTGAGAGGACCAAAATCATTACCCCAGGGGCCTTGAACTACCATTATAGGATTATAAAAATGAGGGATAAAAAATCTCAAAGAGGTAATTATAGGCACAGCTTTATCAACATCAGAAGTAGATACTTCATCTAGTAATGGAGATCTGGCTTTAGTAGGAGGGAAGCTCTTGGTTCGTTGGAGATAAGATGGTGAAGGAAACATATCAAAATCACTTTGCTATACCAACTCAAACATATGATCAATGATACCTTTAGCCCTTTGGCTTCGTGTATACCTTGAATCTACCAGATTGTAAAACAAAAATGGAAAAGAATTAACCTTCCTTCAATTTGAGCTTGGGGCTTTAAACTGTGCATTCTTTCCCAATTAGTGTGGAGGTGAATGGAATGGATAGGATATAAATAGATAATGGGTATATCCCCAGTGGAGTCGCCAAAAATTATTGGTTGAATATTTTGTCTATCAGCATACTGGTAAAGAAAATAGGTCTGATCAGCCAAAGTAGGAAGATTAGTCATCCAAATGTGCAAGTTTATCACATCAAAAGGAGACTGCTCTCTTCTCTCATCAAGGGGAGGTTCCCTGTGGATATGCTTTATATATGTATAAATAGAAAATAATACTCAAGGATAAGATAAGCTATCCATCTCTCTTTCTTCAGAGATGATGTGTAAAAAATAAAGGAAAAACTCAAGGGAAATGACAGACAACACTCCTCTTCTTTCAGAAGAACTATTTAGCCAGCCACAAAAACACTCCTAGAAATAAAATCAGAATGTAACTGAGGGTATGGTAACCAGTAAATCGAGACACAACACAAAGTCTCTACCTAAAATGTTCAAGAGTAATATACGAAGGACAATGAGGGCACAAAGTCTTCTCAAAGTCCTTTACATAACAATGAAAAGAAAACACACTGAAGGTAGCTATGGGGGCACAAAGTCTCTCCACAGTTGATTCTTCAAGACACCTTCCTGACTAATTTTACTAATCTTGCTTGTTAAATTAATGGATTAAAAAATATATCAAGGAAAAAGACATAAGAATAGTTTCCTTAATAACAAAGATATCATAGCGCAATGTCTAAAAAAGTCCTTTGCTTTCTTATTCCAGTAACAAAATATGATTAACAGACTGAGCACAAAGTCTCAATGATGCCTCTCAATTTGGGTAGAGTTTCATTTTGATTGTCAAAAAAGAGATACCTATTACAATAGAAGAAAGTCCCTTATATAGCCTCTTCAAGAAGGACTCAGGAACAATAATACATCATGATGCATTGGGAACTGTTAGGAAGACAAGCTAGAACTTTGGTGAATTTTACACATTTGTTCTTCTCAATGTAGATAAACAAGCCATGTAATTGAAAGATTATAACTTTCAATGTTCACCTGGTGGTCTGATCTTGTCTTCATCATTCCTCCTTTTCTGGTTAATTAAATTAGGCTCTAGATTCATTTGTTGTTCTCTCTTTCCTCGCTTTTAGCTAGTTTTGGTCTTGAATTTTGGGAATGCATTTGGGTCTATAAATTTTAAGGATCAACAGCTATCTCATGGAATTTAAAATTGACGTTTACATGCCTATCAATTCTCTCAACGACTAGTTCACTGTCTAGAATTTGATGTCTTCAGGTGCGTCACCCCTTGGTCTTCTTTTGGATTTTGGCTTTGCCCTTTTGGATCTTAAGAAATGATCCTTGAATAGGTTAAAAAGAGCCCTTTACTTTGGCCATTGGGAGTCCCCCACAAGGGCACCTACCCTTCGGGGTCCTTCGACAACCCTTTATCTTGGCAGTTCCTACAGACAAATCCCTGGGTTTTCTATTTGAGTCTCCCACGAAAGTTCCCTGTGAAAAAGTTTCCCACAGACATTTCACCAGGGAAAATTCCCGTGAACAAAAGTCTAGGGAAAATTCTTGTGGACAAAAAGTTTGAAGAATTATTTGTTTCATCAAATATTTGAACAAGTCTTCAGATTTCTTGTGCCCGCAGCCGCTTAGAATTCTTTCAGATTTTTTGTCGAAAGGAATTCCTTCAGACAAAAATCTGAAAGAATTATGCCTTTGCCAATTTTAAATGCCTTAAACAAATCTAGAAGAATTACCTTTTGGGCTTCTTTGAAAATGACCCTTTAGAAGGGTGCTTTGATTGATTAAGTGTCCTCTACAAGGGCACTTATCCTTCGGGAAGCTTCCTTTTGCATTGAACTACCCATTTGAACTTTGGCGATGAACCATTCTATTGAACCAAGATGTTAAACTAATCAATTGAATAAAAAATGGTTCAAGCCGATGGTTCAATTGGATGAAACAAGCTAATGAACTAAGCATTGAACCAAACATTATGAACTTGCCTTTGAACCAACAGTTGAACCATCTCATTGAATTAATCGGTTGAACCAAGGCTTTTAACCAAGTTTTGGTTCAAGCCAATGGTTCAATCAAATGAACCGAGTGAATGAAGCAAGCAGATAAACCTATTGTTGAACCTATTCATTAAACCTGCTCGTTGAACCAAGATGTTGAACCAAGTTTTAGTTCAACAGTTTAAATAAGGCTTTGAATAATGCCTTTGAACCTGTTGTTGAACCTTGAGACGTTAAACTTGAACGAATGAACCAACTGAGTGAAATAAAGTGTTGAATCGCTTGGTTGAATCAAGCCATTGAACTATTCCTTTGGATGAAATTGCCATTGAACCTTGAACCGATTGAACCTTTGAAACAAAGTGGTTCAATGGTTCAACGGTTCAATGGTTCAAGCTACCTTGATTTGGCTAAGTGTCTTGAAGTTGATGAACCAATTGAAGCGATTGAACTTTGAACCTTGATGAAGCACTTAACTCTTGCCAAAGACATTAAACTTGTTGAATCTTGAACCCGTTGAACCTTTGAACCAAAGTGGTTCAATGGTTCAAGTCTCTTTTGTACTCAGATGCTTCCTAATGAATATTTTCAACTGAACCAAAGCTCTGAACCAATCTCAAAAAATAACCAAGTGTTGAAAATCAACTCTTTTGACTGAAACTGCCTATTAAAGCCATTGAACCTATATAAATGAACCTACCTATAGAGTCCATAGACTTCTCTTCCTGCTAAAGAGTCTGTAGATTTTCTGAGAAGCTTAGAAAATGAGGAATTTGAATGTCTAGGACAAATTTTGGAAATGGAAGAGACAATTTTGGTCTGTAAGACCAAAATAGTTCAAATGTTGTCTCAAAAATGACCGCTATTTTTGGAGGACAACATAACACATGGCATAGTGTCTCATGGTTCAAGGTCCCAATGATAATTGGCAAGCTAATGGTGCCTTGTGATTCTTGTTCTTCATTGTCATAGGCTTTCATGGTGATCATTTCTTGCTAGAGATCAACTATGGTCTACTCAAGAAGCTTGATGAGATTTAGAGACACAATAGTTAGACTCGATCCATTATCTATGAGGACAAATTTCACTTTGTGCCACATTGTGAAAACTTTGATATATAATAGAGTGTTATGTAGTGGGCCAAAGGATGACATATTGCTTTGGTTGATGGTTAATTATTGTCTTGAAACTAGATGTCCAACCAAAGATTGCAATTTGTCCTAAGATATGCCATTAAAAACTTGAGATTGGCTAAGGGACTCTATTAAGATGTTTTTTTGGATAGTATATGTACATAACAAATACAAAATGGGGATTTACAATGACGTCTTCTACAGTTGTTCCACAATATCAAACATATTTTCTTATAAAATGGTAAATGGCTTGTTCCTAGCTAGAACAATTGGTTGGATGGGTGAAGTGATAGATGGACATGGGCCTAGTATGGTAATATTTGACCATCGAGTTGTGATTACATAATCAAGATTAGATACATGACCATTATTTCTAATAAAAGATGGTGGAAGGGGACTAGATAGGATAAGTCTCAATTATTGGTGCACTTATACATGGTCATGAACCAACAATAAGTTATTAATATAAGGTTTAAAAGTGGGATCCTTGCTTATTGGTACATCTATATATGGTTCCAGTTTAAGGAAGGATCATCAGCATGGTTTGGTTGATTAGAATTAATAAGTAATGGTTTTGTTTGATTGGTATTTGGTCTCATATTGATGGAGATGGTGGAAACATGACCTCCTATAACATGGCCTACAAAGTGTTTGTAGTCATGTACAACTACATGGTAGGTTTATTGGTTATTGGTATCATTCTAGCCTTGGTTCCATCTATTTGGTTGATGTTATTAGTTCTACTACTGATTTTGTTGGTTTTATCTCAACTATTGATACTGTTGTTACTATTATACTAGTCATTGTCATGTTAATGTTGATTTTTATGTTGTGGAAAGGGGTTTTTATAGATTCCCAAATTTTAATTAGATGTGGAAGCTCTATTAGCTAATGTTATCTCTCCATTTTCCAAAATATTCTCAATCAAATGTTTAATTTACACACAATGATGCAAATTATGTCTATTAACCCTATGATACTCATATAATTCATTTTGCTTGTACCAATATGGATAGGGAATGCCCTCAATATAGTGCTTCAAAATAAGCCAACTAATTAGATTAGATATGGCTAGCTTATGAAACACATATTCAATGGGCTCTCCAAGATCAATAAAAACATGACGAGTAGGAATAATTTTTTGTGGAGGAGGGGTTTATAAAGACAGGTTTTGTGTTTGTTTCACTAGTCTAGGTTACTGCACATACAACACTTGTTGAAGTAGTAATTGGTTAGGAATAATTTTCATATGTGGCATAAGATGAGTAGATGGTGTTTTCACCATTTGGATATGTCATGACTCAATTACTCCATTCCCCATAACATTCTTAATATGATTGAATGGCTTGGACTTTTAAAAATTATTGGTTTGTGCTGGTTGTGATGCTTGTGCTTGGATTTGTTTATGATTTTGACCATTGTTCTAGTTTTGATTTTGACTTTGATTTGATAATATTATATTATTGATCTCTTTATTAAAAAGGTCTCTTTTGATCAACAAACCCTTGTCAAAGATTTCCTTAAAAGTATGTGCACATTACAGCTCTAGATGGTTAGATATTTCACTGTATAAATTCTTGGTAAACATAATGACTAATTATTTATCTAGTAGATTATGGGTAAATCAGCTGGCAAGGGCTCTCCATCATTGTAGATAAATTTCAAATCTTTCATCTACCTTCTATTTGGATTGCATCAAATCTACCAACAAAATCTCATGTTTGAGATTATAGAAGTGTTGCATGAACTTATCTGAAATATCAACAAAATCAAAAACTAAATTCTTTGGTAATTTTAGGAACCACTCCAATGCTTGTCTTGCTAGAATCCTTGGAAACAATAGTAGAAGGTATATGTAATTGTAGGCTATTAGTTGGAAAGCAATAATGAACTCCATAAATTGAGAAAATAAGCAATACGATTGCAACAAACACCAGATCTAGATGTGAGATCAATAGCAAAGACATTCACCATGAAAAAATGAGGGCAAAGTTGAACACACCATAACATAGATATAAATGGGAAAACCTCAAAGAGGTACAAAACCCACAAATATTATTCATATAATGAGAAACTAACAAGTACCCAATATAGTCTTTCTTCCTCTTACTTCTTTTTTTATCACATCTTACAATATGAACTCTTTATTATATAGGCAAGGTAATCTACCCATTATAAATGACCTTTTCTAACCACCACATTAATGGGTCTAACCTCTCCAAAGGTCATTTAATATATTTTATTATTTATTTACACGAGGATAAACTCATGATAAATAATAAAATATATTATTATTTAACCATTGTAATTTAATGTATTAAGGGTACATAAATAACACCACTTAACCATTAATTGTTCCAATATAAATGGGCCTTGGGGCTTCCTTTCCCATTGTATTTATTGAATTTTGGTGGTTCATATCCTAGAGGAAATGGTATTTAAAAATAGTCCATGTTTAAGGGGTAGGAACACACATCATATAACTTGAAATTTTTAGTCTATTTCCTAGATTAGATGGTAGTAATTACATCCTTCATTTATTATAGCTCATGGGCTAGGAAACTAGAGGGAACATTGGCTTGAGGTGGAGGTTGGGTGGTCAAAAGTAGATTAGTTTGACCAGGGTATAGTTGAGGCATAGTTTGATATGAAATATTAGTTTGGATTAGGAATTGACCAAGAATATGCATGCATTGATTAGGGTGAGATTATTATAATTACATTCATTGTGGTGTGATATTCTGGCTAGGATTGGGTATATGGGCCTAGTTTTGGGGAAATTATGGGTAAGATGGAAGGATGTGGCTAGGAGTGAAATATTGTGCCTATTGAGGTTGATTAGGGACTTGCTTATTATTAGTCAAACCTTATTGATTAAGGGGAAATTATGAACTAATGCCCTATCATTGAGCTTGTAGCATGTTATGAGGGCAAAAAAATTTAGCACAAAAGGTTAAATTATAGGTGAAAAGAGGGGTTTGAGAGACAAATGATCATGGATTCCATCTTGTTAGAGATGAAAAGTATCTATGAGAACCATGTTATGGGTAGAGTCATGGTACCCATATTTAGGATTAGGATATAACTGTGATGGTTAATCACATGGTTTTATGTTGTAATCGGTTATCCTCAAAGGTAGGTGAAGGTGAAAATATCAAAAATTAAGAGACAAGATTAAGTTAGACAAGAAGGTGAGTTTGATCCTTCTTTAAAAAAATAAAGGATGTAGATGCAAAGCATTAAGAGGCTCAAGTTTTGGTTTACCTTTGAAAGAGGATAAATAGTAAGCTTTTAATCCATACTTATGGGTTATGATATAGGGTCCCAAAAAATTGAAAGCAAACTTGCCTCTTGTGTTTTTATCCATATTGATTACATGTTGGTTTTACTTTAGGATGAGGTCTTTGATATTAAATTATTATTCTTTTAGGTGTTTTTTACAAGCACACTTGATTTGTTCTTAGTAGACATGAAGATGGTTAAGCACTACTAGGTGATGTTCATCAAGTAGCTCAAGTCATGCTAAACATTCTTGATAATAGTCACCTTTTGAAATGATGTCTTGCAAGGATATGTGAAGAGAGGGAATCTAGACTTCAAGAGGCAAGACTACTTCTACTCCAAAGACTAGAGAGAAATGGGTATTAGTTGTAGAGGTTTAAATGCTAGTGCGATAGGCCCATAAAGTGAAAGGGATGTGCAAGTGCTAATCCTGACTTAAAACACCGACTACTTTAGTCAACATTTTTTTAAAGGTTTTATTATAGGCTTCTACCTATCCATTTGCTTGTAGATGGTAAGGCAAGGAAAATATTAACTTGATGCTAAATGCATCATAAAGACTTTGGACTTGCTTGTTCTTGAAAGATTTACCATTATTGATGATGATCTTATGGAGAATAATGAAATGATAGATGATGTGATGGTTGATCAAGTTGACAATCTTGTTGGATTTGGTTGAAATGAGAGTAATAGCTTCCACCCACTTAGTGACATACTTGATTACAATAATGATGGATTGGTGTCATTGTGAAGAATGAGGGTTGACTTCCCTAATGAGATCGAGTCCCCATTGTGAGAAGGGCTAATAGTTTTTAGATACTTGTAAGCCATGGGTAGGTACATGATGTAAATTGGCATTCTATCGACATTTAATACACTTATTTACATAATTACAATAGTCTTGGTTAAAGGTGGGCCAATAGTAGCCAAGATAAAGGATATATTTAGTGATAGCTAAACCACTAAAGTGTTCCCCATAGATTTTGTCATGCATTTCCCTGATAACATGAGAAGCTTCATGACTATATAGACAATCAAGAATGAGGCCATCAAAGCCATGCTTGTAAAGGATTCCCCTTAGTATGGTATAATAGGAGGTACTCTAGACAAAGGCTCTTTTGGCATTCCTAGAGAGGTTAGGAGGAACGATGTTGAGGTTGAGGTAGTTGAATGTTTGCTCGTACCATA
Organism: Torreya grandis; assembly: GCA_037957365.1. Classification (NCBI taxonomy): domain Eukaryota; kingdom Viridiplantae; phylum Streptophyta; class Pinopsida; order Cupressales; family Taxaceae; genus Torreya; species Torreya grandis. The sequence goes on along the minus strand of JARHVA010001865.1, from coordinate 734,700 downwards.
TGTTAGATAGAGATTGCTATACACTAAAAATAGTAGGAAGGGTATAATGGATATAATAAAGTGTGATATGATGGTGTATGCTAACAAAGAGTTTAGACTCGATAGGTTGAGATGGGATTTGGGAAGTAAGAGAAGCCATTGTATCCATAAACTTGTCGGTAGATCATGGAACATAATGGATAAGGTAATAATCAAATGATGCTAAGATTACATCTATAAGTTGTTTGTAGTTATGTAAGACATCATTCTTATATTGGTAAAATTGGTTGACTACAAGTTGGGAATCGCCAAAGACACTAACGGTTTTAATTTCCAAGGATAAAGCAATTTGGAGACCTATGACTAGGGCTTCATATTTAACCACATTGTTGGTACATTAAAAGTCAAGTTTAAAGGAAAGAGGAAGAGGTTCACCATCAAGGGAAATGAGAATAACTCTATCACCCCCACCATGATGGCATTTGGAGCCATTGAAGAACATGGTAATTTAGTAGGTAGGGTCCTCTTGCAAAAGGGTCATGATGGACTCATCTAAAAATGCAAGAGGAAGCAATTAGTTTACTAGTAGAGGAGTTTCAACCAATTGGTCAGAAATTACTTTCCTTTTAATTAAATTATACTAAAGGAACTCAAGATCAAACTCAGCTAGGAGCATGAACCACTTATCCATACACTAGTTTTGGTATGTTTTAGAGTGCATGTAATTAAGTGGGTTAATGTTAGTGATGACATATGTTTTGTGATTAAGAAGGTAATGATGAAGTTTATAAGTCACAAAGACTAATGTAAGACAAAGTTTTTCAAAATGGGTATACCAAGTCTCATACTCTACAAGCGTTTGACTTATGTATTAGATAGCTTGCTCTTTATTTTGTTCATAATGGTGAGCGAACATTGCCCCTAAATAATGGTTAGTGGTGGATATATAAAGGTATAAGGGTTATTCCTTGTTAAGTGGGGTAAGAATGGGTGTAGAAATAAGTTATTATTTTAGTAAATCAAAGGCTTGTTGATAGTCTTTAATCCACTTAAAATATGTGTCTTTCTTAAGGAGATGGTGGAAGGGTTGACATATATCAAATAACTGAGAGATGAAATGATGGATAGATTGGAGCTTCCCCTATAGGCTATGGAGTTGCTTAAGGTGGGTTAGATGAGGCATCTTTAAAATTCCTCTAACTTTTTTAGGGTCTACTTTGATTCCTTGAAGCGAGATGATAAAGCCAAGAAGCTTTCTAGAAAGGACCCCAAAAATACATTTATTAAGGTTAAGTTTGATGTGGAAATGGATTAGGCATTCAAAGATGATGGTGAGAATGGCTAGGTGATCCTTATGATGTTTATATTTACCAAAGTAGATCATCCACATAGTTCTATATGCTTTTATGAATTAGATCATGAGAGATGTAGGTCATCACATGTTGGTAAGTTACACCAACATTCTTCAGACCAAATGGCATGACCCTATAGTAGAAGGTTCCCCATGGGGTGATGAAAGAGGTTTTATGCTCATCCTTAGGGGAAATCAAGTTTTGATTATATCTTGAGAAATTGTTTGTGAGAGATAACATCTCATAACCAGTGGTAAGATCAAGTTGGTCAATACTAGACAAAGGGAAGTCATCCTTTGGACAAGTGAGGTTGAGGTCATAAAAGTTGATACAGAGGTGAAGTCCCCCTATGGGTTTAGTAATGGGAATGATGTTATAAATCCATTGAGGATAATTGATGGGTTGAATGAAGTCGATAGACAAGAGGCATTGAAGCTCCTCTTTGACTAGAAGGATAATGCGAGGATGTATCCTGCGAATCTTTTGTTGAATAGGGTTAGCATCAAGATGGGTGACAATGTTATGGAGGGATATAGAAGGGTCAATCCTAAGCATATCTTGATAGGACCAAACAAATGATATATTGTGGTCATAAAGGAAATAAGTGTAATCTTGTTGCTCTATATAATCTCAGGATTGACAAATCTTGACAATATGAGGGTTATCTTGAGTACCCAAGTTGACATCGATGGTTGATTCATTCAACATGGTTTGGTTCTTAAGAGGAAGGGATTTGTGGATAGAATAATTCCATGCACTGAGGTAGGTGAGAATGGAATCATCTTGCTAATTTTGGATGGTGTTAATGTTAGGAGAATTGTTTTCTACCATTTGAAGATGGATGAGAGGAATTGTTTTAGTTCAACCAACCTTTTGATAAGTCAGGGGGCCCAAACTAACAATAGTGATTAAAAAAAGTTAGATTAAATGATATAAAAATCCTTTGACTTAGAAGAAGATGGGGTTGGTGAGGATGGGATATCCTCATTGATGGTTGTGATGGGTTCTTTTGGTGGTATGAACCCAAGGCCAAATAACTCATGAGTTTTTTGGGTTTTGATTTTAAGTAACTCATGAGGTCCATGCTTATAATGACCTAGGGAAAATCCCTTCTAGGCAAAATTATGAAGGTATATCTTAGAAAATGATAGTTTGTATATATAGGAGAAGTTAGAGGTAAATGGTCAAGTGATAGAGGTATCGATGTAAGCAAAAAGTGGATGATCAATTCCCCCATAAATTAAGTTAGTTTGATGGTTGAAAGGCCCAAAAGGTATAATGGCATTGATTTTAGGGTCATAACTAAGATCATGAGTGAGGTTCCCATAATCGTAAGGAGTAGGGAAAGCATCCAAGGCTAGAAGATGATACTCCCCCAATGAGAGATGTTGGAATGTGGGTTCCAAGGGGTCTTTTATAGGGATTTGGGAAGAAGGGATAAATGAGCTAGTTGAAGCTTCATCGATGGTAGGTGTGGAGGTGTTAGTGGTTTTGGTAGATGAGGTGGTGTTGTTATTGGTTTGTGGTTATGTGGATGAAAGAGTAAAGAGGAAGAATAATGTCATTGGGTTGATATGTCATGTTGCATGATGCAAAAGGATTAGGGTCAGCTCTTATGATAACAACCTGACCTTCATGTTCAAATTTGACACATAGATATAAGGTAGAAGGGACATAACTCATAGCATAAATCCAAGGGTATCCAAGTAGTTTTTTGTATTATAAATTTCCGTCTATAATGTAAAAGAGTACTGGAATTGATTGAGGTCCCAAGTGGATGTGGAGGATGACTGTTTCGAAGGTAGTGGCTATAGTGTCATTAAAAGAGTAAAGTACCATTGTAGTTTATGACATGATATTCTTAGGCAATTAAAGTTGGTCATAGGCATGAGAGGAGATAATATTGATATTATATCCTCAATTAATCATCACCCTTTTGATGTAGGTTTTATTTGAGCAATATTTTAAATGACAATTTAGGCAACAGTTTTACCCCAATTGGTGGTAGAACTTTCAGGAGCCATAACTTTTGCACCATAGCTCCGTTTGACTCCCTATTTGAACCATTGGAAATATAAGAATGAGGGGAACATAATAAGATGTAAAATATATTTTATTGGTGGGTTTTAACCCTTTAAAACCAAATGAAAGTTCCCTAAATATCAATTTTAGCAGTGCAGACTAAAAATAGTAAGTTTCTAAAAATAGTAATTCCTCAAATTTGATATTGTTATAAATAATGGAAGTTGAACCACTTAATATTCATAAATATTGGTGACCTTCCACATCCTCCTCTAACCTTAAAAATTTGTATAAATGAATATGTAACCTAAAATAGAAATTAGACATCTCTTTCTAGAGATAGGCATATGTTGTATCTACAATTTTGAGCAATAAAACATCTCTTCTCAGAGATAACATTATTAAAATTGTGTTGTTATTGTTTATTAAATTATATTTCAACCAAATATTCTAAGTTTTGAATCAGTGGTATCAAAGCGATTTGTCTTTAAGAGTGTATGATCCCAAGGATGAGGTTAGGCTACAAGAAGTTTGGGTGGAAAATAACAGAGCTTCCAAACTATTCACCTATTCACTCCAAACAACCTCAAATGGTGGATAACACTATGAAATCTGATCCTTTCAAGGAAATAGTGAATGAAGACATCCAATAGTAGCAAGCATAGATGCTACAATAATTCACCCAAATTTTCCAATAAATCTTGATGGGAAATTCTAGCTTCTCATCTACACCCCCACATCATTTTAATTCCCCAACACCCTTCAAGGTTCAGGTGAATTTTGATATCCATACATTTGAAGGAAAAATCAATGATGATGTAGTATAAAATTAGTTGGATCAATTATCTTCATCTTTTTTGATAAATAAATTCATCGATAAACAGAAGATCACTTTTGCTCTTTTTGAAAACATCATTGCCTATCAAAAATTGGTGGGAAGTGTATAAGAAGATATTCAGTATGAATGAAATTAGCCTTGAGGTAGAACCTACCTAGGATGATTTTATAGAAGCTATAAAGGAAGAATACTACCCCATTGGAACATATGATGTTCTATATATAGAGTGGTAACAACTTCACCAAAGTAAGGAACAATATGTTCAAGATTACACTAATATTTTTTATTCTCTATCTATGAGATTGGGCATCTAGGAAAGTGAGGAACACAAGGTTATCAAATATCATGGTGGAATATAATGGTATATATGGGGGGAGATGGAAATCTTCAATTTGGAAACCCTCGGTGAGGTGTATAAGTTCATGGTAAAGATTGAGCAGAAGCATGGAAGAATGAATACGAAGAGTTAAACTTCAAAATGGAAAAGTGATAAAAAGGGTCAAACATAAGGCCAAAATTGGAAGCAAAAGGAAGGGAAGACTAGTAAATGATGTGACTACCACAAATCTGGAACATACTCCAAAGAATAATGTCAAGCCATCAAGTCTCTACTTTTTGAGTCACAATCCTCAACATCTACTACTTTGCCTCATACACACCCTATAGTTGAAGAAGATGAAGAAGAGATTATAGATACTGAGCCTGATGCCATCATCGCTTCATCACAGATCCATGAGGAAAGGCCAGATGACAAGGAAAGGTTGTTTCACTCTAAGTTATGGGTGAAAGGTAAGCCTCTGCATTTCATTCTTGATAGTGGGAGTCAAAAGAATTTAATCTCTGCTAATGTTGTGAAAAGACTAAATTTGTCCATGAATCCTCACCCAAATCCTTATAGTATTGGATGGTTGAGTCCAGGGAGAAACCTCTATGTCACCCACCAATGTCTTCTCTCATATGTAATAAAACCTTTCCAAGATGAGGTCTTATGTGATGTGGTCAATCTAGATGTTTGTGATGTAATATTTGGTTAGCCATTCATGTATGATCAACATAGAATATATGAATAAAGAACTCAAAGGATCACTCTCACTCTTGGAATATGGCACTACAAGATACTAGAGGTACCACCTTTTACATCTGTCTCCTTGATTAGTGCCAAAAAATTCATTCTCATGGTGGTCAAGCCACATAAATCTAAAAGGGCTGATGTTGTAGCCTTGACTACACAAACAACACAATAATAGATTAAAATAGATACCAAGCTAAAGAATTTCATGTCCTTCCATCCATAGACTGATAGTTAGATAGAAATGGTGAACAATCAGGCCCTACATAGCTCCAAAAAGCATAGCTCCACAAAGCACAATCCATTATAAGTATGCATTGGGAATCAAATCAAAATACAACATCTACAATTGATGACAAATATTGATGCAATGGGGACCATTACTTCTTAAGGAGGGAGGAATGATCTGAGCAATATTTTAGGGGATAATTTAGGTGACAGTTCTACCCCAATTGGTGGCAGAACTTTTGAGAGCCATAACTTCTACACTATAGCTCCGTTTGAACCATTGGAAAGCTAAGAATGAGGGGAACATCATGAGATGGCATAGAGATTTTCTTGGTGGGTTTTGACCCCTAAAAACTAAATGGAAGTATCCAAACTTTCAATTTTAGTAGTGCAGTCTAAAAATAGTAAGTTTCTAAAAATAGTAATTTCTCAGATTTTGTACTGTTGTAAATTGTGGAAGTTGAACCACTTAATCTACCTCGATATTGGTGACCTTCCACATCCTCATCCAACCTTATAAATATGTATAAATTAATATGTAACCCAAAAATATAAATTAGACACTCTTCCCAGAGATAGGCATATGTTGTATCTACAATTTTGAGCAATAAAACATCTCTTCTCAGAGATAGCATTATTATAATTGTGTTGTTCTTGTTTCTTGAATTATTTTTCAACCAAAGCTTGTGAGTTTTTTATCAGGGTTTGATTGATGTATGTCATGATGAAGAGGGGAGAATTAGGATCTTTAGAATGAATAAAAGGTGTTTTTGAACCCTGGAAGGTGACAAAAGTAGAAAGCTGAAGAGCTCCAACAAAAGATGCAAGAAGTTGAGGATATTTTGGTTGAATCTCTACAGATTACAAGGATTCTATCAATACTTGGTAGTGTTTGGGTGAGGTGTTGATTATTTCATAAAGGCTCATCTTCATTAGTGTCTGGTGAATTTTTTTTAACACTACTCATTGGATGGTTTTAAAAGGGTTAGAAGGAAAGGCATCCAATATGGATATTTTGGGTTTTAGATAAAGTGAACGTAAAGGTGAGGCTACTTGGTTTTAGTTATAAGGTTGAGTGGTATAAGGGTAGGTCCATGGTATGTACACTTTTGATTTTCCCTTATCCATTTTTTAGGCCTGAGATCGAGTGACCATATGGATAGTGTGGATTAAGGGAGGTGTTGGGCTAGATGGTTGTTTTGATTCCTTCTCACTTTCAATTGAGAGTGGAGGAGTAGGTAAATGTTTGATGGGTTGCATTGGTGGTAGCGTTGGTAATGGGCTTAATGAAGGTTCATCTAATAATAGATCATCCTCATCCTATAAGCTATGGACAAGTGTTTAGAGAGCTTTTCAATTCTTCATATCATGTCCAAGAGTCCTATGGTATGATAAAATCAAATTATCATTGAACCATAATGGTTTTTAACATGAAGGGTTGACAGGTTTGATGGGTGGTAAGGTTAAGGAAGAGGTTTGCAATAGCCTTTATAGAATGGTTGACTAAGATTTTATCAAAGGCATTGAGGGTGTTGGTTTTTTGGTTTTAGGAGAAGGAGCCTTTCTAGGAGTAGGCTTCACCATAGAAATTGGAGGTGGTGAAATGGTTTTGGTGGGTGGTTTGGTTGGGATTGTTTGGTTATTGTTGATTTGGAGGTTGAAGATTTAGATGTGGAGGGTGAAGGTTTGGTGATAGGTGGGAAGGTAGAGGTAGATAGGTTAGATAAAAATGATGGATATTTTGATGATTTGGTAGTAGGTGTGGGTAGAGCAAAAGGAGAAGGTTTGTTGGATCAATAGGTAATGGGGATAGTAAAGGGATGGGGTCCTAATATATAAGGTAAGTGTGAAGGAGTTAGTATAGGTCTAGTTCTAGGTGGTAGTTTAGGTGGTTCCACCTTCCCAATTGGTTTGGTTGGGGTTTTATTTGGTGGAATAGAAGGGGTTAAGTCCAACTTCAAAGATGGGTGAGTAAGGCTAGGTGTAGTAAATATTCTTAGGTTGTTGATCAGCTTGGTTAGAGAGGCATAAGGTGATTTGGAAATTTTAGATAGAGGTGGGTTGGAGGGTTCTCCTATGGTTTTAGACAGAGAAGTGTTTGAGGATGGGGTTGAGGTAATGATAGGTTTGATAGTAGATGCAAGTGAGGTTGAAGGTTTAATTTTTTTTTAGTAAGGGAGCCCAAGATAATGCCAAAAAATGGTTCTATCTAGGTTTGGTTGAGAAGTGAACTCTAGACTTTGGACTAATGTGGAAAAAGGCTTATAAATTAGTTTGATTCCTTGGTCATTGGTTTCAAAAGTTAAGCCCATGGATGGAGGTGAAGGGATAGTTTCTTCATCTATGTTCTTGATGGGTGGTGCTAAGGTTTGGGAGGATGCTTCCTCCATAGAAGTTTTAGGTAAGGTGATCTCCTCTTTTGGAGTGGTTTTAAAGGAGGGAGTAGTTGGGTCTAGGATAGGTGAGGAAGGTGTGATAATTACAAGTTAAGGGATGACAATGATAGTTTCCTTTGGTTGGGTGTTCAAAGGAATTGAGGATAATTCAACCACTTCAATAGGTTGAATGGGTGAAGAGGTGGTTGAAGTAATGGTTGCCTCCTTTGGTATTTCTATCAAAGGATATGTGGATAGGTCCATAGTCTCAACAAGTAAAGAAAAAGGGGTGGTTACTTCCTATATTTGGGTATCCAAAGGAATAGAGGGTGAGTTCACCACTTCAATGAGTGGAATGGAGGAAAAGGTAGCTTAGTTAATGGTATCCTTGATGATAGGTTCACTAATAATGACATTAACCGTATGGACCTCACAAGCATGAGATGATTATAGTTTATTATCATCATAGTTGGTAAAAGGGGCATGGTTGGGAAAAGGTTTACAAAAGATGTAAAGGGACTAATTTTGGGGTGCATTGGAATTATCAAATACAGGTTATCCCTTATCAATCATGTTTTGGACAATGGTTGTAAAGGTGTTGCACTTACTAACATCATGTCTAATGACGTGGTGCAAAGCATAAATATCATTCTCATTGTACCAATTAGGTGTAGGGTGAGAGGCATAAAATTGTTGGGGAGGTTTTATATGAAGAAGTTATATGATGTTTGATTTGAGTAATTTATCCAAAACTAAAGCATAAGACTCCACTATCAGAGTATATTATTTTGGGGAAACTCAGTTTTGGTTTTAGTTTGGTTGGTTATAAGAGTTAGAAGAATTGGTTGGGTTAGGTTGGTGGTGGAGTAGTTGTAAGGATAATTGAGTTGGCAGATGCCTTTGTTTTAGTGTTAGGATGGTTAGGTTGATTGGTGGTTTTGGTGGAAGAAGGGTCAGTAGATTTAAAGCTAGAATTTTTGTTCCATAGTTTCAATTTTCCCACATTAATGGCTTGAATTTCTAATTTTTATGCCATGGTAAAAGCCTCCTCAAAATTTCTGAAAGTTTGAACTTGAAGATTGGGGGAAATATATTTGGCACAACCCCAAGATAAAAGTATATTCAGTTCAATTTGGGGTAACAAGAAATAAAGTTGGTTGATGAGACATCTCCATCTAGATATGAAATCAATAATTGATTCATCATCAAATTGCCTAATGGAGTAGAGGTTGGTAATAGAGACATTTTTAGATATATTGATTGAAAAGTGATCTAAAAAGATTTGGGCAAGTTGAAAAAATGAAAATATTGAGTGCTTGGTGAGAGCACTATACTAATCTAAGGCTGGTCCTGATAAAAACATGGGGAAGGTATGAAGGAGAAAAGCATCATCATATGCAATCAAATAACAAGAATGGGAAAGTGCTCTCAAGTGTTGTTAGGGGTCATACTTACTTTGGAACTTGGAAAACTTGGGTAGTTCCCATTGAAGAGGATAAGATTAGATAGGAATGGATGGATGGATAGGTTCATTATGATTTTATCATAAGATAAAAGGTTATGGGCCCTAGAAATAGATGATTTAAGATTGGACATTTTAGCCATCAACATCTTAACCCATTTGAGGTTGGGAAACTCCACAATTAGATGGTAAGTTTGGTTGAGATTGGGTGGCTGAAATGTATAAATAAGAGGTAAAGGGTTGAAAAGATACCACATATTGGTATGTGGTCATTGTATGTTGGGATGGTGCCACATAAGGTTTGATGGGCATAAAGGTTGGGTAGAAGGTGCTATGTATCCTTTGGATTAGGAACATATTGGTAAGATGTCATGAGTATTTGTTGAGGGATAGATATGGGTTGATTTGGAGGTATGGATGGGTTGGTAGATGGTGGGGGTTGAGCAGTAACTCTTGTGCTAATAGGTGGAAGGGTAAGAGTATGGAAAGTACGAAATTTTGAAGAGGGGTAGAGATTGGTTGGTTGGTGGTGATAAGAGGAATGGTGTAAATATGGGTAGAAGATACCCCCATGGTGGATGGGCTATAGGTAACAAGAGGTAAGGTTTCCCATACATTTGAGGTGTTGGTTGGTGTAGGGGGTGTTTGTTTATTGGTTGGAATGTTGGATTAAATATTGATGGTGGTAATAGATGGGATATTGGTAGAAGAATATCCTTGGGTGATCAAAGGTTGGGTAGAGGTAACACCAACCATAATAGGGGGAGGCATACCATAAAGTGGATCCATAGGAGAAACTAAAGCAATAGGGGTACAGTGAGTTAAAGTGTTAAAGTAATGTTGGAGGGCCACAGGGTTATTATCGAGGAAGGTAGTGAAATCCACATCACCCTTAACAACTATTTGAGGCATAGTAGGAGGGGGAGAAAGATGAGGATAACTCTCAAAATTTGAAGTATACTCCATAGAAGAAGAGGAGGAGGAATATGGTGGATCATGGTTGGTTTGATTCCTCAATTGTTCTTTAGTAAAGACCATGAGAGGAATAGAAAATAAATGATGAAAACTCACACCTCAAATAAAAATCAAGAAAAAGGAAAAGAATCTCATAAAAATCCAAACATACACTAAAGTGCATTTAAAACTTAGGATTATTTTTAGATCATTTTTGGCTTATGCCTTAGAAAGTGTCAATAAAAAAATTAGCTTGTAGATCAAGTACTAAAAAGTAAATCTAAGGTTGATTTAAGTTATGTTTAGGTGCTCAAAAGAAAGAATCTATATTAAATATCAGTATGTGGCTTGATATTAGGGCCTACGCCCTCACTTCACATATTGTAGTGATAAGGGTGTTGGGTGCTTACCAAAAATATACTAAATTTTAGAGTGTATACTCAATCAAAGAGTTGAGCTGGTTCTCCCCTTGATAATGACCTCTAAGTAGGATTTCCAAAAAAGAGTAAGGTTTACTGCTAGGTGATGAAACCCTAGTCAGGCCTTATCTCAAGTTTGTTTTGATGTGTTGATTGATTATATGTTTTGGTAAAATGTGTGATAACAAGAGTGAAAACTATGATTGATTTCTTTTTCCTTTAATTTTAACTAGATAAATTAAAACAAATAAGCAATCAATGTATGTAAGGTATTTATTTTAAGCTCAACATAAATTTTAGATTTCATTGTATGAGCAAAGAATAAAGGAAGAAAAGGGGCACCTAGATGATGCCAGGGTCCCACCGAGCATGCCAAAATGTTTCTCTTAATTTTTACTCATTTCTTAATTTTGGAAGAAGATAAAAAACTAGTAATAAGGGTGTGGTAGAAATACCTAATTGGTGATGGGTAAGTAATCCAGACAAAGATGGAGAACTTCTCTTTGTCTGGAAGGAATAACCTACAGATAAGAAATCACTAACAAAGGGTTTCTTAGCAAGATAGTTGGGTGAACTGCCTAGCATGAGCTAGATCCAAGAAGTGTGAGCTTGTTAGGAGGTTATCAATCCACTCTTAATAACAATTAAATTAAAATAGATAAAATTAAAGTACTTGCATAAAGAAAATGAAATGAAATAAATATAAGGAGAAAATAGAATGTTTGTTAAATAAAATGACTAAATATAGAAAAAATGGGTCAGTACTCATGCTAAAGTGGGTGAAGTCAGATTTAAAAAATCAAAAAAGGGGCTGTGAACATGTAAAAACATAGAAATTTAGGTTTGGTTGGGGTTAAAGGGTTGAAAATAACTTGTTATTTTCTACCATAGTGATCGTCAGTGGTTGGGTAAATCATTGGTGGTTAAGTTGATCATCGGTAATTGGGTAACCATCAATAGTTGGGGGTGACCATCGACAATTACCTGTGAATTTTTAAAAGTACTTAGAAAAGAGTTGCAGAATGGGTGAATGGTATGATAATGGTTCTAATAAGGATCTAGAAGTTAGGAAATAAGGTGTAGATAAGTTTTATCAAGTTAGGGAGGTTATAAATCTAATAAAATAAAGAACAAGTATAATATATTTATAGCTTACTAGATGGCCGATGGTTAAAGGATGGGGTAATTTCACTAGATTAATAGTACTTTGGCCTCAAAATCAAATTCAGTATAGGTTCAGGTCTCTTTTGCTATTATTGAATTGCTAAAGGAAGACTGGGTGTTGGAAATCTTGAATACATGTATGCAATAATGCTTGTGATAATGGATCCTTTTCACCTCCTACTCCCCTCCTTTTATAGGTAAAGAGATATGGAGGATAAAAGGTTCTCTAGAGGACTCATCTCCTTTGATTTTGATGCTTGGGAGTTCGCTATCACTACATAAGGTGAACATATTTAATTGTGCCACATTATCTCATACATAGATGGTGATGGGTTAAGAAGGCAAGGACTTGATCATCAAAGGTTAGGCTAACCATCAACGGTTAAGCTAATCATCGACGATCGAGTGTCTTACAAGTAAAGGGTCAAGGTGAGTTAAAAAGGGTGGTTAATAGTTAGGTTAGTAATTTAGTGAGTTTATTTAGCTAAGAAGCTAACTAGACTCAAGGTCTAAAGGGTTGGTTAGTGGGTTGATAAGGGTTAGTGGTCCCTAAAGAGTCTTGAGGCATTTTGACACCTAGTATAGTTTTCTAGTGTTTACAACCAACAATGGAGATTAAGAGAATTGAGTCTAACCTGCACACACCACATTCTTATTTTTTTGGGTGAAATAAATGTTAGTTAGTATTTTTCTAAAATGATAAATGTTTCTTGCACTATTCATCTTTATAGATATTAAAGCATGTTCATATTAGTTTTATATGGTTATTTGAATGGATGCTTTGATAAGAATTATATTTTATATTGGCTATCATGATTCCATTAAAATATCACCATAAAATAGATCATATTGTATTGTGTGCAAGGTAAATCAATTGTGTGTTTTAACACTAGGAGAGTGTTGATTGTTTATGGATCTTGTTGAGTTGGTCACCTTATGCCCCTTTTTGATGACATAGTAAGGAGGAAAAAAAAGGGGTTAAAGCACCCTAAATTAAATTAATTAAAATGAAATTCTAAACTTTGGATTTTATTTTTGGTTATGTCCATTAGTAAATATCATGAAGTGAAAATGGAAGAAAATAGGTTATTTGGGATTCACTAAAACAAATTTAGTTTGTTGACTTATGGAGTTGACTCGACCATTCACAATGATGGAGGCACTACATGTGGAAGCCATGATAGGAAATTGGGGGCATGAACAATGAGTTAGTAGGCGTGGATTGCAAAATAGGTGGACATGGAGGCAAGTTTTTAATATACCAATTACAATTTAGCTGGGAATGGACTAGTCTTGCCAAATGTGGATAGGATTTTGGAAAATGATAGAAATAAAGAAGGGAAAGAAAATGATATACAATAGAGGGGATAAGAGGAAAAATCTTCAAACAAAATGATATACAATAAAGGGGAGAAGAGGATAAAGCTTTTCCAAAGAGATAAAAAAACTATCCTTCCACACATTGAGATTGTAACCATCATATAACTAGGTTGGTTCATCTTGAGATTTTAATTGATTGTAGACTTAGATGTCAAAAAAAATAAGATTCTTATTATGGGTTTATATATATAGTCTAAATGTGTGAAATGGTATTTTTAGACTAAAATAAAATCAAGGTTTTATGTCTATATACCTAAGGATGGAATTTAGTTCCATCCACATGCCTATACACATAATATCAAGAATGTGTTTATAAAACTTAATTTTGTAGGTGAAACTTTTACACTAAAATCCAAAGTTTCAAGCTATCGGCCTAGGGATGGAACTTTGTTCCATCCAAAGGCCTATAGGGGTAAAGCCAAACCCAATTTAGAATAAGAACTAGGTATTTTAGAATAGATGAGCCTAAAATAGTAAATGGTTTCGTAAACATTATTTAATATGAGAAGAAAAAAAAAGTGTCACATTTTTCATTCTTATAAAGTTATAATAATGGGTGAGCCCCATAATCGAATAAATACTTGGGATTTTTGAGATTGGGCATATATACGTCTCACTTGATAATTTAAATTTCCTTCTTTCTTGCCAAAACTTTGCATAGGCTAGGCAAGTTACATATAGGTTAGAGTAATTAGTTGAATCACTTTAATGGTAAATATCTTGGTATTTGTTATGGTTGCCATGAAGTTTTTCAGAAATAATAAAATTAGTTTCCTTGGAACTTGTCTGGATTATTTTAATATTTTTAGAAGGGTGATATAAGAATATTGTTTAGTCTGAGTATATATATAAATGAGTGAATAACCAACTCTAGTTCGTTTAACTTGAGATGGCCTTGACACTTGTGTTGATTGACAAGTTATTGGAAGGTGATATAAATACTTTGTTTTTTATAGGACATGAGAAAATAATTATTATATTATGTATTTACTTTGATATGTGCATATTAAAGATGCATCTTTGTAGTTTCACTTTATTAAATTGTAGGAACTCAGGTTTGGATAGTTGAGTTTCAATATAGAATTTATTTCAATATAGAATTTAATTTAATAACCTTATATGTATGTATGTATGTTTATATATATATATATATATGTATGTATGTATGTATGTATGTATGTATGTATGTATACATATATACATACATATATATATATATATATATATATATATATATATATATATATATATATATATATATATATATATGTATACATACACACACACACACACACACACACACACACACACACACACACACACACACACACACACACACACACACACATGTATGTATGTATATATATATACATATACATACATACATGTGTGTGTGTGTGTGTGTGTGTGTGTGTGTGTGTGTGTGTGTGTGTGTGTGTGTGTATGTATATATATGTATATATGTATATGTATATGTATATATATGTATGTGTGTGTGTGTGTGTGTGTGTGTGTGTGTGTGTGTGTGTGTGTGTGTGTGTGTGTATTTATATATATATACATACATATACAAATGAAGATTTTATATACTTGTACATTATCAAGTAAAATGATGAAATCTAGATATTTACAATGGATATTAATAGGTCTTTGGAAACTATTTCATTGGTATGAATAAATGAATGTATTGATAATTACATTAATCTATTCATGTAATGCATAGTCAACTATTATTGAAGTATTAAATCTGAGCATATATTTGTTTATTTTTTGGATGATTGTGAATAACCATACATTATGATGGGAAATTATGAGTATGAATTCTGTAAGTAACTATATTATTGGAACTGGATGATTGTCTATTCATTATTTGATTAGTTAAAAAGATTTAGAACAAATTAGAAATTAGTGTCTTAGATATTATATTATTGAAATGGTTTATTATAATATAAAAATAATACGGTAGAACTAATATATAGAATATATGCAGGGTACACTTGTGTATTAGGTAAAATGTGAAAATTTCTTGTATCAAGTAAATAAGGTAACAATTTTGGAATGGATAAAGTGGTTAACAAAGTATAAAATAAGCTTAAGACACATTATATGTATTTTATTGGGTTTATGTTGTTAACCAAGTTTTATACCATCACATATATACATGAATTATGTTTGAGAGAAAATAGAGATATTTTGTGAAATGATTTTAGTGTTTTAGTCTTGGATTTTTGTTATAGACCTATGTGTATGATAGGTTTGCATATAGTTGATTTGAAGAACATATACATAAAACTATTGTGGTTGAGTGAATGGAAATAATGAGATTGTTGAATTATGATTACTTGTACTTTACATTACTATTTGGATTGGGTGTTTATTGCAATCTATATTTATTCTGCTTATAATATATATGTGAAAATTACTAGACTTGTTTCATAGATAACATGTGATAGATATATGAGGGTTATAGCATGTAACTCATCTACTTAACTCTTGATATCACTTTGATTCATTAACATGGAGTTTATGTGAGTGGAATTGAATCAAATCTATGTGAGATATAATTTATATAATTAAAAAATAGATAAATAATGTTATAGTTGAGACATTGTCATTCCATTGTACTTTCTAGTTTACATGTATATGTTGATCTCATATTATATAGAGGATTGGTTTATATGGTCTATGTGGCTACTACATGTATTTGCGCTTATACACACATGGATTCCAATTGATTTCTTGAATCTGCACTACTCTTATATGTCTCTCCATGAAGGTTAGGGCCACTCCTAGTGGAGAGATGTGTAGGAGAGCACAATCTATGGTTGGAAGTAAAACAATTGGATGATGCCCTCTCTCTATTTAACTATTCAACCCTTTGGGATTGTACTAATGTCTATTTGGATTGATTATTGAGGTGTTTCTAAGACTCATTTGTATTGTAGCACATGCTATATTGTATATTTATCTTTGTATTGAAATTCAATAAATAATACATTATTATTTTATGGATATTTAGCATAGTAGTTGTGAGATTTATCATTAATGTTGAATATTGTGAAAATAATGGATGTATGTTTATTGATATTAGTATTTTTAGATTATATCAGTGATTTGATGTACTTGACTTTCCACTATTTATTTTATGAGAAATATTCATTTTGTAATTTGTTATGGGTTGTTTGAAAACTAAATGGATCATTTATTAACTGGTGGATTGATAATTTTCTACATTTATTACTTAGATACCTTTATTAGTCAAAAAATAATTTTATAGATAGTTATAGATGATTTTATAAGTAAACCATTTGGACTAAAAATAATTATGTAACTCTTGAGCAACATAGTGGGGTTTTAACAATATAATTACGGTAAGGTGAGCAAAGATCAGCTCAAGGAAAAAGTTAACAATTGACATTTGTAATCCAAATGTTGATCAAGATGATTCAGTCTTAATCCTATGCTACATCATAGATCAACCATACAAAGACACTCAATGTTGTAGAGGAAATGTGACACATGGGCAAAGCAACAAAATAATGGCATGAGAAAATTCTTCAACAAGGTGTTACCACAATCAATAAATTAATGACTACATACTCTGAAATTCGATCAGCATATAACAAGGCAATTATAGTTGAAAATAATTATGTAGAAGAAATAGATAAATATAAAGAGATTATTTCCACATTGAATTATTTCTCCAATACTTTCCTAGACAAAATCATTCATGATGGAATCATTTAATTTGATAAAATTGCATAACTTATTAAGTTCCTATAAGCTATTTAATTTAGGATTTGTATTCTTAAAGATCATCAAGAAATTTGGTGTCTCTAAGTCTATGGGATGTGATGTTATTCTTGAAATCTTAGGAAAAAAATGGAAAGTTGAATTGTACATTTGTAGATGATGATAGGAAAGTGGTCATTGAAGATGTCATTGTTGAGCAATTAAAGAAGAACATTGAAGAGATATTAACTCCAAAATTTGAATTCAACTATGAATTCATTCATAAATTGATCAAATATCAAAATAATCTAGAAAATCTTGATTCAGTGCTAAAAAAGATTCAATGGACATCACCAAAAATGATAGATATGTATGTGAAATAGAAATAGCTTTCATGTATTCAAATTGTCTTGATGAAGAAAAATTGTGATAAACCCTATAGAAATTCAATGAATACAAGTATAATAAGCATCCACCAGTGACGGAAAAGATCAAAGTTGTTCTTAGCGAAGAAGAAGAAAAATAACTTTGTAATAGATTTTGATCATTTCCATATTTATATTTCTAGGTCATTTTCACAATTTTCAATTTCACTTTTATAATTTTTAAATCATACATTGTATGTCATGCAAATGTACTAAGTTATTTTTACAAGTTTTGAGTCATGCAAATTTACCAATGCAATTTTACAAGTTGTGCAAATTGATTAATGTGTTTTTGCAAGTTTTAAGTTGTGTGAATTAGCTAATATTTTTTTACAAGTTCCCAAAAATACATAAAAATATGGTTACACAACATAACCTATTCATTTCAAACTATAAATATAAATTTGGGCTTATTTTAAGGGTTTTTTAATAGTTGAACCTTTTTGATAAAATAAATAAAAAGGAGATTGTATTTATGGCTCATCAAGAATCAATATACTAGAAATTCTTAAAAACTTTGTGTTCAAGATTTATTTATTGGCAATGTAAGTGTTTACACCCATGTATATTTGATTATGTTATTTTTATATATTGTTGATATTGTGATAAATTGGTCAAAATAAAAAAAAAATCACTATAGAGTTTTTTCTTCAAACTTGTATTTGTAATTTCTATGATTGTGAAATCTTGGTAGGGTAAAAATAACAATTTCATGTAATTTTTACAAGTAAATACAAGATAATTCTCCCATATGTGTTAAAATAATAAAAAATTATTTTGGTATATGTTGTGTGCTCTTATGAATACATAATGGCTTTCCTAACCATTGAATGAGAAAGATTTCCTCTAGATAAAATCATCTATTATTTTGATGTTTCTATTTCATCTCTAAATTTGGCCTATTAGATTTTTTATCCTTCCACATTCTTACATATATTCATTTTATTCCTTCATTTTATTTATGTTGCTTCCTTTCTCATAAATTTTTGGTTAAAATCACAACCCATATGAAGAACACCATTTTCATTGTAAATAGTTTATTTTTCAATAATTTTTTTGGTTTTCCATAAAGGTAGTTCCACCTTATAATAGTAAAGGGACTTTGTCCCAATACTATTGACTGAAATTTCACATTTTTTATGTTAATATTTTTTTCAACCAATAGGCTATAACCCTAAATTCTTGCTTCAGCTCCACGCTTCATAACCTATTAATGACAGTCATTTTCAACTAGAAACCCTATTGTTTTTCAACCATACCTTTCCCTTGTGATTTTCAATTCAATTCTTCTTGAAATTATGTCATGAACATCCATAGAAATTAATACTAACCCCAATACCTCAATTTATCAAAACTTTATGGGAATTCACTATCCCTAAATTTTTATATTTGCTCTATGCTTTATGGGTTACAAATCTATTTGATAATGATAATGGTGAAAATGAATTTTGGTGGGAAATTTATAACACCCATCAACATTTGAATCACCTAAAAATGCATTCCATTATATTAAATTATCATTACTTCCTAATCAATATCTCTACATTTATTATTAGTGACATCATCCATGCACAATTCCCACAAACAAGGACTAAACATTTCCCTTTTTCCTTGTATTCCTAAGTGCAGTGCATAATTTTTATCCTTTAGTCTCCCATGCCCCACAAAGGTTTTGTATATGGATACTCAGTTAAATTTTACGTGTCACTCAATCTGCCTACCACCCCACATTAAATATATGCTAGGTCTTCTTGGGCACTGATTTTGTCCATGACATGCCTATATTGTACTATAGAACATATTTCATATAATCGTGTACATGATTTTCAAGGGTTATATTGTAGTATGATTAGATGTGACTAAGAGAACAGTAAAAAACACAAAAGTTTGAAAAATATAGAAAATAACATATAACCATGAAGTTCAATTTAAGAGGTACAAGATCTAAAATAAAAATGGCACAATAAATCTCTTATAGAATTACACAGACATCTAGAATAGGGATTGTAATGAAAATCCCTCATTCAACTCATTCACGAGGCCTTACAAGGTTGTTCACTTTATTACTATATCTAAAGGCAAGAAAATAAACATCTACACTTATTTACATTAAAATAAAGTACTACTATAAAATATAATAAAAACTATTATGGCATATGCCTTATTTTTTAAGAGATCAAGTATAAGTTACATATGATAGGGCTTGAGTATGCCCCCATTGAAAATCTTATGGAGCATTTCAACATCCAATGTGCACAATTTACATTTATAAGTTTCTAAAATATCATGAATTATATAGGGTCCCATCTAGAGAATTTGGAGTTTTCCTAAATGTTTAACATATTTATAATAATAAAATAAAACATGTGTACTCTTCCACATGATTTCCCATTTGATGTGTTTATCACACTAATTTTTCTATCTGGCCTTCTCTAATCCTTAGACCCATTTCGCTATAATGCAATTTTATTTAAGCTTCATGAGATATTTAAGAAACACATGAAGAGATTCATTTTTTAAAAATCAACCCACACACACAATATAAAAAGAGGGTACCAAAAATTCCATGAGAAAGACTAATTCCATTTCGAAGACCCAAAAAAAATGTGTAGATTTGTTTAGGTTCTTCTAACAAGTACCATATGCCTATAAGACTACATAAACTTAGTCATCCCAACATTTATGCCCCGCATCAAAAATATTATTAAAGGTCTGACCAAGTATTTTGTTGAATGCTTCGATAGTGCCATTTACTTGAGGGTGATAAGGGTAGTCTTGTGTTTTGTAACCATGAATTCTAAAAATAAAACATGCACTATTTTATTAATAAAATATGTATCCAATCATTAAATAAGCTCAAGGTACATCCATAATGATTAATAATATTTTATAAAAGGAAGAAAATCATTATTTATGTAGTAAAATTTTCATTTGGTGCCACTCCACCCATCTAGTTAGGTAGTTTAACAGAGTAATAATATAATGCATGTCAATTTTTATGTGTGTCTTGAGATATGGATCATACAAAATAAATCATCCAATTTTCATATGGATCTTAATCAATGATAGGAAATAAAGTCATCTCATCATGGTGATTGGGTTTTCTAAGTCATTAACATACATCACATATTTGCATATAGTCTTTCATGTCCTTGAACAATATCGACCACCATAGGCTAGGAAATAAAATATTTATTATGATGCCTTCTCTAACATAATGGCCACCTATAATCAATTGGTTTCACTTGTGAAAATGTTGAGGTGTTATCAATTCTATCTCTAAGATTTCCAATATTGTCCATGAGGTGGCAAAGAGTATTCATGAGGTGTCTTGTATGTTAGAAGGTTAATGACAAAGTGTGCATTGTTACTCATGCATGGAGCTTGTAGTATATTCTTGGTTAGGAATGTTAAAGGATGTTGTTGATAATGTGATCATGTTACAAAGGCCCTATGGGGTGTCAAGAGTGCTTAGAGTGAGTATGGAAGTTCTAGGTTTCCATTTGGTTCATCCTTGTGGTCATTTAGGCCTAGGTCTTTTGGTAAATTAGGCTGAGTGAGTAGATTGATGACATCAGAATTTACACATGTGAAAGTGTCAGAAGGATTTAGTCATATGGATTCAATAAATTTTATTCCAAGATCATATGGTCTAAGTTTTAGATTATAACTATGTGTGTATCAAAAGATATAATGTTTGAAAGTTGGCTTCCCAAACATATCTTGTTGGGAACATGATTGTCATTGATGTTAAAAGGGACACTATAGATGTCATTAATGTCAAAAGGATTAGGTAGGATTGATGGAGAGAAGAGCATGTTTCACAACTGCATTGAGAAAAGTTGTCATGCTTTTATATAGACCATTTATGGATATTTAAAGTCAAATAGACAGAAGATCTGTTATGGGGTTTTTATGTACAGTTAGAAATATGGTCCACAAGTTTAGAGGAGAAGGAATGAGCTCATAATTGATTTATTCAGATCTTGAAATGGATAGGGTTTCTTGGTAAAACCCTAAGGGTTTATCCATGGCATCAACATGTAAAGTTCTATTTTAATGTTGACTTTGTATAGCAAAGAACTGATAGATTAAGTTATAACTTAAGCCTTTGTCATCACTAAAAAACTAGCTCCTCGACCTAGTAATTAATAACTCTGACCAATGATCAAAGGACTTAATATTTCCTAAGTCTTAGGCTTTATATTATGTCCTATCTCAATCAACAACCCATACTTCATTGTACACATATGATCCAATAGAGCGAAGCAAAGTCAAATTTTCAAAAGGAGCTTTGACTGAGTGTGCAAGTGATAAGTGTCACACTTGTATAAGTTTGTCAGACAAAGACCTAGTAAGTGTAATCCTATCATAATTAATGATCAAGCTAGTTGAAATTATCAATGGCTCACCTTAATCAAACATTGGAGATCTAATGGAGTGTGATGAAGTCAAAGTGTCAAAGGTCCCTTAGAGTGAATGCACTAATGCCAAGTGTCATAATCACATGAGTTTGTCAAATAGAGGATCAATGTGAAGATTTCAAATGTCTCAATAACAGGAATTGATAGCTATGTATAGAAGGCACATGCTTATGCCAAATGTCATATACTCAAGGGTTAGATAGGTATAAAGATAGATCTTATCATAAGATATAATTGTACACAAGTGATCATGCAAAATAAATCCAATGGAGTGAATAGACTCAAATGCTATAAAGTGCTTAATGTTTATCGACACAGTGGCAAGTTAAATACCGAGTAGGTTTGAGAACATTCATGGAGCAAAAGTGATCCAAATATATAGATAGCTATGAGATGAGGTCAAAATGTCAAAGTTTAATGACCAAGTCAAGGTAAAGGTCATGCATTTTTGGAGATCAAATGACATGTAGAAGCTTGAATGAGAGAGATCTAATGAAGCAAGTAGACTCATATGGAATAAAGAGCTTGACATTTAACATCTTGATTGCACTAAATTTTTGAAGCATACAAATATTTAATAGATAACATGATCCTATCAGAAGATGATCGAATGGATGAGCTTTAAAGCTGAGATAATTGAATAGATACCATTGGATCATGGTGCCAAAGGCAAGATCAATGACTGACATTTAAATTCATGTCTAAATAAATGATTAGTTAAAGGAATATGCCAGAAGTTGTGTATAAGATCCATATATTGACACAAAAAACAAGATTAATTGATCCATTTGATCAAAACTCCATTAAAGAACATGTGGATCAAAACTTGAGTCTAAAAAATACTATAGAGACCTATAATTATGGTGTGATGTATGGAATATGTTGTAATACATCTAGTGGGCCAATAGAATTGAGATGTGGGAACTTATAGTTCAAGTCATAATGAACTAGAGTCCAAAATTGGTGTGATGTGTTTGTAGTATAAGTGTGAACACATAAAAGAAGAAAACCCTAAATCAATTATATATATATATATATAGGACAAAGAAAAAGTGTAGCTGAGCAATCAAATTTGCTAGTGAGACAAATTGAATAGGGTAGATTAGTTGGTGAAGGCAATTTTATATATATATATATATATATATATATATATATATAAAATTGCCTTTGAGACAAAGAAAAAGTGTAGCTGAGCAATCAAATTTGCTAGTGAGACAAATTGAATAGGGCAGATTAGTTGGTGAAGGCAATAAAAAAATTTCAAATAAATAAATATCTAGATACATGACCAGAGAGGTATAGAGAAGAGCAGAGAGGAAGAAAGGCAAAAAGAGAATGTGCAAAATATGAGCAGTTGCATATTAGACCTATAATAAAGAATAGATATTTGGATTCATATATGAATCTAATTTATAAATTAGATTTGTAGATCCATAGAGGTCTGATAGGTTGGTGCCATCAGCTAAGCTAAGTGGGTGCTCAGTTTAGGGAGGGGGTGCTTCCTTAGAGTTGGTGTTCTTAAACTAGGGGATTAGTGTCTCCTTAGGATGGGTGTCCTTAAATGTAACTCATAAGATTTTTTAGTGAGGCTAGATTAGAATAGTATATTATAACAACTATTCTCATCTTGGTTTTTTCCATTGGGTTTTCTACGTATACAACTAGTGTCATGTGTATTTGTGTGTGTGTGATCTCTACATTTATCTTTTAATCTATATATGCTTTTGAATTTGCCTTAAAAGGATTAAAGGACCAATTTTAATTGATATATTAATTCACTACCCTCTCAGTATCTATTTGTGTTCCAACAATTGGTATCAGAGCATAGGGTTCCTTAAGATAAGCTTAATTAGCTCAGGTAGATCTTGGAACAATGAACACAATGGCTAGTTAAGAAGGATCTTCATCAAATAAGGCACCTCTCTCTGATGGATCTAACTATGCATTTTGGAGCATAAGAATGAAGCATATCTATATTCATTAGGGTTTGATGTATGGATGTCTATGGTAAATGGATATATAGCCCATGCTACAACTCCTATTGATCAGGATGCTAAGAAGGTATATGAGGGCAATGCTAAGGTAAAGAATGATATTCTTTGTGGACTATCAAACTTAGAGTTTGTCAAAGTTATGTAGTGTCAAAATTCTCAAAAAATATAGAAAAAACTAAAGAGCATCTATGAAAGAGATGATAAGGCAAGACAGGCCAAGATACAAACTTACAAAGGCAAGTTTGAGAATCTTAAGATGAGTGAAGAGGAAAATATTATAGACTACCTCCTCAGAGTAGATGAAATAGTCAATGTAATCAGAGGCCTTAAAGAATAAATGAAATAATTAATCATTGTCAAAAAGGTTTTAAGATCTTTGCCATCAAGATACAACTCTAAAATCTCTACAATAGAGGAAGCAAGATATCTAGATAAACTCATTATTGATAAGTTACATAGAACCTTCACAACCTATGAAATGAGAATGGGAGAGACAAACACCTTCAAGAGAGAAGCTACATATAAAGTAGCCAAGAAATAAAAGGAAGAAACATCAACATCTGAATCTATAGAGACTGATGAAGAAGCTAACTTTGTTATAAGACTAAAGAGAGGATCTAGAACATACAAACATAAGTTACCCTTCAAATGCTTTAACTGTGGTAAAGTAGGAAATTTTGTTGCTAAATGCTCTCACAATAAAAAAGATATCTCAGAGCAAGTAGAAAGTATCAAAAAGGTAAAATCTTACTATCCCAAGAAGAAGAGCTTATTCAAGAACAGGAAAGGTCTATACACAAAAGAAGACAGTGAATCAATGGAAGATAGTGATAGTTTAAATAATGATCATGACTGTGCTTTTATGGCTAAGGGAAATTAATCCATGTTCATGATAGTAGGATAAACTTCTATAAATCTAGATCAAAATGAAGTTGAGGACTCAGATGAAGAAGAAAAAAAAGAAGTGGACCTTGAGTGTGAATTCACCTGTGCTCTAGATGAGATTGATAAGTTGAGAAAAGAGAACTCAATGTAGAAGAAGCTAAATAAGAAACCTCAAGGATGTGGATAGTGAAAAATCAATCAATGATTGTTTAGATTACACTCCATGCCAAAGAGTAGAATTTGTGGGTGATAAATAGTGGTTTCTCAAAGCATATGACTGGTGACAAGAGTAAGTTCACCAAATTGAGAAAATCTAAGGAAGGATATGTCATCTTGGGAGACAACACAGTAGTAAAGATCAAAAGTAAAGGAACCTTAAACATAGATGGTAAACTACCTACACATGATGTCCTTTACGTTGAAGGATTGAATCATAATCTACTAAGTGTCAGTCAAATATGTGACAATGGATATAAGGTCACATTTGATGTAGAATTGTAAGCTAAATAGATTTGGCAAAATAGTTGAAAAAGGGAAAAGGATTGAGAATAATATCTATAATATTGATTAAGTGAATGGTAATAGTTGCTTGATGTGAAAGATTTATGAGAGTTAGTTATGGCATAGGAGAATGGGTCATGTCAACTTTGATAATCTAGTCAAAGTGAGCTCAAATAAGTGTGTAAGACACATACCCAAGATAACCAAACCTATAGATACTACTTACAAGGATGTCAACTAGGCAAGTAAACAAGGGTCAATTTTCAAACAAAGGAGTATGCAACTACAAAACCTCTACAATTAGTTCATACTAATCTTTATGGTCCTACCAAGACAAGAGGATCTAAAGGAGAGTGGTACATCATGTTATTTATAGATGACTACTCAATAATGACATGGGTAACCTTTTTGAAGGAAAAATATCAAGCCTTTGAAAGATTCAAGATCTTTAGAACCATGGTGGAAAATTAGATTAGAAGAAAAATCAAATGTTTAAGATTTGATAAAGGCAGCTAATTTACCTCAAATGAATTCATATAGTATTGTGAGAAGTATCGGATCAAAAGACACTACTCTACAGCAAGGACTCCATAGAAAAATGGAGTTATTGAGAGAAAGAACATAACAATTAAGAAAATGGCTAGAACAATGCTAAAGAAGGCCAAGTTACTTGGTGGATATTGGAGAGAAGCAATACAAATAACAATATACATCTTGGACAGAGTTCAATTGAGGGTAAATAGTGATAAAACTCCCTATGAGCTATGGTATGGAAAGCATGCCTCTATTAAGTACTTAAAAGTGTTTGGAAGCAAATGCTACATCAAAATAAAGGAGGACAAACTAGGAATATTTGGATCAAGATGTGATGAAGGAATATTTCTTGGTTATTCCACTCAAAGCAAAGCCTATGTATGCTACAATAAGAGGATACACAAGATGGTGGAGAGCATAAATGTTAAAGTTAAAGAAGGCATAAAACATGTTGACCCTGATAAGGAAACCAATAATGAAGATTCTAATCTTGAAGAAGAATTAGATAGTGAAGATGCTGAGAAAAAGAATGAAAAAACACCTCCAAGATTTATTCAAAAGGATCATCCTAAAGAGTAAATAATTGGAAATAATAATGAAGGAGTTCAGATAAGGAGAAGAGCTGTAATGAACAAAGGGTAAGTAAGTTTTGTTCTAATGTCTGAAATTGAGCCTAAGAGCTATGTTGAAGCCAAAAAGGATGAGAATTGGATAAAAACCATGGAAGAATAACTAAGCCAAATAAAAAATAAAAAAACTTGGTAATTAGTTCTAAGACCCTCAAACAAGAATGTGATAGGAACAAAATGGGTCTATAGAAACAATCTCAATGAGGATGGAGTTGTTTTAATAAATAAAAAGAGATTGGTGTGCAAGGGATATGCACAAGTATAAGGCATAGAATTTGAGGAAACATTTAATCCAGTTGATATATTGGAAACTATATGAATGTTTCTAGCATTCTTTGTTTACAAAAAGTTCAAATTCTATCAAATGGATATAAAGTCTATTTTCTAGAATGGGAATCTAGAAGAGGAATTATATATTAAACAACTAGAATATTTTCAGTTGTCAGATGAAGAATATTATATGTACAAATTGAATAAAACATTGTATGGTCTAAAATAGGCACCTAGAGCATGGTATTCAAGATTAGACCAATACTTGTAACAACAAGGTCTCAACAAAGGATGTGTAAGCAATAATCTGTACTTCAAATCATAAGGTGAGCATATGTTGATTATTATTGTTTATGTAGATGACATCATCTTTGTTGGTAGCAATAACAAAATGTGCAAAGAATTTTCTAAAAAAATGCAAAGTGAATTCAAGATTTCTATGTTAGGAGAAGTTTCTTTCTTCTTTGGTCTACAAATAGCAAAATCTGATGAAGGGATATTCATTTACCAAACCAAGTATGCAAAGGAGATGCTCAAGAAATTTAGAATGGAAGATAGAAAACTAGTTATTACTCCCATGATAACTAGATGCAAGTTGAGCAAAGAGGATGAGTCACTTGATGCAAATCAGACTATGTATTGATCAATGATAGGTAGCTTGCTATACCTAAATACATCAAGACCAGATATCATGTAAGTAGTGTGCATGGTTTCTATATTTTAGGTTGCTCTTAAAGAGTCACATGTCAATACAGTGAAAAGAATCTTTAGATACATCAAGAGCACAATTGACTATGGTCTATGGTACCTTAAAAGTGAAGATTTCACTTTGATAACATATACAGATGTTGACTGGGTAAGAAATGTGGATGATATAAGAAACACTAGTGGTGTAGTTTTCATTGAAGACAGACTTGTTTCATGGATGATCAAAAAGCAAGAGTCAATTACTATTTCTAAAGTAGAATAAGAGTATGTAGCAGTAGTGGCATGTTGCATTCAAGTCCTATGGATGAAGTAAACACTCAAGGACATCAAGGTTGATTACAAGTCACTTATTTATATTGTTTATGATAATTCAAGTGCAATAAATATATCAAAGAATCCAGTGTTGCATTCTAGAATGAAGCACATATCAATCAAGTATCACTTCTTAAGAAAGAGGGTTGCATATCAAGAAGTCACATTATAATGTGCCAACTAAGGACTATATTACAGACATACTCACCAAAACTTTTACCAAGGAAAAATTTGAATATGTAAGATAGAAGTTGGGAGTAGTGGCTCCTACACTACATCACTAAATCACTAGTGATAGGGCATGATTCTAGGGGGAGTCTCATGGAAGATTTATTAATCCTTGGAAGAAGAGAAAAAAGTAAACTCAGGTATGTATACTTCTAAAAATTTCTAATGAGTTGAAATTTGTAAATTCTTGGATAAACTCCTTTATCTAATAAAGGTGGATAACACTTTGGACAAATAGTGAGGAGTTCATTTGCCATTGATGTTAAATGGGGAGAAAAAGGGCAAATGCTCTCTATAAAATTTTGGAAGAGTAGAGCAAATGTCCAAGATGAGTATTAGGCAAATGTACCATTGACTAAGGGGGATTAAGTTTGGTATGGACAACTTTAGTTCATACTTATCAGAAGCCAATTAAAGCAATGCCATAAAAGGAGCTAAATTATTAGAAGATCAGAACATTAAGTTTGCATCAGAGCATTTAGTTTGTCATCGATGCCAAAGGGGGAGATTGTTGGCAACATGATTGTCATTGATGTCAAAAGGGACACTATGGATGTCATTGATGTCAAAAATATTAGGCAGGATTGATGGAGAGAATAACATGTTTCATAGTTTTAATGAGCAAAGTTGTCATGATTTTACAAAGACCATTTATGAATATTTAAACTCAAACAGATAGAAGATCCATTATTAAATTTTCATGTACATTCTATAAATATGATCTGCAAGTTCAAAGGAGAAGGAATGAACTCAAAATTGATTTATTCAGCTCTTAGACTAGATAGGTTTCTTAGTAAAACTCTAAGGGTTTAACCATGGCATCAACAAACAAATTTATATTTTAATGTTGACTTAGTATAGCTAGGAACTGGTAGATAAATTTGTAACTTAAGCCTTTGTCATCATTGAGAAATTGGCCCCTTGACCTAAAAATTATCAGCTCT
Organism: Torreya grandis; assembly: GCA_037957365.1. Taxonomy (NCBI): domain Eukaryota; kingdom Viridiplantae; phylum Streptophyta; class Pinopsida; order Cupressales; family Taxaceae; genus Torreya; species Torreya grandis. Next base: position 705,872 of record JARHVA010001865.1, on the reverse strand, counting down.
GACCAATGATTAAAGGACTTAATATTTACTAAGTCTTAGACTTTATATTATGTCCCAGCTTGATCAATGGTTCACACTTCATCACATGTAGATGATCCAATGGAGTGAAGCAAAGTTAAATTGTCAAAATGAGCTCTGAGTGAGCACATAAGTGATAAGTGTCATACTCACAAAACTTTGTCAGATAGGGACCTAATGGGCATAAGCCTATCATAATTAATGATTGAGTTAATTAGAAAGATCAACAGATCATGCTTAATCAAACATTGGATATCCAATGGAACATGATGAAGCCAAAGTGACAAAGTTCCCTTAGAGTGAATGTTCTAATGCCAAGTTTCACAAGCACATGAGTCTATCAGATAGAGGATCAATGCAAGGATGCCAAATGTCTCAATAGAGAGAACTAATAGCTATGTGTAAAGGGCATGTGCTTATGCTAAGTGTCATATCCTCAAGGGTTAGATAGGTATAAATATTGAGCTTATTAGAATATCTAAAAGTGCATGGGTGATCATGCAAAGGAAATACAATGGATTGAATGGACTCAAATGCTATAAAATGCTTGATGTTTATTGACACAATGACAAGTTAAAGACTAAGCAAGTTCAAGAAGATTGATGGAGTGGAATTGATCCAAAGATATAAAAAGCTATGAGATGAAGTCAAAATGTTGAAGTTTAACAACCAATGCAAGTTAAAGGTCATGTATTTCTAGAGATTAAATGACACGTAAAAACTTGGATAAGAGAGATCCAATAGAGTGAGTAGACTCAAATAAAACAAAGAGCTCAATGTTTAACATCTTGACTAAACTAAATTTTGGAAGCATACAAAGATCTAATGGATATCATGATCCTATCAAAAGGTGATCTAATAGATGTGCTTTAAAGTTGACCTAATTGAATATAGACTATTGGATCATGGTGTCAAAGTCAAGATCAATAACTGACATTTAAAGTCATGTTTAGACAAATAGTTAGTTACAAGAACGTGCAGGAAGTTGCATATAAGCTCAATATCTTGACACAAATAATGAGTTGGATCGATCCAACTCATGAAATATCTATTAAAGAGCATATACATCAAAACTTGAGTCTAACAAATGATATAAAGACCTACAATTACTGTGTGATGAATGGAATCTATTGCAACAACCAATGGGCCAATATAATTGAGATGAGGGAAATTAAAATTCAAGTCATAATGAATTAGAGTCCAAAATTGGTGTGATGTCTTTTTAGTCTAAGAGTTAACACATAGAAGAAGTAAACCCTAGATTAATTGTTTATATATAATATCTAGGACAAAGAAAAAGTGTAGTTGAGCAATTTCATTTGCTAGTGAGCCAATTAAATATAGAGTAGAGTGGTTGGTTAAGGAAATAAAAAAGGTTTTGAACAAATAAATATCCATACACAGGACTAGAGAGGTATAAAGAGGAACAAAGAGGAAGAAAGGAAAAAAGAGAATGTGTAGAATATGAGTAATTGAAGATTAGACCTATAATAAAGAACAAAGATCTGGATTCATATATGAATCTAATTTATAAATCAAAGTTATAGCTCCATAGAGGTATGATAGGTTGGTGCCATTGAATAAGTTGAGTGGATGCTCAGTTTAAGGAGGGGGTGCTTCCTTAAAATTGGTGCTCTTAAACTAGGGGATTGGTGTCTCCTTAGGATGGGTGTCCTTAAATGTAACCAGTGAGGTTTACCAATGAGGCTTTGACTATGAGTCTAGATTAGAACAATAGATTCTAGAAGCTATTCTCACCATGGTTTTTCCCTTTAGGTTTTCCATGTATACATCTAGTGTCATGTGTATTTATGTGTGTGTGATCTCTACATTTATCTTATAATCTGCATATGATTTTGAATTTGCCTTAAAAGGATTAAAAGACCAATTTTAATTGATATACTAATTCACCCACCCTCTCAATATCTAGTTGTGTTCCAACATATCTCTCTATTTTCCATAGCCAAATTTGCATTAAAAAGTGACTGTTAGAATTCAAATATTTGAATTTAAAAAGGAAAACTAGTCCTCATTATTTCAGCTATAAATTTTGATGGATGATGAATTTGATGGTGGTATAAAAATAATAGTAGAGAACTTCAAGATCAATCAATGAAAAATAATTTGGAGGTTTTATTGATAGAATATTTGCATTTATTGTGGTCTAAAGTTAACTGAGGTTTTAACCTTCTACAAATATTTTGAGTTTTTATTGATGGTGTTTGGATGTTTCAAGGTGAACTATCTATTTGAGAGTATTATAGACTCCATGAGGATCATATGTATGGATTTTATAGGTTTAACCAACCCATATTTAGTATGAAAAATTACTTACCAGTTGAATTTTGATTTGTTCATGATGTTTTAGTATATAAGGAAAATGTTTGATAGGTTTTGCATATGCAAAAGTGAGTAGGGATGAATACAAGCACTTGAGGGTGTCTTAGGGGTCATGTGGTGTGGACCTATATGCTTTGAAGGGGACTTGTGTTCCTATTTTTTGTCAGGATGCGAAACACCAGAAGCATGTAATTGATTACCAAACCAAGCAACTTAATATGCAGAATTAACCAGAATCAACAAGTAACTAGAATTCAGAATAACACAGAATATGAGAGACAATACACAATTTGTATTAATAACTCTTACAGAAAAGAATACAATAAAGAAGATGCCACTTCTTCTCCACCACCTCTTCAGAGGTTTCCCACACCTCAAGTGAATAGTAATTATCTCCTCAAAGCTCTCTCTACTAGGTCCCAATACCCAACTCAAACACAGAGTTGGTGTTCACCTCCAGTGCTCCACGCACACCACAAGTGCTCCACACACTCCACAAGTACTCAACGTACTTCACAAGTACTCAACGTACTTCAAGTAGATCTCCCATGAACCCGAAACAACTTGCAATTCAACAGACCATACTTATGGAAGTAACTGCCTTGCCTTCCTCTTAGCTCTCCATGTACTCCACGTACATACCAATGAGTACACGCTGTACTCCAAGTAGATCCTGCCTGATCCTGCTCCCTGTTGTGTTTCTATCCTATCTGATCTCCAACCTACAGATCAATACTAGTTTTGCACACCTATGAACCTTGACCTTGCACACACACACACCTGCAGATCAACGATCTTACTTACCATGTTGATCTCCTATAAGGGCCATGCTCGCCTGATGACCAAGATCATACATACCTGAAGAATCCAGCTGACTCTCCAATCCAACACACCTGGTACTATGGCACTAGGAGGAACGCACCATTGCTCTACCTCTCTCTGAAGGAGCTATTTGCTCTCTTACTCCCTAGCACTACTTTACAATACAACCATGAGTCTATTATATAGATCTCATCCAAACAATAATTAGACACCTAGTACAATAATTAGATCCACAGCTCTCAGTATATATTTAGCACTAAGCATGTAAACACTTGGTTCGTCAACCAACTGCCCGTAATAAACTCACAGTCAAACCACACAGGAGACCGACGCCGGTCCCTGTCCGCTTGGGTGTCGCTGACGCCGGCTGATCTCTGACCGACGTCAGTTGCTCTCTTGCCTTGTCCTGTCGACGTCGGTTGGCCTGACTGATGCCGATGTCTGTGACACTTAGCAACCCTTCTGCACCCTCCTCCATGTCTACATCAGTGAAGCTTTTAGCTCCACAACTTAACAATCTCCCACTTGGAGATAAACAGCTGCACTATACCTGTACCTATACTCCATCTAATTTGTTTCCTCATTTGTATTCCTCTTCAAGCTCCCACTTGAAGACTAACCACCACACATCTCATGGTGTACCTCCTGTCATCTGAGTACTCTGCCCATCCGAACCTACAAACACATGTAGTGAAGCCCTGACCCTGCATGTATACTTGCTGCTAGTCCCTCTCAAATCCCTGAGAACCCACTTCCCTGAATTGGCTCCTGACTCTCTGACAGCTCCCACTGCATGGGAATACTCAGGTCTATACTAGACCTTATGTGATTTCAGACACTGTACCTGTTCAGCCCTTAGTGTGCTCCAGCTCTGCATCTTGTGTAATGAACCTCACCAACACCTGATTCACATCAGCTCCCACTGAAGACAAAATCAACCTGTGATCTCCATGCCTCCCATGTCAAAGAATTTCGCTGCTCTAAACTCCTCCTAACATGCCAATGAACTAATCTTACCCTTAGCTCAGCAAAACCCTATATGTACAAACCCTGCTAGCAAATATACCATCCACATACAGTAACAGAATGATGTCGTGACTCATCATCCACCTGGTAAGACAAACCACAGTAGTTACCCTGACATTGACTAGAGTCATGCTCTATCCTCCACCTGTCAAAACTTGTACCACTGTCCTGCAGCTACCTCAAGACCATATGCCTGGTCTTTCGTCTCACGTATCCGTTCTCTCTATTCTTCAACTAAGGAATCCATTCGTCTCTATGCTTTCGCACCAGCTGGCAACCCTACCAAAACACCCATTTGGTTCTGCATCATATCCCTACCATGCTCCCACTTGTTTCTTGGATCCTTCCTGCTCTACAATCAGCAATGAGTATAAAGAAGAGGAACAATGAATTTGAGGGCCTACTTATGTCTTCAGTCCTTTGTATGGGTGTTTGAGACTCCTTGATAGCGTGCTGTCCACCCAAAATCCATTACAATGACCGACCTCGTTCACTCCACAGTCTACATCTGACCGATGTCGATTCCCATGCGTCTATCCCTGACTACCAACCTGTCAATGTTGGTGTCCCTATTGCCGACATCAGTCCTCCTGACTAACGTCTGTCTTACACATTGCTGACATCGGTCCTCTTGACCGACGTCGATCTTACCTTGCTCGACATCACCAGCTTTGGTCTGCACATGACCGACATTGGCACCTGTCTGTTCGACGCTGGTTCCTCCTGACCGATGTCGGTATCTATGTTTGCTTGTGAGTGATGACTTTTTACCTGTGAGCTCCTTTGAATCAATCTCCATGTCTAAACTGCTCTGCTCAGAAGTATCCAACACCATCCACTGGTTTCTGTCTGCCATCTCCTCCAAGAACACCAAGGCTTTCCAGTTCTTAAGCCTGTCAAATATATCTATCTTCTGCTTAAGAACCTACATCTCCTTTCTACTCATGTGACCAAGCCTACGAAGCCACGTCTCTGCAACAAAAGAAGAGTCAGTAATATAAACAAGTAGATAAAGAGTACCTATTTTCTTACCACCAGCTAATTCAAGTGTATCCGCTGTGAGAGTTCTTATGCATCTCTCATCACCCAATATTTTTGAAGAAATTAGCCATATCTCCAAACCTAGGACCTGCATGACCTTCATCAACACCTGTGTGTTGGCCGCCTGCAATTTCAGCTTCACTTCCCCTTTGCCAATTCTTTGGCAAGGCTCACCAGCTCTTCTACCTGGGACTGCATGGAAAGAGGCAACTGAATCTTTTATCCAAGATTCAACTTTATCCAAGAAACCTCCCAGAGCATCTTGTGCCACATCCCCTGCAACATCTGCGTCTTCAGTTTCTTCATGCTGATCTTCCACAGACCAATAATATTCTTTTACCCACTCTTTCTTTCCATGGGACCTTAAGTGACCATCTGTGCTTTTCAACTCCTCCATTCTTAGCTTACTTTCATCTGCCATTGCTCTGCTCCCACTCAATCAGAAACCCCTGAGAGTGACCTGTAACCAAACACAAAAACTTGCTTCCTACAACCTTAGCTCTGATACCACTTGTCAGGATGTGAAACACCAGAAGCATACAATTGATTACCAAACCAAGCAACTTAATATGCGGAATTAACCATAATCAACAAGTAACTAGAATTTAGAATAACACAGAATATGAGAGATAATACACAACTTGTATTAATAACTCTTACAGAAAAGAATACAATAAAGAAGATGCCACTTCTTCTCCACCACCTCTTCAAAGGTTTCCCACACCTCAAGTGAATAGTAATTCTCTCCTCAAAGCTCTCTCTACTAGGTCCCAACACCCAACTCAAACACAGAGTTGGCGTTCACCTCCAGTACTCCACGCACACCACAAGTGCTCCACGCACTCCACAAGTACTCAACGTACTTCACAAGTACTCAACATACTTCAAGTAGATCTCCCATGAACCTGCAACAACTTGCAATTCAATAGACCATACTTATGGAAGGAACTGCCTTGCCTTCCTCTTAGCTCTCCATGTACTCCACGTACATACCAATGAGTACACATTGTACTCCAAGTAGATCCTACCTAATCCTTCTCCCTGTTGTGTTGCTATCCTATCTGATCTCCAACCTACAGATCAATACTAGTTCTGCACACCTGTGAACCTTGACCTTGCACACACACACACACCTGCAGATCAACGATCTTACTTACCATGTAGATCTCCTATAAGGGCCATGCTTGCCTAATGACCAAGATCATACATACCTGAAGAATCCAGCTGACTCTCCAATCCAGCACCAACACACCTGGTACTGTAGCACTAGGAGGAACGCACCATTGCTCTACCTCTCTCTGAAGGAGCTATTTGCTCTCTTACTCCCTAGCACTACTTTACAATACAACCATGAGTCTATTATATAGATCTCATCCAAACAATAATTAGACACCTAGTACAATAATTAGATCTACAGCTCTCAGTCTATATTTAGCACTAAGCATGCAAACACTTGGTTCATCAACCAACTGCCTGTAATAAACTCGTAGTCGAACCACACAGGAGACCGACGCCGGTCCTTGTCTGCCTGGGGGTCGCTGATGCTGGCCAATCTCTGACCAACGTCAGTTGCTCTCCTGCCTTGTCCTGCTGATGTCGGTTGGCCTGACCGACGCTGGTGTCTGTGACACTCAGCAACCCTTCTGCACCCTCTTCCATGTCTGCATCAGTGAAGATTTTAGCTCCACAACTTAACATTTTTACTCAATAAAGTACTAAAAGGGTGAATAGGTTTCCATAAGACATAAAAGGCCTACTAAGGGCCGATTGAAAGATGTATCTGATTAAGGGTGATCTATGGATGTTATGGTCAACATATGAAGGTGGTATTGAGTTATGTCTTAGTGGGATAGAATCCTTAAGAGTTAAGGAAATTCTTATGGTTTACCAAGAAGGTGATGAACAAGTATACTCTATAAAGATCAATATTAAAGGTGATGGTTTCTAAAGTTAATATGAGAAGGATAGTGAACTGTGAATGTGCTAGGTGAATGGATTGAAGTACATAGTAGATTGAGGAATGTGTACATGAACTATAGGTCATATTTATGATGTTATAATAGTGTTCTTGCATGTTTGAAGATTGAATATGAGTGAATAAGTATAGATTGATCCAAAAGGGTGTTTTGGATGCATTACTTGTGTGTGAAGGATTTAAGATATGTGTCATACATTATTTCTCCATAAAATTGAAAGTCAATCAGAGTTGTGGAGATTTTTATATCATATATGTTGTGTTGGTTCTCAACATATAGGACAAGTTGATGCTTGTTCATGCTTAGGGGTGGGTGCTCCTTGTGAAGTGGGTGCTTCACAAAAGGTCTCTTATTTGTGATATCTTATAGGACTGTAGTCCATGTTTTTGTAGGCTTGAGAGTAGGTTTTATTATCCACGAGGGTTTCTCACAGAATTCATGTGCTATGTGTCATTGATCTTGCATAGCTCTCTTTATGAATAGTTTACATGCTTCATAAATGTTTTTTATTAAGTGCTTGAGAGTTTGAAGGTTTTGGAATTGGATTTGAATTGCTTGCATCATTGATTAACCCCTATCATTAATTGTACATCTAATAATTGGTATTCGAGCCATACCTTCTTTGAAAGTCAAAACACTTGAAGGTGATCCAAGGTATAATATGGCAAGTCAACACATGCAAGTTTCTCTATAAAGTAAGAACCATTGTTAAATGGGTCTAATTATGAGTTTTGGAGTACAAGGATGAGGACATACATCATATCTCTAGGATTTGATATTTTGAAATCTATTATGGATGGTTATAATATACCAACTACTCCTCCAACTAATACATCTAATAAGAAGTTGAGTGAGAACAATTCTAAATCCATGAATGTTATCATTTATGGCCTATTAGAGGTTAATTTGAATAAGGTGATTCATTTCAAGTCTTCCAAGGAAATTTGGGTCCAATTAAAAACTATCTATGAAGGGGATTCACAAGGTTAAGTTGGTTAAATTATAGACTTATTGAAGGTAATTCAAGGGCCTCAAAATGAAATAAGAAGATACTGTGACATCTTATCTTCTAAGATTTGATGAGGTAGTAAACATGATCATAGGTCTTGGAGAGGATACTGAAGAAGATATTGTAGTACAAAAGGTATTAAGGTCTCTCACCCTCAAATTTGATTCAAAACTATCTATTGTAAAATAAAGTCATGATCTCACTCAAATGAAGATGGATGAATTACATGGCATATTTGCTACCTATGAGATGAGAATCAATGAGGATAGACCTCCTAATAAGGAGGCAACCTTCAATGTGATCAAGGATATAAAAGCTAAGAACAACAAGTTAAGTCTTGAAGACTTTGATCTTAATAAAGATCAACTTAAAGCCATGATTGCAATTAAACTAAATTTAGGATCAAGAAAGTATGAATGAAAATTTTTAAATGTTTTTCATGTGGTAAAGTTGGTCATTTTATAGCTAAGTGTCCAGATAGAGGCAATCCTAAACATAAGGAATCTCATGATGATGAACACAAGAAATCTGAGGGTCCTAGCAAGTATAAAATGTTTTTTTAATATGAGAATGACAAGGATTCATAAAAAGGTAGTAAGAGTCTTTACCATGAAGAAGACAACAACTCATCTATTGAAGAAGAAGGAAACACATCAAACAATGATGATTCATATCATGATGAAGACAAGGAGACACTTTTCATGGCTCTTAGGGATGATGAAGGAGAATGTTTTTTAGGCAAAGATCTCTTTGGCGGAGATAACTCAAAGGAAGATGAGAAATTCACTATTGAAGACAAATATCTAAATAATGTGGAAGAGTTGAATCTTCTACAAGGCAAGAACAGAAAACAAGAATCCTTGAAGACCTATGAAAAGCGAATTGGGCTATTTGAAGAAAGGTTGAGCAATGAAGTGAAGGAGCATGATGATATCATTGAACATTTTGAAACTCAATTTTGTACCCTTGCTGAAGAGGTAAAGAGTAAGGATGAAGAATGTGTCAAATACAAATCATAGATAGAGTCTTTGTAGGAGAAACTAGATCAAGCTATGCAAATTTTTGAGACATATCATAAATTTGATAATAGTATAGTTGATCTTGATGACTTATTGAGTAGTCAAAAGGCCTCAAATGATAAGTTAAGCTTGGGGTTCCATGAAGATGCTCAAAAGGATTAGAAGATTGAGAAGACAATGATGATGGATTAAAATACTAATCATACTAAGGAGAATGCTATTAAAGAAAAAGAAAATGGAAATATGAACAAGAAGAATAAGACCTTAAAGGTCAATGATCAATCAAGGAATGATGGTGTTGGTAAGTTGAAAATTAATCCTATCAAACAACCAAATGATATGAGATATGCCAATTTTAATGGTCATTGTTACTCTTAAAATCAATTTGGTCATCGGTTAAGAGAGTGTAGAAGACCCTCAAGGAATGGATTTGCTTGGAACTATGATTTGAATCATCAATCAAGTAGTGTGAGTGAAGTTGAGTACTACATATATTATGACATAGGGCACATTGCAATATTTTGTCCTAATAAGGTAAGAAACATTGAGTTTTTATTAAGAATTATGGCTTGATACAAGTTTCAAGGGAGAGGTCACATAACAAGGTTATGTAAGAATGGTTAGCATTCTACTTCAAATAATGATTATCATAACATGAAGAAAAGGATCCATAACGAATGAAGACCCAAGGAGGTGAATGAGAAATAGGTTCAAAATGGACTATTTGTCATGACAGAACAAGGTACAAGTTCACTTGTCAAAGAACAAGCCTTATCCACCTAAATGGACAAGAAAAGAAAATCAAGATTTTGATTCAAAAGGAAAGAATGAAGCTAAGAACTCAATCAAAAGCCAAATTGATGATGAAGTAGTACTACAAGTTAAGTGAGAGCATGGAGATGTTGGAGTTTCCTAAATTTTGGGACATTTAGTCCCTCTATGATATATGCGTGTCTCTACCTATCCTTCTTAGGAGACATATTTTATTTTTTGGAAGCATTTTTGTATGATCTAAATGATGTACAAGATGCTAATCAGCACAAAGGTATGTAGAATTATTGGTTGGTATTTAAGATCAATGCCATTTTAATATAAAATTAATGATATTTTAATTTTAAGACTTGTGTTGATCATATAAGGTCATTGGTTAAGGGGGTGCAACATGTTCATGAGCTTGCTCCATAGGTTTGTCGTGAAAAGCTTCAAGAGTTATGTTCAGGGACATTAGTCCTAAATGCAAAATTTTAGTGAGTTTTTTATGCTTGGTTCAATAGGTCCAATCATGAATTATGAAGTTAAGGATGATATGGAGTATGAAAAGGATGTGTATAAATGTATTCCAAGTGGTCTCATGAGCTAGTTTGGTCAAAAGAGTCAGTTATGGCCATTTGTTCCATTTGACCATTTTGGTTAGTGTTCACTGCCTAATGTGTACTCTTCTTGAAAATTTGATGATTTTGAGGCTTAATAATCCAACCAAGGGTGGATGCCAATTGGTTTTGGTATGACCAAGTGTAAAATGTGTTGAGGAAATGTTAGAAGGCCTCAATGATCATTCTAAGGTGTTTTGGCATAGTGACTACTGAGAACACATGGTCTACATGAATAGTTTGACTAGTTCCATTTGTCAAATGAAGATTAGTGAGTGGTCAAGAATAATTTTAAGCATATAAATGTGTGTTGACATAATATAGGTTTTATCCAAGTGGTTTCATATTTTTAAGGTTTCTTAAAGACAAGATAAAGGTTTTTGGTGCCTCTCAGGTATCATAGTCTGTGCATAAGGGCTAGATGGCTAAAAACCATTTCATGATTCTATGGGTTCCCATAGGATTCAAACCTCAAAATTTGTTCAAAAAGTGTGCATTGATAACCTCCAAGTGTGAGATAAGTATTAGGAGCTGGTGTTGATTAAAAGGTGGTAAGTTGAATAGATTTATTTATGATGCCCTACTTTTTGCACCATGTGAGTTGGTGACCTTCCCAAGGGAATTAAGACCTTAAGTTTATCAATAAATTTAAATGGATAAAATGGTGATAAAAATGTTTTTTACATTCATATTTAGATGTATGGTTTTTCCTATGATTAAGGATTTGTGAAAATGTAGGGTTAATTGACAGGTTAGTTTGTGAAGGAGCTATGGTGTAAAGGAAGAGTTGGATGATAATTATTGGCATGTATTAGGAAGCATATGATTTTAATATATATATATATATATATATATATATATATATATATATATATATATATATATATATATGAAATTTAAATCCATGAAAGTGCATACATATAAATTTATGGGATTTAAAAGGTTTAGGTAGGGTTATTAGGCCTCTACGCAAGGCTAGTATGAAGAAATGAATTTTTTGGTCATTTTTATCCAATAGACCAAGGTATTATTGTTATTATATGAGTTTTTAAATATATTTAAACATATTTATTATTTTTTGTATGGATTGAAATATATGTTGATGATCATGGAGTTGGTTTATGAAAGAAAACTTGAAGAATAACTATGAGGTTTCATCACAGTTGGAGATGGTTTAAAGGTGCTCAAGGGGAGTCTAAGGATATGATACTTAAGGGTAGTCCCTCTCAATGATATTAAGGTCTGATAACTTCCATTTTTTGTATGTTTTGTGTTTCTTCTTCATATAACAGGGCATGGTCAAGATGGTGTGTTTTCAATGAGCAAAACTTTGAAGATCTGGTAAGAAATGGTATGCATAATGATAGGGGAAGTTTATATCATCTCTTAGAGGAGTTCACTTATTTATGTTTAATTTTAAAATATTTTAAAAAAATTCAAGTCCTTAGGATCAGCAGGTAAGCCCACTTTGTCATTATGTCAAAGGGGGAGAATGTGTTTGCAGAAGGAGTATGTACATAGTCTTGTGTTGGTGTTGACATTAATGACAAAGGGGGAGATTGTTGAGGTGTTTTAAGTGATGTCTAAAATATGTCCAAGATTTTACATGAGGTGTCAAAGAGTATTTATGAGGTGTATTTTATGTTAAAAGTTCAATGGCAAAGTGTGCCTTATTACTCATGAATGGAGCTTGCAGTATTTGCTTGGTTAGGCAGGTTGATGGATGATGTTGATCATGTTGCAAAGCCCCTATGGGGTGTAAAGAGTGCTTGGAGTGAATATATAAGTGTTAGGTTTCCATTTGGTTTATCCTTGTGGTCATTTAGGCCTAGTTGGCCTTTTGGAAAATCAGGTTGAGTGAGAAGATTGATGATGTCAACTTTCACACATGTGGAAGTGTCATAAGGAGTTGGTCACATAGATCTGATTGTTTTCATGCTAAGATCATATGGTCCAAGTTTCAAGTCATAAATATGTGTGTATAAAAATATATAAAGTTGAGGATTTGGCTTCTTAGGCATATTTCTCTATTTTACATAGCCAAATTTGCATTAAAAAGTAGCCATTGGAATTCAAATATTTTAATTTACAAAGAAACCAATCCTTATTGTTTCAGCTAGAACTTTTGATGGAGGATGAATTTTATCATGGTATAAAAATAAAAGTGGTACATAAATTCAATTAAAATCCATAAAAGATAATTTGGAGGTATGATTGATAGTATATTTTCATTTATTAGGGTCTAAAGTTGACTGAGGGTTTGACCTTCTTCTATAAATGACCCAAGAAGGATGTTTGATATTTTTTTATGGTGTTTGGATGTTTCAAGGTGAATTATATATTATAGAGTGTTTCATGCTCCATAAGGATCATCTATATAAATTTTTGAGGTTTGAATAATCTATCTTTAGTATAAAAAATTCCTTACAAGTTGACTTTTGATTCGTTCATGATGTTTTAGTGTACAAGGCAAATGTTTGATAGTTTTGCATATACAAAGGTGAGTAGGGATGAATGTAAGAACTTGAGGGTGTCCTAAGGGTTATGTGTGATGGAAATATATTCTTTTAAGGGGACTTGTGTTCCTAGTTTTGCTTATTAATGTACTAATAGGGTGAATAGGTCTCCATAAGACCTAAAAGTCTTACTAAGGCCTAATTGAAAGGAGTAGCTGCTTAAGGGTGATCTATGGATGATATGTTCAACATATTAAGGTGGTATTGAGATATGAATTAGTGGGATAGACTCATTAAGAGTTAAATAAATTATTATGGCTGACCAATAAGGTGATCAATAAGTATACTCTATAAAGAGCAAAATCAAAGGTGATGGTTTCTAGATTTAATATGTGAAGGATAGTGAAGAGTGAGTGTGCTTGGTGAATGTATTGAAGTGTAGAGTAGATTTAAGAATGTTTAAATGACCTACAAGTCATATTTTTAATTTTATAACAATGTTTTTATAGGTTTAAAGATAGAAGATGAGTGAATAAGTATAGAGTGATCCAAAAGGGTGTTTTGGATTCATTGATTGTGTGTGAAAGGTTTAGAGAGAATTAAGGATTGAATACAAGTGTTATAAATTATTTTTTCATCAGATCAAAAATCAATCAAAGTTATGGATCTATTGATATCATAGGTTTTATGTTGGTGCTCAACATCTAGGACAAGTTGGTGCTTATTAATGCTAAGAGGTGGGTGTTCTTTATGACTCTTGTTTATGATCTCTTATAGGACTATATTCCATGTGTTTGTATGCTTGAGAGTGTGTTTTATTCCCCATGATTTTTTCACACATAATTCATGTGTTATGTGTCACTGATCTTATATATATTTCTTTGTGAATGGTTTACATGCTTCATGAATGTTTTTTATTATGTGCTTGAGAGTTTAAAGAGTTTTGGAATTGGATTTGATTTACTTGCATCATTGATTCACCTCCCCCTCTTAGTGATTTTACAAATAACAATTGGTATTAGATCTATACCTTCTTTGCAATTTTAAAAAATTAAAGGTGGTCTAAGTTACAAAATGGCAAGTCAACACATGCAAGGTTTCCCTAAAAATCAAGAACCATTATTTAATGGGTCTAATTATGATTTTTGGAGTGTAAGGATGAGGACGTACATCATATCTCTAGGGTTTGATATTTGTAAATATATTATGGATGGTTATACTACACCAACTACTCCTCTAACTAATGAAATTGATAATAAGTTGCGTGAAAAAAAATCTAAAGCTATGAATTCTATCATTTGTGTCATATCAGAGGCTGAGTTCACCTAGGTGATTCATTGCAAGTATACCAAGGAAATTTGGGTCAAATTAAAAACTATCTATAAAGGGGATTCAAAGGTTAAGTTGGATAAATTATAGACTTACCAAAGGTAATTTAAGGGCCTCAAAATAAAGGAAGAAGATATTGTGGCATCTTATATTATAAGAGTTGATGAGGTAGTAAATATGATTAGAGGTCTTAGAGAGGAGATTGAAGAAGCTACTATAATACAAAAGGTATTTGGGTCTCTCACCCTCAAATTTGATTCAAAATTATCTACTATAGAAGAAAGTCATGATCTCACTTAGATGAAGATGGATGAATTGCATGGCATCCTTACTACCTTTGAGATGAGAATGAATTAAGATAGACCTCCTAAGAAGGAAGCAACCTTCAAGGTGATCAAGGAGACAAAGGCCAAGAAGAAAAATTTAAGTCTTGAAGACTTTGATCTTTATGAAGATCAACTTGAAGCCATGATTGCAAGGAAATTGAATGTAGGATCAAGTAAGTATGAAGGGAAGCTTCCTTTTAAATGTATTCATGTGGTAAGGTTGGTCATTTTTTAGCTATGTCCAGATGGAGGCAATTTTGAACACAAAGAAGATCATAAGGAATCTCATGAGGATGAGCATAGGAAATCTAAGGGTCCTAGCAAGTATAAAAAGTTTTTCAATAAGATAAATGGAAAGGAGTCATACAAAGGTAGTAAGATTATTTACCATGAAAAAGACAACTCATCTATTGAATAAGAAGGAAATACATTAGACAGTGATGAGTCATCTCATGATGAAGACAATGAGACACTATTCATGGCTCTTGGGGATGATGAAGGTGAATGCTCTTTAGGAAGAGATCTCTTTGGTGGAGATAGCTTAGAGGAAGAATATGAGAAAGTCACTCTTGAAGACAAATATCTAAATACCATGGAAGAGTTGAAGCTTCTACAAGGCAAGAAAAAAAACAAGCATCCTTGATCAAGACCTTTGAGGAGCAAATTGGGTTCTTTGAAGAAAGGTTGAGCAATGAAGTAAAGGAGCATGATGATATCATTGAACATCTTGAAATGCAAGTTTGTACCCTTGTTGAAGAGGTAAAGAGTAAAGATGAAGAATGTGTTAAATACAAATCAGAGATAGAGTCTTTGTAGGAGAAACTAGATCAACCTATGAGCAAGCTCGAGACATATCATAAATTTGATAAAAGTACAGTTGATTTTGATGACTTATTGAGTATTAAAAGGGCCTCCAATGAAAATTTACACCTGGGGTTCCATGAAGATGCTCAAAAGGATAAGAATATTGAGAATATAATGATGATGGATTAAAATACTAATCATGCTAAGGAGAATGTTATTAAAGACAAAGAAACTGTCAATATGAACAATAAGAATTAGACCTTAAAGGTCATTAATCAATCAAGGAATGATGGCATTGGTATGTTGAAAACTAATCCTATCAGACAACCAAATGCTATGAGATATGCCAATTTCAATGGTCATTATTACTCTTGTAATTAGTTTGGTCATAAGTCAAGATAGGGTAGAAGACCCTCAAGTAATGAATTTTCTTAGAACTATGATTTGAATCATCAATAAATTATTGTGAGTGAATTTGATTACTATAACTATTATGACTTAGGGCACATTGCAAGATTTTCTCCTAATAAGGTAATAAATAATGAGTTTTTCTTAAAAAGTATGGTTTACTATAAGTGTCAAGAGAGAGGTCATATAGCAAGCTTCTATAGGAATAGTCAACATTCTACTTCAAAGAATGATTATCATAACATGAAGAAAATGAGCCATAATTAGTAGAGACCCAAGGAGGTGAATGAGAAATAGGTTTAAAATGGAGTAATTTTCATGATGGAATAAGGTACAATTTCACTTGTCAAAGAACAAGACTTATTTGCCTAAATGGACAAGAAAATCAAGTAAGATTATAATTCAAAAGGAAAGAATGAAGCTAAAAACTCAATCAATGTTAAGAATTAAGTGAATATAAACCATATTTAATCCACCATTAAATCACATAACTAGATTTTAAATGTATGAAAATCATATTTTAATTATGCGAAAACAATTCCTTCAATCACAATTTATTAAAAAAGTATAAATGGAGAGAACAAAAATAACAATAAAACCATAACACATATATATTGTGGTTCACTCAATGTGGGCTAAATCCACCAAGAATGTCTGCAAATAAAATAGTAATCTGAAACAAGATTACAATGAACTCTCATAGAGAGATAAAAATCTCTTGTAGAAAATGCTACACAAAAAGATGCACTTTTACCTGCACCTGCACTGTACTGTATCTCATAATATGCTATACCACACATTGTAGATGAAAACTTCCACTTTTTAAAACACCTACACTTTAACTATCTCTCAAAAGCCACACTTGTAAATAAAAGTTATCAACAACCTCTAAAAGGGCACTCCACACCCTATATAAATAACAAATGATATAGAAATCCATCCCCTAAGGAGAAACTCACCATCCTCATTAAAGGATACATTATCCACCTAGGAAACATGCCATTCCCACCTAGCCATGCTTATCAATAAGCCCCACCAATAAAGAACACACCATTCTCCACCAAATGACACAACTTCCAATGCAAAGAGATAATAACCAACTCCAAGTAATGAGAAAGCACACCCCACTTGTTTAATATGTCATGGAAATTATTAAATAGAACATTTAATAATCTTCTCCCATAATGCATCATAAAAATTATTAAATAGATCATTTAATAATTCTACTCATATGGAAATTATTTAATAAATAATTAATTCCCTAGAAAATAATGAAATAAATCTCACTTCTAACAAGCATGGAATTCAAAATGAAAATTATTAAATATGCATTTAATAATATTCACCCACATGAGGAGTAAATGAAAAATGCACTCCCCACATACTTAGAGCTCTTTAAGCCCCTAAAATATACCAGCATGGTCATGTGATAGCCCCAAAGGGCTCCACACTCAACAATCTCCCACTTGGATACCTTTTCTCCTGAACAAAATATATCACTACTCTATGATCACTAAGACCAACTAAATCTGAACATAGTCTCAAATTATCCAATGTGACCACCTTGGTCATCATATCCATAGGATTTTGACTAGTATGAATTTTCTCCAGCTTCACCAAGTTCTCCTCCAAAGCTATCCTAATGAAGTGATAATGTAACTAAATATGTTTCATCATCGAGTGGAAATTGAAGTTCTTTACCAAACGAATAGAACTATGACTATCACTGTGTACTCTCCCAACTTCATGTTCATGCCCCAACTCTTAAAACAACTCCTATAACCAAAAAATATCCTTGTTAGCCTCTATGGCAACAACATACTCTATCTCTATGGTTGATAAAGCCACAACCTTCTATATCCTAAAAATCCAACTAACCATTGTATCTTCAATAGTAAATATATATCATGCCATACTCTTGCTATCAATATCCCCTACCATATTTGAGTCCACATAGCCACACAAAGTGGTATCTAATCCACCATAACATAATGCAATAGTAATGGTTCCTCTCAAATACTGAAGAATCCATTTCACTACCTATCAATGCTCATAATCAGGATCACTCATATACTTGCTCACATCTCCCATTGCTTGGGCAATATTTGGCCTAGTACAAACCATGGCATACATCAAGCTACCAACTATTGATGAGTAAGGTACCTTGGACATATTTAGCTTTTCAACCTCTATCTTGGGACACTGCTCCTTTGATAATTTAAAGTGTCTTACCAAAGGAGTACCAATAGATTTAGCATCCAACATGCTAAACCTTTCTAAGACTTTCTTCATATACTTTGATTGGGATAAAACTAGCTTGCTCTCCTTCCTATCATGAGTAATCCTCATACCAAGGATTTGCTTTACAACACCCAAATCCTTCATAGAAAAGGAGTCATTAAGTTATTTCTTAAGAATATGAATATGTTGTATGTTATTTCCTACAACTAACATGTCATCCACATACAAGCATAAAATAATAAAGGAACCATCATCAAAATGTTTGATGTACATGCGATGTTCAAAATTACACCTTTGATATTCTTTTTCCAACATAAAATAATCAAATTTCTTATACAATTGCCATGGAGCTTGTTTTAGGCCATACAAGCTCTTATTTAGTCTACACATATTTCTCATTCCCTTTGATCTCATATCCCTGTGGCTGCTTCATATAAAACTCTTCATCTAAATCACCATGAAGAAAAGTAGTTTTCACATCTAACTATTCTAAGTGAAAATCCTCAACTATAACTAAACCATGAACTATCCTAATAGAACTAATTTTTAAAATAGGAGAGAAAATCTCATCAAAATTGATACCTAATTTTTATGCAAACCCCTTGACCATCATCTTAGCCTTATACCTTTTTCTCCCTTGATCCTTTTATTTTATTTTGAAGATCCACCTATTTGGAAATACACTCTTTCCCTTGGGTAGCCTTACCAAATCCCATGTTTAGTTCTCCATGAGAGATTTATGCTTCTCATCCATGGCTTGTTCCCATTTCATCCTGACATCTACCTACATTGTTTTCTTATAACACTCTAGTTGTCCATTGCCAATGAGTAACAAATAATTCAAAGGAGAAAAACATTTAGGTGTTTTTCTTACCATAGAATATCTTATTACCATAGGATTTTGGGGTCCTTATGTATAATATTCCTCAATAGATTCATTAGATACTTTGCCATTTGCAATGTCATCCAATATTATGTACTCTTTTTATTCCTATTCCTATTCCTATTCTTGTAACTGATCCGTATACATGAATTTTTCATTAAAGACTACATCTCTAGACCAAAATATTTTCTTATGTTTAATTCTCAATTAAATGAAAACCAAAGTCATCCTCACCATATCCAACAAAGGTGCATTTCTCTAATTTAGCTTTTAACCTGATCTTATATTCTTTTTTGATGAGGGAAAAAGTCTCACATCCAAAGACTCTAAGAAAAGAATAATCAACATTCTTACCAAACCAAACTTGTTCAAGAATGCCTCCATCCAAATGCATAAAAGTTCCTCTATTAATTAAATATACTACCTTGTTAATTGCTTCTACCCAAAACTATAAAGGCAACCTTGCATATAACCTCATGCTCCTAGCACATTACATTATTGTTCTATTCATCCTTTCAAATACCCCATTCTATTTTAAAGTTCTTGGAACCATTCTTTGCCTATGGATTCCATTGTTTAAACAATAATCAAATAAAACATTACTACAATACTCACTTCCATTATTTAATCTGAGACATTTTAACTTGAGACCTATTTCATTCTCAATCAAGGCTTTCCACTTCTTAAAAGTGTCAAATACATAAAATTTATTTTTAATACAATAAACCCAAAGTTTCCTAGTTGTATAATCAATAAAAGTGATAATAATTAGAACCACCAATAGAAGATACCTGAACTAGTCTCTATATATATGAATGTGCCAGCTTTGACTTGTGCTCTTTATTTGTGGGTTCAACTTTTAGGAACTTAACCTGCTTATATTTCACATACACACAATTCTCACAAAATTCTAGATCTAGATCTTCCAATCTAGGAAGCTTATCTTTTAAGATCTCCAAGCCCTTATGTCTCATATGATCGAGCGTATAGTGCCACATAGTTACATCTCCATCTACAACAACTAAATCACAAGAATCAACACTACTAGTCAAATATAAAGTACCAACTTTATTACATACCTAAATCACAAGAGAACCCTTGATAAATCTCCAAAAATTTATAGTAAACATAACCAAACATCCTTCACTACCTAATTACCCCACTGAAACCAAATTTCATCTCAACATAGGCACATGTCTGACATCCTTAAGTAGCCACATGTTCCCATTATACATTTTTACTTGAATAGAACCTTTACCTACTATCTCACATAGTTCATCATCACTAAGATATACATGTTCTATATTCTCTTGAACATAATAAAAAAAATGATGCCTATGTGGGGTGGCATGAAAAGAAGCCCTTGAATCTAATACCCAAGACTTAGTAAAATTATCCAAAGAAAGAATTAAGGCATCCTTGCTTTACTTGATGTCACATTTACCTCATTAATTTCCTCCTTGTTGCCCTTCTTATCTCTAAGTGACCAACAATCCTTATTTGAGTGTCCACTCTTTCCACAATGCCAACATATCATCTTGGCTTTAGATCTTGATTTAGATCTACTTGTTGACTTTATATTATTGCCTTTAATTTTTTCCTTTTACCTCACTCTAGTATCAACAGACAAAGCACTACCTAAAGATGATTCACCAATGATTTCCTTCACATATCCTCACTGAGAATTACACCTACAACATCTTCAAAATTCAAGCTTCCCTTGGCAGGGACTGCATTACTCACAGCCATAACCAAACTATCCCAACTATCTGGCAAAGAACATAAAATTAGCAAAGCTCTAACTTCATCATCAAACTTAGTTCCAACTGAAGTCATCATACTTACAAATGTATTAAAATTTATTAAATGATTAGCAATAGAACCATTCTCAGACATTTTCATAGTAAACAATATTTTCATAAGAAATTTTTTATTAAACGCTGAGGGTTTCTAATATAACTTTCCAAATTTATCTATGAGATCCTTTGTAGATGTTTGATCTATAATGTTAAATGCAACAAAAGATGTAAGACATAATGGAATGGCTCCCAATGCCTTTCTATCAAGAAATGTCCAATCTACATCACTCATAGTTGTAGGTTGTCCTCCTTTCCCATCCAAGGGGAGTTGAAGTTTCTTCTGATCAAGTAATCTTCCATCTACATTTTCCACAAACCAAAATTTTTACCATCAAACTTCTCAAGTCTGAATTTGATTTCTTTTCCCATAGATCCCACTCAAGGTAATAACATTTCATGTGATTTACTACTTCATTTAAAACACCACCAAAGTTCTAATACCAGTTGTTAGGAATTAAGTGAATATAAACCAGATTTAATCCACCATAAAATTACATAATGAGATTTTAAATGTATGAAAATCATATTTAATTATGTGGAAATAATTTCTTAAATCATAGTTTAAATGAAATCATAAATAGAGAGAACAAAACCAATAATAAAACCATAACATAGATATACCATGGTTCACCCAATGTGGACTACATATATCAAGAAAGTCCTCAAATAAAATAATAATCTGAAACATGATTACAATGAACTCTCATAGAGATAGAAAAATCTCCTGTACAAAATGTTGCACTTCCACTTGCACCTGTATTGTACTGTATCTCACAAGATGTTATACCACACCCTATAAATAAACACCTACACTTTGTAAAACACTTGCACTTTGACTCTATCTCTCAAAATCCACACCTGTAAATAAAAACCATCAACAACCTCTAAAAGGTCACTCAACACCCTGCATAAATAAAAAATGATGTATAAATTCATTCCCCAAGGAGAAACTCACCATCCTCATCTAAGGAGACCTTATCCACATAGGAAACACATCATTCCCACCTAGCCATGCTTATCAACAAGCCCCAACAAAAAGTAACATGCCATTCTCCACTAAATGGAACAACTTCCAATGCAAAGAGATAATAACCAACTCCAAGTAATGAAAAATCCCACCCCACTTGCATAATACATCATGAAAATTATTAAATAGAACATTTAATAATCTTCTCCCATAATGCATCATAAAAATTATTAAATAGATCACTTAATAATTCTACTCATATGGAAATTATTTAATAAATAATTAATTCCCTAGAAAATAAAGAAATCAATATCACATCCAACAAGCATGGAAGTCAACATGAAAATTATGAAATATGCTTTTATTAATATTCACCCACATGAAGAGTAAATGAAAAATGCACTCCCCACATCATTGGAGCTCTCTAAGCACCCAAAATGTACCATTATGGTCATGTGATAGCCCCAAAGGGCTCCACACTCAAAAATCAAAGCCAAATTGATGATGAGGCAAGACTACAAGTCAAGAGAGAGCATGTAGATGTGGGAGCCTCATAAATTTTGGGAAATTTAGTCCCTCTATGATAAATGGGTGTCTCTACCAATGATTCTTAGGAGACATTTAATTTTTTGGAAGCAAGTTTGTATGATCTAAATGATTTATAAGATGCTAATCAATATAAAGGTATGTAGAATTGTTGATTAGTCTTTAAGACCAGTGCCATTTTAATAGAAAATTAATGATATTTTATTTTCAAGACTTGTGTTGATCATAGAAGGTCATTGGTTAAGGGGTGACAATATGTTCATGAGCTTGATTCATAGGTTTGTGGTGAAAAGCTTCAAGAGTTTTGTTCAAGGACATTAGTTCTAAATGTAATTTTTTAGTCAATTTTGTATGCTTGGTTCAATAGGTCAAATCATGAAGTATGAAGGCAAGGTTGATATGGAGTATGAAGAGGATGGGTACAAGTGTATCCCAAGTGGTTTCATGTGTTAGTTTGGTCAAATGAGTTAGTTATGGCCATTTGTTCCATTTGACCATTTTGGTCAGTGTTCACTGCCTAATGTGTACTCTTCTTACAAATTTGATGCTTTTGAGGCTTAAGAAGCCAACAAAGGGTGGATTATAGTTTTTTTTGGTATGACCATGTGTAAAGGGTATGTATGCATAGTTTGACTGGTTCCATTTGTCAAATGAAGATTGGCAAGTGGTCAAGATGAGTTTGAGGCATATAAAGTAGTGTTTAACTAATATAGGTTTTCTCCAAGTGGTTTTAGGTTTTTAAGGTTTCTTGAAGACAAGATAAAGATTTTTGATGTCTCTTAGGGATCACAGTCTGTGCATAAGGGCCAGATGGCTAAAATCCATTTCATGTTTCTATGGGTTCCCATAAGACTCAAACCTCAAAATTTTGTCTAGAAGTGTGTAGTCATGACATGTAAGAGTGAGATAAGTGTTTTGAAATCATTTGTAAGTGTATGGTTTGTCCTAAGATTGAATACTTGTGAAAATGTAGGGCTAATTAACAAGTCAATTTGTGAAGGAGCTATGGTGCAAAGGAAGAGTTGGATGATAATTATTAGCATGCATGAGAGGGCATATGCATTTATTATATATTTAAAATTTCAATCCATGAAAGTGTATAAATAGAAAGTTATGAGCTCTATAAGATTCAGGTATGGCTATTAGGCCTCTAGGCAAGGCTAGTATGAAAAAATGAACTTTTTGTCATTTTTCTCCAAAAGAACAAGGTATGATTGTTCTTATATGCATTTTTTAGTATATTTTGAACATCTTTGATGTCTTTATTATGGCTTGAAATATATGTTGATGATCATGGTGTTGGCTTATGAGAGAACACTTGAATAACTATGAGGTTTCATCATGGATGCAGATGGTTTGAAGGTGCTCAAGGGGTGTCTAAGGTCAGGACACTTTTGGGGAGTCCCTCTCAGTGTTCTTAAGGTGTGATCACTTCCATTTTTTGTATATTGTGTGTTTTTTCTTCATATAGTAGTGCATGGTCAAGATGGTGTGTTGTCAATGAGCAAAACTATGAAGATTTGGTAAGAAATGGTATGCATAGTGATATGGGGATTTTATATCATCTCTCATAGGAATTCAATTATTGATGTTGGATTTTAAAAAATTTGAAAAAATTTTAGGTCCTTAGGATCATTAGGTAATCCCACTTTGTCATTGTCTCAAAGGGGGAGAAAGTGTTTGCAAAAGGAGTATGCACATAGTCTTGTGTTGGTGTTGACATCAATGACAAAGGGGTAGATTGTTGAGGTGTTATCAATTATATCTCCAAGATATCCAAGATTGTCCATGACATGGAGAAGAGTATTCATTAGTTATCTTGTATGTTATAAGGTCAATGGAAAAGTGTGACTTATTACTCATGCATGGAGCTTGCAGTATTTGTTAAGTTGTGGAGCTAAAAGCTTCAACAGGATGAGCGAATGCAAGTTGCTGGAATTACACAATCATCGACGATGGTCAGGAATGGACCAGAGGTTGTCGATATTAGTTATGGATCAGCTAACGTCAGTCATGTACAGGTAGATAGGGATTGCCGCCAGTCACCTGTGCCTCTAGAAAGTCTATTTTTGTGGATGAACAGAATGTTTGCATGATAAGTTTAACTATTGGTATTGAGTCCGTGTCTCTATTTTAGGCATGACTGATTTGAACCTTTGATTAAGAGGTATATCTAACGGTGGAGAATGCATGCTCATGAATCCTAAATATTATATAATAGGGTTAGATCTTCATAGCTTGTAGACTTGAAGTAGTTGTAATTGAGAGAGATAACTCTTGAGGGAAAGAGATCTGTACATCTGAGAGGTGTGAGAAGAAAGTGTGATTTCTTCAATTGTATTTCCTTTTGGAAGAGTTTAATACAATTTTTTGGGTGGTTTCTTGTATCTCTTATTCTTTGCTATTTTTGATTTCTAGTTACTTATTATTCTGGTTTAATTTCGTGTTTAGTTGCTTACACAAAAGTAATCAAGTGTGTTAGTTGATCCCCAACAAGTGGTATCAGAGCTCAGGTTCACTAACAGGTGCTTTCAGATCTGTTTAGTGTGTGTTGATTACAGGTCACTCACAGGGGTTTTTGTTTGAGTGGGAGTATAACAATGGCAGAAGAAAGTAAACTAAGAATGGAGAAATTTAATGACAAGAATTATCAATTATGGAGGATGCAAATAGAAGATTATCTATATCAAAAAGATCTATACTTACCATCAGGTGGGGTTTCAAGTAAGCCCACAAATATGCAAGATGAAGAATGGAATGTTCTTGATAGAAAGGCTTTGGGATCTATAAGATTGAGTTTGGCATCTTCTGTGATTTCTAATTTATGACAAGCAAAAACAATGGTAGAGTTAATGGATACTTTAGCAAATTTATATGAAAAACCTTCAGCTCCAAATAAGGTATATCTTATGAAGTAGTTATTTAATTTGCAAATGCAAGAAGGTGGATCTATATCTAATCATCTAAATTAGTTAAATTTAGTTAAAATAGTTTTTGATGATGAAATTAAGGCTCTATTAATCTTATGCTCTTTACCTGAAAGTTGGCATAGCTTGGTAATGGCAGTTAGTAATACTGCATCTGCTTCAAATATCTTGAAAGTTGATGATGTTGTAGGTGTAATCTTAAATGAGAAAATTCACAAGAAAAGCATAGAGGAAACATCAGGTAATGCTTTAAGTTTTGAAAGTAGGGGAAGGCAAAAAGAGAAGAGCAAGCAAGGGAGATCAAGGTCTAAGTCAAAGATGAGAGGTAGATCCAAATCTAGATATGGAAGAAAGATAACCTGCTGGAATTGTGGAAAGATAGGGCATGCAAAGAAAGATTGTTGGTTGAAAGCTAAAGAAGAAAATCAGCAAGAAGGTAATAAGGAAGCAAATGTTGTAGGTATTGTTGCACAAGATGCTCTTATATTTTATTTGGATACTAAAATAGAATCTTGGGTTTTAGATTCTGGTGCCTCTTTCCATGCAACCCCAAATAGAGAATATTTCAATGATTATGTCCATGGAGATTTTGGAATAGTTTATTTAGGGGATGATGAGCCTTGTAAAATTGTTGGCAAAGGAAAAGTGTAGCTGAAACTGTAGAATGGAAACACATGGGTGTTGAAAGATGTCATGCATGTTCCCATCCTGAAGAGGAATCTAATTTCTGCAAGAAAGTTGGGGGATGAGGGTTATATAGTAACTCTCATAGCTAAATCTTAGAAGGTCTCCAAGGGTGCACTTGTATTAGCCAAAGGTAAGAGAGTAGGTACTCTCTATTTATGTAATTGTATTACTGATAATTCTCCTTCTGTATTATCTACTTCAGATGTAGATGCAAAGTTGTGGCACTGTAGGCTTGGCCACATGAGTGAGAAGGGAATGACTATTCTTAAGTCAAAAGGTAAGACTTCAGATTTGAAATGCATAGATCTAGATTTTTGTGAGCATTGTATTTTTGGGAAATAGAAGAGAGTGAGTTTTTTCAAGACTGGGTCAACAAAGAAGAAGCACAAATTGGAGCTTGTTCACATAGATGTGTGGGGACTAGCTCAGGTAGCTTCTATTGGAAGATCATGGTATTATGTTTCTTTCATTGATGATGCTACAAGAAAGGTATGGGTTTATTGTATAAGGAAGATATCTGATATTTTTGACACATTTAAGAAGTGTAAAGCTTTAGTTGAGAATGAAACAGGCATGAGATTGAAGTGCCTTAGATCTGACAATGGTGGTGAGTACTACAACTATAAGTTCAACAGTTATTGTTCTATGAATGGAATATGTAGGCAAAGGATGGGTCCAAAGACACCTTAGCAAAATTGAGTTACTGAAAGGATGAATAGAACAATATTAGAGCATGCATGGAGTATGAGGTTGCATGCTGGTTTGCCCTTACAATTTTGGGTAGAAGCTATAGATACTATAGTTTTCCTAATTAACAGAGGACCCTCTACTGCTCTGGATGGTGGGATTCCAGAAGAGGCTTAGACAGGTAAAAAGGTAGATCTTTCATTTCTCAGAGTTTTTGGTTCTAAAGCTTTTGTGCACGTTGATAAAGAAAATAGAAAGAAGCTAGATGCTAAATCTATGTGGTGCATTTTTATTGGTTATGGCTCTAGAGATTTCAGATTTTGGTTTTGGAATTTAGGGACTAACAAAATTATTAAAAGCCATTATGTTATTTTCAATGAGAAAGTGATGTACAGTGATCAGCTCAAGAAGCTGAATAATACTGAGTAGAGCAATGTTAATTTGGATGAGGAGATGATCTAAAATGAGCTCACAAGAAAGAATAATCACATACAGGAAAACATAGACACCGATGTTGATCATTCTAGAACCGATGTTGGTTAGACAAGAACTGATGTTAGCCATACAAGAACCGATGTCGGCCAGATAGAAATTGATGTTGGTTGGGTGAAATTGACGTTGATCAGGTATAGACTTGGAGATGACTGGGATCGGTCATTGATAGAGAATTTAGGTGGATAACAAGCTATGTTTGAGTCTCAGACGCCCATCAGGAGGTCAAAAAGGGTAAGTAAACCTCGAATTTGATATTCCCCTTCATTATTCTACTTGTTACTCATAGATAGTGGAGAACCAGAAAGCTTTGATGAGGCAATGTAGGTAGAATCCTGAAAATAGTGGGAGCTTGGCATGAATGAGGAAATTGATTACTTGAAAGAGAACCAAACGTAGGATTTGGTTGAGTTGCCAGCCAGAAAGAAAGCACTAAAAAATAGATGGGTTTTCAGATTAAAGGAAGGTGATAATGGATAGATGAGACATAAGGCCAGGTTGGTAGTAAAGGGATTTACACAAACACCACATATTGACTTTGGTGAAATTTTTTCTCTTGTAGTTAAAATGACTTCTATTCAGACTGTATTGTCTTTAGTTGCTATTGAGGATTTGCATCTTGAGCAGCTTGATGTTAAGACAGTGTTTCTTCATGGATATTTAGATGAAGAAATATATATGGAATAACCAAAAGGGTTTGAGGTTAAAGGTAAGGAGAAGCTTGTGTGCAAGTTGAAGAAAAGCTTATATGGTCTTAAGCAAGCTCCAAGACAATGGTATTTGAGATTTGATAGGTTTATGATAGAGCATGGATTTTGTAGATGTCAATCTGACCACTATGTTTATTTTAAGAGATTGGATAATGGTTGATATATTATCCTATTGTTGTATGTAGATGATATGCTTGTTGTAGGTTCACACATGTAGGATATTAATGAGCTTAAGGTAAAATTAGCTCACACATTTGCCATGAAGGATTTGGGAGCAACAAAGAAAATCCTTGGCATGAGTATTAAGAGAGACAGGAAAAATCACAGGTTGATTTTGTCTCAAGAGGATTATGTGAAAAAGGTGTTGGAGAGGTTCAATATGCAAGATGCAAAACTAGTAAGTACACCTATGGCTGGACACTTCAAATTGAGCAAAGAATAGCATCCTAATTCACATGATGAGGTAGATTACATGAGTAGAGTTCCATATGCTTCAGCAGTTGGGAGCTTAATGTATGCAATGATATGTACTAGGCTTGATATAGCCCAAGCAGTGAGAGTTGTCAGTAATTTTATGGCCAATCCAGGGAAGGAACATTGGAAAATAGTTTAGTGGATTCTTAGATATCTGAGAGGGACCAGCAGTAGGCATTTATGCTATGGAGGGTCAAATACTTCTCTACATGGATATGTAGATTTGGATATGGCAGGTGACTTGGATGGTAGGAGAAGCACCACAGGATATGTGTTCACTGTTGGTGAAACGACAGTTAGCTGGATTTCAAAGTTGTAGAAGGTTGTTACCTTGTCTACTATAGAGGCAGAATACATTGCAGTCACAGAGGCTAGCAAAGAGAGGATTTGGATGACTCGGTTCATGGAAGAGTTGGGAAAGGAGCAAGAGAGTTGTAGATTATACAATAATAGTCAAAGTACAATTCATTTGGCAAAGAATTGAGCCTTTCATTCAAGAACCAAACATATACAGCTTAGGTACCACTTCATTAGACAGGTATTGGAGGATGGTGAGTTGAAGCTGGAAAAGATCCATACAGATAAGAACCCTGTTGATATGTTAACAAAGTTGGTAACAAAGGAGAAGTTGAATCTTCATTCAACTTTTGTTGGTCTTTAAGATTGAGTTTGAAGATGGAGAAGCTAGAAGATGTTGTTGTATAGGTACAGGTGCAGCTGTTTATCTCCAAGTGGGAGATTGTTAAGTTATGGAGCTAAAAGCTTCAACAGGATGAGCGAATGTAAGTTGCTAGAATTACACAGTCACTGATGATGGTCAGGAATGGACCAGAGGCTGTCGATGTTAGTTATGGATCAGTTGATGTTGGTCATGTACAGGCAGACAGGGATCGATGTTGGTCACCTGTGCGTCTAAAAAGTCTATTTTTTTGGATGAACAAAATGTTTGCATGATAAGTTTAACTGTTGGTATTGAGTCTGCATCTCTATTTTAGGCAGGACTGATTTGAACCTTTGATTAAGAGGTATATCTAATGGTGGAGAATGCATGCTCATGAATCCTAAATATTATATAATAGGGTTAGATCTTCATAGCTTGTAAACTTGAAGTAGTTGTAATTGAGAGAGAGAACTCTTGAGGGAAAGAGATCTGTACATTTGAGAGGTGTGAGAAGAAAGTGTGATTT
Source organism: Torreya grandis (assembly GCA_037957365.1). Lineage (NCBI taxonomy): Eukaryota > Viridiplantae > Streptophyta > Pinopsida > Cupressales > Taxaceae > Torreya > Torreya grandis. Next base: position 676,268 of record JARHVA010001865.1, on the reverse strand, counting down.
CTTCAATTGTATTTTTTTTTGGAAGAGTTTAATACAAGTTTTCAGGTTGTTTCTTGTATCTCTTATTCTTTACTATTTTTGATTTCTAGTTACTTATTATTCTAGTTTAATTTCATGTTTAGTTGCTTACACAATAGTAATCAAGTGTGTTGGTTGATCCCCAATAGTATTTACTTAGTTAGGCAGGTTGATGGATGATGTTGATAATGTGATCATGTTGCAGAGGCTATATGGGGTGTCAAGAATGCTTGGAGTGAGTATAGAAGTGTTAGGTTTCCATTTGGTTCATCTTTGTGGTCATTTAGGCCTAGTTGGTCTTTTGGCAAATTTAACCAAGTGAGAATATTGATGATGTCAATATTCACACATGTGGAAGTGTCATTAAGAGTTGGTCACATGGATCTGATCAATTTTGTGCCCGAATCATATGGTCCAAGTTTTAGATCATAATTATGTGTTTATCAAAAGATATAATGTTGAACATTTGGCTTCTCGGGTATATTTTTTTGTTGGGGGATCAAGCCAACAATAGATTACAATTGTGAAAGCAATAAATGCAGAATTAAATTAGATCTACAAGTAATTAGAATGATAATAGCAAGAACAAGAGATACAAGAAACCACCCTGAAAACTTGTATTAACAAACTCTTTACAAAAGGAATACAATTGAAGAAACTTATTCAATAGATCTCTATTCTTGAAGAGCTCTCTCTCTCAAGAACAATCAACTCCAACAAGCCTGGATTGATTCAATTCTATATTGTTCTTCACAGATAATGTATGCTCCTTGGTGAAGCTTTTAGCTCCACACCCTAATAATCTCCCACTTGGAGATAAATAGTTGCACCAGTACCTGTACAGCAACATCTTCTAGCTCTTCCATCTTTAACTCAATCATGAAGACCAACAAAAGTTGAATGAAGATTCAACTTCTCCTTTGTAATTAGCTTGGCTAACATATCAGTAGGATTCCTATCTGTATGGATCTTCTCCAGCTTTAACTCACCATCTTCTAATACCTGTCGTATGAAGTGATACCTTAGCTGTATGTGCTTTGTTCTTGAATGAAAGGCTAAATTCTTAGCCAAATGGATTGCACTCTGACTGTCACTATACAATCTGCAACTCTCATGCTCCCTACCAAGCTCATCCATGAACCGTGTCATCCATATCATCTCTTTGCTAGCTTCTGTGGCTGCAATATACTCTGCTTCTGTAGTTGACAAGGCAACAACCTTCTGCAACTTAGATATTCAGCTAACCGCCGTTCCACCTATAGTGAAAACATAACCTGTAGTGTTCCTCTTGCCATCCAAATCACCTACCATATCTGAATCTACATAACCATGTAGAGAAGTATTTGAACCTCCATAGCACAAGTGCCTACTGCTGGTTCCTCTCAGATATCTAAGGATCCACTGAACTGCTTTCCAATGTTCCTTACCTGGATTGGTCATATACTTACTTACCACTCCCACTGCTTGGGCAATATCAGGTCTAGTACACACCATTGCATACATCAAACTCCCTACTGCAGAAGAATATGGAACCTTACTCATGTACTCTACCTCATCATATGAATTAGGACATTGTTCTTTACTTAACTTAAAATGTCCAGCCAAAGGTGTGCTTACTGGTTTAACATCTTGCATATTGAACCGTTTCAACACCTTGTCCACATAATCTTCTTGAGACAATATCAACCTATGATTTTTCCTGTCTCTCTTAATGCTCATGCCAAGGATTTTCTTTGCTGCTCCCAAATCCTTCATAGCACACGTTTGAGCTAATTTCATCTTAAGCTCTAAGATATCCTGCATGTGTGATCCTACAACCAGCATGTCATCTACATACAACAATAGAATAATATATCTACCATTATCAAATCTCTTGAAATACACACAATGGTCTAATTGACACCTACTGTAGCCATGCTCAATCATAAACCTGTCAAATTTTAAGTACCATTGCCTAGGAGCTTGCTTGAGGCCATACAAGCTTTTCTTCAATCTGCACACAAACTTCTCCTTACCCTTGATCTCAAATCCTTCTGGCTGTTCTATATAAATTTCCTCATCCAAATCTCCATGAAGAAACGCTGTCTTAACATCTAGCTACTCAAGATGCAAATCCTCAAAAGCAACCAAAGACAATACAACCCTTATTGAAGTCATTTTAACAACAAGAGAACAAATCTCACCAAAGTCGATGCCTGGCTTTTGTGCAAATCCTTTCACTACTAATCTGGCCTTATATCTCATCTGTCCATTCTCACCTTCCTTCAACTTGTAAGTTCATCTGTTCTTGAGTGTTCTCTTACCAGCTGGCAATTCAACCAAATCCCATGTTTGGTTCTCTCTTAAGGACTCCAACTCCTCAACCATGCCATGCTCCCACTCACTCTTGGACTCCACCTGTATTGCTTCTTCAAAACTCTCTGGTTCTCCACCATCAAATAACAATAAATAAAATAAAGAAGGAGAATATCTAATTGGAGGCTTACTCAACCTTTCTGACCTCCTGATGGGTGTCTGAGACTCATCCACAACACGCTGTCCACCCAAATTCTCTGATAGTGACCGACCTCGGTCACCTACAGACCTGTTACTGGCCGACGTCGGTTCTTCCTGACCGACCTCGGTACCTGTACGATCGACGTCAGTCTCTGTATTGCCGACGCCGGTTTCTGTTCTGTCGATGCCGGTTCCTAACCTGCCGACATCGATCTCTGTGTTTTCCTACAAGTGATTATTTCTTTTTCCCACGAGCTCATCTTGGACTTTCACCTCATCTAGTTCACCATTGCTCTGCTCAGATTGATTCAGCTTCTTTAGTTGATCACAATACATCACTCTTTCATTGAAAACAACATCACAGCTCCTGATTACCTTGTTAGTTTCTAGATTCCACAATCTGTAACCAAAATCATCTGAGTCGTAGCCAATAAACGTGCATCTCATAGACTTAGCATCAAGATTCTTTCTATTTTCCTTATCTATATGCACAAAGGCTTCACAACCAAAAACTTTGAGATATGAGAGATCAACCTTTTTACCTGTCCATGCCTCTTTTGGAATACCACCATCCAGAGCTGTAGAGGGTCCTCTGTTAATCAGGTATACTGCAGTGTCAACAACTTGTGCCCAAAACTGTAAGGGCAAACCAACATGCAATCTCATACATCTTGCATGCTCCATTATTGTCCTATTCATCCTTTCAGCAATTCTATTCTGCTGAGGTGTCCTTGGAACCATCCTTTGCCTATAGATTCCATGCATGTAACAATAATCTCTGAACTTATGACTGTAGAACTCACCGCCATTATCTGATCTCAGGCACTTTAATCTTTTACCTGTTTCATTCTCAACCATAGCTTTCTAATTCTTAAAAGTATCAAATACATCAAATTTTCTCCTAATACAATAGATCCATACCTTCCTTGTAGCATCATCTATGAAAGATACATAGTACTGTGATCCTCCAATGGAAGCAACCTGAGCCGGTCCCCACACGTCTGTGTGAACAAGCTCCAATTTGTGCCTCTTCTTAGTAGACCTAGTTTTGAGAAAACTAACCCTTTTCTATTTTCCAAATACACAGTGCTCACAAAACTCTAGATCTATGCCTTTTAAATCTGAAAACATACCTTTGGACTTAAGAATTGACATCCCCTTCTCACTCATGTGGCCAAGCCTTGAGTGCCACAATTTAGCATCCACATCTGAAGTAGATAATACAGAAAGAGATTTGTTAGTAGCACAATTACATAAATAGAGAGTACCTTCTCTCTTACCTCTGGCCATAACAAGTGCACCCTTGGTCACTTTCTAAGATTCTACTGTGAGAGTTACTGTACAACCCTCATCCCCTAACTTTCCTGCAGAAATCAAATTTCTCTTCAAGCTAGGAACATGCATCACATCTCTCAACACCCATGTGTTGCTATTCTGCATCTTCAGCTGCACTTTACCTTTACCAATTATTTTACAGGGCTCATCATCCCCTAGATACACTATTCCAAAATCTCCATGGATATAGTCACTGAAATATTCCCTGTTAGGGGTAGCATGAAAAGATACACCAGAATCTAATACCCAAGATTCTATATTATTATGCAGAGAGAAAATTAAAGCATCTTGTGCAATACCTGCAATCTTGGCTTCTTCCTTTCCTTCGTGTTGATTGTCCTCCTTAGGCTTTGACCAACAATCTCTGCTTATGTGCCCCATCTTTCCACAATTCCAGCATTGTGGCCTTCTGCCATTTCTGGATTTAGATCTGCCTTTCCCCTTTGATTTGGATCTTGACCTGCCTTTCTTGCTCTTCTCTTTCTGCCTTCCCCTGCTCTCAAAACTTAAAGCATTCCCGGGTGCCTCTTCTGTGCTTTTCCTGCATATTTCCTCATTCAAGATAACACTAACAACATCCTCTACTTTCAAAATATTTGATGCAGATGCAGTATTACTTACTGCCATTACTAAGCCATGCCAGCTTTTAGGCAAAGAACATAATATCAAAAGAGCTTTTATTTCATCATCAAACACTATATTCACTGAACTTAACTGATTCACAATACCATTGAAATCATTCAGATGAGTAGAAACAGATCCACCTTCATTCATATGCAAATTAAATAACTGCTTCATAAGATATACCTTATTAGAAGCTGAGGGTTTTTCATACAAATTTGCTAATGTAGTCATCAACTCTACCATAGACTTTGCCTGTGATAAATTGGATATCACAGTGGATGCTAGACTCAGTCTTATAGACCCCAGAGCCTTTCTGTCAAGAACTTCCCATTCTTCATCCTCCATGTCTTTGGGCTTCTTTGCAACACCTCCTAACGGTAAGTAGAGATCTTTCTGATACAGATAATCCTCTATCTACATTCTCCAATGTTGGTAATTTTTGCCATTGAACTTTTCCATTCTCAATTTACTTTCATCTGCCATTGCTTCTCCCACTCAAATAGAAATCCCTGCAGAAACCCCTGTGAGAACCTATAATCAATACACACTACATAGATCTGAACCACCTGTTAGTGAACCTGAGCTTTGATACCAATTGTTGGATATCAAGCTCTGAACCTGCAACCAAGGCTCTGATACCACTTGTTGGGGGATCAAGCCAACAATAGATTATAATTGTGAAAGCAATAAACGTGGAATTAAATCAGATTGACAAGTAATTAGAATGATAATAGCAAGAACAAGAGATACAAGAAACCACCCTGAAAACTTGTATTAACAAACTCTTTACAAAAGGAATACAATTGAAGAAACTTGTTTCTTCCACACCTCTCCTAGATGTATAGATCTCTCAATAGATCTCTATTCCTCAAGATTTTTAATTTTCCATACTTAGCCAAATTTGCATTAAAAAGTGATTGTTGGAATTCAAATATTTTAATTTACAAAGAAAAACTAGTCCTCATTATTTTAGCTATAAATTTTGATGGAGGATGAATTTGATTGTGGTATAAAAATAGAAGTGGTAGATAACTTCAAGGAAAATCTAAGAAAGATAATTTTGAGGTATGATTGATAGTAAATTTGCATTTATTATTATCCAAAGTTGACTGAGGGTTTGACATTCTTTTGTAAATAACTTGGGAAGGATGTTTCAATTTTTTTTTATGGTGTTTAGATGTTTCAAGGTGAATTATATATTATATAGTATTGTAGAATCCATGATGATCATCTGTATAGATTTTGGAGGTTTAACCAATCCATCTTCAGTATAAACAATTGCTTACAAGTTGACTTTTGATTCATTCATGATGTTTTAGTGTACAAGGCAACTATTTAATAGTTTAGCATATGCAGAGGTGAGTAGGGATGAATGTAAGCACTTGAGTGTGTCTTAGGGTCATGTTTCATGGACATAGATTCTTTGAAGGGGACTTGTGTTCTTAGTTTTGCTTAGTAATGTACTAAAAGGGTGAATAAGTTTCCATAAGAGATAAAAGACCTACTACGGCCTAATTAAAAGGAATAACGGCTTAAGGGTGATCTATGGATGCTATGGTAAACATATAAAGGTGGTATTTAGCTGTCTTATTGGGATAGATTCCTTAAGAGTTAAGGATAGTCTTATGGCTGAACAATAAGGTGATCAACAAGTATACTCTATAAAGAGCAAAATCAAAGGTGATGGTTTCAAGATTTGATATGTGAAGGATAGTGAAGTGTGAGTGTGTTTGGTGAATGGATTGAAGTGTATAGTAGATTTAGGAATGTATACATGACATATAGATCATATTTTTGATGTTATAACAGTGTTCTTGTAGGTTAAAAGATATAAGATGAGCGAGGAAGTATAAAGTGATCCAAAAGGGTGTTTTAGATGCATTGCTTATGTGTGAAAGGTTGAGAGAGAGTGAATAATTTATCATTGATGTTATACATTATTTCTCCATCAGATTCAAAATCAATCAAAGTTATGGATCTATTGATATAAGAGGTGTTGTGTTGGTACTCAACATCTAGGACAAGTTGGTGCTTGTTAATGCTGAGAGGTGGGTGTTCCTTGTGAAGTGAGTGCTTCATTAAAGGTCTCTTATTTGTGATCTATTACAGGACTGTAGTCCATGTGTTTTCTATCTTGATAGTGGGTTTTATTCCTTATGAGGGTTTCCCACATAATTCATGTGTTATGTGTCATTGATCTTGCATAGATTTCTTTGTCAATGGTTTACATGCTTCATGAATGTTTTTTATTATGTGCTTGAGAGTTTAAAGGTTTTTGGAATTGGATTTGAATTGCTTGCATCATTGATTCACCCCCCTCTCAGTGATTGTACCTATAAAATTTGGTATCAGATCCATACCTCCTTTGCAATTTTAACCACTTGAAGGTGATCCAAGGTATAATATGGCAAGTGAACACATGCAAGGTTTCTCTACAAAGCAAGCACCATTGTTTAGTGGGTCTAATTATGATTTTTGGATAGTTGGAAGTCTACTATGGATGGTTATACTACACTAAATACTCCTCCAACTAATGCAGTTGATAAGAAGTTGAGTGAAAACAATTCTAAAGTTATGAATGCTATCATTTTTGGCATACTAAAAGATGAGTTAACTAAGGTGATTTATTACAAGTCTGCCAAGGAAATTTGGGTCAAATTATAAACTATCTATGAAGGGGATTCAAAGGTTAAGTTGGATAAATTATATACTTAATAAAGGCAATTTGAGGGCCTCAAAATGAAGGAAGAAGACACTATGGCATCCTATCTTCTAAGAGTTGATAAGGTAGTAAACATGATCAAAGGTCTTAGAGAGGAGATTGAAGAAGATACTACATTACAAAAGGTATTAAGGTCTCTCACCTTTAAATTTGATTTATAAGTATATACTATAGAATAAAGTTATGATCTTACTCAGATGAAGATGGATGAACTGCATGGCATCCTTACTACCTATGAGATGAGAATCAATGAGGATAGACCTCCTAAGAAGGAAGCAACCTTCAAGGTGATTAAGGAGACAAAATCTAAAAGAAAAAGTGAAGTCTTGAAGACTTTGATCTTAATGAAGATCAAATTGAAGCCATGATTGCAAGGAAATTGAATGTAGGATCAGGTAAGTATGAAGAGATGCTTCCTTTTAAATGTATTTCATGTGGTAAAGTTAGTCATTTTGCATCTAAGTGTCCAGATAGAGGCAAGTCTAAACACAAGGAAGATCATAAGGAATCTCATGAGGATAAGCATAAGAAATATAAGGGTCCTAACAAGTACAAAAAGTTTTTTAATAGTAGAAATGGTAAGGAGTCATACAAAGGTAGTAAGAGTCTTTACCATGAAGAAGATAATAACTCATCTATTGAGGAAGAAGGAAACACATCAGATAGTAATGAGTCATCTCATGAGGAAGATAAGGAGACACTATTCATGGCTCTTGGGGATGATGAAGGTGAATTTTATTTAAGCATAGATCTCTTTGGTGGAGAAAGCTCATAGGAAGAAAATGAGCAAGTCACTTTTAAAGATAAATATCTGAATACCATGGAAGAGTTGAAGTTTATATAAGGAAAGAACAAAAAACAAGCATCATTGATCAAGACCTATGAGGAACAAATTGGGTTCTCTGAAGAAAGGTTGAGTAATGAAGTCAAGGAGTATGATGATATCACTGAACATATTGAAACTCAGGTTTGTACCCTTGTTGAAGAGGTAAAGAGTAAGGATGAAGAATGTGTCAAATACAAATCAGAGATAGAGTCTTTGTAGGAGAAACTAGATCAAACTATGAACAAGCTTGAGACATCATAAATTTGATAAAGTATAGTATATATTAATGACTCATTGAGCAGTCAAAAGGCCTCAAATGACAAGTTAGGCCTAGGGTTCCATGAAGATGTTGAGAAGGATAATAATATTGAGAAGAAAATTATGATGGATTAAAAGATTAATAATGCTAAGGAGAATGCTATTAAATACAAAGAAAATGTCAATATGAACAAGAAGAATCAGACCTTAAAGGTTAATGATCAATCAAAGAATGATGGTGCTGGCAGGTTGGAAACTAATCCTATTAGACAACCAAATACTATGAGGTATGTCAATTTTAATGGTCATTGTTACTCTTGCAATCAGTTTGGTCATAGATAAAAAAAGTGTAGAAGACCCTCAAGTAGTGAATTTTCTTTAAACTATGATTTGAATCATCAATCAAGTAGTGTGAGTAAAGTTGAGTACTATAGCTATTATGACATAGGGCACATTGTAATATTTTTTCCTAATAAGGTAAAAAGTAATGAGTTTTTCTTAAGAAGTATGGTTTGTTACAAGTGTCAAGAAAGAGGTCACATAGCAAGGTTCTATAGGAATAGTCAACATTCTACTTCAAAAAAGGAGCCAAAAAGAATGGAAACCTAAGGAGGTGAATGAGAAATAGGCTCAAAATGGACTATTTGTCATGATATAATAAGGTACAAGTTCACTTGTCAAATAACAAACCTTATATGCCTAGACCAATTTCTAAATTGTAGAGGGTACGTGTAAAACTATTTATCCCTAGCTATTAAATACCAGAGAAAATATTGGGAAAAAGTACATTTCCCACTTTAAAGACTATATGATTAGATTGTGCTTAGACATAGGGGTCATGAGTAGATGCGGGAAAGATATATCCCAATGATGATAAGCCACATGCCAGAAAATGAAAAATTTAGATTATCTAATTTGTGATAAAGATTTATAAAATTGATATTTTTAAGCATAGATAAGGAGATATAACACTTTGATTAAATTACAATATAAAAATATGGATGAAATGGATGATGGGAAAGGTGTTGGCCAAGCTGACCCTAGAGACTTTGTGTCTCTAAGCACTGCCTACATAACCCATGTAGACAATGTCCATGTGTGCATATCAGACCATATGTAGTTCTACCAATACGGGAAGAGAAGTGATGATGTAATGTAATATTGATCCATGGATTATAGACTTAAGTTAATTATTGCACATTATGATTGGATGATGGAGAAATGATGAAAAATGTGATTTTATCGATCCTAATCGACATGTGCGAGAGATTGAATGGAAAGATTAGGAAATGATGGTGGATGATTAATATGCAAACATTAAAAAATACATGAAGCAATCAAATGGGTTGATGATGATGGATCAAATGATTCGACAACATGGATGAGATAAGGATGAATGAAAGAGAGAGATGATACACAGATGCATCAACTTGAAAATGTGAGATGGTTTGATCGCTACCTTATGTTTATTTTATTCTTTGCATTGGATTTATGATGATAATTCTAACCAAGTAAGAGTTGAGCAATATTATTTTTGATATTTCATATGGAAATATGCACCAATGGTATAAAAAAACCATGATGACTACCATGTAATATGCGTAAGGACTAATAGATTCACAAGGACAAAACTTAGTGCATCATGATATGAAAGATCATAATAACACCATTATTAATATGCATAGTGATCTAGACACAAGAAATAATAATAAATATAAGATAAAAGAGATGTTTGTAAGAATGAAAATGATGTAAAAGTAAACACAAAAGTAAACAAATATTGTAGAATCAAGCAAACATACATGATGTAAAAGAAAGTAAATGGCTATACATAAAAGTGATCAAATGACTTAAAAAAGTAAACAAATGACTTTTTAGATGTCCTTGGCTAGCGTAGAACCCTTGGCATATGCAATTTTTGACAATTTTGAAATGTTTGATGAGTAATTCGTATAAGGTATGACTAGTGTACATAACTAAGGACAAGGGATTTTTGGATTGTTTCTTGGATTTTGTTTTTGGATTTGGCATTTTATATTTTGTATCATTTTTCTAATGTTTTTGGATTTTTTTTGGAGCTTGGAATTATTTTTTTGTACTTTGTTGGAATTCATAATGTTTTTTTATTTTTGTTGGAGTTTACAAGTCTATATACAAGGAATACCAACAAAGGGAAAACTAGATTCTAGCAGTGAAGAGTGAGTGGTAGGGGATGGAAAGAATACATTATATATGGAGTATGGATAAATAGGAATGGATTGGAATTAAGATGATAACTCTTGGGAACACATGAGGTGAGAACCAAGTGTCTAGTCATTAAAATATCATTATAAGGATACACCAAGATGTTTCTAAGAACATGTATAAAGACGTTTCCACTTCCTTATCAAGGTAAAAATGGGAAGACAGATGGTTTTATGATGGCAAGGATTGAATGGGTTTTGATATGTTTGGGATTAATTGGATAAGGATGAGTTTTCATAGGTAAGGGTATTCAAGGATGGTAAATGATGGTATTCAAGGAGGGGGTTAAAAGAATTTATAGGATGGGTAAGGATGGTGGGATGATTTAGAATACATAGGATTGGAATGGATGAGCTTGCCCTCAAGTGTAGGGTATTTATAAATAATGGATTATTTTATGCATGATGCCAAAAATTGGTTCTCATCATGGTAATTTCCCTAGGTACCATAAAAATAGTTTTCACATTTAGATGAATTTATTTCTCTCTTTTTGATTTTTTTCCTTTTTTTGACATCTCAATTACAAAAATGTTCGAGATTCATGATGCTTATCACTATTGATATTTTAGGTATGCACTCCATAGATGTATTTAGTAACTTCATTGATTTCTAAGATGGCTTATTCCAAATTTACCAGGATATAGTTATAGCCCCTGTGATAAAGGGTGTTGCCAGATAGGGTAAAGTGGAAAGTATGCTAGATGAAGGATGTGTGTTGAGGGCATAAAGGATTTGAAGGGATGGAATTATAGTGGGGATGAGTATATGGGTTATGATGTAAAGGGTAAATGGGACCAATAATCTCACATTCAACAAGACTAGGAGTAATTACAAGTTGGATGAATTGAGCATTTAATGCTTCTTCAATGATATCTTGAACTTGTGATGGGGATCTATCCTAAAAATGTGTAATGCAGAGGACATATTAATATTCTTATCCATTGGTGCCTTAGAAAGGTTTTCATCAAGGTATTTTTCTTGATTATTTTTATTAGGATTACCTAATAGTGCCTCAAAGAAGTTTTCACTATGGGGTGTGGATTTTATATTTGGATTGCAAGATTTATTTTGATTAAGGTACACTTTTTATTCTTCAGAATATGTAGGTATTTCTTGATACTCTTATGGAAGTAAATCAACTAGGAACTCTATAATTATGTTATTATCATGGAAGGAAGTTAACTATAAGTAAGATCGATGGTCCTAATAAAAAGGTGTAAGATACTGGCTTGAAATATGGAAGGTAAGAATGGTGATGTTTATGAAAGGAGTGATGGCAGCAAAGTCCTCATAGAGACTATGAATAGATCATATTTCAATTATCGATGAAGTTACCTTATAAACCACAAAATTACCACTAACATCTTTACATTGAATTTTAAATTATTTGTAGTTATGCGATCTAACATTCACTTCAAAATGGATGGGTTTGATAATTCCTTTCTCATGGATGGCCTTATCTATAAGTACCTCTATCACTTGGGGTGCATGTTATGGGGTGATGGTATATTCAATAGATGATAAGTATTTGGGTGTTTGGATAATGGGTAATAGGCTATGTTGGTTGAAGGAGGTTTTGTCTAAGATGGGATCTTGGTCAAAAATGGGATCTTTTTGATCAACTATGGGATCTTGATCAAAGATCCATTTTTGGTTGAAAATAAGCCATTCAATAAAGATGGACTCTTAATCAAAAATTAATGCTAAGCCATGGTTTTTAAAGGCAGGTTGATTGGTTATAGATTGGCTGAAAATGGATGTGTCAAAAATGGGATCTTGAGAAATAGATGGAAGATTATGACCTTGACTTGGAAGTGGTGTGGCTTGATTAGGCTTAGTAAATACATCTTGGCATATCCTCAAGCTATGATTTTTGGATGTGGATACACTTGGTTCTACCTTTATGTACCCTTTGTCAATCAGATCTTGGATATAATGCTTTAGTCTCATACAATGGTTTATGGAATGGCCTTCAATTTTATGATAATAACAATATTAATTAGGTCTATACCACTTAGGTTTTGGGACATTTGGCTCAAAGTATTTGGTGTTTGGAAATGTGACTAGGTTTACAATGACCAATTTTTGATAGAATAGATCATAAGGTTCCCCTAAAGGAGTGAATTTTTACTTAATATACACAGTACTATTTTTTGATAGGCTGGGAGTGTTGTAACTATTGTAACTCTAGGGATGGAGTGACACTAGATGATAAAAGTGATAAATTTTGATTCCCTTTGCTAGTTTGATAGGGGATGTTAGAATCAAGGCTATAACTAGTGGAGGGGAGACTTGGTTTATTTTGTAAAATAGGCTCACTAGTGGTAAGGTGATGTTGATATGGAATGTTGTGGAATTCCCTAGCTAGAGAGGTAGCTTGACCTTGGGAGGATGAATTTGTGAAGGTTGATGGACTTGAATATACTGGGTTTGTGAACAACTATGAATTTTATGTAGTTTGGTTCAATCTTGGGAATGGGTTAGATGCAAAATCAAATGATTGATTTTGATGACTATAAAAAGGTTGGTTTTGAAGGGTGTAGGAGTTGAATGTTTGATTTATATGGAACATGGTTTGATTTATGAATGGATTTTGGTTTAAATATATATTTGAAAGTGGTGGTGAAGTTGAATCAAAAGTTTGATTTACATTGGTATTAAGGTTGGAACTATATGTATTGGTGAAGAAGTTTGGGTTTGAGTTTTGGGGTGAACTAGATGCAAAATCAAATGATTGATTTTGATTACTATAGAAAGGCTGATTTGGAAAAATTGAATGACCATTAAAGTTTGGATTTGATTGATGGATGGATGAGGATGAATACATATTCAAACTCGGATTTGGATTTGTTGGATGATTGGTTTGATATTGATTCAAATATGGATTTGAACCAAAGTTGGTTGGATTGAAACCTGGGTTATAATAAAGATTATTGGGATTGTGATTAGGGACAAGATTGGTCAAGGGGTTGTTCCACATAGCCATGCTTCTTTCAATAGATGACACTACTAAGGAAATACTTGACTCAATACTGAAAAAGACTTGAAATTAGACTCTAGTAAAGTACCAAATTGACTAAAAGTTTGATTGCTAACTAAATGCTTTTAGGGTTTTTAAAGAGAAAGTTATGATTTTTAGGATAACATTTAAACTCAAAAGAATTTATATACAAATAAGAATTTTACAAGACATGGTAATCACAAGGAAACAACAAATAATTTATATTCTAAATAAATAAGAAATTGCACAAAAAGGGTGAAAATTAGGTAGAAGGGTTTTGAATAACTTTTGAGCTCTCCATAGTCACTTACTTATTTGTGCTCTCAACTACAACCTAATGTTTTAAGGAGATAACCATAGAGGATCCTACCATGCCCATGGTCCACTGAGTCTAGTTTTGAGGGTGTGGGGAAAGTAACTTCTCAGTGTTAACCGATGCATCAAAGTTAAATGACAAAGATATAATCTAAAGATTAATGCATACATGAGCTTATCTAGGGGGAATAAAACTATGGAAGAGATTGATATGTGGACACACGTTATTGATTCTTGTCCCAAAGTGCCTAGCATAGTCATAAAGGTCTCATTGTGTTGACAATGGACAATATCATATCTCAAGTCAACTATTGAAACATTGAGTATTGTAGCATAAAATCCCCTCACATCATGATGTGCTTAAAACACACAACCATTTAGGCAATTAAAATAACTAGGTCTTGATTTATACACCCCACTAAAAATGAGGTTTGGCCTATTGCATGGTGGTGAAATCTATGGTCAATAAAGACCTTAATAAAATAAAAATAAAGAGTTAATACTTGTTTTTGATTTCTAGGTATTGTCACCAATGTGATGTCAAGGAAAGAGCATACACAAGATCAACTAGGGTAACAACTAAGTTACAAGATTGCTTTTGATTTTTAGGTATTGTCACTAGCATGATGCCAAGGAAAGAGCATACAAACCTTTGCAACCAAATAAGAAGAAAAAAATAAAATAGATTTACTACATATAAAATAAAGTGTGTTTTATTTACTAGGAATGCAAAAGACTAAACATAAAAGATGTTAGTGAAAATAAATGAAATAAAGTTGGTTGGATTTTTTGATTTTTTACAATTTTTTTTACCAGCATTTTACAAACAAGGTGTTAGTTTATTTTGCTTGGGCTGAGGAATAAGATAACCTAAAAAAATAAATAAAAAACTATATAAAACATTAAAAAAAAAAGATTATGTGACAAAATCATTATTACACATTTAAGTCAAAAAAGTGAAATTACAAAATGATCACGCAAAAAAAGATAAAAAATAGAAAAGGCTTACAAAAATAATATCACTGTTATGCTCAATGAAATCATTGCATAGAACAATACAATTACTTTTGTATGAAAATGCTATAGAGAAAGATGAAATCACTACACCAAATGACAAAATCACTATATAAAAACATGAAATCACTGCATCAAATAATTTTTTTATTGAGTTATGATGAAATCGCTATAAGGTATGATGATATTGCTATTCTCTAACAAAATCATTGTTTTGATACAAAATCATTGTTAACCTGAAAAACATTAAAAAAGCATAAAAATGTAGAAAAAGTGACAAAAATGTTATTCAATCTAATAAAATCATTGAAATGTGCTCTAAAATCATTGTTACATATAAAAATGTACAACCAAACATGAAATCCTAGACAACATGTAGTCTGTACTAGCTCAAAAAACACATGAATTAAACACAAGAGATAGATAAAAAACAACAAAAACCAAGAAAGCAATATTATCTAAGAGCACAAAGAAAACAAGAAGATTAAAAAGACATGGGTAGGTCCGATTGAGCATGCCAAAAATGTATGAATTAAAAAGTGTAAAGATAAAAAACAATTCTATTCTAAGCTAAATTCTACCAGAGTTAGAGTAACAAATGCAAGAAACAACAATAAAATACCTTCACAGTTTAGTCAATAGAATCCTTCATTGTGATTCAGATTTGCTCTATTAAAATGTGGTGCTCACTCCTCTAATGCAAAGGTGAAATGGGCAGCATTTGGATGCAAAAGATTGACTTTGATTCACTTTAAATTCAAGATTTGATTATGATTTGATATATTCTTATTGTGATTTCTTGAGATTTATGATTGATTGTAATATTTGTGTTTTTTTACTGAGAATTTGCAAACTTATTTTTAGAAGCTTGGATTATGATCTGATGGTGGAGGATCAATTGGACTTTTTCAAGGTTCCAAATGATCAACGATTGAAGATGAGTCATCATCCATGAAGATGGAGACTAATTCAACCAGGCGAGGAAAAGGAGGGCTTGGTTAGCAGACATAGTCAAAATGGATTGACAAATTAGTGGAGTCATAGGAAGTGGAGGTTTTCATGGATTTGGTTGGGATAAGGGAGAGAAAAGTGGGATAAGTTTGAATTAGTAAGTTAATAAATTAAATAATTAAAAATAAAGAATAAAAGGTGCACAATTGACTTTTTATAAAGTATTTGAATAAATCAATTAATTAATTTTAAGAAGAAATATTAATTATTAATTTAAATAAGAATGATTAAAATATTTAGGAAGAATGATTAAATAAACTAAGGTGCATTTCAACACTAAATCAAATTTAAGTTTCTACAGGACTATTTGTCATGATAAAACAAGGTACAAGTTACCTATCAAAGAACATGCCTTATCTACCTAAAATAGACAAGAAAATCAAGCAAGATTCTGATTCAAAAAGAAAGAATGAAGGTAAGAACTCAATCAAAGCCAAATTGATGATGAGGCAAGACTGCAAGTCAAGTGAGAGTATGGAGATGTGGGAGCCTCCTAAATTTTGGGACATTTAGTCCCTTTATGATAGATGGGTGTCTTTACCTATGATTCTTAGGAGGCATATTTTATTTTTTGGAAGCAAATTTGTATGATCTAAATGACGTACAAGATGCCAATCAGTACAAAGATATGTAGAATTATTGATTGGTCTTCAAGAATAATGCCATTTTAATAGAAAATTAATGATATTTTATTTTCAAGACTTGTGTTGATCATATAAGGTCATTGGTTAAGGTGGAACAACATTTTCTTGAGCTTGCTCCATAGGTTTTTACTGAAAAGCTTCAAGAGTTTTGTTCAAGGACATTGGACCTAAATGCAATTTTTTAATCAATTTTTTATGCTTGGTTTAATAGGTAAAATCATGAAGTATGAAGGAAAGGGTTATATGGAGTATGAAGAAGATGTGTAAAAGTTTATTATAAGTGGTTTCATGTGCTAGTTTGGTCAAATGAGTTAGTTACGGCCATTTGTTCCATTTGACCATTTTGGTCAGTGTTCACTGCCTAATGTGTACTCTTCTTGCAAATTTGATGGTTTTGAGGCTTAAGAAGCCAACCAAGGGTGGAGGCCAGTTGGTTTTGGTATGACCATGTGTAAAAGGTGTTGATGAAATGTCAGAAGGCTAAAATGATCATTTTAATGGGTTTTAGCATAGTGACTATTGTGAACACAGGGTATGCATGCACAGTTTGACTGGTTCCATTTATCAAATGAATATTGGTGAGTGGTCGAGATGAATTTGAAGCATAGAAAGATTTTTTAACCTAATATAGGTGTTCTCAAAGTGTTTTCATATTTTTAAGGTTTCTTGAAGATAAGATAAAGATTTTTTATGCCTCTTGGGTATCATAATTTGTACATAAGAGCTAGATGGCTAAAAACCATTTCATGGTTATATGGGTTACCATAAGATTTAAACCTCAAAATTTTATCAAAAAGTGTGAATTTATGACCTTCAAGTGTGAGATAAGTTTTAGGATCTAGAGTTAATTGAAACATGGTAAGTTGACTAGATTTCTTTATGATGCCCTAGTTTTTGCACCATGTGAGTTGGTGACCTTCCCAAGGGATTTGAGACATGAGGATATTTAATCCATTTAAATGGCCAAAATGGTGCTCAAAATGTGTTTTACAGTCATCTAGAAGAGTATGGTTTGTCCTATGATTGAGGATTTGTGAAAATGTAGGGTTAATTGACATGTTAGTTTGTGAAGGAGATATAGTACAGAGGAGGATTTGGATGATAATTATTGTCATGCATGATGAGGAATATGATTTTAATATAGATATGAAATTTCAAGCCATGAAATTTCATACACACAAATTTATGGGCTCTGTAAGGTTCAGGTAGGGCTATTAGGCCTCTAGGCAAGGCTAGTATGAAGAAATGAACTTTTTGGTCATTTTTATCCAAAATACCAAGGTATGATTGTTCTCATATGAGTCTTCCAATATATTTTGAACATATTTCATGTTTTGATTATGTCTTGAAATATTTTTTGATGATCGTGGAGTTGGCTTATGAGAGAACACTTGAAGAATAACTATGAGGTTTCATCATGGTTGGAGATTGTTTGAAGGTACTCAAAGGGAATATAAAGTCAAGAAAATTAAGGGGATTCCCTCTCAGTGTTATTAAGTTTTTATCACTTAAATTTTTCATATATTGTGTGTTTCTTCTTCATATAATAGGGTATGGTCAAGATGGCGTGTTGTCAATGAGCAAAACTATGAAGATCTAGTAAGAAATGGTATGCACATTGATAGGGGAGTTTATATCATCTCTCAAAGGAGTTAACTTCTTGATGTTGGGTATTAAAAAATTTGAAAAAAAATTAGGTGCTTAGGATCAGTAGGTAAGCCCACTTTGTTATTGTGTCAAAGGGGGAGAAGGCGTTTGCAGAAGGAGTATTTGCATAGTCTTGTGTTGGTGTTGACATCAATGACAAAGAGGGAGATTGTTGAGGTGTTTTCAATGATGTATCCAAGATTTCCAAGATTTTATATGATGTGGAAAATGTTATTCATGAGTTGTCTTGTATGTTAGAAGGTCAATGACAAAGTGTGCCTTATTACTCATGCATGGAGCTTATAGTATTTACTTGGTTAGGCAAGTTAATGGAAGATGTTGATAATGTGATCATGTTGGAAAGGCCCTATGGGGTATCAATAGTGCTTGGAGTGAGTATGGAAGTTTTAGGTTTCCATTTATTTCAGCCTTGTGGTCATTTAGGCCTAGTTGGTCTTTTGGCAAATCAGGCTGAGTGAGAAGATTGATGATGTCAGCATTCACACATGTGGAAGTATCATAAGGAGTTGGTCACATGGATCTGATTAGTTTTGTGCCAAGATCATATGGTCCAAGTTTTAGGGCATAAATATGTGTGTATCAAAATATATAATGTTGCAAAGTTGGCTTACTGGGCTTATTTCTCTATTTTCCATAGCCAAATTTGCATTAAAAAGTGATCATTGGAATTCAAATATTTTAATTTACAAAGAAAAACCAATCCTCATTGTTTCAACTATAAATTTTGATGGAAGATGAATTTTATCGTGGTATAAAAATAAAAGTGGTAGATAACTTCAAGGAAAATATAGGAAAGGTAATTTGAAGGTATGATTGATAGTACATTTGCATTTATTACTATCAAAAGTTGACTTTGGGTTTGACCTTTTGAAAATGACCCAAAAAGGATGTTTGAGTTTTTATTTATGGTTTTTGGATGGTTCAAGGTGCATTATATATTATAGAGTTTTTTAGACTCCATGAGGATCATTTGTATAGATTTTAGAGGTTTGACAAATCCATATTCAATATAAATAATTACTTACAAGTTGACTTTTGATTCATTCATGATGTTTTAGTATATAAGGCAAATTTTTGATAGTTTTGCATACGAAGAGGTGAGTAGGGGTGAATGTAAGCCCTTGATGGTGTCTTAAGGGTCATGTTTCATGGATATAAATGCTTTTAAAGGGACTTGTGTTCCTATTTTTGCTCAGTAATGTACTAAAAGGGTAAATAGGTCTCCATAAGACCTAAAAGGCCTACTAAGGCCTAATTAAAAGGAGTAGTTGCTTAAGGGTGATCTATGGATGATATGTTCAACATATGAATGTGTTATAGAGCTATGTCTTAGTGGGATATAATAATTAAGAGTTAAGTAATGTCTTATGGCTGACCAATAAGGTGATCAACAAGTATACTCTATAAAGAGCAAAATCAAATGTGATGGTTTCTAGATTTGATATGTGAAGGATAGTGATGTGTGAGTGTTCTTGGTGAATGGATTTAAGTGTAGAGTAGATTTATAAGTGTATGCATGACCTATAGGTCATATTTTTTATGTTATAATAGTGTTCTTCTAGGGTTAAAAAAAGAAGACGAGCGAAGAAGTATAGAGTGATCCAAAAGGGTGTTTTGGATGTATTGCTTATGTGTGAAAGGTTGAGAGAGAGAGTGAAGGTTTGAAGAGTGGTTTTATACATTGTTTCTCCATCATATTGAAAATAAATAAAAGTTATGGAGCTATTGATATCAAATGTATTGTGTTGGTGCTCAACATCTAGGACAAGTTGGTGCTTGTTAATGTTGAGAGGTGGGTACTCCTTGTGAAGTGGGTGTTTCACTAAAGGTATATTGTTTGTGATCACTTATAAGAATATAGTCCATGTGTTTATAGGATTGAGAGTGGGTTTTATGCCCCATGAGGGTTTCCCAAATAATTCATGTGTTATGTGTCATTGATCTTGCATAGCTTTCTCTTTAAATGGTTTACATGCTTCATGAATGTTTTTGATTATGTGCTTGAGAGTTTGAAGGGTTTTGGAATTGGATTTGAATTGATTACATTATTTATTCACCCCCCTCTCAGTGATTTCACCTATAATAATTGGTATCAGAGCCATACCTTCTTTACAAATTTAATCACTTGAAGGTGATCTAAGATATAATATGGCAAGTCAACACATGTAGAGTTTCTTTACAAAGAAATCACTACTATTTAATGGGTATAATTATGATTTTTGGAGTGAAAGGATGAGAGCATACATCATATCTCTAGGGTTTGATATTTGGCAATCTATTATGGATGGTTATACTACACCAACTACTCCTCCAACTAATGCAAATTGATAAGAAGTTGAGTGAAAACAATTTGAAATCTATGAATTCTATCATTTGTGGCATATCAAAGGTTGAGTTCACCAAAGTGATTCATTGTGAGTCTACCAAGGAAATTTGGGTCAAATTACAAACTATCTATGAAGGGGATTCAAAGGTTAATTTGGATAAATTATAGACTTATCAAAGGCAATTTGAGGGCCTTAAAATGAAGGAAGAAGATATTGTGGCATCTTATCTTCTAAGAGTTGATGAGGTAGTAAACATGATCAGAGGTCTTGGAGAGGAGATTAAAGAAGCTACTATAGTAAAAAAGGTATTAAGGTCTCTCACCCTCAAATTTGATTCAAAAGTATATACTATAGAAGAAAGTCATGATTTCCTTTAAATGAATATGGATGAATTGCATGGCATCCTTATTACCTATGAGATGAGAATCAATGAAGATAGACCTCCTAAGAAGGAAGTATCCTTCAATGTGATAAAGGAAATAAAAGCCAAGAAGAAAAAGTGAAGTCTTGAAGACTTTGATCTTAATGACGATCAACATGAAGCCATGATTGCAAGGAAATTGAATGCAGGATCAGGTAAGTATAAAGGAAAGCTTCCTTTTAAATGTATTTCATGTGGTAAAGTTGGTCATTTTACAAGTAAGTTTCTAAATAGAGGCAAGTATACACATAAAGAATATCATAAGGAATCTCATGAGGATAAGCACAAGAAATCTGAGGGTCCTAGTAAGTACAAAAAGTTTTTCAATAGTATAAATAACAAGGAGTCATATAAAAGTAGTAAGAGTCTTTACCATAAAGAAGAAAACAACTCATCTATTGAAGAAGAAAGAAACACATTAGATAGCGATGAGTCATCTCATGATGAAGACAAGGAGACATTGTTCATGGCTCTTAGGGATGATGAAGGTGAATGCTCTTTAGACAGAGATCTCTTCAGTGGAGATAGCTTAGAGGAAGAAGATGATCAATTCACTCTTGAAGACAATGATCTAAATACCATGGAAGAGTTGAAGCTTCTATAAGGAAAGAACAAAAAACAAGCATCCTCGATCAAGACCTATGAGAAGTAAATTGGGTTATTTGAAGAAAGGTTGAGCAATGAAATCAAGGAGCATGATGATATCACTAAAAATCTTGAAACTCAAGTTTGTACCCTTGTTAAAGAGGTAAAGAGTAAAGATGAATTATGTGTCAAATACAAAGTAGAGATAGAGTATCTGTAGGAAAAACTAGATAAATCTATTAGAAAGCTTGAGACATATCATAAATTTGATAAAAGTAGAGCTGTCTTGATGACTTATTAATCAGTCAGAAGGCCTCAAATGACAAGTTAGGCCTAGTGTTCCATGAAGATGCTTAGAAGGATAAGAAGATTGAGAAGATAATGATAATGGATTAAAATACTAATAATGCTAAGGATAATGATATTAAAGACAAAGAAAATGTCAATATGAATAAGAATAATCAAACCTTAAAGATCAATGATCAATCAAGGAATGATGGTGCTAGTAGGTTGAAAACTAATCCTATCAGACAACTAAATGCTATGAGATATGCTGATTTCAATGGTCATTATTACTCTTGCAATCAGTTTGGTCATAAGTCAAGAGACTGTAAAAGACCCTCAAGTAATGAATTTTCTTGGAACTATGATTTGAATCATCAATCAAGTAGTGTGAGTGAAGTTGAGTACTATAGCTGTTATGACATAGGGCACATTGCAAGATTTTGTCCTAATAAGGTAAGAAACAATGATTTTTTCTTTAGAAGTATGGTTTGATACAAGTGTCAAGAGTGAGATCACATAGAAAGGTTTTATAGAAATAGTTAGCATTCTACTTCAAAGAATTATTATCATAACATGAAGAAAAGGAGCCATAACGAATGGAGACCCAAGGAGGATAATGAGAAATAGGTTCAAAATGGACTATTTTTCATGATAGAACAAGGTAAAAGTTCACCTATCGAAGAATAAGCCTTATCTACATAAATGGATAAGAAAATCAAGCATAATTTTGATTCAAAAGGAAAGAATGAAGCTAAGAACTCAATCAAAGCCAAATTGATGAAGAGGTAGGACTACAAGTTAAGTGAGAGCATGGAGATGTGGGAGTATCCTAAATTTTGGGACATTTAGTCCCTATATGATAGATGGGTAAATCTACCTATTCTTCTTAGGAGACATTTTATTTTATGAAAGCAAGTTTATATGATCTAAATGATGTACAAGATGCCAATCAATACAAAGATATGTAGAATTATTGATTGGTCTTTAAGACCAATACCATTTTAATAGAAAATTAATGATATTTTGTTTTCAATAATTTTGTTAATCATAGAAGGTCATTGATTAAAGGGGAGCAACATGTTCATGATATTGCTCCATAGGTTTGTGGTGAAAAGCTTCAAGAGTTCTGTTCAGGGACATTAGTCCTAAATGCAATTTTTTAATCAATTTTTTATGCTTGGTTCAATAGGTCAAATCATGAATTATGAAGGAAAGGTTGATATGGAGTATGAAGAGGATGTGTCCAAGTGTATTCCAAGTGGTTTCATGTGCTAGTTTAGTCAAATGAGTCAGTTATGGCCATTTGTTCCATTTGACCATTTTGGTCAGTGTTCATTGCCTAATGTGTACTCTTCTTGCAAGTTTGATGCTTTTGAGGCTTAAGAAGCCAACCAAGGGTGAAGGCTAGTTGGTTTTGGTATGAACATGTGTAAAAGGTGTTGAATAAATGTTATAATGCCTCAATGATCATTCTAAGGTGTTTTAGCATAGTGAGTGTTGTAAACACAGGGTATGCATGCATAGTTTGACTGGTTCCATTTATTAAATGAAGATTGGTGAGTGGTCAAGATGAATTTGAAGGATAGAAAGTAGTGTTGAACTAATATATGTGTGCTCCAAGTTATTTTAGTTTTTCAAGGATTCTTGAAGACCAGATAAAGATTTTTTATGCCTCTCGAGTATCACAGTCTGTGCATAAGGGGTAGATGGCTAAAAACAATTTCATGGTTC
This sequence comes from Torreya grandis, assembly GCA_037957365.1. Taxonomy (NCBI): domain Eukaryota; kingdom Viridiplantae; phylum Streptophyta; class Pinopsida; order Cupressales; family Taxaceae; genus Torreya; species Torreya grandis. The sequence goes on along the minus strand of JARHVA010001865.1, from coordinate 652,743 downwards.
TATGGGTTCCCATAGGACTCAAACCTAATTTTTTTGAATATAAGTTTGTATTTATGACCTCCAAGTGTGAGATAATTTTTAGGAGTTGGCATTGACCCAAAGGTGGTAATTTGACCAAATTTTTTTATGATGCCCTAGTTTTTACACCATGTGAGTTGGTGACCTTCCCAAGGGATCTGATACCTGAGGTTATTTAATCCATTAAAATGTCCAAAGGGGTGCTCAAAAGTTTTTTTTAGTCATCTTTAAGTTTATGGTTTTTCCTATGATTTTAGATTTGTGAAAATGTATAGCTAATTGATAACTCAGTTTATGAAGGAGCTATAGTGCAGATGAAGAGTTAGATGATAATTATTGTCATGCATGAGGGGGAATATGAGTTTACTCTAGATATGAAATTTAAAGCCATAAAATTTAATACACATAAATTTATGGGCTCTGCAAGGTTTAGGTAGGGCCATTAGGCCTCTAGACAAGACTAGTATGAAGAAATGAACTTTTCAGTCATTTTTCTCCAAAATACCAAGGTATGATTGTTCTCATATTAGTTTTTAAGTATATTTTGAACATATTTCATGTTTTTAGTATGGATTGAAATATATTTTTATGATCATGAAGTTGGCTTATGAGAGAACACTTGAAGAATAACTATGAGGTTTCATCATGGTTGGAGATGGTCTGAAGGTGCTCAAGGGGAGTCTAAGGTAAAGAGACTTAGGGGAGTCCCTCTTAGTGTTATTAAGGTTTGAACACTTCCATTTTTTGTATATTGTGTGTTTCTTTTTCATATAGTATGGCATGGTCAAGATGGTGTGTTGTCAATGATCAAAACTATGAAGATCTGGTAAGAAATGGTATGCACAATGATAGGGGAGTTCACATCATATCTCATAAGATTTCAATTCTTGATGTTGGATTTTAAAACATTTGAAAAAAAATTAGGTGCTTAGGATTATAAGGTAAGCCCACTTTGTCATTTTTTCAAAGGGGAAGAAAGTGTTTGTAGAAGGTGTATGTGCATAGTCTTGTGTTGGTGTTGACATCAATGACAAAGGGGGAGATTGTTGAGGTGTTTTCAATTATGTCTCCAAGATGTCTGAGATTGTCCATGAGGTGGAAAATAGTATTCATGAGGTGTCTTGTATGTCATAAGGTTAATGACAAAGTGTGGTTTATTACTCATGCATGGAGCTTACAATTTTTACTTGGTTAGCTAGGTTGATGGATGATGTTGATAATGTGATCATGTTACAGAGGCCCTATGGGGTGTCAAGAGTTCTTGGAGTGATTATGGAAGTGTCAGATTTCCATTTGGTTCATTCTTCTAGTCATTTAGGCCTAGTTGGTCTTTTGGTAAATTAGGTTGAGTGAGAAGATTGATGATGTCAACATTCACACGTGTGGAAGTATAATAAGGAGTTGGTCACAGGATCTGATTAGTTTTGTACCAAGATCATATGGTCTAAGTTTTAGGTCATAAATATGTGTGTATTAAAATATATAATGGTGTAAATTTGGCTTTTTGGGCATATTTCTCTATTTTCCATGGCTAAATTTGCATTATAAATTGATCAGGGGAATTCAAATATTTTTATTTACAAAGAAAAACCAATCCTCATTCTTTCAGCTATAACTTTTGATGGAGGATTAATTTAATTATGGTATAAAAATAAAAGTGGTAGATAACTTCAATGAAAATCCAAAAAAGATAATTTTTAGGTATGATTGATAGTACATTTTCATTTATTACTATCAAAAGTTGAATAAGGGTTTGACCTTCTTTTGTAAATGACCTAGGGAGGATGTTTGAGTTTTTATTTATGGTGTTTGGATGTTTCAAGGTGAATTATCTATTGTATAGTGTTTTATAATACATTAGGATCATCTATATAGATTTTGGAGGTTTTACCAATCCATCTTCAGTATAAACAATTGCTTACAAGTTGACTTTTGATTCATTCATGATATTTTAGTGTACAAGGCAAATGTTTGATAGTTTTGCATATGCAGAGGTGAGTAGGGATGAATTTAATCACTTTATGGTGTCTTAGGGGTATTTTTTCATAGACATAGATGCTTTTAAGGGGACATGTGTTCTTATTTTTTCTTGATAATGTACTAAAAGGGTGAATAGGTCTCCATAAGACCTAAAAGGCCTAATTAAAAGGAGTAGCCACTTAAGGGTGATCTATGGATGCTATCATCAACATATGAATGTGGTATTGAGATATGTATTAGTGGGATAGAATCCTTAAGAGTTAAATAAATTCTTATGGCTGACCAATAAGGTGATCAACAAATATACTCTATAAAGAGTAAAATCAAACGTGATGATTTCTAGATTTGATATGTGAAGAATAGTGAAGTGTGAGTGTGTTTGGTGAATGTATTAAAGTTTAGAGTAGATTTAAGAATATATGCATGACCTATAATTCATATTTATGATGTTATAATAATGTTCTTATAGGGTTGAAGATAGAATATGAGCGAATAAGTATAGAGTGATCCAAAAGGGTGTTTTGGATGCATTGCTTGTGTGTGAAAGGTTGAGAGAGAGTGAAGGATTGAAGAGAGGTTTTATACATTGTTTCTCAATAATATTTAAAATAAATCAAAGTTATGGACCTATTTATATCAGAGGTGTGTTGGTGCTCAATATCTAGGACAAGTTAGTGCTTGTTAATGCTGAGAGGTGGGTGTTCCTTATAATGTGGGTGCTTCACTAAAGGTATCTTATTTGTGATCTCTTATAAGACTATAGTCCATGTGTTTATAGGATTGAGAGTGGGTTTTATCCCCCATGAAGGTTTTCCACATAATTCATGTGTTATGTTTCATTGATCTTGCATAACTTTATTTGTGAATGGTTTACATGCTTCATGAGTGTTTTTGATTATGTGATTAAGAGTTTGAAGGGTTTTGGAATTGGATTTGAATTTATTTCATCATTTATTCACCCCCCCCCCCCCATATTCATGATTTTGACTATAAAAATTGCTATCAGATCCATACCTTCTTTGTAATTTTAACCACTTTAAGGTGATCCAAGGTAAAATATGGCAAGTCAACACATGTAGGGTTTCTCTACAAAGAAAGCAATGATGTTTAATGGTTCTAATTATGATTTTTGGAGTGCAAGGATGAAGACATACATCATATCTCTAGGGTTTGATATTTTTCAATCTAATATGGATGGTTATACTACACCAACTACTCCAGCTAATGTAGTTGATAAAAAGCTGAGTGAAAATAATTCTAAAGCTATGAATGCTATCATTTTTGGCATATCAGAGGTTGAGTTCATCAAGGTGATTCATTGTGAGTATACAAAATAAATTTGGGTCAAATTATAAACCATTTATGAAGTGGATTAAAAGGTTAATTTGGTTAAATTATAGACATACCAAAGGTAATTTGAGGGCTCAAAATGACAGAAGAAGATACTATGGCATCTTATGAAATGGTAATAAGAGTCATACAAAGGTAATAAGAGTCTCTACCATGAATAAGATAATAACTCATCTACTGAAGAAGAAGGAAACACATCAAATAGTGATGAGTCATCTCATGATGAAGACAAGGAGACACTATTCATGTCTCTTGGGGATGATGAAGGTGAATGCTCTTTAGGTAGAGGTCTCTTTGGTGGAGATAGATCAGAGGAAGAAGATAAGCAAGTCACTCTCAAAGACAAATATTTGAAGGGTTATGAAAGAGTTTAAGCTTCTAAAAGACAAGAATAAAAAATAAGCATCCTTGATCAAGACCTATGAGAATCAAATTGGGTTCTTTGAAGAAAGGTTGATCAATGAAGTCAAGGAGCCTGATGATATCACTAAACATCTTGAAACTTAGGTTTTTAGCCTTGTTAAAGAGGTAAAGAGTAAGGATTAATAATGTGTCAATACAAACTAGAGATAGAGTCTTTATAGGAGAAACTAGATCAAGCTATGCGTAAGCTTGAGACATATCAAAAATTTGAGAAAAGTACAGTTGAACTTGATGACTTATTAAGCAATTAAAAAGCCTCAAATGACAAATCATGCCTTGGGTTCCATGAAGATGCTTATAAGAATAAGAATATTGAGAAGATAATGATGATGGATCAAAAGACTAGTCATACTAAGGAAAATGCTAGTAAAGACAATTAAAATGTCAATATGAAAAAGAATAATCAAAATTTAAAGGTCAGTGATAATTTTAGGAATGATGGTGTTGGAAAGATAAAATCTAATCCTAGTAGACAACCAAATGTTATGAGACTTTCTAATTTTAATGGTCATTGTTACTCTTATACTTAGTTTGGTCATAGGTCAAGTAGTGTGAGTGAAGTTGAGTTCTATAGTTGTGATGACATAGGGTACATTGCAAGATTCGGTCCTAATATAAGTTAAGAAACAATGAGTTTTTCCTAAGAAATATGGTTTGATACAAGTGTCAATAGAGAGCTCACATAGTAAGGTTTGACATGAATGATCAATATTCTACTTCAAATAAAGAGTATCATAACATGAAGAAAAGGAGCCATAATGAATGGAGACCCAAAGATGTGAATGAAAAATAGATTAAAAATGGACTATTTGTCATGATAGAATAAGGTACAAGTTTACTTGTCAAAAACAAGCCTTATCTGCCAAAATAGATAAGAAAATCAAGCAAGATTCTGAGTCAAAAAGAAATAATGAAGCTAAGAACTCAATCAAAGCCAAATTGATGATGAGGTAGGACTGCAAGTCAAGTGACAAACTAGTTACTATACTTATTATACACAATAGTTAGGTAGGCTAGCTCAAACCTTAGAAATTGGTAATTGGTTATTACAATCATTAGCCAATAGAGCTAGCTCAGACAATGAGTTTAGTTGTTATAAAGTGTTAGTGACAACAGCAATAATTATATCATCACAAGCTACCTCTCTATTTTAAGTTGTACAACATGGTATAGGCCTGAGGGTCACTACTAGTTACTGATATTATCTGACTTTATTAGAAACATCCTAGTGTATCTTTAAAATTTATTTTGGAACACACCACACTCTCCTAAGTTTTGGGACATTTAGTCCCTCTATGATATATGGGTATCTCTACCTATGCTTCTTAGGACACATATTTTATTTTATTGAAGCATGTTTATATGATCTAAATGATGTCCAAGATGCCAATCAATATAGAGGTATGTAGAATTGTTGATTGGTCTTTAAGACCAATACCATTTTAATATAAAATTAATGATATTTTATTTTTAAGACTTGTGTTGATCATAGAAGGTCATTTTTTAAGATGGAGAAACATGTTCATGAGATTGATCCATAGGTTTGTGGTGAAAATATTCAAGAGTTTTGTTTAGGGACATTGGTCCTAAATGCAATTTTTTAGTCAATTTTTTATGCTTGGTTTAATAGGTTAAATCATGAAGTATGAAGGAAAGGTTGATATGGAGTATGAAGAGGATTTGTACAAGTGTATTCCAAGTGATTTCATGTGCTAGTTTAGTCAAAGGAGTTAGTTATGGCCATTTATACCATTTGACCATTTTGGTCAGTGTTCACTGCCTAATGTGTACTCTTATTGGAAATTTGATGTTTTTGAGTCTTAAGAAGCCAACCAAGGGTGGAGTCAATTTTTTTTTGGCATGATCATGTGTAAAAGGTGTTGAATAAATGTTAGAAGGCCTCAATGATCATTCTAAGGTGTTTCGGCATAGTGACTATTGTGAACATAGGGTATGCATGCACAGTTTGACTAGTTCCATTTGTCAAATGAAGATTAGTGAGTGGTCAAGATGAATTTGAAGCATATAAAACTATTTTGAACTAATATATGTGTGATCCAAGTGGTTTTATGTTTTTAAGGTTTTTTGAAGACAAGATAAAGATTTTTGATGCCTCTCGAATATCATAGTGTATGTATAAGGGCTAGATGGCTAAAATCCATTTCATGGTTATATGGGTTCCCATAGGATTCAAGCCTCAAAATTTTTACTATAAGTGTGAATTGATGACCTATAAGTGTGAGATATGTTTTAGGAGCTGAAATTTATTGGAAGGTGGTGAGTTGAGCATATTTCTTTATGATGCCCTAGTTTTTACACCATGTGAGTTAGTGACCTTCTGAAGGTATTTGAGACCTAAGGCTACTTAATCTAGTGAAATGGCCAAAATGGTGCTCAAAAGGTGTTTTAAATTCATATATAAGTGTATGGTTTTCCCTATGATTGAGGATTTGTGAAAATGTAAGTTTAATTGACTGGTCAATTTATGAAGGCTCTATGGTGAAAATGAAGAGTTGGATGATAATTATTGGTATTCATGAAGGGCCATATGATTTTACTCCAGATATGAAATTTCAAGCCATGAAATTTCATACACAAAAAGTTATGGGCTTTACAAGGTTCATGTAGGGCTATTAGGCCTCTAGGCAAGGCTAGTATGAAGAAATGAACTTTTTGGTCATTTTTCTTCAAAATACCAAGGTATTATTATTCTTATATGATATTTTTAGTATAATTTTAACATATTTGATGTTCCTTAGTATGGCTTGAAATATATTTTGATGATCATGGAGTGCTTATGAGACAACACTTGAAGAATAACTATGAGGTTTCATCATGGTTGGAGATGGTTTAAAGGTGATCAAGGGGATTATAAGTTAAAGAGACTTAAGAAGAGTCCCTATTAATGTTATTAAGGTTTTATCACTTCCATTTTTATGATGTTGTGTGTTTCTTCTTCATATAATAGGGCATGTTCAAGATGGTGTGTTGTCAATGAGCAAGACTATGAAGATCTAGTAAGAAATGGTATGCACAGTAACAAGGGGAGTTTATATCATATTTCATAGGAGTTACCTTCTTGATGTTAGATTTTAAAACATTTTAAAAATTTCTAGGTCCTCAGGATAAGCAGGGAAACCCACTTTATCATTGTGTCAAAGCGGGAGAATGAGTGTTTGCAGAAGAAAAAGGAGTATGTGCATAGTTTTGTATTGGTGTTAACATCAATGATAAATGGGGAGATTTTTGAGGTGGTGTCAATGATGTATCCAAGATGTCCAAGATTTTTCATCAGGTTTAAAATATTATTCATGGGGTGTCTTGTATGTTAGAAGGTCAATGACAAAGTGTGTCTTATTACTCATGCATGGAACTTGCAGTATTTGCTTGGTTAGGTAGGTTAATGGATGATGTTTATAATTTGATCATGGTTTAGAGTCCATATGGGATGTTAAGAGTTATTTTAATGAGTATGGAAGTTATATGTTTCCATTTGGTTCATCTTTGTGGTTATCTAGGCCTAGTTGGTCTTTTGGTAAATCAGGTTGAGTGAGAAGGTTGATGACATCATGATGTGCACGTGTGGAAGAGTTACAAGGAGTTGGTCACATGGATCTAATCAATTTCATGCAAAGATCATATGGTCCAAGTTTTATGTCATAACTACATGTGTATCAAAGTATATAATGTTTCAAAGTTGGCTTCCCAGGCATATTTCTCTATTTTCCATACTTAACCAAATTTGCATTAAAAAGTGACCGTTGGAATTCAAATATTTGAATTTACAAAGGAAAACTAGTCCTCATTATTTTAGATATAACTTTTGATAGAGGATGAATATAATGGTGGTATAAAAATAAACATGGTAGAGAACTTCAATGTAAATCTAGAAAAAATAATTTGGAGGTTTAATTGATAGTACTTTTACATTTATTATAGTCCAAAGTTGACTGAGGGCTTGACCTTCTTCTACAAATGACCCGAGAAGGATGTTTGAGCTTTTCTTGATGATGTTTAGATGTTTCAAGGTGAATTATCTATTATAGAGTGTTTCAGACTCCATGAGATCATCTATATGGATTTTTGATGTTTGACCAATCCATATTTAGTATGAACAATTGATTAGAAGTTAACTTTTGATTTATTCATGATGTTTTAGTGTATAAGGCAAATGTTTGATAGGTTTTATATATGAAGAGATGAGTAGATGAATGTAATAACTTGAGGGTATCTTAGGGTTCATGTTGCATAGACACATATGGTTTTAAGGGGACTTATGTTCCTAGTTTTGCTCGATAAAGTACTAAAAGGGTGAATAGTTCTCCATAAGACCTAAAAGGCATACTAAGGCCTAATTGAAAGGAGTGGCTGCTTAAGTATCATCTATGGATGCTATGGTCACCATATGAAGGTGGTATTGAGATATGTCTTAGTGGGATAGAATCCTTAAGATTTAAATAAAGTCTTATGGCTGACCAAGAAGGTGATGAACAAGTATACTCTATAAAGAGAAAAATCAAAGGTGATGGTTTCTAGAGTTGATATGCAAAGGATAGTGAAGTATGAGTGTGCTTGGTGAATAGATTAAAGTGTATAGAAGATTGAGGAATGTGTACATGACCTATATGTCATTTTTATGATATTGTAACAATGTTCTCATGGGGTTGAAGATTGAAGATGAGAGAAGTATAAAGTGATCCAAAAGGGTGTTTTGGATGTATTGTTTGTGTGTGAAAGCTTGAGAGAGTGTGAAGGATTGAATAGAGGTGTTATAAATTGTTTCTTTATTATATTTAAAAGAAATCAAAGTTTTAGAGATGTTGATATTAGAGGTGTTGTGTTGGTGCTCAACATCTAGTATAAGTTGGTGCTTGTTCATGTTTTAGGGTGGGTGTTCCTTGTGAAGTAGGTGCTTCACTAAAGGTCTCTTGTTTTTTATCTCTTATAGTATTGTATTCCATATGTTTGTAGGCTTGAGAGTGGGTTTTATTTCCCATGAGGGTTTCCCACATAATTCATGTGTTATTTTCATCGATCTTGCATAACTTTCTTTGTGAATGGTTTACATGCTTCACTAATGTTTTTGATTAAGTACTTAAGAGTTTGAAGGGTTTTGGAATTGGATTTGAATTGATTGCATCAATAGTTCACCCCCCTCTTAGTGATTTTACCTCTAACAATTGCTATCAAATCCATACCTTATTTACAATTTTAACTACTTGAAGGGGATCCAAAGTAAAATATGGTAAGTCAACACATGCAAGGTTTCTCTATAAAGAAAGAATAATTGTTAAATGGGTATAATTATTCTTTTTGGAGTGCAAGGATGAGGACATACATCATATCTCTAGGGTTTGATATTTGGAAATCTATTATGGATGGTTAAACTACATCAACCACTCCAACTAATACAACTGATAAGAAGTTGAGTGAGAATAATTCTAAAGCTATGAATGCTATCATTTGTGGCATATTAGAGGTTAAGTTCACCAAGGTGATTCATTACAAGTGTTCCAAGGAAATTTAGGTCAAATTATAAACTATATACGAAGGGGATTTAAAGGTTAAGTTGGATAAATAAAAAATTTACCAAAGTTGAGGGCCTCAAAATGAAAGAAGATGATATTTTGGTATCCTATCTTCTAAGATTTGATGAGGTAGTAGACATGATCAAAGGTCTAAGAGAGGAGATTGAAGAATTTATTGTAGCACAAAAGGTATTAAGGTCTCTCACCCTCAAATTTAATCTAAAATTATATTCTATAGAATAAATTCATGATCTAACTTAGATGAATATGGATGAATTGCATGGCATCCTTATTACTTGTGAGATGAGAATCAATGATGATAGACCTCCTTCGGATGAAGAAACCTTCAAGGTGATCAAGGAGATAAAATCCAAGAAGAGAAAGTTAAGTCTAAAATACTTTGATCTTAATGAAGATCAACTTGAAGCCATGATTGTAAGGAAATTGAATGTAGGATCAAGTATGAAGGGAAGCTTCCTTTTAAATATTTTTCATGTGGTAAAGTTGGTCATTTTATAGCTAAGTGTCCAGATAGAGGCAAGCCTAAAAATAATGAATCTCATAAGGAATCTCATGAGGATGAGCATAGGAAATCTAATGGTCTTAACAAGTACAAAAAGTTCTTCAATAGGATAAATGACATTAAGGAGTCACATAAAGGAAATAAGAGTCTTTACCATGAAGAAGATAATAATTCATATGCTAAAGAAGAAGGAAACACATTAGATAGTGATGAGTCATTGTTGACCAAATTTGTTCTACATACCAAAATGTGCCTAGTCCAAGAGTCCATAAGCTAAGAAGGATCCTAATTGAAGAGTGACCCAATGTCATGAGGAGAAGAAAGACCTCAAGTGGAGATCATATAATTTTTACAAATCTTTTGAAACACTTTAAAGTAGGCTTAAAGTGTGATCTAATTGATCTTCAAGGGATAGGTCTACAATTATAGATAAAGGGTCCAAGAAAGTTTCATGGTGTCTAAAGCTTTTAGGAGCATGGAATAAGTTGTACAAGCCTTAGAAGATCATCAGAGCCTTGAAATATTGAGAAAAATATGGATTGTGTATTTTTAAAGAACCATACCATTGTCATGATGTCATTTAAAAGGGAATGGACGAGTTCACTTGAGCATTTTATAAATGTACCTCAGGAACTCTCATGAGCCAAATAGTTGTAGTGCATGAAGTCCCTTGTGTCAAGATCATATCCTAAAAAATTCATGTCTATAAGAGCTTGCTAGCCTAAGTTATAGAGCTTTAAAGTGGAACTTGTAGAGAAAGACATCTACACAAGTGTCGAGTTTGAACTCCATGAAGTAATCGTTTGGGTTCAAAAGGTCCTTAAAAAATTTAAAGCTGATCAAGATCTAATAGTTTGTGTGAGATCACATACTAACACATGAGATCTAATGGTTCACATTGGAGTCAAATAATTCAAAAGGTCCATGGGTTAAAGCCCTTAAAAGGCTACAAGTTGGATAAGATCTAATGGTGCAAATTCATCAAGAAGAGATCTTACGATGTGAATTCATTGAAAAAAGGATGGGTCTAATATAGATCAACAATTAATGCTCATTCATACTAAATATCTAATGGTGCATGAGAACTAATAGGAAAGTGGGCCCAATGAAATCTATGGTTTGTATGAGCTCATATAGCTTGATCTTATGATGCAAGATGAAGTTAACATGTCAAAGAATCTTCACAGTAGGAAATCAAGGGATCACATATATTCATATAATTTGATCCTATAGTGTACAGGAGGTCAAAAATTCAAGATCTAAAAAATGGAATCCTATGGTACCAATAAGATCAAAGATAGTTTAGCACAATGTAAATGGTTTGAGTTGGCAATCGATGACCAATAAAATTAAAGGTTGAGAAGCTAAGGGACTTCCTAGAGATTGAACACATAATCAAGGTCAAATCAGGGCAATATTTTCAAAAGGCACATGCCACCATTGAAGATAATCAAATTATATGAAAAAAGCATAGTGATGTAGCTAAGGTGATCAAGAACATAAAGGACCACCATTAAATCTTAATATAAACCTCTAGTTCAAAATATTATAGCCTACAATGTTTATTTTGTGACTGTGTTTGCTATATTTTAGATGAAGGATCTTTATTTACAATGGATTATCGATTCTCATAGGTTTTAGATGCAAAATAGGTCTCTTGTGGCCTAATATAGAGATTTAAGATGGACTAGTGATTGTAAATCAAGATCAAGCAATTTGCAAGTTTCCATGGATATTGTGACTATGTGAAAACCAATAACTGGATTAGTTTTCAAATAGAATGGACTTGTATTCAATATTGGAGTAAATAAAAACATAAATGTGATCATGGAGAGGTGTCGTGTCTATCATTAAGGTCACTTTTTTGATAAATAATTAATGATGACCACCCAAAGTAGATGTGGCATAATTCTATCAATTCCAAGATATGGTTCTCATTAGCAAATAGAATAGATAATGACATAGATTTCCAAGGACACTAAATGGATGGATAAGGATGATGAGCATTCAATTATTTTATAGGATTTGTTCCTTATTGATAATGTCATGAGTCAACATCCTTAAACTTGTGTTAATACATCATAGTTACCTCTCTCTCTTGATTTTTCTATATATGTTCCAACTTTGACCACATGTTGAGTCTCTAAAAGTTTTTAGCCAATAAATATTTAACATTTTTAGAGAAATAGACTCTTATGCTTTGGATTACTTAGGTTATGCCAAAATTTATATTGTAACACCTTTTGATGCAATAAAGATTGAACTCCATCATTTTGCAAGCTAGATTGAAGTGTATCCTATGAATTCATGTACGGTGGTTAAGTGAATGTATGTTCCTTGTCTATGTCTAAGATTTCTCCCCTTCATGAAGTTCTTGTTAGTTCTCATAGGTAATTATAAGTGTAATTTACAATTTTTTTTAGTTTGAAAGTGGTTATCTACCCTCTCATGCTAGTTTGATAACTGATTGATGCCTTATTGTGAAATATTCATGTGGGACTAATATACTTTTGGTCTTGAATGTGTATCATAGTGTGTCTTGTGTAAAGTATAAGTGTCCCCATTACTAGTGCATCACCCCATTTTTATATACTTTCACATATTATTGTATCTCTTTATCTCTTTTCCAAGCAAGTGTTATATTAGGTCTAGTTTAGGTGATAGATCCAGAAGGAAGCTGACCTTCTCTAGGGGTCTCATCCAATATTAGGATACCCACAACCTAGGATCAGTCCCATGTTGGACTAGATTTATGTAAGCAGACTTGAAAAATCCCCTTATTTAGCTAGGTACAATCTAGATCCCTAACAATCATGCCATGATGAAGACAAGGAGACACTATTCATGGCTCTTAGGGATGATGAAGGTGAATGCTATTTTGGTAGGGATCTCTTTGGTGGAGATATCTCAAAGGAAGAAGATGAAAAATTCATTTTTGAATACAAAAATTTGAATAGCATGGAAGAGTTGAAGCTTCTACAAGGCAAGAATAGAAAACAAACATCCTTGATTAAGACCTATGAGGAGAAAATTGGGTTCTTTGAAGAAAGGTTGAGCAATGAAGTCAAAGAGCATGATGATATCACTAAACATCTTGAAACTTAGATTTGTACCCTTGTTGAAGAGGTAAAGATTAAAGATGAATAATGTGTCAAATACAAATCAGTAATAGAGTCTTTATATGAGAATCTAGATCAAGCTATGAGTAAGTTTGAGAAATTTTAGAAATTTGAGAAAAGTACAATTGATCTTGATGACTTATTGAGCAGTCAAAAGGCCTTAAATGACAAGTCAGGCCTGGGGTTCCATGAAGATGCTCAGAAGAATATAAATATTGAGAAAATAGTGATGATGGATCAAAAGACTAATCATGCTAAGGAGAATGCTAGTAAAGACAAAGAAAATGTCAATATGAACAAGAAGAATTAGACCTTAAAGGTTAATGATCAATCAAGGAATGATGGTGTTGTCAGGTTAGATACTAATCCTATCAGATAACCAAATGCTATAAGATATTCTAATTTCAATGGTCATTATTACTCTTGTAATCAGTTTGGTCATAGGTCAAGAGAGTGTAGAAGATCCTCAAGGAATAAATTTGCTTGGAACTATGATTTGAAACATCAATCAAGTAGTATGAGTGAAGTTGAGTGCTATAGCTATTATGACATAGGGCATATTACAAGGTTGTCCTAATAAGGTTTTAAAAAATGAGTTTTTCTTAAGAAGTATGGTTTGCTACAAGTGTCAATAAAGAGGTCATATAGCAAGATTTTGTAGGAATGGTCAATATTCTACTTCAAAGAATGATTATCATAACATGAAGAAAAGGAGCCATAACGAATGGAGACCTAAGGAGGTGAATGAGAAATGGGTTCAAAATAGACTATTTGATAGAATAAGGTACAAGTTCACTTGTCAAATAATAAGCCTTATTTGCCCAAATGAACAAGAAAATCAAACAAGCTTCTAAGTTAAAAAGAAAGAATGAAGCTAATAACTCAATTAAAGCCAAATTGATGATGAGGGAGGACTGCAAGTCAAGTGAGAACATGGAGATGTGGGAGTCTCCTTAGTACTTAGTCCCTCTATGACATATGGGTGTCTCTATCTATGCTTCTTATGAGACATTTTATTTTGTGGAAGCAAGTTTATCTAATATAAATGATGTACAAGATGCCAATCAATATAGAGGTATGTAGAATTACTAATTAGTCTTTATGATTAATTCCATTTTAATAGAAAATTATTTATCTTTTATTTTCAAGACTTATGTTGATCATAGGAGGTCATTAGTTAAGTGGGAAAAACATGTTCATGATCTTTCTCCAGAGGTTTGTGGTGAAAATATTCAAGAGTTTTGTTCAAGGACATTGGTCCTAAATGTAAATTTTTAGTCAGTTTTTCATGCTTGGTTCAATAGGTCAAATCATGAAGTATAAAGGAAAGGTTAAAATGGAGTATGAAGAGGATGTTTACAAGTGTATTCCAAGTGGTTTCATGTTCTATTTTGTTCAAAGTAGTCAATTATGACCATTTGTTCCATTTGACCATTTTGGTCAGTGCTCACTACCTAATATATACTCTTCTTACAAATTTGATGATTTTGAGGCTTAAGAAGCCAAGCATTTGACTATTTTGGTGGAGGACAATTGGTTTTGTTATGGTCATGTGAAAAAGGTGTTGAGGAAATGTCATAAGGCCTCAATGATCATTCTAAGGTGTTTTGGCATAGTGACTATTGTGAACACAGGGTCTGCATGCACAGTTTGACTGGTTCGAGGTGTCAAATGAGGATTGGTCAGTGGTCAAGATGACTCTAAAGGATATAAAGCTATGTTGACCTAATATAGGTGTGATTTAGGTGGTTTTAGGTTTTGAAGGTTTCTTGAAGATAAGATAAATATTTTTTATGTATCTTAGGTATCACAGTCTGTGCATAAGGGCTAGATGGTTAAAAACCATTTCATGGTTATAATGGTTCCCATAGGATTCAAACCTAAAAATTTGGTCCATAAGTATGAATTTATGACCTATAGGTGTGAGAGAAGTTTCAAGAGTTAGGGTTGACTGGAAGGTGGTAAGTTGACCAAATTTCTTTATGATGCCCTAGTTTTTGCACCATGTGAGTTAGTGACCTTCCCAAGGGAGTTAAGAATTGAGGCTTATTAATCCATTGAAATGGACAAAGGGTTTTCAAAAGGTGTTTTATAGTCATATGTAAGTGTATGATTTGTCTTATGATTGAGGATTTGTGAAAATATAGGGTTAATTGACAGGTCAATTTGTGAAGGAGCTATGGTGCAGAGGAAGATTTGGACGATCATTATTGTCATGAATGAGGGGGAATATGAGTGTACTCTAGATATGAAATTATAATCCATGAAATTTCATACACATAAAGTTATGGGCTATGCAAGGTGTAGGTAGGGTTACTAGGCCTCTAGGCAAGGCTAGTATGAAGAAATGAATTTTTTGGTCATTTTAATCCAAAATACCAAGGTATGATTGTTATCATATGATTTTTTGAGTATATTTTGAACATCTTTCATTTTTTGAGTATGGATTGAAACATCTGTTGATGATCATGGAGTTGGCTGATGAGAGAACATTTGAAGAATAACTATGAGGTTTCATCATAGTCAGAGATGGTCTAAAGGTGATTAAGGGGAGTTTAAGGTTAGGAGACTTATGTGGAGTCCCTCTTCATGTTCTTAACATGTGATAACTTCCATTTGTCTGATATTGTCTATTTATTCTTAATATAGTAGGGCATGATCAAGATGGTGTGTTGTCAATGAGCAAGACTATGAAGATCTAGTAAGAAATGGTATACATAGTGATAAGGGGAGTTTCTATCATCTCTAAAAGGATTTACCTTCTTGATGTTGGCTTTGAAAAAAAAATCAAATTTTTCATGTCCTCAGGATCAGCAAGTAAGCCCACTTTGTCATTGTGTCAAAGGGGGAGAAAGTGTTTACAAGGGGAATATGTGTATAGTCTTATGTTGGTGTGGATGTCAATGACAGAGGGGGAGATTGTCAATGACAGAGGAATTTTTAATGACATCTCCAAGATGTCCAAGATTTTCCATGAGGTTTTAAAGAGTACTCATGAGGTGTCTTGTATGTTAGAAGGTCAATGATAAAGTGTGCCTTATTACTCATGCATGGAGCTTATAATATTTGCTTGGTTAAACAGGTTGATGGATGATGTTGATAATGTGATCATGTTGAAGAGGACCTATGGGGTGTAAGAGTGCTTGGAGTAAGTATTGAATTTCTAGGTTTCCATTTGTTTCATCTTTGTGGTCATTTAGGCATAGTTGGTCTTTTTCCAAATCAAGTTGAGTGAGTAGATTGATGACATCAGTATTCACACGTGTGGAAGTGTCAAAAGGATTTGGTTACATGGATTTAATCAATTTTCTGCCAAGTTCATATGGTCTAAGTTTTAGGTCATAAATATTTGTGTATAAAAATATATATTGTTTCAAAATTGGCTTCCTAGGCATGTTTCTCTATTTTCCATACTTAGCCAAATTTGCATTAAAAAGTGACTATTGGAATTCAAATATTTGAATTTACAAAGGAAAGATAGTCCTCATTGTTTCAACTATAAATTTTGATAGAGGATGAATTTTAAGGTGGTATAAAAATAAAAGTGGTAGATAACTTTAATGTAAATTGATAAAAAATAACTTGGAGGTTTGATTGATAGTACATTTGTATTTATTTTGGTCCAAAGTTGACTAAGGGTTTGACCTTCTTCTGCAAATGACCTGAGAAGGATGTTTGAGTTTTTCTTGATGGTGGTTAGATGTTTCAAGGTTAATTATCTATTGGATAGTGTTTTAGACTCTAGGAGATCATATATATGTATTTTATAGGTTTGACCAATCCATCTTTAGTATGAACAATTGCTTACAAGTTGACTTTTGATTTGTTCATGATGTTTTAGTGTATAAGGCAAATGTTTGATAGGTTTTGCATATGCATAGGTGAGTAGGGATGAATGTAATAACTTGAGGGTTTCTTAGGGGTCATGATTCGTGGACCTATATTATTTAAATCAGACTTATGTTCCTAGTTTTGATTGATAAAGTACTAAAAGGGTGAATGGGTCTCCATAAGACCTAAAAGGCCTATTAAGGTTGAATTGAAAGGAGTAGCTACTTAAGGGTGATCTATGGATGCTATGGTCAAAATATGAAGGTGGTATTGAGATATTTCTTAGTGGGATAAAATACTTAAGATTTAATTAAATTCTTATGGTCAATCAAGAAGGTGAAGCACAAGTATACTCTATAAAGAGTAAAATCAAAGGTGGTGGTTTCTAGAGTTGATATGCGAAGGATAGTAAAGTGTGATTGTGATTGGTGAATGGATTGAAGAAAAGATCAAATTGAGGAATGTGTACATGACCTATAGGTAATATTTATGATTTTATAATAGTGTTCTTTCAAGGTTGAAGATTGAAGATGAGTAAATAAGTATAGAGTGATCCAAAAGGGTGTTCTGGATGCATGTGAAAGCTTGAAAGAGTGTGAAGGAATAAAGAGAGGTGTTATACATTATTTCTCCATAAAATTGAAAGGAAATCAGATTTATGGATCTATTTATATCAGAGATGTTGTGTTGGTGCTCAACATCTAGGATAAGTTGGTGCTTATTCATGCTTTGGGGTGGGTGATCCTTGTGAAGTGGGTGCTTCACCAAAGGTCTCTTGTTTGTGATATATTATAGGAGTGTAGTACATGTGTTTATATGATTGATATTGGGTTTTATTCTCCATGATGTTTTCCCACATAATTCATGTGCTACGTGTCATTTATCTTACATAGATTTCTTTGTGAATGGTTTACATGCTTCATTAATGTTTTTGTTTAAGTGCTTGAGATTTTGAAGGGTTTTGGAATTGGATTTGAATTGATTTCATCATTGATTCACCTCCCAATTATTTTACCTCTAACACAAAACCTCAACACATTAATTCTATAGAACACACTATCATTAGACCTCATCCCTTCCTAGCTTATGGATGTCTCCACAAATCAATCGATAAGGTGTTGTAGAGACTATCGGTTGTTTCTTGTCCTTTGATCTCAAAAAAAATAGAGTAACACCTAAAGTGAGGAATATGAAAATGTCAATGAGGTCATAAAGAAACATTGTATCTAGTATAATTTTGCATCTGACATGCCATCTTCTATGTTTTGTGCATCTTATTCTATGGTGATTTGGGATAAATATTCATGTCTAAAATTTTGATTGCTCGACTTGACCACCACATATAATTAAAATTATTAGAAAAAACCAATCCATTAGCATATCCTCCCATGAAAACTTGGATTATTTATGAGATACTTGATCACTTTGTGGTTCATAAAAAATACAAATGATGTAGATCAAAGGTATTATTAGAACTTCTAAAGTGAAAAAACCATTGTAAGTGCTTCATGTTATGTTGTTTTATAGTTTTATTATTTTTAGATTAATATAAACCCAACTTTTTCTAGTGTATAATCTAGGCTAAGCACAAGCGAAGGCTTAGGTCTCCCTACTGGTAAGATCTAGGAAATAGAGGAATAACAAAAAATGTCAAATTTAGGTAAAGATAAGCCCAAATAAAGAGGTTGTTGTGGAAACCAACCCCAAAAAAATTTGTAGGTATGGGTCTCCAAAGATAACAAAAATAAAATATCAAAATAAATGACACATAAGAAGATCCAAAACTGAAGTCCAACCCTAGGCACAAGGGGACCTAGGTTTCCTAAATAGGGAACCCAGATGGAGCTAACCAAATCCAAGGATATTGAACAAAAAAAATAATGGCCAACCCATACAAAGAAAATCAAAGAAGACCCATAGGAAAAATCAAATCCAAAAATTAAATGTAAACCCCAAAAATGGTGGACAAGATCATAATTTAAAATTCAAAATATCAAATCCTACCAAGGTAGCTAGTCCAGATTTTGGGAGCTCAAACATCTAAAAATAAGTACTTAAGACCTAATAATCAAACTAGCTATAATAAATTCCCAACACTCTAAAATCAATGGCTTGGTAAAGGTAATACCATGTGAAACATGCCATCATCCACCAAGGCATTTAAATAAGAGGGGACAAGATCAAACCTAAAGATCAACCTATCAAACTGAAAAATAGAAACCTAGCTAAAATCATTAATTGATGAGCCAAAGACAAATTCCATTTGATATTATTGAAATCCATAATAGGATTACAATATAAAAATAGTCTAAATTAATATTATATGAACCTCATGATACAACACACCAAAATTTTGATTAAGACTTTTAAGAACTAGGATCAAAGCCCTTATCTGAAATATCATCTAGCATCTTATTTTTTAAAAGAGGGGGTCTTCCCATTTTTTATTGCTTCCTCCTAGTTCATTATTGACTATTTTCAAGATCTTCTTTTGAAATTAAATTTCACTACTCTTGAAAGGATAAGGATTCTCTATGTCCAAATCCCAAAGGGGAAAAGTTTCATTTTTAAGTTCAGAGCTCCCAGTATTTTTCTAATACACTACTTTAATTCTCAGTTTCACTACAAGCACCTTAAAAGGATATTTTGGGGATTCCATGTAAGATTTAATTAGGATACAAACTTTTAGTTTCTCATTTTCATCGACCACTTTCCTACAAGATCCATAAATTATGTTGCACACTGCTAACGAATCCTGTTTGATTCAAGAGGGTCTATTAGTAATCAAAACATTCTTACCACTAACCTCAATACTTATTGCCTTCATACTTATAGGGGAAATGATTTCCTTTTTCTTCTATCCCTCCTAACTCAAAGAATCATGCATTATACCCTTACTAGCTTCCTAGGCCTCTAAATTAGCGCCAAATTCCTTCAAAGTCCCATTGTCATTTCCTTGTTGCTCTTCCTTCCCATTAATAACACACTTATGACCAAAAGTGTAGCATTTAGGATTAATTTAATTTGCCATTTAATATATAATTTCATAATTCCAAACTCTAGAATTGAAATTCAATTGAATTAATTTACATAAAACCTTATCAAGATTAGTAATGACATAGATTCTAGTGAAAACCAATATGCTTTTAACCTTGATGGTTGAATCAACTTTAACAAGGACACTAATAGATTGTGTGATCCCCATTAAAATGTTATCCTTATAAAATTCCATGGGGAGAGTTGTGATTCTAATCCATAAATGGATAACCCTATAAGGATCCTTAAAGGGATTAAATCCATATTTCCACTTCTGCAACACCATAACATGTTTACCCAATGTCTAGAGTTCTCCTTCAAGAATTCAAACATAATCCTCATGATTAAAAAAAGAGAACAAGAGGAAGTTATTGACCATGGCCACAATCTCCAAATGTCCCTTTAGTTTCCACTTTATTATGTTCCAATCTCAAATTATATTTATGTTGTGTCTAAACCTATTGAATGTTCAAATGAGGCTATTTTTGTATTCATGTTCAGCTTGAGTAAAATCATCATCTAGGATATCCAACAACACATTCTTGCCCTAGATGGAGGGAAAAAAATATTGATGACCTCTCTCATAAAGAGGCTCTCTTTGAACCAAGTCAACCCGATAAAAATTAATTCCTTTGGTCTTTATCCCAGCGAATTCCCCTTTGGCTCATTGCACCAATAGTGTAGTTATATGATGTTGGAGTAAGTTTCTCAATATAAAATTAAATAAGATGATCCATCCTATCATTACCTAGTTGTGCCAAAATGGTGTTGATAGTTATTCTTAATGCATCCACATGGACATGGAATGTGGTGTTTTAGTCTAGGAATTTTAATATTGGTACACTCATAACCTTCTCCTTCAGTGTGTCGAATGCCTCTTTTTATTTCTTATTCCATAAGAATGAACCATCCTTGCACAATAATTATTTCATTGACACAATTATTTTTGCATAGTTCTTTATGAACTTGAGATATTATAATATGTGACTAATGAATGCATATACATCTCATTGAGTTATAGGAAATTTCATTTGTAAGATAACTACTACATTGGTTGGGTCAACGAGCATACATTTTCTATAGATATTATGGCCAAGAAACATCCCAAATGGTATTGTAAATTATAAATGCTAAATCTAGATTTTATATGATAATATAGTCTTGTACACTTGATAAATGTCACTCATGGCTAAACCCTTTAGTTTAAGACCTTTCCCCTACCAAAAGGCTCATGCTCACCATATTGAAATGCCTAAATGCATATCCTATAGCTCAACCCTAATATTTTCATTACTAAGATCACATGTATCCCACAGTCTATAGTAAACTTGATTAATATCCAACTCTAATAGTTAAAAATCTTCAATAACTTTGTATCCTCTTGAACACTACCATCCAAACTAGGATACTTACCTTGATGCTAGTGTCTTAGGTTTAACACTAATGTTTGAACCTTACAAATAGTCAAATTTATAAAACTTTTTACATGTCTAGTGTGGCCTATTTATCTTAATTAACCCTTTCATGAGATAATTTCAAAAGGTGTGGTATAAATATAAGTTAAATACCATTCATTATCATCAAATATAATTAAAACAAACATCTATCTTATACCAAGTAAAATCACCTTGCAAGCTTACAAAGTTGTTTTATTCTTCCTTATTTATAAATCAAGCATAGGAGAGATAATATTACAAGTTTGAAGTATTCAAATCACAACCCATGATAAATATTTTTCAAGTTATAAGTTAGATCACTACATGTACTTGCATACATCATACTACATAATTATTTACACACAAGCCCATTTAAGAGGAAGACTAGATTGGTCTGATGTCCTCTTAAAATTATTAATAATATAGGAAAAATTAACTTAAATAGGGGTGTTTGAGGTCAATTTGACTTCACTTGATCTCAATAATCCCTATTTTTCAAGGTGGCATTCCCTAATTGGAGGACCAAGGGTTTTGAGCTACACACTGGTATATATAACCTATATGCACAATCCAAATTGGTACTTTGAGAGACAACTATGAACCCTAAGATTCACATGTAAAGGACATGTATTTTATTATGGATAAAAGCATCAAAATTGGGATAAAAGCATCAACACTAGTATCCAAATTTTGATGGTAATGTCGAAGTAGCTGGAGCACTGATTTCCAAAATCTGATGAATCATCGCAAAGCATCAACCTATCTTCTTCTACACCTGCATGAGTCATATCTACCTTACATCAATGAATAAGATAAATATTATATCTTCTTTATGTTTAAATAGTCAAATTACTATTTGGAATTGTACTTTTTAAATTTAGCATACTTTCATAATTTAACACTGTATTAGAATATTATGAATATAAACTATTAAATTGGTCTAATTTTAGAATAGCTTGCTTCAAGTTGATTAGGCTATTCCCCCATGCCCTTCCCCCCACCTCCAAATATTTCCAAAAAGGGTAAAATATTTGTTTAACTTGAATTCTAGGTCTTCTTATGTAAATCCTAGTTGGCCCTAGGGTTTTCTGATTTGTGAATTGTTATAATCTTAAAATTAGATTTGCATTAATTAAAAATAAATAAATCATGATTAATATGGATACATATAGTAGATGTTTCCTTATACAATACATGTTGGTAATCATTTCTTGTTATCTCTCATACATTGCTAAATCATCAATGATGTAATAAAATGGAGTAAAAAAATAGTCAAAACAAAGAGGGTGCTTTAACACAAGATAAAAATATAATCTTTCTTAACAAATCTCATTGAAATAGTATTAAACCATTATATATATTCAATAAGTGCCAATGTGAATGTTCCCAGTGTTTTGTTCCCCCTAAATCTTATTCAAGTAACAATCATTTTCCCATTATTTGCTCACAACTTGTCAATACACATGCTAAGATCCCAACCATCGAGCTTTTGAAATAGTCAACTTTATATAAGGATATATCATGTCAAGCCTTGTGTGAAACCCATGTACCAAGTGACATAGATCTAAATTATTTTGTAGATATTATGCAAGATCTCAAAAATAATGCAAATCTCATTATTTTTTATTGTAAAGCTTTGCCCTCAAAGGATATTCTCAATCAAGATCTACCTTTATTCATACGATTTAGTAATCACAATAAAGGAATCAAAAGGGAGTGCATAAAATAAGCATCATCAGCATATAACAGTACAAACCATATCAATGATGTTACTGATAAAGTTTCACTTTTGGATATGTTACATAAGTCTTCCTGATATAAAAAAAAACCATTACGTATGACAACCTTTCCAAGTAATGTAGAACCACCATATGTTGTCTTTATACTCAACACTATTAAATGAGCCAAACATAATCTTTCTTTTAAAAATAAGGATTTATCACCCCAATATATTATTGATCATTATTTCCCTTACATATTTGAGTATGTGTTCCTTCAATAATGGATAAAAACACTAAGAAAGAAGAAAAAACAATGATAAATACAGTGTCACAAAAATATAATCAGTTCTCCTTATCTAATGCACCTAAGAGATAATTTACATGATTACCCATCTCTAGCTTTGCTCCTTAAGAATATTTTGGAGTGTCATCTCATATCTTTCCCTCATCCCATAGAGGTTGATATGGGTTAACCTCTACCAAAAAGGTATGATGTAAATAGTAGGATTTTTTTAAGGGCCCCTAAGAAAAATCCTTATGTAAAATTCTAGTGAATTTTGAAAAATACATTTAAAATTCATGGCAAAATGAAGGGAAATTAGTTTTGTCTACAAGAAAAATCTTATACACCACCTGACCATAATGTTCAAGCACCTCCATCCAGAGTTTGTGGACATTGTCCAATGTTTTTAGATGGTGTCTAAAGTTTGTGGATGATGCCCAAAGTCTCCAGATGACATCTAGACCCTATGGATGATGTCTAGATTCTTTAGACAACATTTTGACTCTATGAATGATGTCAACATTCTATAGATGGTGTCTAGAGTCTCTAGATGGTATCCAAACCATATGGAAGGCATCTAGATTTTAGGGACAACATTTAAACCCTTTAGATGACATCTAGAGTATATGGACTTCATCTAGAGTCTCTAGATGTTGTCTAGAGTTTGTGGATGGCATTTAGAGTTTTTGGAAGATGTTTAAGCCTTATGGATGACATCTAGTGTCTTGATGATGTCCAATATCACTAGACAATGTCTAATGTCTCTAATCAATGCCCAGAGTTTATAGATGGTGTCCATAGTCGGTAGTCATCATCTAGGCCTTATAGATGGCAATCATAGCTCATGGACACCATTCATAACCTATGGACATTGTCTAGAACCTATGGATGATGTCTAAAAACTATGGGTGATGTCTAGAGTCTTTAGGCACCATCCAAAAAATATGCCTATAAATATCCATGAACCCTTGCATATGCTCATTTTTCTAATTCATCGAGTTCAAACATCAATCTCATCATGAAGTATAATCTCATCCTTGGTATTAAATCTTAGAAATAGATTCCCACCTAATTTTTTTGCCCCCATTTGAAAATTTATTTATAGTAATCTTATTTGCCCAAAAATATTGAGTTTGCTAGAAGATAAGGACACTTACAAGATTGGATAGATAAATATTCTTTAAGAGGCCTTATTTACATGCCCCTTTATGATACATACAAAAATTTGTTGAACATTCTCGTGTATAGTTACAAACCTGCTTCTGAAGAGTTTTTTTGTAACCTTTTGGCACCTCACCTTTAGACATCAAGTGCTTGATAGGGTTTCCACATACAAATGTAGAACTTATAACAAATAAAATTATTTTGATTGACAAAGACAAAATATATCTAGAAAGTCATTTAAACTTTATTGTCAATTTCTCTACCTCGGTAGGTAATGTTTATTTTTGTTAATTAATATTCAATGTTTTATGTATGAACTTTAAAAATTAATGTCATTAATTTTGTAATTACTTTTTTGCTTGCATTAAATTACCCCTAATCATTTGAGAAGGGAACTTTCAGTCCAAAATATAACAAACACATATCTAGAATCCCTCATTAAATATTTTTGGGTGAGGATTATTTTATAAGGAAGAGTAGCAGACATTCCCTTTTGGGCTATAGAATACATTGTTTGTTCTCTTAGTGGCCAATAATTTAATTGGTGTACATTCATTTTTGATAAGATGAGAAATTATTTGGATTATGATTTTCAAAGTGACACACAATTTTTGTTTCTAATTTTATTTTGGTTTATACTACAAGACATATCATGAGCTGAAAGGAATAACTGTTTCAACTATCTTACATGAAAAAATGAAATATAATTTTGAGGCCCTTACAAAGTTAGAGGTGAACTTAAATTTTACTTGTTACATCATAAAATTATTGTGTTAGTTACTTGTTAAAATTAAAATTAATTTTGTTTATTTCTTTGTAACAAATAAAATAAATTATTTATCAATTAAAAAGAGAAGTTGCTTTGAATAATACCTTATCACTGAGGGCTCTGGGGATTCTAATTCAAATAGGGGTGATGACATAGACTTTGGTGTGGTAACACCATTGACAATGAGAAAAAATGAGTAGTTTTATCTCACTTACTACCACACAACATCAGCTAGGCACATCCCTAAATCTAGGTTTTAAAAGATAAAAAATTTATTGAAAATTGATGTAACAAAAAAATCAAGTTTTGGTATTGTTAATGTTTCATTCAATGTTATAGTGGCCTCCTGCATTGGCAACATTTTACCTCAACCTGTTTCTAACTATTTTTGCTTTTTCACATTCAGAAGATGAAAGAAACTATGATAATGGTCAAGGGTTAGATGATACTCGGATGAAGTTTGCGCACTGTATCCAAACGACTGAAGGAGCTCCTCTTTGGATGTGGAAGATGACACTTGTAGATAAGAAAGACTTAAACAAGGAAATTATTAGATAGATAGTGGACTACCAAGCAAAGCTTGGTCTTAGAAGTGCAAAGACTTCCTGGAGGGATGACAGTCCATTGGTTGATAAAAAAAAGAATGTTGTTAGAAAAAGAAATGATAAAAGACTGAACAAAATAAATAGAGATAATGCATACCTATATTTGGCAATCTATCTTCCACAATCACCGACGTCGATAGTTTTGTCGGTGTCAGTTGGTAGGCTACTGACGTCGATAGGGGCAATGGGCCTAGATGTCGACATTGATGGGGGTAATGGGCTTTTAGATGAGTTTCAGGTCTGTCTGTGGTCAATAGAATGGTCTAGGATGTCTATGGGAGTTTAATGGGTTGTGCAAGATTTGCAGGGTAGAGAGTATGGCTGAAAAAAGGACTAGATAGAAGACAGGGGTGAAAAGGAGATAAGGATGAGGGAAGGCTTTTCAGCCTTTCCAAGAAGAATAGGTTGGGTTGTGTCAATAGAGCTTAGAAATGGACAACAGACTAACTACTAATGTATCCTAAGAGTACTGAAATAAAAAACTAATAGAAATACTTAGCTTTTGGCAGAGAATTAGAAGTGCAAAAGACCTGTTTCCATTATGGCTGATGTGGGAGACTTCGTGCAACCTTCAATCTAGTGTGGAGTGATTGATGCAGAGTTTCTGAGCTTGGAGAGTGATGTTGGGGTGTTGATGCCTGTAAGGAGTTGAGGAGCAAGAGAACTTGGATCATGGAGCAAGAGAATTCATGTTTGCGGGGGGGGCAATAGAAGCTAAAATTTAGTTTTAAGGAAACTGACGTCCATGATACCGTCGGCATCGGCTGAATATTGACTGACGTCGATGGCTAAAGAATGGGAAAAAGGGTTATTTTTAGCCTTTTGCCCACTCTTCCAACTGCCAAGTTTAATTGTTGTTGGAAAATAGTCCAAAGGCATATTAAATAGGTGCGAGAGGTTAGTGGGAGGGTTGAAATAGGTCTTGGGTAATTAAGACTAGCCATGGGGTGATAGAGGTATCCAAGGATCAGTATCTAAGGTGGGGTGAGGTGTCATGGGTGATGTGTTATTAATTTAAATAGTTAATTTATTTTAAATTAATAAGTGTGTGGGTTAGAAATGTTTAGATGTGGACCAAGGGGATCAAGGGGGAGTCGACCAAGGAGTAGACACAATTTCGGTGTCTACATTTGCCCCTTTTTGTCTTGTTGGTTATTCTTGACGAACTGCAAGACAAAAATAGGAGTAAGTTGCCCTAGATATGGGATGAGGTGTTCCCCCCACAAAGCGGGAGGTGAAGGAAAGGAACCTGATATCGGGCGCCGATTTGATAGATAGTGGATGGAAATGGTGAAGTTTGAGTGTGAACGTTGTAAAGGATGGGATTTACGCGTATACCACTCCACATGATAGATAGGTCAAATTGTCATGGTCAAAGGTTGAGGAGTGCTAAAATTGAAGTAACCAGTCCCCAACATTTAGTCATAGCTGATTGGGTTAAATGATCTAAGCTATAGCTCCAATAGTCATCATGTTCTAAGTATCTCAAGCTCAGAAAGTGCTCCTGGAAAACACGAAAAAGTCACAAGTAGTAGGGATCAACTGGGGCATGATCTGATACTTGTGAGGGTCGTGGACAATTTGCTAACTAGTCATGAGGTAGCATAGGTAATTAAAATAACCAAGGCAGAGGTGTCTCGAAAGTAGTCATGGTCTGAGGGGATAGTCGTGATCTCTAAGGTCATTGGTTGAGTCAAAAAGTGATCTCAAGTGTGCCCCAAGAAGAGGCTAAGATGACTTTTATTGAGAGGGCTAGTTGTTGTGGGCATGAATTTGGTCATTTTGAAGAGGATTGATGTTTTAAGGCCACCGACATCAGTTATAAAACCAATGTTGGTGGCCAAAAGAGATCGATGTCAGCAAAAATCAGTCAACATCAATGGCCTAGGGCTCACTTCTATCGATGTCAATGGCCTACCAAATTTGACAAATCTAGATTGGCAGCCCACCAAAAGTCATTTGTGACTATTGAAAATTTCAAAAAAGTGAGCTTTGAGACAAGTAAGTGAAAGTGACTCCAAGTTGACCGGTGCAACAGTATGAGGTGCTAGAGTGGGATTGGGTGAGAAAGTGAGTGAATTAGAGCAGGATTGAAGGTTGTAGAGGCAATTGTGGGCCAACAAGAGTTCATGGAGAAAGTGAGATAGAATAGATGGTAGAGGGTAGTGGAGGCCCTGTGGGAGGACCACCTTTAGCAGCACCCATCGTACCACCATAGTGGTGGTGATGGGATGAGGTAAGGGGTGTATTTTGAGGTTTTTGGATTACTTTTTGATTTGATTTATTTTTTGAATTTGTAGTGTTTTTATCTTAAAATTGAGGGGGAGGGGTAGTTAGAAGGGTGGGTAGGCTAGGTAGGTTACTTTAGGTAGGTGTAGGAGGGTTTTTGGGGGGAAATAGGCTAAAAATGGAGGAAGCCCTAATTTTAGGGCTCACCCCATTCGGCCCTAGGGCCAAACCAATCACTAACATCAGTGGGTTCACCGACGTCAGCTGACTAGTGACCGACATCGATCACTTACTAGCTAACATCGGTCACTAAGTGACTGACATCAGTTAGATAGGTGCCATTATTAGCACAATAACTGATGTTGGTGGTGGCTAGGTCTAAAAAGATTTTGAAATTTATCAAGGGGTTGAAGCCATGCCAGGGGCTTCCCAAGTGTCCAGATAGGCATATAAGGGGAGGTAGATGGTCGAGTAGGTAGACAAATGGGCAAATGGCTGAGCTGACATCAGGAGACCCCATGTCAACTGAGTGCTACCTATATAGCCCCAGTTATTAGGGCCTTAGGCTGATGTAATTCTCTCAAAAGGGGAAGAAGAGTCATAATGGTCAGTTGTTTGCTAACATGGGTTTGATTTGAATTGGTTAGATGTAAGTGAGGTAGATGCTAATGCTATAGGATCAGCTACTGATGTTGCTGATGCAGATGTGTCGAGACATCACTGGGGAAGAGTGGGCCCAGATTACTGCAGTGGGATTAGGTGAGCTATGACGCTACTATCGAGTGGCTAGAGATGTGAGCCTGATGGTGGCATTGATTGAGTGGTGGGATCACTCCACCAACACCTTCCATTTTCCCACTGGTGAGCTGACTATCATAGTGAAGGATGTGTACCAGATTTTGTGGCTACTGGTACACAGAGTAGATTTATATGTGTGCTCAAAAGAGGTGCATGATATACAAATGGTTACACTATTTGGTGAGCATGCTACTGAGGTGACTTACCATTTGGTGAGCTTTGCATATGAGCCCTTGTATGCTGCAGATGAGAATGTGCATCGACTAGCCATCTTGATGATGATCGGCATCATGGTCTACATGTTACTTCATGCAAAGAGAGGCAAATTTCCAATTACTATGACTAGATTTTTGATAGAGATGATGGAGCAGCAGACAGTGTTTGCCTTGGTGCCAATCTTTTTGGCCTAATTGTATAGAGAGCTCTGGGGTATCAATCGGTAGTAGTGATACAGTCTATGTGTAGGCCACCTCCTGCATTATTGGGTGTATGAGCACATTATGGTCACCTAACCTCTCAACCTTTTAGTTGTGATTTAGGTTAGCTTCAAGGTCAGATTTAGGTGATGGCGTGAGGTCATGGTGCAGATGTAGGTGGATAGAGTAGTTAGGGACATTAACTACTACAGAGGGGTACTGAAGGCCCTGATTCTCATGGATATCATTTGGAGATCGTACTTGGTGTACCTAGCCTTTAGAGACTAGGCAGAGCAGTTGATTGAGGTGTAGAGCGTTAGATGGGTCAGGGGTAGATGAGCTAGCAAGCTCGAGAGGGTGCCAGTAGAGAGAGTGTGGTGCTAGTTTGGGCTGCTATAGGATGTGTTACCCACCTTTCCACAGTACAGATGGGATGACATTGAGGCACTGCTCCCACTGCCAAAGGAGATAGAGGGGCCCAATTTTAAGGAGCTACTGGTAAGACTTGGGATAGTAGATCCAGGATGCACTGAGGCCTACTCAACATGGTGGGTAGGGTAGTATACCAGGGTTTAGAGAGGACCAAAGCCTGATCTATAGGCAGTTACCAGGAATAGAGACACAGCCTGATAGGAGAGGGATGCTATGATTCAAGAGAGGGATGTAGCCTAAGGATAGGTGACCATTTTGCAAGGTCAAGTCATAGTTTTGATAGGCCAAGTGGTAGGTTTGATAGGTCAAGTGGCTGCATTGACAAGGCAGATCACCATTTTGCAGGGGCAGTTGGTTGTAGCCCAAGCACAGGCTTTGGTAAGATAGGTTTTTGGAGGGCAAGGCCCTATTTAGCATCCACCCTAGTAGCTAGCACAGTCAACATCAGTGCAGCCAGCTCAGTCATAACCACAGGGTTCAGTGCAGGGTGTAGTAGTAGGGTTGGTGGGTCCATCGTAGACTTTACCTATTTCTAGGTACAATACTACACTGGATGAGATCGCTTATTATGAGGGGGCCATCAGGGGGTTTCCTTAGATATAATGATACTTAGATATGAGGGCTGAGCAGAGCTGACTGAGATCTATGTCACAAGTGAATACTTCAGGTTCTCGCAGAGGGTGGAGATGATACAACATCTTCACAGCTGCCACCACCACCGCCACAGCCACAGCTTTGAGGCCATTTTTGGCATTATGTATATATCGGCCTATGAGCCATTGATGCGAGATGTACTATATGTTTTGAGAGAGAGAGGCACAGATTGTATCTTTGTAAAATATTGATGATATATATATGATGAGATTTTGACTATTGATGTGTTATGGAAATGTTTTGGATGTTAATATTTTTAGCATTTTTATATGTTTAATGAGATATGCTTTGATATGATGTTTATGATGTTGAATGATTATGATATTATGGATAATTATGCTATGTTAATGATGATGAATGATGTGAATGCTTAATGTGATGATGTTTCATGATGATGTGAATGCTTGATGATGTTAATGATTAACATGATTATGTCATGATGATTATTTGATGATTAGAAAGATTAATATGATGATGTTTATGATGAATGATGATGTGAAAAGATTATGTATGATGAGGTTATGATTATGTTACAACTTTGTCATTATGGTGTAATGATGTATGTTATAACATTGGCTTGTGTTTTGGTTTGTTAGTTTTCAGGTGCATTATTTTCCATAGAAACTAAAGTGATTGGTCTATGATAATGTTAATGGTTGTGACGAAGGAATGGATGAGCTAACCTCAGAAGACCCCATGTCAACTGAGTGCTGCCTACATAGCCCCTATTTTAAGGGCCTCAGGCCAATGTAGTTCTCCCAAAAGAGAAGAAAGGGTCAAAATGGAAAAGAGGTTGGTTTGGTCATGATAATGATTTAGCACTTCCCATTGATGGTACATGCTTGAAATGATGAGGGTAAAATGATGTTACAGCCTTTTCCATATTATGTAATGGGGCATTCTGTAACATTAGTTGTAGTTTTTCATCCCTAGCAAGTTTCCATATTGGGTGATGGATGTATGCTAAAAATGAAATTAGTCTATTTATGCTTCAGCAAGTAATAGTTTATGCTTGACATAAATTGAGTGGTTGATAGTTTCTATGTGTATTGGTTTCTATAGAAACTAGTGTGAATAGGCTATGAGAACATTAGTGGTCGAAAAAGGTTTCATTGGTTTGGTTTGGTTAGTAAATGATTAGGTTGCATGTGACAAAGGTATGTAGGAAGTGAAAGGCATTTTTGCCCTTTCATTGACAAGGACCATAATGATAGCATAGGTAAGGGGTTTTTAGAACAAAAGCCCTATTCATGCATTATGTCGTTGACCATTGGTTGTGTTAGAGAAGTAATTGAATCACTTTGACATTAAATGAGCTTGAAATCCCTTGAATATGTTAGGGTAATAGGTGATGTGATATGTTAAGATAAGGTAACCCTTTTTATAGGAGACCCTGAGAATGACTACAAGTCAAGTCCATGACCCCTTTATTTTTTGGTAGACTGATCAATGCGAGAAGTCTACGTGGGGATGTTTTGTTTTGTGGTCATTTGTGAAGCTAATCGATGCGAGAAGCTTCTAAGAGAGTGATATTTGTAGCAATATTTTTAAGCATAGCCATCCTTCGAGGGAGTGGTCTATATTTTGCTTTATATATTTTTGAGGGCTTTGAATAGATGTCCTTCGAGGGAGCAGTCTATTAGTTACAGCAATGATGATGTGGCTATCCTTCGAGGGAGCAATCTTTATTTAGGGTTTTATGACCTTTTGATATTTTGTTTGACGTCCCCATTTATTGTTTTTGACAAAATTTTCAGTCATGGACAAGACTATAAAAGTTTAAGGGCTCCCTTTTATTAGGACAAAGCATTCGTACTTTATAAAAAGGTTACATAGTGTTTGTGTAAGGGAATAAGGTTGAAAGGAATGAGGATTGAGATGACAGGGATTGCTCAAGGGATGAGCTCAAATTAAATATCAGGTGAATGAGTACTTGATTAATAGTAGAATGGTCATAGATGCAAGGCATTAAGGGGCTCAAGTTTTGGTCGTTCGTCGAGAGAAGATAGGCGATAAGTCCCTGAGCCATACTTGTGCATTATGATGTAAGGTCTAAGCCAATTAGGAGCAAACTTGCCTCGTTTACTTCATTCCATATTGGTCACATGTTGATTTTATTTGAGGATGAGGTCTCTAATTTTGAAATCTCGTTCTCTCATATTTTTGTCATAGACACGTTTGATGTGATTTCGATAGACATGGAGATGGTTAAGGGTAGCAAGACAACGTTCATCGAGTAACTCAAGTTGAGCTAATCAGTCTTGATGAAAGTCATCATTAGAAAGTA
The DNA here is from genome assembly GCA_037957365.1 of Torreya grandis. Taxonomy (NCBI): domain Eukaryota; kingdom Viridiplantae; phylum Streptophyta; class Pinopsida; order Cupressales; family Taxaceae; genus Torreya; species Torreya grandis. Next base: position 620,141 of record JARHVA010001865.1, on the reverse strand, counting down.
TGTCGTGTAAAGAGATGCATAGAGAAGGTATTTATACTTCAAGAGGTAGGACCACCTCTGCTCCATACACTAAAGAGAAAGGTGTAGCACCCGTAGGGGTTTAGATGCTAGTGCGGTAGGCCCACAAAGCGAAGGAAATGTGAATTTGCCAATCTCTTCCAGTGTCATTAACCACCTTCATTAAAATTTTGGTTAAGATTTTGTTGGAAGCCTCAATTTGCCTATTTGCTTGTGGGTAGTAAGGCGAGGAGAAGCTGAGCTTGATGCCAAATGAGTCACAAAGTTTCTAGACAATTTTATTTTTGAATGATTTGCTATTATCAGTGATGATTTTGTGAGGTACATCAAAATGACAGATGATTTGGGTGTTGATAAAGTCAACAATTTTGTCAGCTTTGGTAGAGAAGAGAGGAATAGCTTCCACCCATTTAGTGAAGTATTCGGTTGCGGTGATAATGGACTGATGTCAGAGAGATGAGTGAGGGTTAATCTCACTGATTAGATCTAGGACCCATTGTGAAAAGGGCCAGAGATCCTGAGCAACTTATAAAGTGTGGCTAGAGGTGTGAAGCAAGTTAGCGTGTTGCTGGCATTTAATGCAATGCTGAACATAGTCGTTACAGTATTGGTAAAGAGTGGGCCAATAATAACCCAGGTGAAGGATGCGCTTGGCAACTGAGTTACCAGTGAAGTGTCTACCACAAATCCCATCGTGAACTTGTTTGATGGCATGAGATGCTTCAGTGGAGGTGAGACATTGAAGAAAGAGGCTATCAAAACCTCTTTTGTAGAGAAGACCCCCTAGCATGGTATATTGAGTAGTACTTTTGATAAAAGCCTATCGTGCATTACTAGAGAGGTCAGGAGGAATGATAGAAAAAGTTAAGTAGTCCACAAGTTGTTTATACCAAACATCTCGTGGACTAGAGCCAATGGTGTTGACGAGGCTGATGTTAGTTGAAATATATGAAGGCAACGGCACACGATGCACCGTGACATAAATCCTTGATGAAGATGATGAAGATGATGAAGATGGAATATGGGAGGTGAGAGAAGCCTAGTATCAACAAACTTATTCATAAATCGAGGAACAATTTGTAAGAGGTAATGGTTGAAATATTCTAGTAGGGTGTCAACATGGTGTTTGTACCTTTGCAAAATTTCATTTTTACAAAGATATGAATCATTGATTTGATTGACAACTAGTTGTGAGTCGCAGAAGATGTTGATGGCCTTGATGTCTAAGGATAGGGCAGTTTGAAGTCCCAAAATTAAGGCTTCATATTTGACCATATTGTTGGTACATTCAAAGTCATGTTTGAAGGACAGGGGCATAGGCTCACCTTCGTGCGGGATGAGAATGACCCCCACGCCCCCATTGAGTTGACATTTGGAGCTATCGAAGAACATTGTCATTTGATAGAATATGTCATCAGTGGAAAGTGCGGTGATAGATTTGTCGAGGAATTTTCAATGAGAAGGTCAGTTGTCAATTAGAGGGGCATCGGCTAGTTGGTCAGCGATTATTTGCCCCTTTATAGATTTTTGCTGGATAAATTCCAAGTCAAACTCAGCAAGGAGCATGAGCCAACGAGCCATATGTTGCTTTTGGTATGGCTTGGAATGCATGTATTTTAGAGGGTCGGTATGAGTGATGACGTAGGTTTTGTGATTAAGAAGATAATGACAGAGTTTGGTAGCTGTAAAGACTAATGCCAAATAAAGTTTTTTAGTATGAGCATATTGAGTTTCATAATTGATGAGTGTTCGGTTTATATAGTAAACTACTTGCTCATGGTGTTGCTCATCTCGATGCACGATCATGGCACCTAACAAATGGTTTGTTGATGATATGTAGAGGTAGAAGGGTTGGTCATCTTTTAGTGGAATAAGGACTGGTGGAGAGACAAAATAACATTTAAGGGCTTCAAATGCCTCTTGGCAATCTTTATCCCAATGAAAAGAGACATCCTTCTTGAGGAGGTGATGAAAGGGTTGACATCAGTCAGAAAGCTACGAGATGAAGCGATGAATAGATTGGAGCTTCCCTTGCAGACTGTGAAGTTTCTTCAGATTGGTGGGTGGCGGCATCTTGAGTATAGCTCAAATTTTAGTGGGATCAATCTCAATGCCACAGAGAGAAATGATGAACCCCAAGAGCTTCCTTGAGAGAACCTCAAAGACGTATTTCTTGGGATTAAGGTGAACATTATATTGAAGAAGGTGAGTGAAGATGATTTTGAGAATGGTTAAATGGTCACGACAAAGCTTAGATTTGCCTAGTAGGTCATCCACATAGTCCCCCATGATTTTGTGGAGGAGATCATGAAAGATGTAGGTCATGGCACATTGATATGTGGCACCTACATTCTTTAGGCCAAAAGGCATGACCTTATAGCAAAAATTCCCCCATGGGGTGATGAAGGTAGTCTTGTGTTGATCCTCTGGTGCAATCAGGATTTGGTTATATCTTGAAAACCCATCCATGAGTGATAGCATCTCATGATCAGCTGTAAGATTAATAAGTTGGTCGATGTTGGGTAGAGGAAAATCATCTTTTAGGCAAGCCAGGTTAAGGTCACGAAAGTCAGTGCAGATTTAGATCCTGCTAGTTGCTTTGGTGATAGGGACGATGTTAGACACCCATTGTGGATAATCAATGGGTTGAATGAAGGAGACAGAGAGAAGACGCTGAAGCTCCTCTTTGACAAGGAGCACAACTCGAGGATGCATCTTGCAAAGTTTTTGCCTGATGGGCTTAGCCTCTAGGTTTATGACAATGTTATGAGTGGCAATGTTAGGGTTGATGTCAGGCATGTTGTTATAGGTCCAAGCAAAAGCTTTGCTATGGTCTGAAATAAATTTGGTGTAGTCAATTTGTTCTTGGGTGTCTAAAGGCTGACCAATCTTTAAAATATGAGGAACATCAGAAGATGGAAGGTTGATGTCAATGGTTGATTCATTTAACATAACCTACATTTTAGAAGGAAGAGAGCATTGAATGAAAGAGACATCAACACCCATGTAGGTGAGAATGGCACCATCGTCTACACATTAGACAGTGTTGATGGTAGCCGATTCATCATCTATCATGTTTGGATAAATGGGAGGGAGAAACATGGATACCCCATCTAGTTGATAGGTTAGGGGTTCCAAGCGGATGGTGTTTATGGAAAAAAAACTAGAAGGGATGGAAACCACTGACTCCATAGGTGAAAATGGGGGAATGGGTGAGTTTGGAGGTGATTGGTCTATGATAGGTTAAGGGCAAGGGTTTTCAAAAGTTTTAGAAGGTTCTTCAAAACCCAGGCCATGTCACTTCTTGGCATTCTTTATGGCCTCATCATTTGGTGGTTTGATGGGCTGGTGGGAGCCTTGTTCATAGCGCTCGAAGCTAAAGCCTTTCCAAGCACACCTATAAAGATAGGTATGAGCAAAGTTTGGGTTGCCAAGAAAAGAGAAGTTGAATGTGAATAGTTGAGGTGATGAAAGAGGGTTCCCATCAGTGAGAGCTCGATCTAGCCCTCCATAGATGAGATTTATTTGAAGATTGGGAGGGCCATAAGGGATGACCATTCTAATATGATGGTCATAGCTAAGATTGTGATGAGGTTGTCCATACTCTTGTAGAGTCTCGAACATGTCCAAGGTGAGTAAATGATACTCCCCAAGTGAAAGTCATTGGAAGATATCTTCCATAGGGTCTTTTATTGTCACTTGAGGAGGTGGTGTAGGTGTGACCACTATTTGCATACTTGTTGAAGCTTCTGCAGGTAGAGGTGGTGTTTGAATCGATGTCTTGAAAGGAATGAGAATATTGTTGGGTCAATAAGTCATTTTACATGTCTTGAAAGGGGATGGGTTTGTGGAAATGACATGGACTTGACCGTCGTGTTCAAATTTGACACAACGGTGTAGTGTAGAAGGGACACAGGCCATGGCATGGATCCAAAGTCATCCTAATAACATGTTATATTCGAACTCTCCTTCGATGATGTAGAAGAGCTCTGGAACTATTCATGGACCAACACAAATATGTAAGATGACGATGCCAATGGTAGTGGCTGTGGTGTCATTAAAAGATCAAAGAATTGCATCAGTTGTTGATATGCAATTCTTTGGGAGGGATAATTGGTCATAGGCATGGGTGGAAATGATATTGATGCTGGCACCCCCATCAATCATAACTTGCTTAATGTGAGTTCAATCAACATAAGCCATGATGAAAAGGGCAGCGTCTTGATCTTTCGAGTTGGGGGTAGGAATTTTGGAATCGCTAAAGGTAATAGAGGCGATGGAAGATAATGATTGGACTAAGGCAACTAGTGGTTGGGGGTCCTTGAGTTGGACCTGCATTACCTATAAGGCTCTGATTAAAGCCTAACGATGTTGTGGAGAGCTTTGAATGAGGTCATATAAAGTCATCTTCATGGGTGTTTAGTGAAGCTGTTTCACCATAGAATCACGGATTGCCTTTGAAGAAGTGGGTTAAGATGTACCCAAGATAGAAATTTTGGGTTTTGGTGGTTGAGGCAGTTTGACAAATGGGTAGGTCCAAGGAATAGTAGCTTTCTCTTTTGCTTTATCCTTTTGTGATCTAGTGGCTACATTGATGGTGTTGATCTTGAATAAGGGGGGCAAAGGAGGTAAATGGACCATAGTCTGTTGATGATATTTTGATGAAGGTGAAGAATGTTGGGAGATATGGGATGGTGTCAGAGTTTGTCGAGAGTATCCTCAAGAAGAAGGGTGTCTTTTTCCATGTATTGGTGAATGACAACCTTGAGGGCACAATAGTTTTTAGTGTCATGTCCAGGTGTGCGATGATATAGGAAAATTTTAGTGTCATCGAACCAAGACGATTTTGATCCAAGAGGTTGAAATGGTTTAATAGGTGGAAGGGTTATGCTAGAAGTTTGCAAAAGTCAGCGTAGTATCAAAGCATATGAACCTACTAAGGGGTCCGTGCTTGTTGATGCACTAGGTGTTGATGACTTTTGCTTGGGAGTTGTTGAGGGAGATCTTCGTACCACCTTTTGGGTTGGTGGTGCAGCCACATGTATAGACGACACTTTCTTTGTGAGGGGTGCTGAATTGTTCAGAGGAGGTATGCTTGTGGTGGGTAAAGGGAGTAATGGAGGCAACTTGTTTTGTTTTGGTGTTGGAGTAGGGAGTACTCCTATTATGGTAGAAGGATGAAGGCCCAAAATGGAGGGCAATAATGATGGTGGAGGAGGAGTTTGCCGACGTGTCTTAGTAGACTTCTTTGGTTTGGTTTGAGGACTACTATTATGGGAGGCAAGGTTCAAGTCTACCTTCACTTGCGGGTGAGTGAGGTTAGGTATGGGGTGAACTCTGAGGGATTTAACCAGTTTTGATATGGTGGATGTTTGTGAGGGTTTAGGTTCTGATGTGGATGGTTGAGCTTTTGAAGGTTTGGAAGTAGAAGCCTAGTCTTTATTGGAAACTTTTGGAGGTTTTGTCACGGGAGGGTCAATAGCATGAGATGAGATGGGACATGCAAGGTGAGGAGCTTTGAGTCACTCCCATATTGCCTCATGTTCTAATTTTCTCAAATGGAGAAGTCCTAGTTTCTCCACCAATCGAGAGAATGGTTTGGAAGATGTTGGATGAGGCCTTGGTTCTTTAGAAGATGTGGGTGGTTGTGAGATCAAAAATGTGGTAGATGCAGCAGTCTCAGATCCAAGGTGTGAGGGAGCCATCACTAGATCATCTTTGGTTAAAGTAGGTAAAGAGATAAGTTCTTCTCTTAGTGGAGGAGGAATTGGAGAATGTGACTCCTTAAGAGGATAGAGGGTAGGGATGATTGTGCCCTCTACTTGTGGTTGAGGAGCAGGAAAAGTAAGGTCCTCCATTGGTAGTAGGAAGGATGAAAGAGGGGCTAGTAGTGTTGATATGGTTAAAGCATCCTCCAATATAAGAGAGGTCAATGGAGAACTAACAGGAGAAGAGGGTTCATCCACCTGTGGAAGAGAGATGGGAGAACAAGGCTCTTCTACCTGTGATAGACAAATAGGAGAAGAAGACTCTTCTACCTATGATGAGCAAATAGGTGAAGAAGACTCTTCTACCTGTGATGGGAAAATAGGTTGAGCAACCTCTTCAGATTGTGTGAGAGGTTGGTTAGGTATAAGAGGAGAGACTATGTTGACTGTGCATATATTATGTTCTTGAGAGTTCTTGGTCATGGTTTGCACGTTGTTTTGGCTAGGGGGATGGTTAGGAAAAGGTTGTCTGAAGATGTCTATGTTTTGATTAGGTGGCACATTTAGGTTATCCAAGACAAGATCACCTCTATCTAACATGTCCTAAATGATATTCTTGAGGGTTTTACAACTGTCTATGTCATGGCCTTTGACACAGTGATAATTGTAGAAGTCATTCTCTCGATACCATGCAAGGATGGCATGCGAGGGATCAAATTGAGGGGGTGGTCAAATTTGGGGGAGATTGAGGACTCCCTATTTGACAAGTTTATCTAACATGGATGTGTATGATTCTCTTATTAGAGTATATTGATGTTGTACGTATCATTGTTGGAATTGTCATGTGATGCTTTGAGATGTGAAAGGTTCGGATTGGTTGGTTGTTGTTGAAGATGATGGTCTAACGACTATAGGATTTGTTGATCCCTTAGATTTGGAATTAGAAGAAGAATATTTGGAGGAAGGGTCATTTGACTTTGCGTTGGGGTTTTTACTACGCAATTTAATTTTGTTTTCTTCGACAGCATGGAGTTCAAGTTTCTTAGCCATTGTGAAAGCTTTGTTAAATGTGTGGAATGTTCGGACCCACAAAGTAGATGAAATGTGTTTGGCATACGCTTGTGAAAAGAGCTCAATGAGCTTGGGTTGAGGTAAAGAAAATAAGAGTTGGTTGATTAAGCCTCTCCAATGGGAAACAAAATTGGCTATTGATTCATTGTCAAATTGTCTGATAGAGTATAGGTCTATGATAGAGACCTTTTTGGTGATTTTGATTGAAAAGTGGTCAAGGAAAAGTTGAGCAAGTTGAGTGAATGTAAAAAGAGAGTGACTGGTAATAGAACTATACCAATCAAGGGTAGCGCCAGAAAGTGACATGGGAAATGTGCATAGCAACAACGCATCATCATGTGCTCTAAGGTAACAAGCATGTCTAAATATTTTTAGATGTTGCTGTGGGTCTTCCTTACTCTGGAAGTGAGTAAACTTAGGAAGTTCCCACTGACTGGGATATGGCTGGATGGGGACTGAAGGATGAATGGGTTCATTACAAATTTATTCATATGAAAGAACATTTCTTAAACTCAAAATGGATGTCTCAAGATTAGACATTTTGTCCATCAACATCTTGATTAGATTAGTTGATGGATTTGTCGGTCTCTAGATTGTAGGGCACTTAGAAGGTGTTAAGAGGGGCGTATGACATAGTTGGTTGCACTTGCGTAGGTGCAACATATTGGTAACTAGTCATAGGGACTGATGTTGAAGCCAAGGGTGGTTGTGTCATGAAGCTAGGAGGCACAACTTGACTTGATGTTGCCAGATGTGGTTGGATGGTGACAACATTAGCCAAAGGATGAGTAGCCACCCTGGTGTTGATGGGTGCAAAAGTAGGTGAGATGGAGACAACTAAGTTTTGGAATGGTGTAGAACTTTGTTGAAATCCCAATAGAAGTAGGTCCATAAATAGAAGGAGAAGCCATACTTTGAATATTAGTCATGGTTGGGTTATTGGTTGAGGTGATGGCCTAGGTGTCTATGGGTTGAATTACAGACGCAATTGATATGACTGCCATCTCAACTAAGGAAGTTGGCATCCCATAAATTGGGTTGCCTAAAGAGTCTCACATTTGACTTTTCATGAGATAGTGATGAAGGGCCTTGACATTGAGGTCAAGGAACCTTTCAAAGTCTTGGTCCCCTTCAGGAACAATAGGGGGTTGAGTCAGGGTTGGTTGGGTAGGAGTTTGTTTAGTCTCTGAATTATACTCCATTAGAGGACTTGTTATGGAAGGCAAAGGTAGGAGTGGTTGTTGCCTTGCATGGTCAATAAGAGTTTTGGTTTGAATACATGTCAAAACCATTTAAGGCAAGATAATACGTCCTTACTAGCTCAAACAACTAGATAAAAATAGAAAAGAAGATGAAGACAAGCAAACCCTAAATGTTAAATTCATAAGAATAAATTTTAGAGTCGTGTTTGGCTTATGCCTTAGAAGAGTGCATTTGGGAAGTTTGGCTTTTAGAACAGGTCCTAAAAGAAGCAATCTAAGGTTGGTTTTGGGTTAGTTTTGGTGCTCAAGATCTGTATTAGGTTCTGTACGTGGCCTAGTGCTAAGAGCTAGCTCCCCTCACTTCATGCGCCCAGAGATAAGCTGGGTCACTTAGCCAGTATATACTTCCCCTAGAGTTTATACTTTGCCAGAGAATAGAGTGGGCTCTCCCCTTGGTAGTGAAGTCCAAGTGGGATCACCAGGAAGAGTAAGGTATCCGCTAGGTGATGAAATATTAGTCGGGCCTTGTCTCAAGTATGTTTAGATGTTTGATTTTATGAATGTGGTTAGGTTGTGTAACATAAGTGCACTACGATTTATTCATAATGCAGTTTTAATTACTAGATGAGCTAAAAATGCATTCAGGCAGGAATGAAATGCAATATGTTTTTAACCCAAATTGAAATGTGTGTTCGGATGCAGACAAGTGGAGAAAAGGTTGAAGAGTATGAATTTCACTACTCTAAGATGCAGGAAAGAAAGAAAAAGAAGGATTCTTTTTAACTTGCTATTGGTGTCTTTTCGAAAGAGATAGAAGAAAAAGATGCAAGAAGAGACCTAATGCACCTATATGAAAAGATTTCTTTTAGAAGAAAAAGTATGAACCCAAGGAAAACTCCAGTGTCCCACTGGGTGTGCTAGAATGTTTCTAACTATTTTTGTTTTTTCACATTCAAAAGATGAAAGAAACTGTGATAATGGTCAAGGGTTAGATGATACCCAAATGAAGTTTGCACACTGTATTCAGATGACTGAAGGAGCTCCTCTTTGGCTATGGAGGATGACACCTGTAGATAAGAAAGACTTAAACAAGGAAATTGTTAGATAGATAGATAGTAGACTGCCAAGCAAAGCTTGGTCCTAGAAGTGCAAAGACTTCCTGAAGGGATGACAGTCCAATGGTTGATAAAAAAAGAATGTTGCTAGAAAAAGAAATGATAAAAGATTGAACAAAAGAAATAGAGATAATGTGTACCTATATTTGGCAATCTGTCTTCCACAGTTTCCGACGTCAGTAGTTCTGTCGGCATCGGTTGGTAGGTTACCGACGTTGATAGGGGCAATGGGCCTGAATGCCAATGTCAGTGGGGGTAATGGGCTTTTAGACAAGTTTTAGGTCTGTCTATGGTCAATAGAATGGTCTGGGATGTCTGTGGGAGTTTAATGGGTTGTGCAAGATTTGTAGGGCAGAGAGTATGGCTGAAAAAGGGACCAGATAGAGGACAGGGGTGAAAAGGAGATAAGGATGAGGGAAGGCTTTTCAACCTTTTTGAGAAGAACAGGTTGGGTTGTGTCAATAGAGCTTAGAAATGGACAATGGACTGACTACTAATGTATCCTAAGAGTACTGAAATAAAAAACCATTAGAAATACTTAGCTTTTGGCAGAGAATTAGAAGTGCAGAAGACTTGTTTCCGTTATAGCTGATGTGGGAGACTTCGTGCAACCTTCAATCTGGTGTGGAGTGACTGATGCAGAGTTTCTAAGCCTAGAGAGTGCTGTTGGGGTGATAATGCCTATAAAGAGTCAAGGAGCAAGAGAACTCAGAGCCTGGAGCAAGAGAATTCACGTTTGTGGGGGGGGCAATAAAAGCTGAAATTTAGTTTTAAGGAAACTGACATCGGCAATACCGCCAGCGTCGGCCGATTACTAATCGACATCAGCAGCTAAAGAATGGGAAAAAGGGCTATTTTTAGCCTTTTGCCTATTCTTCCAACTACCAAGTTTAATTGTCATTAGAAAATGGTCCAAAGGCAGATTAAATAGGTGCGAGAGGTTAGTGGGAGGGTTGAAATAGGTCTTGGGTAATTAAGACTAGCCATGGGGTGATAGAGGTATCCAAGGAGCGGTATCCAAGGTGGGGTGAGGTGTCATGGGTGATGTGTTATTAATTTAAAATAGTTAATTTATTTTAAATTAATAAGTGTGTGGGTTAGAAATGTTTAGAAGTGGACCAAGGGGACCAAGGGGGAGTTGACCAAGGAGTAGACACAATTTTGGTGTCTACACAACCTGCTCAACATTTTCCTTTAGTACAAGGTATGTGACTTCATGTTTGCAATTATGCTCTTTATTAAATTAAATAAACATCAACATGGTAAATTGAATATATGATTGTTTGGTAAAAAATGAAATTTCACCTTCTCTTACACCATATCCACTGTCGTAAAACATATCGACAACTCAAAGTATGGATCCTAATGTCTCTAACTTATAGGTTAACATAGTTTAAATTTTATTAAAGTTTATTTATTGATTTATGATGGCATTTCTTATTATAGATCAACATTATTTAAGAAGTCATATGCCACCACCATCACCACCCCACTCTATATAGACTAGGGGGAAGAATTTAGCATTACCAACATGTGTTAGGGGATCAATGCGAATAAAAACATTAGAGTTCCCTATTTTTTATGGGTGGAGTGTCTACCATAATGGGTGCCATGAAAATTTTATAGAATATTGATATTGATGATGCTTTCCTTGAGTGTATTGATACAATGCCTCCAAATAGATTTTTTGTGCATAATATTATTTAGGTATCTCAATTCCAAGCCCTTGAAAAACTAGTTGGTCATGGTTCATCTAGTTCACCACCTGAGTAAACCAATGATGATGAATAATATTTTGATGAATTGACATCCTTTCCATTGATAAATCTTGTTGTAGATAATGAATTGACATCCTTTACACTACTTTTGATAGGATAAGGATTCTCCATTTCCAAATCCCAGATGGGTAAAGTTTCATTTTTGAGGTTAGAGCTCCCAGTATTTTTTTGATTCACTAGTTCAATTTCCAATTTCACTACAAGCACCTCAAAAGGATCTTCTTTTGGGGATTCCATATAGGAGTTGATCAGGATACAAACTTTTAATTGATTATCTTCACTGACCACTTTCCTACAAGATCCATAAGTTATTTTTACCACCATTAATAAATCTTCTTTAATCCAAGAGGGTCCATTAGCAATCAAAACATTCTTACCACTAACCCCAATATTTATTGCCTCTATACTTATAGGGGAAATAATTTTCTTTTTCTTAGATCCCTCCTACTCAAAGAATCAAGAAATGTATCCTTACCAGCTTCCTAGGCCTCTAAATTACCACCAAATTCCTTTGAAGTCATGTTATTTCCTTGCAACTCTTCCTTCCCATTAATAGCACACTTATGACCAAAAGTACAACATCTAAGATGAATTTCATTTTAACTTTCATATACAATTTCCTAAGTCCAAACTCTATAATTGAAATTTAGCTAAATTAATTTAGGTAAAACCTTATTAAGATCAGAATTGACACAAATTTTAGTGAAAACCAATCTACTTTTAGCCTTGGTGGCTGAATCAACTTTAATAGGGGCACTAATAAATCTCGTGATCGCCATCAAAATATTATCTTCTAGAACTCCATGGGGAGAGTTGGGAGTATAATACATAAATGGATAACCCTATAAGGATACTTAAAGGGATTAAATCCATATTTCCAATTTTGCAACACTAGAACATATTTACCTAATGTTCAGAGCTCTCCTTCAAGAATGCAAACACAATCCTCATGATTCAAAAAAGAGAATAAGAGGAAGTTGTTGGCCATGGTCATAATCTCTAAATGTCCCTTTAGTTTCCACTTTATTTTGGTCCAATCTCATACTATATCTATGTTGGGTTTAAACCCATTGAATTTTCTAATGAGGCTATTTTTGTATTCATGTTCATCTTAAGTAAAATATTTGTATGGGATATCCAACAACACATTCTTTCCCTAGACAAAGGGGAAAAGATCTTGATGACTTGTCTTAGAAAAAGGCTCTCTTCAAACCAAGTCAACCCAATAAAAATTAATTCATTTTGTCTTTGTCCCAACCAAATCTCACTACACTGATATCATAGTTATATGATGTTGAAGTAAACTTCTCATTATACAATTAAATAGGATGATCCATCCTATCATCCCCTAGTTGTGCCAAAATGGTGTTGATAATTGCTCATAATGCATCCACATGGACATGGAATGTGGTGTTCTAGTCTAGGAATTTTAATATTAGTGCACTCACAACCTTCTCCTTTAGTGAGTTAAATGCCTCTTTTTATTTCTTATTCCATAAGAATGAGCCATCTTTGCACACCAATTATTTCATTGGCACAAATATTTTTGCATAGTTCTTGATGAACTTTCATTAGTAGAATGTGTGACCAATAAATGCATATATATCTCATTGAGTTATAGGCACTTTCATTTGCAAGATAACTACTACATTGGTTGGGTCAATGATCATGAATTTTATATAGATAATGTGGCCAAGAAACATCCCAAATGCTATTGTAAATTGTAAATGCTAAATATGGATTTTATATGATAATCTAGTCTTGTATACTTGACAAATGTCACTTATGGCTCAACCCTTTAGTTCAAGACCTTTCCCTTGTCAAAAGGCTCACGCTCACCATCTCACAATTCTTAAATGTTTATCATATAGCTCGACCCTGATATTTTGATTATTGAGATCACATGTAGCCCATAGTCTACATAAAACCTAGTTAATATCCTACTTTAACATTTATAGATCTTCAATAACTTTTTATCCTCTTAGACACTACCATTCAAACTAGGACACTTACCTCTATGCTAATATCCTAGGTCTAATGCTAATGTTTGAACCTTCCAGATATTTAAATTTAAAAATCTTTGAAATGTCTAGTTTGGTGTATTTATCGTAATTAACCCTTTAATGAGATACTTTCAAAAGGTGTGGTGTAAATAGAAATCAAAGACCATTCATTATCATCAAGTATAAATCAAACACACCTCTATCTTATACTAAGTAAAATCACCTCGTAAGCTTAGAAAGTTGTTCTTTTCTTCCCTATTTCTAAATAAATCATAAGAGCAGTATTATTACAATTTTGAAGTATTAAAATCACAAACTATGAGCAATATTTATCAATTTATAAGCTAGATCACTACATGCACTTGCATACATCATATTACATAATTATTTACACACAAGCCCATATAAGAGGGAGACTAGATCGGTTTGATGCCCTCTTCAAATTATTAATAATGTAGGTAGAATTAATGTAAATAGGGGTATTTGAGGTTAATTTGAATTCACTTGATCTCAATAACCCCTATTTTTCAAGATGGCATGCCCTAATTGGAGGACCAAAGGTTTTGAGCTAAAGATTGATATCTATAACCTATGTGCACAATCCAAATTGGTAATCTAAAAGACAACTATGAACCCTAATATGTAAAAGTGGAATTTACTTAAAGGACGCATACTGTACTATGGATAGAAGCATAAAAATTGGGATAAAATCATTGACACTAGTATCCAAATTTTGATGGTAATGTCCAGGTAGTTAGAGAGCTGATTTCCAAAATCTAATGAATCATAGCAAAGCATCAACCTATCTCATTCCACACCTGAATCAGTTAGATATACCTGCACATCAGTGAATAAGATAAATATTATATCTTCTTCATGTTTAAGTAGTTAGATTACTGTTTGACATTGTATTTTTTATATTTAGCATACTTTCATAATTCAACACTATATTAGAATATTATGAATATAAACTATTTAATTGGTATAATTTTAGAATAGATTGATCCATGTTGATTAGGCTATGCCCCCATGTCCCTCACCCCACCCCCAACTCTTTCCAAAAATGGTAAAATATTTGGTTAGCTTGACTTCTAGGTCTTCTTATGTAAATCCTAGTTGGCCCTAGGGTTTTTTGATTTATAAATTGTTACAATATTAAAAATAGAATTGCATTAATTAAAAAAGAATAAATCATTATTAATATGGATAAATATATTAGATGTATCCTTATACAATACATGTTGGTAATCATTGATTTTTATCTCTCATACATTGCTAAATCAATCAATGATGCAATCAAATGGAGTAAAAAAAATAGTTAAAACAAAGAGGGTGATTTAACACAAGATAAAAATATAATCTCTCTTTATAACTCTCATTGAAATAATATTGAACCTTTATTTATCTTCAATAAGTGCCACTATGAATGTTCTTAGCATTTTGTTCCCCCTAAATCCTATTCAAGTAACAATCATTTTCCCATTATCTACCCACACCTTGTCAATACACATGCTAACATCCCAATCATCAATATTTTGAAATAGTCAACTATCTATAAGGATATATCATGTCAAGACTTGTACAAAATCCATATACATAGTGACATAGATTTAGCTTATTTTGTAGATATTATGCAAGATCTTAAAAACAATGCAAATCTCATTATTTTTTATTGCAAAGATTTAACCTCAAAGGATATCCTCAATCAAGATCTACCTTTATTCATACAATTTAGTAATCAAAATAAAGGATAAAAAATGAGTACGTAAAATAAACATCATCAGCATACAATATTACAAACCATGTCAATGATGTCACTAATAAAGTTTCACTTTTGGATGTGTTACATAAGTCTTCCTAATATAAAAAAATATTTTAGAAACATTACGTACAACAACCTTTCCAAGTAATGTAGAGCCACCATATGTTACCTATGTGCTCAACACTATTAAATGGACCAAGCATAATCTTTCTTTTAAAAATAAAGATGCATCACCCCAAAATATTATTGATCACTATTTCACTTACATATTCAAGCATGTGTTCCTTCAAGAATGGATATAGACACTAAAAATGAAGTAGAAAAAATGATAAATATAGTGTCACAATAATATAATTAGCTCTCCTAATCCAATGCACCTAAGAGATAATTTACACGATTATCTAAGTCTTCAACTTTTCTCCTTAAGAATATTATGGAGTGTCATCTCCTATCATTCCTTCATCCCATAGAGTTTGATAAGAGTTGACGTCTACCAAAAGGATATGATGTAAATAGCAAGGTTTTTTTAAGGCCCCTAGGAAAAATCCCTATGTAAAATTTTGGAGAATCTTGAAAATTACATTTCAAATTCATGACAAAATGAAGGTAGATTAGTTTTGTTGACAAGGAAAATCTTATGCACCACATGAACATAACATTTAAGCACCTCTATCAAGATTCTATGGACATCATCCAAACTTTATAGATGGTGTCTATAGTTCATGGATGATGCCTAGAATCTCTAGATGACATATAGACTTTATGGGTGATGTCTATAGTCTTTAGACAATGTTTAGACTCTGTGGATGATGTCTAGAGTCTTTGGATGTCATCCAAACCATGTGGAAGGTGTCTAGACTTTTTGGACATAGTTCAAAACCTTTATATGGCATCTAGAGTCTATGGACGTCGTCTAGAGTGTTTGGATCTTGTTTATAATTTGTAGATGGCATCTAGAGTTTTTGGATGATGTTCAAACCTTATAGATAACATCTAGTTTCTCTCAATGATGTCCAATATCTCTAGACAATGTTTAGTGTCTCTAGGTAATGTCTAGAGTTTATAGATGGCATTCATAGTTGGTAGTCACTGTCTAGGCCTTATAGATGGCATCCATAACTCATAGACACCATCTATAACCTATGAACATTATCTAGAGCCTATGGACGATGTCCAAAAACTATGGGTGATGTCTAAAGTATGCGGGCACTGTCCAAAAAATATGCCTATAAATATACGTGAACCCTTGCATATGCTTATTTTTCTCAATCATCAAATTCTAACATCAATCTCATAATCAAGTATAATCTCATCTTGGGCACTAAATATTAGAAATGGCTTCCCACCCCATTTTTTTGCTCCCATTTAAAAATTTGTTTATAGAAATCTTATTTTCCCAAAAATATTGAGTTTGCTAGAAGATAAGGACACTTACAATGATTAGATAGATAAATATTCTTTAAGGTGACTTATTTACATGCCCCATTATGAGACAAACACAATATTTTTAACACTCTTGTCTCTAGTTACAAACTTGCTTCTAAAGAGTTTTCTTGTACCCTCAAATCTCAGACTATTACTTTTGGCACCTCTCCTTTAGACATCAAGTGTTTGACAAGGCTTCCACAAATACAAACATGAAACCTATAAAAATGAAATTTATTTTGACTGATGAAGACAAAATATATTTGTAAAGTCACTTAGGTTTGACTGTCAATTCCTCTACCTTGGTAGGTAATGTTTATTTGTGTAAATTAATATTTGATGTTTTATGTATAAAATTCAAACTATAATGTCATTAATTTTGTAATAACTTTTTTACTTTCATTAAAATCACCCCTAATCATTTGAGAAGGGGACTTTCAGTCTAAAATATAACAAACACATATCTAAAATCCCTCATTGAATCTTTCTAGGTGAAGATTATTTTATAGGGAAGACTAGCAGACATTCCCTTTTGGGCTCTAACATACATTGTTTGTTCTCTTAGTAAACAACAATTTAATTGGTGTACATTTATTTCTAATAAGATAAGAAATTATTTGGATTATTCTTTTTAAACTGACACACAATTTTTGTTTCTAATTTTATTTTGTTTTATACTACAAGGCATATCATGAGTTGAAAGGAACAATTGTTTCAACTATCTTACATGAAAAAAAGAAATCTAATTTTGTGTCCATTACTGAGTTGGAGGATAAATTTGAATTTTACTTGTTTCATTGTAAAATTCTTTTGTTAGTTACTTGTTACAATTAATACTAATTTTGTTTATTTCTTTGTAATAAAGATAATAAATTATTTTTCAATTAAGAATGAAGTTGCATTGAATAAATATTGCCCCACTGAGGGCTTTGGGAATTCTAATTCAAATAGGGGTGATGACATAGACTCTAGTGCAGTAACACTATTGACAAGGATAAAAAATGAGTAGTTCTATCTCACCTACTACCACACAACATCAACTAGGCACATCCCTAAATCCAGGTTTTCAAATTTTATTGAAAATTGATGTAATAAAAATATCAATTTTTGGCATTGTTAATGTTTCATTCAATGTTATAGTGACCTCCAGCATTGGCAACATTTTACCTCAACCTGCTCAACATTTTCCTTCAGTGCAAGGTATGTGACTTCATGTTTGAAATAATGTTCTCTATTAAATTACATGAACATCAACATGGTAAAGTGAATTTATGATTGTTTGGTAGAAAATGAAATTTCACCTTCTCTTACACCACATCCATCGCTGTAAAACATATCAAAAAATCAAAGTATGGATCATAATATCTCTAACATATAGGTTAACATAGTTTAAATTTTGTTTATTGATTTCTCATGGTCTTTATTATTATAGTGAAACATTCTTTAAGAAGACTTATGCCACTACCGCCACCACCCCACTCTGTACAGACTAGGGGGAATAATTTGGCATTACCAACATGTAGTAGGGGAATAATGCATATAACAACATCAGAGTTCCTCAATTTTTTATGGGTAGAATGTCTACTGTAATGGGTGCCACAAAATATTTTTAGAATATTGATCTTGATGATTCTTTACTTGAGGGTATTGATACAATGCCTCCAAATAGATTTTTTGTGCATAATTTTATTTAGGGATCTCAATTCCAAGCTCCTAAAAAATAGTTGCTCATGGTTCATCTAGTTCACCACCTGAGTAAACTAATGATGACGAACAATCTTTTGATGAATTGACATCCTTTCCATTGATAAATCTTGTTTCAAATAATACTTTTGCTTTGCTAGATGACATAATACAGAGTGATTTGAAATTATTGAAAGCATGGGAGATTCAAGACAAGGCTTTGGTAAATTTAATTAATGAGCATTTTCGTAACCACTCTAAAAGATATTCTTTGGTTTAAAATGATCCATCCAAAATTGATGTTTTAGTCAATCAAGTTGAATAGGGATCAATTACAGTTAACAATCTCTATAATGATAATTTTTTAGATATTATGATAAATATATTGGAGAATTTGAATGTAGATGCATGGACATACCACAACAAATGGGCAAGAGATCAAAACCTTTGCTACCTTGCCAATCCAGAGAGAGATAAAGCTTTGGTAAGCAATAATTTTTTTACAAAATTTAATGTCACTCTTGTAATTTTTATCTGACCCACTTTATTTTCTAAATTACAGTCAAAATGTGACAACCTAAAGAATGAATCACATGTTCTTAATAATCATTTGTAAAAAGTGCAGAAGGGCTTAAATGTGGAATTGCATGGTAGAAAAAACACAACTGAGGAGGATAATCAAAGAACACGGCATGAATCTAGAAGTGATATTGAAGGAGAAAATAGATGCAAATACATGTATACTATTGTCAGGGGATGCAACACATGAAGAAAGGACACAACTTGTAAATATAAATGCTCCAACCAAGGATCATGTTAGAGGAGGTGTCTTAGAATCTGATTCAAGGAAAGGGGAGGTTGAAGCAACATCATCCATTTCTTAACATCAAACTAGAATTCCTCATATGGAATGATGTCTCCTCACTTCATGTTAAAAATATTCTATTGTCAATAGTAACTTTATATTTAACGTAAATGGGAAATCCAAATCAGCTAAAATGTGGAGAGCTAATTTTAATGTTTTTTATATATGATATGTTGGCACTAAAAATTTTATATTGTAAATGAAACTTGAAATATTAAATATAACTCTATTTTTATATTTTATTATGTGTCTTTTATCCATGAAAAGTTTTATATTATATTACAAATTTACTACTTAAGATGTATAGTGATAAGAGCATAATTCATTGTTTTATAATATTCACAACCACATAAAACAATCCCTTCATGTCCAAAAAAAGTGTAAAATAAATATTTTCCATACATATAACCTAAATATATTGTTAAATAATGCTTGAAGTTTGAACCATTTTAATATAACTTAAAACTATTTTAAAATAATACAATAATGTAATTTATGCAGTCTTGCAATTTACATAATATTAATGTTTTAGTAATTTTTGATTTTACTTACCCTAGTCTATTGTTTTTAATTTTATGAGATATAAATTATATTATTAAAATCAATTGCAAAATTGAAATTTGAAACATACTAAAATATAGGTAGCTGAAACAATTTTTGAGTAGCTTGTTCTTCATAATTGTCAATTATATGTATTGTATCTGATGCATATAGTCTCAATATCTACTTCAGAGCTATCATTTTCTATATTAATGACTCCTCTTCTTTGAGTGAGTGAATTCTAAATTTGAAGCACTCTATCATATGGAAATGCATCCACTAGATACCATGAAATAGACACTATCAAACATGTATCTAGATTTATATCCAATCTATTACGAAGTTTCAATTTAATAAAAGATAATGCATTAAATACCCTTTCATCTTCTACAGAGCCCAAAATCATTACTTGGTAGAGTTAATATAATAAAAAATATTCACTAATATTTTTCTATAGGATGGTATTGGGATACATTTTTTTCTACAGCCTTGTAATAACACCATTTATAGTTGGCTCATTTAGACACTTATATTGATCAATCATTGTGAGTTCAAAATGGGTTGATTATGTTTTCAATAAATCCTTTCACAAAAGATCTTGAATTTTAACTCCATTGATATATATAGACTTATAAAAATGTTTAATGAGAGTGCTCACGTATCTGTGAAATAAATTACCGATTCATTCTTCACCATCCTCAACTTTCTAAAATATGGGATTCACTACTCTCGTGGCTTCAAGCAACTCATCCCTTTGAAAACTTTCTCTAATTTCCATAACTAATCTAACCTTTGTCTTTCTCAATTTTATTTGTGTTTCAAATATAATAGTATCATAAATAATACATGTTGCAATAAATTACTCACTAGTTGATCCTACTATATCAACTTGTTTTTGGAATGTGTGTAGTTGTATCTCCTTTCCATTAATAAAGATACAAAGATGATCCTTGATATTGAATTTCAAATAGTTTTTTTGGATTCATAATATCTATTAAAGTTTTCCACCTAACAAAAATAGGTAGCTTAAAGTTGTTTTACCCCAAGTATAAGACATCAAGAGATTGAAAAACTCATTTTCTCAAATGTATAAAGTCTACAATATGTATGGATCTCTCTTGAGCATGTTTCATCAAACAATTTATTTCATTTAACATTGGGAGAATACCGCAGAGTTTCAAAAACATTTGTAAATCTATTTAATGACACAACAAATATTTTGCCTTGTTGACTTCCATATAATATTTAAACAATAAAATTGCCAGTGATGGATATTTTTCAAAAAATTTGCATGTAGGCTCATACATGGAAATCCATCTTATATCATTATCTTTTAAAATATTTTTACCATTGATAACCCCAATTACAAATTTTTGAAACTCTAAAAATATTTTCAAACCACTTGAGATATAAGTGTGCAAATCATGAATAAGTTCTTCCACTTTTGTGACATTTTCAAATTTGCTTACAATTTTGTATGTAAGATTCATTATGTGGGCCATGCAATGAATAAAAATTGTATATGGGGAAAATGTTGTCTGTAGTTAAACACACAAACCATTATGTTCCCCTGCATTACTATTTTACCATCAACTCCAACACAAACCAACTTAGTAGCTATAACATAATCATCCATCCTAGCAATATCCCTCAAATTAGAAATAACTAACTTGAAAAAGTTTTTTGCATTGTATTTCAACCATTTTATGTATAGCTAATAGATGAGACTATATTGAATGGTTCTTAAAAGTGTAAACATGGATACAAACCCATGTTGTGTTGTCACCTATTGTGACCTCATCAATGAAAAATGAGATAAATCTTGCATTTTTTACTTTTTCTTTCAAATCTTCCTTCTCAATCATCATAAGACATTTTTTCATGTTCCAAGCACTGCCATCTGAATAATGTGAATTTGGAATGTTATGAAGTCTATTATGTTGAAACATAGTCTTAGAATTTTAAAAATAGATATAAGTCTGCCTTTTTAAAGAATGTGGTATGTTGAATTAATCTTATAATCTGAAAAATTAGATATAAGTCTCCCTTTTTAAATAATGTGGTAGATTGTTGAGAACTATATATTTTTGACATGTTGATTAGACTAAATTACTTTACATATTTCAATTGTAATTACTCTTCCCTTTTCAACTAGATGTCATATAGATATCTAATTGTTTCATACTCTGTTGCTTATATAACATGCATGCATTTATTGGCATCTTTCTATCTATGTGTTTTTATAATTTGTCCATTTTCTTGTTCTACTAAAATATATACTTTGCCATAATGTTTCTCAATTATGTTTAGATAAACTTAAATTTTATGGTCCTTTGCTAATTTATAAGTACATATTGTATATTTAAATTTTTTTAGGTTATCATTACTATTTTTGGGCTTTAATGGTTCAATGAAAGGACATTTTTCTATCCAATCAAGCTTAAAAGACCTTCTAATTGTCTATCTACTTCTTTTTCTTTGCACAATTTTTTGAGTAGTTTTATCGGTTGAACTTTATGTCTATTGAGTATAAGTGTCTTCTATTGGATGGATATCATCATCTAGAATGTCCTCAAGTCTCCTCCTACTTGAAAAAAAAATTAGATTTGTATTTGCAATGGGATTTGATTTTTTATGAGACAATTTTTTTTTTAATGTTTGTATCATATCATTTAGTTTGTCCTTCGCTAGAGCCATGCCATATTTAGATATGCCTTTAAGTGGTGGCATGTCATCATTAATAATATATTCAAATAGTGAAATGATATTGTGATTAATTATTTCATTTAGAAAACCACTATCAGTTGAGGGATTTGAATGGATAAATGTTTTGCTATTTTCCTTGAAATGTAAAATAATAGTTACCAAAAATAAATTAAAAAATTATGTAAATCATTTAGTACCTATATTTTTAGTGGGTGTAGGTTGAATTTTCTTGGGTGTTCTTAATATCTTTCCAAAACAAGATAATATGTTTTCTGTCATTGATAAGTAGCATGATCTCTTACCATTATCACTAGAATCCATCACAAATAATGTTTTTTGTAAGACAAGTTGTGACCTACCACTTTGACACTGCAAGGATATGCACTGTGTAGTCAAGTGTCCATACTCAATGGACATCATCTAGAACCTATGGATTCTATGAAATCTATTTGGCCACCATCCAATCCCTCTAATCAACATCTAGAGTTTGTTATCACCATCCAATACCTCTAGTCATCATCTAGACTTTGTGTATGCCATCTAGTCCCTTTGGATACCATCTAGTCACTATGATCACTATATTCTCTGTGTCCATCATCTAAAGCCTATAGTCACTAAAAAGTACCTATGGTTTTCATCTAGACCTTATATAAGTTATTCAAATCCTATGGATTTCATCTAGTCCCTTTGGTCATCATTTAAACCCTATGAATGGTATATATACCATCTAAACAACATTCAGTCTATCTAGTCACCATCTAGACCTTATAAACACTATCCAGACCCTATGGACATCATTTAGTTCCTCTAGTCATCATCTAAACCCTATGAATAATGTCTAGACCTCTAGATGGTGTATAGTCCATCTAATCATCATCTAGACCTTACAAATGTCATCCGGATCTTGTGGATGTTGTCGAGTCCCTATGGTCATCATCTACTACTAGTGGACATTGTCTAGAGCTTGTGGATGCTATCCAATCCTTATGGTCATCATCTATGTCTTGTGGCTAGTGTCCAAATCTTATGGACACCATCTAAGCCCCCTAGTCATCATCTAAAGTTTGTAGTCACTTCCCAGAGTGTGTGGACATCATCGAGTTCCTATGGTCATTGTCTAGAGTGTGTGGCATCTAAAACATCTAGGCTGTGTTGATTTTATGATCTTGATCATTTAAAAAATATATTTGGGTAGTTATTATATAAATTAGATATGCAATATATAATATATGTTGGTGAAATTGAGCAAAATGTCCTTCGAGGCCATGATAATTTACAGTCATAATTATAGAATTAGTTGTCAATAGTAAGCGATTGAACCTATAAATCTCATTTACAACCCAAAATTTTAGGTGACCTAGTGCTCTTTCCTAGTCTAAAAATA
The DNA here is from genome assembly GCA_037957365.1 of Torreya grandis. Classification (NCBI taxonomy): domain Eukaryota; kingdom Viridiplantae; phylum Streptophyta; class Pinopsida; order Cupressales; family Taxaceae; genus Torreya; species Torreya grandis. The sequence goes on along the minus strand of JARHVA010001865.1, from coordinate 596,881 downwards.
TTACCAATCTAAATTTTAAAAAATGTAATATTTATGAATTAGCAAAGATTCACCACTAAAAAAACCATGGCAAATAGTTATTGTGGTTATCACAAATGTATTGGGAATTATACAAACAAATGTTACAAGTTGAGACACAAGATACAAGACCTCATTGATAGTGAAAAAATCACCTTTGATGATATTCCAAAGGATTCAAGGTCATAGCCTAGTGATGATAAAAATGCAAAGATATTTAACAATCCATTACAAGATCATTCTAAGGAATTGTCAATGACATATAGCGCACATCCTCCTCCACCACATTATGAACACCCATTAAATGGAAATTTCAGCACACTTAAATGCATAATACCTCATATAGTATATAGGCCTTCTATTACATTTTCATGTATTTATAATGAGCATCCACTAAAACAAGAGAATATTATTCCAAGACAATTAATTATAAAACCTATTCAAGTCAATCATGAGTGAGATGGTAAGAAAAAGGCAATCCCCTTTTCTAGGAAATTGACACTTGAAATTCCATTACATTATAAACACATAGTGGAATCCATAAAGCCCTCACTTACACCTACATGGACCAATCAGTTACTATGAATAGATCAATAATTATCTGAGAGGGTACAAAGACCCATATTTATAGATGTAAAAAATAATACATAGAGCACTCAGCAATGGTTTCCAAAAACCACTATAGATTTTACTATTGCTTCACTACCACAAAGTCCTATGAGGCATAGATAGATCATTAAAAATTCTTTAGTTTTAGATTTGGCACATATACGTGATCCTTAGAAATATGACCATTTTTTAGTGCTTCATTTTTATTCTAAAGCACCCTATGAGCATCCCTTAGATGAGACCATCAACTATCCTCCTTCCTAAATTCAAAAAAATAAAAAAATGAAAAAAATCAACAAAATACAAAAACATTCAAATAAAAATAAAAATACAATACTATTTAGCATTTAGATGTTTACTAGATTTTGCATATGTTGTTTACTTTATGTTAGTAGATAACATATCATTTCCATTCTCTACACACATATGTTTCACGGTTACTTGAATGTGATACAAACATACACTAGATCCATGATACATAAGCCAACAAATGTTGGACCTTTCCTCTACCCATGTGACACACTATGTTGGGGGAATTTTCTTCTCTTGATTACAATTAATACAAGTGTTATTATTTTATGAACACTTTATATTATCATGTTGAGTTTATACACTAACACTTATATTAGTCTATACTAATGCTTACATCTTACATGATGTGATAGATATGCTATTTTACATGACATTTTTCTAACACATGTATGGAGGAACTAGTATGATATGCTTATGCTAGTTGCTTCTATTTCACTTATTCATTTTATCACATGGATTACTTGAGAGTACTTATTTTCTATCTTGTCTTGATTTTGGAACATTTGAACATATTCTTTGTTTATTGGTCACAATCCCACTAAGTTTTATTTCTTTGGTGTAAAAACATTTGAACATGTCATCTTCATTGAGTGTGTGGAATTTGAACACACCCCTTATCTTCTGGTCTCCTTAGACCCCTTTTTCATGACATTGAGTGCTCTTGTGTGTGTGCTTGATTGTTTTATGAGCTTGTATTTATTACTCCTAGATGTTTACATGATCCATATCATGCATCTTAGGACTTGTTGTGATTGATACTAAGAGATATTTTATTACATCTGATTAGACATGATGCCACTATATGATTATTTACTACATGAGTGATACATATATCGCATAGATATATTATCTTGTTGAGATAAGGTGACTATCACGTTACATTCCCATTATCTCAAAATAAGGGGGCATGTCATATAGACATGAGTCCACATACATAAATTTTACAAAATAAGTAGAAATTGATACAATTTATATGATTCAGATAAACACTTAGGTCAGAATATTATGCACTTAGCACCAATTTTCACAGAGTTTAGTACAAAGTTTTTTAGATATGTGATAGATATTATACATATTTATAGAGCAAAGGTTACATTTGAAATATACATTAGTTTGAGACACATTAGAAGTGAAATTGCACCAAATCACATATACATATTCAAATTATATACACCTTTATGCATTGACCTTACTAAAATGACCAATTAGACTTAATCTATTTGTAGCAATTTTTTCTTTTGAGTAGCGTGATCAAGATTCAGTGTAACTAATGACCTTCACACTACTTTCTTGTTGTATGTGGATATGGTTACACCATTTAACTTGGGTGATATTGGCTAGATTTGATATATCATGTATACACTTGAATTGTGTGATTGAGATTTAGTGATATTGATGGCCTTGGCATAATTCACCCTTATACCAGATTATGTGAATGATTACCCTCTAATTCTCCTCTTCACATCTCCAAGGTTTAGTTGTGAACCTGTATCTCTAATGCTTTAACAAAGAAGCATCATTACCAAAGTAAACTACCAAGAGGAAACATGGTTGCATCAACACATGTGTACTCCTTCCTTGCTCTCTTTTCTTTTAAGTATTTTAATTATTAAAATTTTAGATTATATAAACTAATGACACCGTTACATTCTCTTCATTTCAATAATACACAAACAACAAATTAAGACATATCTCAACTCAAAGCAAGGTGTGTTATACATACCAAAGGCACACATTTATTTTCCTTTAACCTAGCAATTTCATCCTTATGCATTACTATATTAATGGGGAGGGGTGGGTGTATGTGATAAATTTATATTTTATATGATAAACTAATCTTTTACACTTGATAAATATCACTCATGTCTCAACCTTTCAATTTAGGACCTTTCTACTATTGAAAGGTTCACTTTCACCATTTTAATGTGCCTAAATGTTTATCCTATAGTATGACCATGATAATTTGATTACCTAGATCACCTTTAGCCCATAGTGTACATAAAACCTAATTAATAGCATACTATAACAAGTTTTAGATCTCTAAAAACTTTATATCCTCTTGGACACTACTTTCTAAACCAAGACTATAATGTTGATGCTAGTGTCCAAGGTTTGATGCTAGTGTTTGAATCTTACAAACAATAAAATTTACAAATATTTGAATGTGTATGGGTTTGTATATTTGTCTTAATTAACCTTTACATGAGATGATTTAAAAAGGTGTAGTATAAATGTAAATCAAAGACCATTTATTGTCATCTAGTACAATTTAAGCACACTTATATCTTATACCAAGCAAAAACACCTCTTAAGATTATAAAATTCCCCTATTATTCCCTTTTTTGAAATTAGTCATAGGATAAATATTCTTATAGGTCTGAAGCATTCAAATAACATCTCATGAGCAATATTTTTCAAGTTACAAGATTGATCACTATATGCACTTGAATATATCATATTAAATAATTATTTACACACAAACCCACATAAGGAGGAGAACTAAATCAGTATGAGGTCCTCTTTAAAGTATTGTTTATGTAGGAAATAATCACTCAAAAAGGGGCATTTGAGGTTAGATAGACTTAAATTGAGCCCAATTAACCCCTATTTCACAAATTCACATGACCTAATTGGAGGACCTAGGGTTTTAAGCTACAAACTAGTATTCAAAACATGTACGCATGATCCAAATTGACAATCTTCAAGGCAACAATGAATCCTAATAGGTGTAGGTGGAATTTATAAAAAAGGACTTATACTTTAGTGTGGACAAAAACATCTAAACTAGGAGAAAAACATTAATGCTAGTGTCTAAATTTTGATAGTGCTGTCTAGGTGACTATAGAACTAATTTCTAATATCTAACAAATCATAGTGGAGCATCAATCAATCTTATTCCACATTTTATTTATCAGATCTACATGTGAATCAATGAATAAACTAAGTATTATCTCTTATTTATGTTTAATCATTCAAATTAATATTTGGAATGGTACTTTATATATTTAGCATACTTTCATAATTTAGCATTATATCTAAATATTATGAATCTAAATTATTTAATTGACCTAATTTTAGAATATCTTGCTCCAAGTTGATTAGGCTATCCACCTAACTCTTTCAAAAAATGATTAAACACAAATACACAATTATTTAGATTCAATAAAATCTATAACTGGTGGAAACATTTAAACATCAAGCACAAATTAACATGATGGTCCTTGAGTAACTCATACACCATTTAATCATCCAAGTATACTTGAAGGAAGCAGTGAATGAAGTCCTTGAATCTCATCAATATAATAAATGAGAACACTGTTGATGTGTTCTTCAACCTGAATGACATAAAATTTTAAGTAAATGAGCTCTATTTTTTCATGAATGTTGTGTTGGGCTTGCCCTCCTCAATTTTCAATTGGTGGTAACCAAAAAAACCATTAGTGAATGTGTAAATATCGTAACTCACCACTCCTTCTAGTATTTCCTTAGTGAACAGAGTTGGAAATGGGTCAATCAATGATACATGCGCCATTTAACAATTTGAAACCAAAACATACCCAAATGAGTTTTTATTTATTAATGGTGATCACCATACGGCTCACCCACTTGGATTATTGAACAAGATAAATAACTATTACAGCCAACATTTTTTAGCTTTATTATTTTAATTTAGCATGCAGGTTGGGTTTCATCCTATATGGCCTCTTTTTCATAGATCTCACACCATCTACTAGTTTACTTTTTATTTTTCCCAAATAAGGGTGTACTCCCTTAATCTCCTTATAGTTTCATGGAAACATGTCTTGATACTCCCACAAGATCTCAATGATATGATCCTAATCTCCATCTATCAAATAACCACCATTAGTGGAGATATTTAGTTCTTCTTTAATGTTAATGCTGATTTTAGTGGTCTTTATATGTTCATGATAGTACTTCAGCTTATCTACTTGTGTATTTTTCCACCTAATGCTCTTTAGAGGATGGTTAAACCCTTAAATGGTTTAGAGTATCTTCTATTTTTTCTTCCACTTGGTGCAAAATTTTCTCCTTACCACTCTTCTAAATATAATTCTAATTCATCTAAATATATTCATCTACTTCACTTGAGTCACTATTGATGGCATACTCTTCAAACATCTTGGGTAATGCTAGGGCTTTATCACCATGAAATTGGCATACATGCTCTTCCATGGTAGCTTCATCATCAAAGATAGTTTGGTGCATCAAATTAAGGGTTGGTATAGCTCTAGCCTAGGTGAGTAAAATGAGAAAGTATGCAAAAAGGTGGCCTTTACATCCATCCATTCAGTTTTATCACGATATGTCTCATAAATAATGTATCACGTGCATGCCCAAGTCTTTAGTATTTGATGACATGTATGAACATATAACATTTTAAGAAAGCAATGCATGTTCCTTGTCCATATATCTCTTCATAGGTTTGGATTTTTCTCTTAGGAGAAGAATGTCTTCCATAACTTTGTAAACCCTAATAATTTTTTATTTGTTCAGATATAGTGCTTATGACCTCTTTGATAACCCCACAAGTTGGTAGGTTGGGTTTATAGGTAACCCACCAATGTGTGGAAATACTCCTTAGGGTGTAGATTAGAGTGCTTAATCAGTCTTCCTCCTTAAGAACCCATGCTTTTATATTCTCCATAAAGGAATTCACATCCTCATATTTTTCATGTTACGTTAAATCTACAACCTTGCTCATACTAAGGTAATATACTCTTTTTATTTTGGAGGATGCACACAGACCCCAAATCTTGTTGTTCTAATCCAATACATTTTTCCTTTTTTGGCTTCTTGTGTGTACATGTTGTGTAGGTGATCTCATTTCTAAATTCATGGTACAACATTTAAGCCTAATTACTTGATATGACTCTTCCACCCATTGGTCGAAAGAGATACATGTGGTGTCTAAAATGGAATTTGCATTTTCCTACCCTAAAATGCCTCTATTTTTTTCATCCAAGTGTTCAATACCCTATACATGAATATTGTATATGTGGCTAACTTATTCATCCATATCTATAATTTTCAATATAGGTTGGGCCATGTTAGGATCAAGAGGGATATTAACATTGTTTTCCTTTCTTGAAGCTCATAAACTACCTCTTGAAACCCATATCTACATTATTGGCATAATATCATGGTTTACCATGTAATAATAGGTATTTATCTACTTCATCCAACTCAATAACCTCAAATTCTGCATGAAATTTCACCCCTTTCACATTAACACAAACATTCTTCAAGACTCCCAAAGATTGAGCATGAGTTTTGTTAGCCATAAATAAAACATGAAGCAAAAGCCTCAATTCATGTCTGCTCATATTACACTAAAACTATTACATAATAATGTTGGCCTTAGTGCCTATGTCAATTAATATATCACATAATGACCATCCATATATTGTCACATCAATGAATAGCTCTTGATCATATCCTACAACTTGTGTAATCTTGACCTCATGTTTGCTAACAAGGCATGATGTAGGTACCTTGATATTTATTGTGAGGTGTTGCATCAACAATTTATTTATATTGGTTAGGATGCGAAACACCGAAAGGACACAGTTGATTACCAAACCAAGCAACTTAATATGCGCAAATTAACCAAATTCAACAAGTAACTAGAATTCAGAATAACACAGAATATGAGAGACAATACACAACTTGTATTAATAACTCTTACAGAAAAGAATACAATAAAGAAGATGCCACTTCTTCTCCACCACCTCTTCAGAGGTTTCCCACACCTCAAGTGAACAATAATTCTCTCCTCAAAGCTCTCTCTACTAGGTCCCAACACCCAACTCAAACACAGAGTTGGTGTTCACCTTACACCTGTGCTCCACGCACTCCACAAGTGCTCCACACACTCCACAAGTACTCAAAGTACTTCAATTAGATCTACCATGAACCTGCAATAACCTGCAATTCAACAGACCATACTTATGGAAAGAACTGCCTTGCCTTCCTCTTAGCTCTCCATGTACTCCACGTACATACCAATGAGTACACACCGTACTCCAAGTAGATCTTGCCTGATCCTGCTCCCTATTGTGTTGCTATCCTATCTGATCTCCAACCTACAGATCAATACTAGTTCTGCACACCTGTGAACCTTGACCTTACACACACACACACCTGTAGATCAATGATCTTACTTACCATGTAGATCTCCTATAAGGGCCATGCTCACATGATGACCAAGATCATACATACCTGAAGAATTCAGCTGACTCTCCAATCCAGCACCCACACACCTGGTACTATGGCACTAGGAGGAACGCACCATTGCTCTACCTCTCTCTGAAGGAGCTATTTGCTCTCTTACTCCCTAGCACTAGTTTCCAATACAACCATGATTCTATTATATAGATCTCATCTGAACAATAATTAGACATCTAATTACAATAATTAGATCCACAGCTCTCAGTCTAAAATTAGCTCTAAGCATGCAAACACTTGGTTCATCAACCAACTGCCCGTAATAAACTCACAGTCAAACCACACAGGCGACCGACGTCGGTCCCTATCTACCTGGAGGTGACTGACGCCGACCGATCCCTGATTGACATCGATTGCTTCTCTTCACAATCTTGTCGACGTCGACTGATCAGACCGATGCCAGTTGCTCTGTAACTCAACAACCCTCAGCAACCTCCTCTCCTATTTACATCAGTGAAGCTTTTAGCTCCACAACCTAACAATCTCCCACTTGGAGATAAATAGCTGCACTGTACCTGTACCTATACTCTGTCTAATCTGTTTCCTAGTTTGTATTCCTCTTCAATCTCAATCCTGAAGACAACCCACCACACATCCCGTGGTGTACCTCCTATCATCCGAGCACCCTGCCACATCTGAACCTACAAACCCATGTAGTGAAGTCCTGACCCTACATAGCATGAATCCCTGCTGCTGGTCCCTCTCAAATACCTGAGAACACACTTCCCCGAATTGGCTCCTAACTCTCTGACAGCTCCCACTGCATGGGAATACTCAGGTCTATACCAGACCTCATGTGATTTTGGACACTATACCTGTCCATCCCTTAGTGTGCTCTAGCTCTACATCCTGCATAATGAACCTCGCCAACACTTGATTCACATCAGCTCCCACTGGAGACAAAATCTACCTGTGATCTCCATGTCTCCCATGTCAAAGAATTTCGTTGCTCCAAACTCCTCCTGACATGCCACTGAAACTAATCTTACCCTTAGCTCAACAAAACCCTATATGTATAAACTTGCTAGCTAGCATACTATCCACATACAGCAACATAATGATGTTGCAATCATCATCCCCCTGGTAAGTCAAACCACAGTAGTTACCCTGACATTGACTGAAGCCATGCTTCATCCTCCACCTGTCAAAACCTATACCACTATCCTGTAGCTTCTTAAAGACCATATGCCTGGTCTTCCATCTCACGTGTCCATTCACTCTATTTTTCAACTAAGGAATCCATTCGTCTTTGTGCTTTCACACCGGCTGGCAACCCTACCAAAACTCCCATTTGGTTCTGCATCATATCCCTGCCATGCTCCCACCTGTTTCCTAGATCCTTCCTACTCTACAATCAGCAACAAGTATAAAAAAGAGGAACAACAAATTTGAGGGCCTACTTACGTCTTCAGTCCTCTGTATGGGTGTTTGAGACTCCTTGATAGCATGCTATCCACCCAAAATCCATTACAGTGACCAACCTCGGTCACTCCACAGTCTGGATCCGATCGACATCGATTCCCATGCGTCTGTCCCTGACTACCAACCTACCAACATTGGTGTCCCTGTTGCTGACATCGATCCTTCTGACTGACGTCAGTCTTACCTACTACCGATGTCGGTCCTCCTGACCGATGTCGATCTTACCCTGGTCGACATCGCGGGCTTTGGTCTGCACATGACTGACATCGGCACCTATCTGTTCAATGCCGGTTCTTCCTGACCAATGCCGGTATCTGTGTTCTCTTGTGAGTAATGACTTTTTACCCATGAGCTCCTTTGAATCAATATCCATGTCCAAATTGCCCTGCTCAGAAGTATTCAGCACCATCCACTGGTTTCTATCTGCCATCTCCTCCAAGAACACCAAGGCTTTCCAGTTCTTAAGCCTATCAAATATATCTATCTTCCACTTAAGAACATGAATCTCCTTCCTGCTCATGTGACCAAGCCTATGAAGCCACAACTCTGCAACAAAAGAAGAATCAGTAATATAAACAAGTAGATAAAGAGTACCTATTTTCTTACCACCAGCTAATTCAAGTGCACCCGCTGTGAGAGTTCTTATGCATCTCTCATCACCCAATCTTTCTGAAGAAATTAGCCATATCTCCAAACTTGTGACCTGCATGACCTTCATCAACACCTGTGTGTTGGTCGCCTGCAATTTCAGCTTCACTTCCCCTTTGCCAATTCTTTGGCAAGGCTCACCAACTCCTCTACCTGGGGCTGCATGGAAAGAGGCAACCGAATCTTTTATCCAAGATTCAACTTTATCCAAGAAACCTCACAGAGCATCCTGTGCCACATCACCTGCAACATCTGCTTCTTCAGTTTCTTCATGCTGATCTTCCACAGACCAACAATATTCTTTTACCTACTCTTTCTTTCCATGGGACATTAAGTGACCATCTGTGCTTTTCAATTCCTCCATTCTTAGCTTACTTTCATCTGCCATTGCTCTGCTCCCACTCAATTAGAAACCCCTGAGAGTGACCTGTAACCAAACACAAAACCTGCTTCCTGCAACCTTAGCTCTGATACCACTTGTCAGGATGTGAAACATCAGAAGCACACAGTTGATTACCAAACCAAGCAACTTAATATGCAGAAATTAACCAGATTCAACAAGTTACTAGAATTCAGAATAACACAGAATATGAGAGACAATACACAACTTGTATTAATAACTCTTACAGAAAAGAATACAATAAAGAAGATGCCACTTCTTCTCCACCACCTCTTCAGAGGTTTCCCACACCTCAAGTGAACAGTAATTCTCTCCTCAAAGCTCTCTCTACTAGGTCCCAACACCCAACTCAAACACAGAGTTGGTGTTCACCTTACACCTGTGCTCCACGCACTCCACAAGTGCTCCACACACTCCACAAGTACTCAAAGTACTTCAAGTAGATCTACCATGAACCTGCAACAACCTGCAATTCAATAAACCATACTTATGGAAGGAACTGCCTTGCCTTCCTCTTAGCTCTCCATGTACTCCACGTACATACCAATGAGTACACACCATACTCCAAATAGATCCTGCCTGATCCTGCTCCCTATTGTGTTGCTATCCTATCTGATCTCCAACCTACAGATCAATACTAGTTCTGCACACCTATGAACCTTGACCTTGCACACACAGACACCTACAGATCAACAATCTTACTTACCATGTAGATCTCCTATAAGGTCCATGCTCACCTGATGACCAAGATCATACATACCTAAAGAATCTAGCTGACTCTCCAATCCAGTACCCACACACCTGGTACTGTGGCACTAGGAGGAACGCACCATTGCTCTACCTCTCTCTGAAGGAGTTGTTTGCTCTTTTACTCCCTAGCACTAGTTTCTAATACAACCATGAGTCTATTATATAGATCTCATCTGAACAATAATTAGACATCTAATTACAATAATTAGATCCACAGCTCTCAGTCTAAAATTAGCTCTAAGTATGCAAACACTTGGTTCATCAACCAACTGCCTGTAATAAACTCACAGTCGAACCACACAGGCAATTGACGTCGGTCCCTATCCACCTGGAGGAGACCGACACCAGCTGATCCCTGACTGACGTCGGTTGCTTCTCTTCACAATCTTGCCAACGTCGGCTGATCAGACCGACACTGGTTGCTCTGCAACTCAGCAACCCTCAGCAACCTCCTCTCCTATTTGCATCAGTGAAGCTTTTAGCTCCACAACCTAACAATCTCCCACTTGGAGATAAATAGCTGCACTGTACCTGTACTTGTACTCCGTCTAATATATTTCTTGGTTTGTATTCCTCTTCAAGCTCAATCCTAAAGACAACCCACCACACATCCTGTGGTGTACCTCCTATCATCTGAGCACCCTGCCACATCCGAACCTACAAACCCATGTAGTGAAGTCCTGACCCTGCATAGCATGAATCCCTGCTGTTGGTCCCTTTCAAATACCTGAGAACACACTTCCCCGAATTGGCTCCTAACTCTCTAACAACTCCCACTGCATGGGAATACTCAGGTCTATACCAGACCTCATGTGATTTTGGACACTATACCTGTCCAGCCCTTAGTGTGCTCCGGCTCTGCATCCTGCATAATGAACCTCGCCAACACCTGATTCACATCAGCTCCCACTGGAGACAAAATCTACCTGTGATCTCCATGTCTCCCATGTCAAAGAATTTTGCTGCTCCAAACTCCTCCTGACATGCCACTGAAACTAATCTTACCCTTAGCTCAGCAAAACCCTATATGTACAAACCTGATAGCTAGCATACTATCCACACACAACAACAAAATGATGTTGCAATCATCATCCCCCTGGTAAGTCAAACCATAGTAGTTACCCTAACATTGACTGAAGCCATGCTTCGTCCTCCACCTATCAAAACCTGTACCACTATCCTGCAGCTTCCTCAAGACCATATGCCTGGTCTTTCATCTCACGTGTTCGTTCACTCTATTCTTCAACTAAGGAATCCATTCGTCTCTGTGCTTCCGCACTGACTGACAACCCTACCAAAAATTCTGTTTGGTTCTACATCATATCCCTGCCATGCTCCCACCTGTTTCCTGGATCCTTCCTACTCTACAATCAGCAATGAGTATAAAGAAGAGGAACAATGAATTTGAGGGCCTACTTACATGTTCAGTCCTCCGTATGGGTGTTTGAGACTCCTTGACAGCATGTTGTCCACCCAAAATCCGTTACAGTGACCGACCTCGGTCACTCCACAGTGTGCATCCGACTGATGTCAGTTCCCATGCATCTGTTCCTGACTACCAACCTACCAACGTTGGTGTCCCTATTGCCGACGTCGGTCCTTCTGATCGACGTCGGTCTTACCTACTGCCAACGTCGATCTTCCTGACCGACGTCAATCTTACCCTGCCTGACATCGTCAGCTTTGGTCTGCACATGACCGACATCGGCATCTGTCTGTTCGACATCGATTCTTCCTGACTGACGCTAGTATCTGTGTTCACTTGTGAGTAATGACTTTTTACACATGAGCTCCTTTGAATCAATATCCATGTCCAAACTGCCCTGCTCAGAAGTATCCAGCACCATCCACTGGTTTCTATCTACCATCTCCTCCAAGAACACCAAGGCTTTCCAGTTCTTAAGCCTGTCAAATATATCTGTCTTCCGCTTAAGAACATGCATCTCCTTCCTGCTCATGTGACCAAGCCTATGAAGCCACATCTCTGCAACAGAAGAAGAATCAGTAATATAAACAAGTAGATAAAGAGTACCTATTTTCTTACCACCAGCTAATTCAAGTGCACCCGCTGTGAGAGTTCTTATGCATCTTTCATCACCCAATCTTTCTGAAGAAATTAGCCATATCTCCAAACCTGGGACCTGCATGACCTTCATCAACACCTGTGTGTTAGCTGCCTACAATTTCAGCTTCACTTCCCCTTTGCCAATTCTTTGGCAAGGCTCACCAGCTCCTCTACCTGGGGCTGCATGGAAAGAGGCAACAAAATCTTTTATCCAAGATTCAACTTTATCCAAGAAACCTCCCAGAGCATCTTATGCCACATCACTTGCAACATTTGCTTCTTCAGTTTCTTCATGCTGATCTTCCACAGACCAAAAATATTCTTTTACCTGCTCTTTCTTTCCATGGGACCTTAAGTGACCATCTGTGCTTTTCAATTCCTCCATTCTTAGCTTACTTTTATTTGCCATTGCTCTGCTCCCACTCAATCAAAAACCCCTGAGAGTGACCTGTAACCAAACACAAAACCTGCTTCCTGCAACCTTAGCTCTGATACCACTTGTCAGGATGTGAAACACCCGAAGCACACAGTTGATTACCAAACCAAGCAACTTAATATGCGGAAATTAACTAGATTCAACAAGTAACTAGAATTCAAAATAACACAGAATATGAGAGACAATACACAACTTGTATTAATAACTCTTACAGAAAAGAATACAATAAAGAAGATGCCACTTCTTCTCCACCACCTCTTCAGAGGTTTCCCACACCTTAAGTGAATAGTAATTCTCTCCTCAAAGCTCTCTCTACTAGGTCCCAACACCCAACTCAAACACAGAGTTGGTGTTCACCTTACACATATGCTCCACGCACTCCACAAGTGCTCCACGCACTCCACAAGTACTCAAAGTACTTCAAGTAGATCTACCATGAACCTGCAACAACCTACAATTCAACAGACCATACTTATGGAAGGAATTGCCCTGCCTTCCTCTTAGCTCTCCATGTACTCCACGTACATACCAATGAGTACACACCGTACTCCAAGTAGATCCTGCCTGATCCTACTCCCTGTTGTGTTGCTATCCTATCTGATCTCCAACCTACAGATCAATACTGGTTCTGCACACCTGTGAACCTTGACCTTGCACACACACACACCTACATATCAACGATCTTACTTACCATGTAGATCTCCTATAAGGGCCATGATCACGTGATGACCAAGATCATACATACCTGAAGAATCCAGCTGACTCTCCAATCCAGCACCCACACACCTGGTACTGTGGCACTAGGAAGAACACACCATTGCTCTACCTCTCTCTGAAGGAGCTATTTGCTCTCTTACTCCCTAGCACTAGTTTCCAATACAACCATGAGTCTATTATATATATCTCATCCGAACAATAATTAGACATCTAATTACAATAATTAGATCCGCAGCTCTCAGTCTAAAATTAGCTCTAAGCATGCAAACACTTGGTTCGTCAACCAACTGCCCATAATAAACTCATAGTCGAACCACACAAGCGACCAACGTCGGTCCCTGTCCGCCTGGAGGTGACCGATGCCGGCTGATCCCTGACCGATGTCAGTTGCTTCTCTTCACAATCCTGCCGACGTCGGCTGATCAGATCGACGCCGGTTGCTCTGCAACTCAGCAACCCTCAGCAACCTCCTCTCCTGTTTGCATCAGTGAAGCTTATAGCTTCACAACCTAACAATATTAAGGATAATCTATTGTTTGCATTATAAAGCTTAATTAAATCTTGGCTAGATCATTCTCCATCAGTTTTGGTGAACGCTTCTATTAAAGTGATTCCTTTATCTTTGACTCCTATTTGTCAGTAAATTAGAGCTTAAATTGTAGGTTTTGTATCATTTCTATTGATTTTTATAAGATATCATTATTTCAAAATCTATTGGGATAGGTGGTCGAAGGCTCTACATAATGCACTTTCTCTTCTTGTCTAGGTGCATGTCCTAGTCGAACTGTTTCAGACAGTGTGACCTAAGGTTGAGAGGTAGCACCACTACACTTTGTGATATTTACCTTTATCCCTTTGACCTTATTTTAGTATTTATTTACTTAATTGGCATGCAATACTAATCATTCTAAAAAAAAACTATAACTTATCCTTTTGTGTTATTTTGGCATAAAGGTTGAGCAAATTTTTAGTTCAATGTTCATCTCTTCAATACTTGAAAATAAGAAATTTTAGATAATCTCTTTGGTAATGTTATGATGAACCACACTTGTAGTAGGTACATGGTAGGAACTATCCAACACGTCTTCCTTGATAGGGGCACTAACTACCATATTATCCTAGGTTTTGGTTAGTTGGATCAATAGTTTTCTAATGTGTCATGCATTCGAGTGCCTCATAAATCTTGTCTATTCACATAAAATATTTAATAGTATAAGTGGAAGCCTCACATATTTTTCACCGTAGCAATAATTTTTTTGTGTTATTTGTTGTAGTAGGGGGAAATTGTTCACATCTTGTACTTCATGGAAAATATCACAAGATGTAAGGACTTCAAAAAAAATTCACCTGGGGAAATTATTCTTATTAAGTCCCTCAACATCAAAATCAATACACTAAATGCTAGTACACATTTCATGTGAATTTTTGGCAATGAGATTTTATAGTTATGAGGTAATTGAATTAATATGTGCTTCCATTATTAGGCTCATTCCTATATCAATGCTTCTGACTACCTCTAATTGGAGTGCCACTTCAAGTACTTCCCTTAGATTCCTAAAGTTTTTTATAGATAATGCACATAAAAAATGTGTTAGCAACATACTAAACAATCATTGTGCATTCTATAGTGCATTTAAATCATATGATAGCTTTGAGATCAAGGTTTGAATCTTGTATCATATTGGTGAATGCTCTCTATAAATTTTTGTTTGATCTCCTTCAAGGTTGAGATACTTTTGTGTTCAAATTATGGAATGTCAAATTCCTTTAGGAAACATTCCTATAGTTGATCATAATCACCAATGATCTGATTGGGGTCATACTTATGATACTAATTATGCATGTGATCAAATAACCTGGATGAAAATTTACTAGCCTTCTAGTCTAGCGTAGTGACACCCTTGGCATGTCAAATGATTTAAAACTTGTGGATTTGTTCAACAAAATTCTACACACTTATATATTTAGGCATACTTAATGGTATCTCTTAGAATAATTGTTGTGACATTTGTACTAGCATGACTGGTATAGTTATAGTTGGTGTGTTAGATGTTGCTTGTGCATTTGAGCTTTGAATTCCTTAAAGTTTTCTACCTCAATTGTCTCAATTACCCCTAGTAAAGGGTGCAGTGTTTCCAGTTCCCATAATAGGTTAAATAATGGTAGCATTAGTGCCTTATGTTTGTTGTGTAGATGTTGGTGCACCTATCGTTATTGCACTATGAAAGTATTACTCAGGGGTGTAAGTGGATTTACACTTCTTATTAATGCAATCACATACATTAGTTGACTCTTTATCTTCACCGATGTTAGTGTAGTTAATCTTAATGGTTTATATGGAATTAACTATTATAACACACTATTTTATAATTCCTTCCTCATAAATTCTCTAATATGAATCAAACTAACATAATCCCCACTAGTTACTATCTAATCAAGAGATATACAATATTTCACTTCAGGCAAACTTTAGGTGTGCATTTCTTCATAAATTCTCTAATATGAAGCAAACTAACATAATCCCCACTAGCTACTATCTAATCAAGAGACGTACAAGTTTTCACTTCAAGCAAACCTTAGGTGCGCATTTTTTATTTTTATATTTTATTATGATTGCTCTTAGGGATCCAAATGTCATTGGCTTCCCCTTCCCAAACATCTACTTACTCATCAGTGCAATATGTTTCACCTTCAATGGATCACATCTCCTATGTGAAAGACTCATCCTTATTCCTTCCCCATCTTTCATGAGTTCTCATAGCATTTCCTACACTTGGCTCTTTCCTCTCCCTGGGTCCTTGGTGGAAATCAATTTTTCCTAAGCCTCTTCATATTTGTGCTACCTAAATTAATGGTCATCAAAGTTCTTCTTGATATTCTTTCTTCTACTAGATAAAATAAATCATGCCCACCCTTTACCATTTACCATCCATGTAGCCCATGCATAAAATAACTTAGCTAGCTATATTCCACAATCAATTTATATTTCTAATGGTAACTAGGATATATATGCCTTGGTTCTGACCAAAATTGATACTTAGCTTCTTCTAGACAATGGTTAGTGTATTTAACAAACTATAATATGTAATTGTTTAATTTTCCTCAACACTAAACATCAACTGCTTTAGTCCACATACTGTTAGATCATTACAATTGATCAACACACTCATTTGTCTAAGGTTTCATGTAATTATAGTTTCTACTCTTTCCCACTATATATGCATCTAGCCATGTGTGTAGATGTCCTAAAAATTCACAAAAAAATACTTCATAAAGAGGATCATGCTAATTTTCCTCCACCCACTCCTTGGGGGACCAATTTCCAAGGTTATAATGATGCAATGCAAATTTATACTCTAAATATTCCATCCACTATTCAATATTCTCTAACAAGAATATATAAATCATCTTTGTTTTTTATTTTAATAACTCATTCAATTGTAGCTCCAACAATGAAACTAAAATGTTGGGGAAAACACTTATGCACTTCATGAGTTATACACCACTAGTGCTTACCTAAAAACTATATACTCCACTGATATAACATATCAAAATAATGATTAATGTGTTCACCTAAGGTGTATAGAGAGTGACAAGTCATAGTTGTGTTAGTTATGTGTGGAGATATCATTCATAGCCTCTCACTTGATAATCAATAAGTGCAACATGTTACTTAATACATGTGTAGATCGATAGGATTACACCTTAGCACTACTACACACAAAAATAATCATTATAATTTTCTAAGATAGTAAGGGAATAATTTCATAAAAAACATGAAGTACACACCCAATAGAAAACTTATTTTTATTCATTTTAACCCTCAGAATAATACATAAACTTGTGAAATCTTTATAAATTAACTAGTTATAAATTCAATAGCATAGCTAAACACTTTATTATCTATCTACCTCTCATGTGAGGTAAGGGGGGATTTTATAGGGTATATGCACCACTTTGAAGTTACATTACACAAATGTGTGCCTTAATTGCACACAACTAATGTCTATATTTAGCAGTCTTGATTTGTTACATCAGATATTATAATTATAGTATCTCTCTAGATTTATGTTGTTATGCTAAATTCTCTCCAAAATTTGTGTGCCTTAATTTCTCTCTTTGATGAACTTGTTCTCAAGGTTGACTTAGAATTCCTTTCTTCATACTCTTCAATCTATGTAACCTCCTCCTCGATCCTAACTCTCCTTATTTTGTGTTGATTAATATGTAAACATATGCATGCCTCATGAGTTGGTCAGTTTCTCAATGTGTTCATGAGTCTTTAGGTACATTCATGAAATCTCATCCTCATGTTTCATTTCACTCTAATGGATTTATCCTTCTGCACTATATCTTACAAATTTTCATAATCATTATGTCATGTTGTCCACAAAAGTGTGCACATCCAAGCACATTCAAATTTTGGGGTCCAATAATTGGAAAGGTTTATTTACATATATATATATATATATATATATATATATATATATATATATATATATATATATATATATATATATATATATATATATATATATATATATATATATATATATATATAAAAAGCTTTTGTGCCTAGATAAATTAGTGGATGTTGTCTAAATCAACAAGTTCATAATATCATTTTTAACCACTTTTGTATAAATTAGAATGCGTAAAATAGTCAAATTTTTCCAATAAAGACTTGGTGCTTTCAAGTGTATGTAACATGAGCTAAACATTACCATTCATGGTCTTTTAACAACATTTTATTGATAAGGAGTTAATTAAAATCATATTGGGTCTCTTTATTATGAATTTACTTCATTAAAATATTACAATAAGTGCATATTTTATTTGTTTAATCTAACCATCCTCTATTACATAAATTATATAGTTAGTAATTTGGCCTGTCAAGGCCAAGTTACTATCTTATCATGTAAAATGCTGAAAAATCCAGCCCTTACCCCTTTGCAGTTGGTCAAATTGGTGAATTATGGTCTAAAAATGTAGATTCTGGTCAAAATGTCAAAAAATGGGGTAAAAGAATCAAAAATGGTATCAAAAGTATTTAAATCATGCCAAAAGAGATTTAAATATGTTCCAAATCATGAAAACACCCTATGTCTAAAATTTCAAGTCACGAAAAGGTCATTTGATATGTCTGATTAGCCAAAAGGCCTTTTTCACCTCACACGTGCCATTTTTCAAGTTTTAAAAATGAAAAAGGTTTTCAAAAGTATAAATTTGCATTCAAAACATGTAATTATTCTCAAATATTCCATTCCAAGTGGTGGAAGTGAAAATATTTCTTTAAAAGGCAAAAAAGAGCTTCTTTTCACCCATTTTACAAGCAATGGTACAAAAATTGTATGGAATCCATATATCCAAGGTAAGGTTTAACATTTTTAGGTTAATTCCAATATTCATCAGGATTTTCATGGATTTTCATGGCCATACAGTCCCTAAACCAGACTTCTTTTGTTATTTGCTTAGTTGGCACAAACAGACCTACCTATAGGTTTTTTAATGGTATGGTCTGCTGAAGGAGGGTGAAGGTCTAAAATTTGGAGTGAAAAAACTACACTCAGAGGGATTCCTAATGGTATAAGTGGTTTATTAATTGGATTATCCAAACTGATGAACCATCTAGTTGAATTTTGGTCAAATTTTGTTGCCTAACATCCAGGAAGGCGACTAGTTTTCTTCAATTTCTCTTCACCTGGATAGAGTTTCAAGGAAATTTAACTTGTTATAAAATATTGAGGAATTTCTCTACCTTTATATGGCATTATAAAAAAATTATTCATCTAATTCAAGGTCAAACAGAGGTCTCAAACTTAGCCAATCAATATATAGTATTGGCAAGCTTGCAAGGAAGAATTGTATGGTCATGGGAGAAGAAATTAGATTCAAATTTTCAATAATTTGTGTTTTGAAGAGTTTACATAAATTTTTCATGATTTACATGCATAAATCTTAGAATATCTCTGAGATTCATAGCATAAATCCATCTCCATCCTCAAGCAAGGTGTTTCAAAAGGGCTAGTTTAGCATTTGTTAAGGTTTCTTTGCAAATTTTAAGGTTTTTGGAGAAAACCATGATTCAATTTCAATCTCTTTCCATCATCCAATGGATTTCAAGGTAATATTATGTGATGATCATTAGTTTGTGTTTAAATATCACCCTCCATACAACCTTTGTCATGTTCCTTCATGTTCTTTCCCACTTACTCTATCCACCTCATCTCACTCCCATATCTTGCCATTTTCCATTGTTTTCAAGCTTCTTGTTCATCCTCCACCTTGTTTTCATCCAACACTTCTCCATTCATAGTAATTCCACCCTTCCACCATCTCTATTCCATGGATCATCATCAATAGATCCATGAGGTTGGTTGAGATCAACAAAAGTATGGATAGTAGGATGCACGACTCAAAACATCATGCATAGTCTATACAATAGTACTCTACATTAGTATACAAAGTCATATGTTATGAAGGACATTCAATTAATGATTGATAGGTTAAGATACCCTTATGTCAATGAAGGTGACCTCTTCAAGAAATTTTGAGAAAGAATGGAGATCAAACCTATCTTTGAGCCTTCTCTAGGTCATAGATAGTTGCAGTCTATACAAAGGACATCACATTAAGTCATTAGGCCAAGTATTGAAGAGACTGTATCAATGACCTATGAGGTGTCATGTTGATATAAGACAAGAAAAGGTCAATTCAAAGATTGTCATTTAAAGCAAGGGTATAATTGAAGGAAAGAGATCAAAAAGAAGAAAGAAGCATCTACATCCCCAAATTACCCTATAGTTGATGAGAGTTGTGGCCATCAAAGAGACTCATCAAAGTGTTTAAAGAACCTAAATCACTATTCAGGGTGCATGAGTACTATGAATATTGTTAAACCAGCCAGGAATAAATGACATATACGTCTATTTCATGGGCTAAGAAAGACAAATTCCAAGTCATAATGCTTACTTATAGTGCTATAAGAGGCATCCTATAGGCCTTTTTAAGGTAGAGCTAATTTGCATGATGTTATATATAAAAATAGCCTAGTTTAAGGCTTAAACATATATTTATTGCTTATGACAACCAATACTAACTAAAGGATGATCCTTTTTTGACCCTAAGCTATCCTAATGCACCTACAAGTGATAAATGATACCCTACAACCATTATAAAAGCATCTTATAGGCTTGTATATTGCAAGAAGAGCTTTGACTATTCCAAATAAGGTTTTGATGCTATATGGTGATCATCTTGGCTTAAAGACATTTAGTGACAACTTTGGTTTTTATTCAAGCATCCACATACATAAGGATTTATTTTTTAGTCTGTACACTATCATAATCATGCACCTATAGCCTATTGTGAAACCCTATAGGCTTGACAAGAGTCAAAGCTCAGTTGGCCCATATCATGCCAATTTCAAGGCCTATGAAAATGGATAGGGACTAGTTGTGTGAATATAGTTGTCTTCACTAATATGTTTTAGGAAAAACACAAGATCAGTTTTTAAAGGCCCAAGTAGAGATATTCATCTACAACCACCTAGAAAAGTACACCTATAACATGCTTAGAAATAACATACAGTCAAGTAGATGAGTTAACTAGTTGGAAACCTAGTCAAGATGAGAAGAAGGCTAATGAGTGCAAGATTGGTGTAAGAAATTTCAAGAATGATCCTAGGGTTTTTCTATACAAGTGTTACTTGAAATTCACCTATAGTCCCATGTCTGTACAAAGGCTAATAAGTATGAAAACATAGTCAGTGTACCTAATACAAAGTCTGTGATCAAAAGGAGCAGGTGATAAGGATAGTGGTTTTGATCAAGGAAATGTTTCAAGGGAAAAATTTTGTACACTATCAATATATTTCTAGGGGAACCAAAATGGCACCTACAGTATGCTTATGACTCATAGACACTTCTAACTAATAAGCAACAGGGCTTTTTCAAGTTTCTAGAGTTTTAAGGAGCCAAAGCCTAGAGTGAGGTTTCTTTTCAAAGGGATGTTGGAATGAAAGTGATCTTTTATTCATATAATTTCATGATCTCATAAACATAAGAAACTCTCAGTTAAAGGTTACATCAAATGAGAATCTACATCCATCTAACAGAGTACACCTACAGGCAGGTAGGTGAATGTAATCCAATGGAGATCTTTAGCAAGGTTTTGAGGTAAGGGTTTTATATTTAGAGCAAGTGGATGATGATGGATATGATCATCATGTTTTGGTCTAGTATTAAATGCAAAATCAACCTACAGGCATTGTACAACATCACCTATAGTCAAGGGTTTGGTCACCAATCAAACATTCCAAGACACATAGAGAACATGCCTCAATAAATGGTCTTAAAAGTCATCATATGCAGCACTTAATATACAATTAACATGAAATGATACCTAAAAATTACTTTTAGTATCTAAAAGGCACCCTACAAGGCTGTGCCTCATAGGGAGGCCTAATTGCATATGATTTGGACCTTGGAGGGTTCTTAGAAGTGAATTTCATTTAGCAATAATGAAAAGTGTCTTCAAGGTTTAATGAGGCTCCATTCATGAATGAAAATAACCATATGCCTACAAAAGTACACCTACAGCCACAATAACCCCTAATAACCTTCTACTTACAAGCATAACTCAAGGCATCTATGGGTTGTAAGGTGATTCTAGTTTGGGATGGATTATTGTATTCAAATCAATGTAAAATAACATTATCAAGACCCTGATTAAAACTACTAAGAATCCTTGCCAACTCAAGAGTGAGGATGATAGTACAAGTGTGTTGTACGGACTATGCACAATATGAAGGCCTAAAACCATGCTTAAAGGAATCAATAGCTACAAATATGTGAATTTGGATGCTCAACTGATATAAATAGTCTTAAGGAACCTATTGAGGATATAATTGTCACTCATATTCTCATACTACATCAACATTCACTTGAAATAATGACAAACACAGTCCTTTGAGAGGCCTAAATATATTGTCTGAGGGTCTTTGTGTGCTTAAAAATAGGGGTAAAGGAGTTTTAAAAACTCATGAAGAGGATATTGAGATAAATGAAGATTATTTTGACCTTAAAACCTCTAAAATACATGAAAAAACCTTTAAATATGCCAAAATATGGTCAAATATGTAGACAATCCATACACAGAGGTCATTTTTGAGGGAAAATTTAGCTTTTTGGGAGCTACATGTGGAATTAGGACTCAAAATTTGATATACAAGGTCATAATGAGTTAGGTAACCTTATGAAAAAGTTTCATGTCCATTGGATGAGTGGAGATACTCATTTTTTTGTCTCAGACCTTAGCCTATCCATTTGAGGTCACCATTGGAGCAAGCATCATTCTGGAGTGCCATAGAGGCTTCTAAGACCAAGTAAAGGATTAAAAATCATGGTATGATGCTTATACATAATAATAATACATTTAAAGAGTGTAAAAACTCCAAATTTTATGTAAAAAATGTTCATATAGACTTTTGCAAGCAAATAGGCACATGGACCAAAAAGACATTTTGGACTTTTCAAGAAAAATATGCTTTTAGAGTGTTTTGATAGCATGTTATAGGTCACATAATATTTTTTTCAGACTTTTTGAATTAGGGGAGGTGTTATTTTCATCTTGGTGAAGTTTTTCACTTTTTGTAGTTTTAGGTACCCTTACAAGCCTCATGTTCAAATGCTCATTTTGTTCACCACATGTGGAGTTTAGATGAACATATTAGTATGTTTTGAGGACCCCTATATAATTATAATTTATGAATTATTTATATTAGTTTAGGGGCTATTCTTTATGAACAATCGTAAGAATGTAGGCAGCGCAGAATGCAAGCTAAACCCCACAGGTAAATTTTATTCACATGCTAATTTCTCATATTTTTCACATGGGAACCTAATAGTTTTATGGATGTTAGGGAGTTTAATGTGATATTTATCAATTTAAATGGTTTGATATTTAGAATTTTGTACTTCATGAATCATCAGTTTTAAGATTTAGCTTTAAACCCCTCTTAAACCCCTAAAAAACTAGTTTTGAGAAAAAGTGGCTTTTATTGACATAAAATCATCATGAATCAACATAAAAACTTTTCAAACATCAAGTAAATTTAGAGAGGATTCCATAAATTCCAATTTTATGCTTGGATCCATACACATGAGAGCAAAAATCATGTTTTAATGGGAAAAAAACATGTAAAACAAAGTATAGGGCAGCTTAATGGAATCTAAACAATAAAGCTCAAATCCTAAGACTTTTTATTCATCTTAAAACATTTATTTGGTAAAAAATAATCCTAGAAGTTTCCCTACTAGCTCAATCAAAATGGCTAATCTGCTGAAAAATATAGCAAAATTGGTCTAGTCAACCCTATTGACTGAATGGTGAAAGTTTTTGCATCAAAATCTCATATTTCATGATGGATAAACTTGTTCCAGGTATAATTCATGTTTTTTATAGGTTTCATGGCTTCTTATTATAGGTTTAATGGTGCCAATAGCACAAATTAGCCTTTAGGCCTTTTTGGTCTAAATGGCTTAATTGATCAACTTGTCAAGTTTGAGTTTGGCATTGGAATTGGTCATCAAGGAGTTCAATTTGAATTTTTATGCTGCATATATGAGACTTCATGGAGATTTCATGCATATTTAAGCCTTCAAGGTCCCTCTTCATGCAATATGGAGTTAGTTGGAGTTGACTTGTCAAAACTTATCATGCATCTTCCTTGATTTCTATTGAAAGGGGGACATTCTCATGTTCCAACTCAGCTTCAAAACACTTAAATTGGAGTTCCTTTTTAATTTTGGCATTTAATCATGTATGGAGAGGATTTTACTTGTAAAACTTGGGCCCACCACCTTATTTGTATGCCAAAGTTTGAAGTTTTATGCATGCTTTATGGAATTTAAAGATTTTTTTAATTGTTTAAACATTGTAAAAGGAGTTAGTCTTGAGTTAGTCAACCAAGACTAATCCTTATACATTTTCAATAACACATTGGCTTGGGTTAGTATTTTTGACATATATATTGTCTTTTTGAATCCATTTTTTATGATTCCTGGAGTTGAAGCAGAAATTGTATCTAGACCATACATCAATAAAGGAGATTTTATTTTACATATGAGTTTTGGCAGAGAATAGAGTGTAATTGATTATGTATCAACATATAAGTGAGATTATATCTCATTTTTTAGGTCCCTTCCTCACTTATTTATTTCTATCTCACCTTTTGCAAGTCATTTGAAGAGGTAAAAAGAATATTATAATCCAAAATTCTTTCAATCCTTCATCTGAAATATTTATGCTTAAGGATAATATAGGACTTTTATTGGTTTATATGTGTGCATTAGTTTCAACATCTTCCATAGGATTTAAATAATATAGGTGCATCACCCCATTCGATAGGATTTCCCTTCAGTTTCCCCTTCCCCTTTTCATCCAAAAAAAATAGTGATCAGTTTTAATAGATAAATATTAAAGGAACCAACCCTCTCTAGAGGTTATTTTTAGTACAGAGTCACCCACACTCTGAGAAGTTTCAATTGTATCAGCTAGAGAGAAGGTATGCCTTGCACATCTTCAAACAAGGTGCACTACAAAGTGACAACAATTTTTTGGTATGCCCGATGGGACCACTTATTCACACTTTTGAATTATTATCTATATATCTAAGTATATTATTCATTTCCATATTTGTATACTTTTTATGCCACTAAGAGTTGTCATAAGATCCTCTACCAAAGGGAAAGAAATAGATTTATCTGAATTATCTTATCAATCAGCAAAGAAGTAGAAAGCCTCTCAATCAAATCCAAATCCTACACCTTCTATTACCCATGTTATTTCACAAAATCCTCTTATTCAAGCCAATATTTTTTAGCCAAATATTATTTTAAATCCTATACCTCAAATGGTTGTTCCCAGAAGATAGGATTTTGTTACATTCAATGATGTAGTCCTCTAAATCTTAATCAATGGGATGATATTGCAGTTTCTACTCTGAAGTCTCTTCCTTATTTTATAGGAGAAAATCCAAAAACTCTTATAGAACATATTATAGATATTGCTAATCTTTGTTAAGTGCATCATGTGACATAGGAAAATGTAGTAGGGAAGTTTTTGGTGACTTCTTAAAAAGGGTAAGCACTTCAGTGATATAGAGGTTTAGCTCCTGCATCAATCAATAACTAGGATGAATTTGGAGAAATTCTATACAAAATTTTTGAAGATAAAAGTGATCAAATTTCACTTGTGGAGTATCTTACAATAATTAAGAGATTCAATCATGAATTCATGGTGGATTTCAACTACAAATTCTAGAAGACTTGGGACAAAATTCTTGTAGTAATCAAGCCCACACCCAACTATGCTTTTTTGTACAATCTAGAGGCTCTTAATTCATATGTGTCTATCATGATTCAATCCATGGGATGCAACAGTTTACTTGAAGATTTTGAAGTAGCAATCAAGGCTGAAAATTTCCTTATACAAGTAGGCAAGTTATCTCCAAAGCCACCAATGCCTCTTTTTCCAGAGATCCATCCTCCTGCTCCAACTATTTCTCCAATTATAGAGTCACCAAAGTTCTATCAAATAGAAGGTGATCAAATTGATAGATTGGGGAAGATAGAGAGTCTTATTAAGGCTCAGACTAATAAGTTGGTTGTAATAGAGAGGCAACAAGTTCCACCATACAGACCATATCAGAATACTAATTAGAATTATCAATCTAATAGGCCATCTTACCAATCTAATCAAAAAATACAAGGGTAAAATTCTCAATTAAGGTAGTATAACCTTAATGTTCTAAGTAATTATTCTCAAGAAGGATAATGGGATCAATCAAACAACATGGCAATAGCTCCAACTAGTGAGAGTTCTCATCAATCATTTATGCAACAAAGTTTAGTTCTTCCTTCATTTGAAAATCATCCACCTTCTCATAATAAGGAAGCCTCTCTACCATATGGAGACATTCCTTCATTCACTAAAATATAAGTGTCAAATCAACAAGGAGAAGGTACTGGTAAGGCACCTACTGAAACTACATTTGTGATCTTCCAAGAAGGTGAGAATTCTTTTGAGTATTTGGTTGCAAATCAAAGTCAAGATTTACCCAATATTGATAATTTAGTTATATCCCATACTAGATCCAATAAAAGAGCAATTGGTGAAGGTTCAGGTCTCGATAGGGCAGCCCCTTCTTCTTCTTAGCCACAACAAAAGATGACTACACATGAGCTACCTCAAAAAAATTCAAATCAGTAAGCTCAAGATCCAAAAGATAAGAATGTGAAAGGACCTTTCATTCCTCAATTCACACAACATTTTTGAGCTCCTTCTACTCCTAAATTTCAGTCAAGGGCAACCACTTCTCCACTCAATATTGTGGATCATATAAAGAAGACTTTAGTATCAATTTCAATGTGGGATACTCTATTAATCGTAGGAAAAAATGATTATTTTGAAGAGGAACTTTCAAATCTTAGTATCCTCGATAGACCACCTAAAAAGGAAAGAGTAAGTGATATCCTAACTAATTATAATCCAATTGTTGAGTCTCAACCTCTTAAGGTGACTAAACCCCCTCCATTTTATCTTTTTGTTATCATTGGGGATTATTTAGTTCATAGTTGTATGATTAATAGTGGGGCTAGTACTTTTATCATGCCCAAATCAATAGATGATAAGTTAGGATTGTAGTATGAATCCTATGAGAAAGGTGTCTTGTAATTAGATGGGTCTCCTACCAATATTGTAGGTGTATTGAAAGATCTAAAAATCATACTGGTTGCTTGTCTAAATTTCACCATTTTACAAGATGTTGTTGTTGATCTACCTCTATATTTTTCACTGTGCCTATCTTTAGACACTAAAATTATGTCACACACACATGCGTAACTCCCTATCCTCCTATGTTAAACCCCCTTTTAACCCATTTTTCAATAATAAAAGTTAACCTCCCTAACCCATGCTTTTACCCATCACACATTTAATTAATTTAAAATACTTAATTAAGTTAATTAAAAACCCTTGTTGACACTTTACCTGGGCACCTCACCCTATGACTAATTTTCACTTGATGAGTCACCTCAAGACTTGATCCTTCATCTTAACTACTCAAGACTTATTCTCAATTCCAAACTAAATTCCTAATCAACTACCTCCTTAACCACTTATTTTTATCATTTTGTAATCAATGCCACACTTGGCATGAAGAACAACAAAAAATAGGCCAAAAATCATAAGGTTTACCTATTCTAAGGTCATTGACATTGGTCAATGTCAGTGGGATCATTGATGTCAGTGATATAAGCCAAACTCCAACTTGAATTTCAAGTCAGTAAAAATCAAGAAAAAACATGCTTACTTGCATTCAATTTCTCAACATTCTATTTTTGACATCCTAGCTTATTTTCATCTTGCATAAATCAATCATGATTAGGAACTAATCCCTTAAGGACCAATAACACCCACTTATTCTCTATGTTTAGCCATTCATGCTTGGATTACCTAGTAGCAACCATTAATCTGGCACTTATCATTCAATGACCACTACAACTAAGTATATCACTTATTTTGTAGGTCTTTTAAACGTTTATTCTGATATCACTTTATATCTACTATCCATTGCTTTAGACACTTCTAACTAAACCCTCATGAGGGAGTTATAAAGCTTCCTCACTTGTTTCTCCTTAACCTGACACACCAAACCTCTGACCAGATCTACCCAAACCATACTCTCTCTCTCATATCTCTCCCCAACCTCCCAAACCTGATCAAAACCAAATTTTAGACCTAAAAAAGCCTTCTACAAGCTCCCAAACAATATTTACCCCTATTGACCTCAGTAGCCTAACCGACATCAGTCACCTTCACGACTGACCTCAATAGTATTACTGATATTGGTCACTACCCACCAACGTCGATAATTGTATATATCCTAACCTTTCCAAAACCTACCCAAATAACTTCTAAAACACAAACAAAATACACCACCTATACATTGTCACTCTCTACTACATACAGGTTGTTAATAACGATAATATTATCTCTCTTTCAATCTCTCTTTACCTCTTTTTTAGTTATTCATTAATCTTTTGTCTCTCAAAATTGGACTATCATTTCTATGGAAGTTTTACACTTCTTAGAACAAGCGCGTAGCTTGGCAACCCACTCATTTAACCACTAACAAACATCTTGTGGTAGTGATTTCTTACTTGCAAGTAGTCCTCCCCAGTCAAAAAGGAGTGATCACAATGTCTAGATACAATGCACAAACCAATATAGGTTCATTATAATCACTTATCCCCATCATTCTTTTCTATTTTCCTTTAGACTTGAAATAGATAAAATTTAGCAAAACATTTCTGACACGCCCGGTGGGACCCTAGAGTTTATCTTGGTTTCATTTCTTGTTTTAAGCATTCACATAGGTGCATTATAGTGAAAATTTCATTTCTTGCACTTCCTCCTTCTCTTTTCTCTTAAAATGAAAAATTCAATATTTTATTTTCTATTTAAAAGCATTAAATTGAAGTTTTCTTTCTTTTCTCTTTGCCTCTAAAATCAATTTATCATTTTATTTTACAAGTAAAAAAAAATCTTCTTTACTTCTTCTTTCATGCACATTAGGATACTAAATTTCATACTCTATTCCTATTTCATCTTTGTTTTCATTTGAATCTAAATATTTCAGATTTGGGTTTAAAACTTATTGTATTTCATTGTTTATTTGTTGCATATTAACTCACCTAGTTAATTACAAGCATTTTGAATAAATTGTAGTTAACCTATGTTACACAACCAAATCACATTCACACAAACAAACATCTAAACTCACTTAAGAAAAGGTCCATCAGGATTTCATCAGTTGGTATATCACCTTACCCTACACAGCTATCCTACTTAGATTTCACCACCAAAGAGAGAACCCACTTCATTATCTGACAGAGTATAAACTTTAGATAGAAGGTATATTTTGGCTAAGTGGCCTGGCTCAGCTCTAGGTTCATGAAGTGCAGAGAGCAAGCTCCTATAATAAGCCATGTATGTGGTTTAACATAGATTTCCTCTTGAGCACTAAAACTAAACTAACCTAAAACCAACTCTAGATTGTTTTCTAGTATCTTCGATAACCAAATTCTCTTCTCACTATCTGATTAAGGCATAAGCCAACATGAGACTAAAAATTAATCTCTAGGATTTAATAGTTGCTGGCAATATGTTCTTTTTCTACTTTTGTGTTGCCTTTTGTATTTTGGAGTTGATAAGGACATTTTTTCTATTGATTCACAAAATTAATACTATTTTTAATACTCAATTTGTATAACCTATTATCTCAAGTTTTATGAGTATTCTTCCTTCTTACACAGACCTCTTACATCCACTATTTTACATAGTTTCAACTTCTAGTTTCTTAAAACATCAAATTTTCCATCTCCTAAGACATCACAATGATCAACATTGGTTAACCCTACCAGCATCGACAAATTTTAACTATCAACATCGGTCAATCCACCAATGTCGATAAACTTTTTCTATCAACATCAGTCAAGAGATCAACGTCGGTGACTGTGTAATTTCATTTGCTCAAAATAGCAAGCTGAGATAACCCACTTACCTACACTCAAACTTGGTTTTTTTCTTATTATGTTTCAAATATAGGGTAGTAAGACTATTTATACTTCCTCTTGCATGGTGTTGACACGAGCTCAAGCCAAAATTCTTGCCAATTATGTAAGTTGACAACCACTTCCACCTTCACCTCTCACTTCTGACTCTATCATGGAGCATACCTCAGATACATAGCATACTCCCATCCCCAACTAAATTCCCATTGTGCCTAAGGGAGATCAAGATTTTGCTAAATTTCTTGATCACAATGTGGTAGCCCTTCAGCATTACCTTGCTATGAGCCAAACACATAATTCTTTGGGTGACCCAATCTATGGTATGCCAACCTCTATAATGGAAATAATCTTAGTTTTAGTTATCTCCACTTTTTTCTCCATGGTTACCCAAAACACCACTTTAAAGAGTAACCCAACTATAAACAATGTCCAAAGTATAGCATATCCAACTACCCAATCCCACCTAAACCCTGGCATGACTTCCTTACTTTCATAACCACAACTAGTTCAGTCAAGTCACACTCCATTCTAGAATTAAATGGTACCTATTCTATCTACCCTCTTTCCTATAATTACCTAAGTTATGACTCACCCTTCATCTAGTCTAACCATGCCAATAATCTAACATGCAATAACAATAACCAACCAAGGCATAGTCTCCAACCCAATGGGATAAGCCCCTTTTATTTTTGCACCCTAACCTATGACTCATTATCCTTATGTTGCTCCAACACAACCTCAACAAGCTATGTCATACACTCCCTTTGCTTCTTATCAGGTTTTCTATAACTTAGGGGGTATCCCTCAAACTAATCCCCCTCCAGACCTCATTAAGATGTTGATGGATAAGATTTCTAATCTAGAGACATCAATTTCTAGTTCAAAGAATGTGTTATTTTATGATCAGATATTCAACAAACCAATCCATCCTTTTGTGCCTATTCACCCTTATCCAAGCAAATGGGAACTCCCTAAATTTACTCATTTCCAGAGTAAAGAGGACCAACAATAACACTTGTGATCATTTAGACATACTTATTATTTAAAAGGGCATGATGATGTGTTACTACTTCACACTTTCCCTATGTCTCTTTCAGGCGTTGCCTTGGATTGGTATAGCTCTATACCTCATCACTTCCTTTTCTTGATTACCCAACTCACACAAATATTCCTAGACCATTTCTCTATTAACATTTCTAAGAAGGTTTCTATAACACACCTTTATTCTATCAGACAATTTGATGATGAGTCTATTACAGATTTTGTTAGTCATTGGAGAAGCTTGATCAATCAACTCTCCTTCTCTTTACCCCAACTTGAGATTATTGAGTTATTCTCAAGGGCATAGGCTAAGCACATCTCATCCACACTTTGAGTACAAACTTTCCACACATTTGATGAGGCCTTTATAATGGCATGAAAACTTGAGGTTCATGCTATAGATGAAGGCAAAGTCAAGTTACGTAGTAAGAACCCCAATTCTAAATTAAATGACTCCTCTTCCTCTAAAACTTCTCCCTCTAACCAAAAAGCTAAATGCTCCACCAACATGGTGGTCATTAAGTCAACCTCTTTTAAAACCATAAACCAATTGAATTCCTCAACTTCCTAAAATCCGACCAAGCAATTCCAACAACGGTATGAATAAAGACAATACACTCCCATTAGGGAGTCATATATCCATCTTGGATAAATTATTGCAACAAGGTGTCATAACCCTTCCTCAGGTTAGACCTCCTATATAATTTGACCCTTCCCATCCTATCCAACTTGGTACAAGGAAGATGAGTTTTGTGGTTACCATCAAGTTAAAGGCCGCAATTTTAATAAATGTAAGACACTCAAAAACATTGTTCAAGACATGCTTGATAGAGGTGATCTCATCTTGGATAATCCTAATGCACCCCATAATCAAATTATGGATGTGTTTAAACACCATTTTCCTAACCATTCACTGAATCAAAATATTATTTAGACCATAATTAATTTAAGTGATCATAATATCTATACGGTTAATATGGTCTTTCCTTTACCTCTAGTTCCACCTTCCCCTCAACATGAGACATCCATTTCATCGACTCCTTCCCCACATTCAGTAGCATCTATTTTGTCTATTCTTCCTCCTCAGGTAGAAGAGCCTATTTCACCTATCCCATTCCCTCATGAGGAAGAGCCTCCTTTACCACTTCTTTTGCCACCTAAGTAGCCTATAATGCTAATTATTTTTACACCAATATTACCTATCCTCTTACCACTTGAAGACCACACCCTACCCATTCATCTACCACATGTTGAAGGGAACATCATTCCTTCATTATACACTCTTGAGGAGCCTTCTTTGCCTACCTCTCCTCCACCTATAGAGAGTAGTACCCCACCCACTCCACCTTTGCACTTAGAGGAGTAAGTATTATCTACTCCCATAATAGATGAGAGACCTATTGTGCCTACTCCCATTATACCAATCTTATCACTTTTTTTACCTATGGAGGATCATACTTTACTCATGCCTCACCCACATGTTGAGGGAGCTATAATACCTATGTTTTACCCTCTTGAGGAACCTTCTTTGCCTACCTCCCCTCAACCCATGGTAGACCATGTCTCTTCTCCCATCTCTATCGAAGAGGACCCCATTATGGTTCTTTCTCACCTTTGGCTTGAAGTAGCAGAAACCAACAATTTTCCTCTCTCTCAAACATTGTAGCCTTCTAAAGACACAGCTGTGAGGCCTATGTCAACTTCATCTAAACCATTCTCATAGTTGGTAAAAAGTCTATAATTTCTTGACTCCATGAAGCTACACCATGTAGTATTTTGGGACCATCTAAAAAATCCTTATCTAACACAATGAATGGAAACATTTACCGCTAACCCTCTTACTACCCTTTACCCCAAGGTCTTTGACAAAGCTAGAGCTTCTTCACCAAAATCACTTGAAATTCAGCCATCTATATCAGAACCCTCACCCTCATAGGAATTTTCCACATTAAAGTAGATCAAGCCCTTATATGTATGCCTCTCTTCTAATTTAATTCATCTATAGGTGAAATTAGATTTAACTCCTCAACCATAATTTGGATTTTCATGACCTAAATTACAAAAAAATGTTAAGATCCCTAGATCTTGTCGATCCCTTATTTAACCCTCAACTTTACCATCCATTTTGGGACCACATCCCTTTACTTTAGTTAGAATATTGCCTAACCAAGTAAAACAAAAGGTTAAGCTACCTCCACTCCTACCTTTTCCATCTAGTAGACCTTTCACATCTCACACTAATAAAGTAATAGCAAAACATGTAACTCCACTATCACCAAATAAAGCACCACGTAAAGTTATCTTTCCAACACTGAAACAAAAGGTGTCCACTCTTATTAGCACAAGTGTGAGCCCACTTACAGGCACACATAGCTTTTTCCTATGTCATTTATTGCAATATTTCATAATAAATCTTCCTCCCATTAAGCCTTATAGTCCTCTTAGAATGAATCCATCTTGGTTTAGTGATACACAAGTATGTTTATATCATCATTCACCTAGACATGATACTGAGAGTTGTAAAGCCCTCACAGCAGTCATTCGACAATAGTTTGATGTTGACACTCTCTTCAATGATACTACCATTAACCTTATTGTTATTCCACCTTTTGCATCCATAGTGTCTCCTAATATTCCACATAAATACAAACCTAAAGATGTCATCATAACCCTTTTATCACCTCCTTCACTGAAATTTGAAATCAACATAATTAATATGGCTACATGGTCACAAAACCAAAAAGATAAAGCTAAGGAAAAAGTCACTACTCCTTGGGCCCATCCCTTCACCAAAGACACTTCTCCTAATCCTAATACTTCCATCTTGGGTGTTCCTAAAACAACATCTTTAGACGTTAATCAAAGCTCAATGGTGAAACAACTTCATCACACTCCTATGAAAATGTCTTTGTATGAGTTAATCCAAAACTCATCCCAACATCATCAAGCTTTGATTATTGCCTTGCAAGTGATTGAGGTACAATCAAATGATCCCCAACCTCTTGCATCTTTTATTAGCTCCCTTAATTTTGTCTCCCTAATTTCTTTTAGTGATTCAAAAATTCCACTTCAACACCCTAAAGATCAGGATCTTGCCCTTTTTATTATTGCATATATTGATCAAAATCATGTCAAAAGATTCATGATCAATGAGGGAGCTAGTATTAATATTATTTCCACCCATTCCTACAAATAACTAGCCCTTCCTAAAAATTGCATGTCTTAAATCAATGCAATACTCTGCTCTTTTAATGATACTATAACTACTATAGTGGGCACTATTGTCTTATATATCTATGTAGGTCCCCACACTATTCCCAAGCTCTTTTATGTTATGTAAGGAGAGTTATAATATAACATACTACATGGATGACCTTGGATATGTGATATGGAATGTGTGCCCTCAACTTTGCACCACTGTGTCAAGTTTGAACATGATGGACAAGTACATGTTATACCTGTTGACCCACCTCCATTTAAAATATACAATATGACCTATAGTCCCAATGATGTTCTCATTCCATTGAAAACATCATCTTATCCTCATGATACTTTTGAAGCTTCGACAAGCTCCACTCCTACAGTTACACAAATACCAAAAACACAAATTCCTAACAAAGATCCCATGGAGGAGACCTTTCAACATTTGTCACTCAGTGAATATCATTTGTTGATGCTTGACATGTTCTATACTCCATAAGAGTATGGAAGGCTTCACGTGGACCTAAAATATGATCCTCGTACTGGGATGGTCATCTTTATGGTCCCCCTAACCTTTGAACCAATTTTACATATGACAGAATTGATCAAGCTCCCACTGTTAGCAATCCATATTCTTCACCACAACCATTTACCTATGATTTATCTTTCCTAAGTAACACTAGATTTTCTCACACCTATCTCTATAGGTGTGCCTAGAAAAGATTTGGTTTGGGTCATTATGAACAAGGTGTCCATACACCTATTCAATATCTTACTAGCAACACCATTGAAAATGCTAAAAAAAGGCATGGTGTGGGATATGATGAACCAACTAAACTCATTAAGACTTCCCATGTCCCATTTATAGAAGAACCAATCTTTCCTTCTCCACCTTCTTCCCCACCATCACCTACTAAATTAGAGGTATATATACCTCCTAATTTTTTTCAGTAAATGCCATCCATTTGGGGCCTCTCACTTATCATCAAGGTAAGGAACAAGGTCCCTTCTCATTCATCCTAAAATAATTGATGAAGACTCTCCCACTATTAACAATGTCCAATGTCAAGATGATGATGCAATTCACACCTACATAGGTGTGGATGATTCCTATATCCAATGATCACTCCCATCCAAAACATAAGCTATGTTAATGAATCAACCATTGACATCAACCTGCCCTCTCACAATAACCCTTGCATCCTCAAGATTGGCCAATCTATAGATTCTTCTAAGCAATCTAATTATGAGACTCGATATAACCATACTAAAAAACTTTTCCTTACGTTGGTCTTGTTCACCTCTAAGCTTTGCCATTATCTCCTAAATCATAAAACCTATATAGTCAACCATATTGATCCCCTTAAATACATACATTCCAAACCATATCATAACCAACATGTAGCTTCGTGGCTCATGCTTCTTTTTGAATTTGGCTTAGAGTTCATTCAGTAAAAGTCTATTAAGGGGAAAACAATCATTGACTAGTTAGTTGTTGCCCCTTTACCTGGAAATCAAACTTCAAACCTTGAATACCCTGATGAATCCATTGTAATGTTATCCATCAATGACGTCTCCTATCAAATGATGATGTTCTTTGATATATCTAAATGTCAACATGGTGGGGGTGCAGGGGTCATTCTTATTCCTCTAGATGGCGAGCCTATACCTTTGTCATTTAAACTAGATTTTGAATGTACTAACAATATGGTCAAATATGAGGCTTTGATTCTAGGACTTCAAACAAGTCTCTTCTTGGGTATCAAATCCATAACCATTTTCTAATGATTCTTAGTTAGTGGTTAACCAAGTTAATGGTTCCTACCATTGCAAAAACAAAATTCTATAGTGGTATAAACATTGTGTAGATATGTTATTGGGATCATTTGACTCTTATCTCTTACAAACTATTCCTTGATCTAAAAACAAGTTTGATGACATGATGGATTCACTTGCTTCACACATACCCTCTTCATCCTCTTTCTCGATAATTTGTCACTGTGCATTGCTTAACATTACCCTCCTGTGTCTCAGCTAACATCCTCTTTATCTAAAATGCAACAGCCAACATGTATGACTTATGGTACAAGCAACTCATGGATTATATTTCCTTCTCTATTACCCCTTCTAATCTCTCCAATAATGGTAAATGGGTCTTCATAAAACATGTCACTCATTACACTATACTAGGGGGACTTCTTTACAAGAAAGGTTTTGATGGTATTCTCCTTAAATGCCTCACTAGTATTGAGACTCCCTTCACTATTAAGGAAGTCCATGATGGGATTTATGGTGGGCATTTCAATAGTCACATAGTTGTGAAGTGTATACTATGCTCCATCAAGACTGTGTTGATTATGTTCAATGTTGTGTCAAGTGTCAACACCACACTAACCTCCTTCAAATTCTTAGTCATTCATTAAAGCCACCAAAGACTTTTAGCCCTTCTCCCAATGGGACTTAGATCTAATCAGAGAGATTAACTCTCATGCATCCCTCTATCATCATTTTATCATTATTGCCACTAAATACTTCACCAAGTGGGTCGAAGCCATCCCTCTCATCTCCACTAAAGCTGACAAAATGGTTGACTTCATCAACCATCACATCATCTATCATTTTAGTATCCCTCATAAATTTATAATAAATAATGATAAATCTTTCAAAAACAAAAACATTAAAATTCTTTATGATACATTTGGAATCAAATTAAGCTTCTCATCACTATACTATCCACAAGATAATGGACAGGCAGAAGCTTCTAACAAAACATTGACCAAAATTCTAATGAAGGTAGTCAATGATACGAGCAAGGATTTGCACACACACATTTCTTTTGCTTTATGGGCTTACTGCACTAGAATTTAAACCCCTATGGGTGCTACGCCTTTTTCATTGGTATATGGGATGGAGGTTGTTTTGCCTCTTGAAGTCTAGATTCCTTCTCTTCACATTTTTCTACAAGACATACTTACTAACGATGAATTTTGCCAAAAACATTTGGCTCAACTTGAATTTCTTGATGAGCATCATCTCATAGCCCTCAACCACTTCCAAATCTATCAAGAGTGTATCAAATGTGCTTATAACAAAAACCTTAAAGAATGAGATTTCAATATAGGATATCTCATCTTAAAAGAAAATCATCACATGAAAAACATGGAGAAAAGTAAACAGGGTAAGTTTGCTCTTAATTGGCTTGGACCTTATATCATAATTCATAAATATGGCTCAAGAATTTATCTCTTATCTTCTCTTGAAGGGAGGACATAACCTGAGCCTTTAAATGCCTTACACCTATGACCATTCTTATATTAAACAAGCATCCCTTCACCTAGTGTTTAAATTTAGCTCATCCCTTGAGCATCCCTATTAAATTCATTTCCCTTCCTCTTTTTCCTTACTCTTATACACTTAGTTAACTTATGCAGTGGTATGGTTTTTCCCTCAAAATGGAAAACTCTTAAGTCTTTATAGTCTTATCCATGACTAAAAGCTTTAAAAAAAAAAGGGGATATGTGATAAAGTTATAAAGTCTCATGTCATGTTTCTCAACGTAGACTACTCCCTTGAAGGATAGCTACGTAACTTCCCTTTGCTACTATCAATAGATTACTCCCTTGAAGGATAACTATTTAAAATTAAAAAAAAATGCTTAGACCATTCCCTTGAAGGATGGCTAAGACAAGCTTTGTTCTCAAAGGGAAAAACAAATGAAAAAGGCTCCTCATAGCTTTATACAATCTTAACCCATACAAAATCCCATTGTAGGCTTCCCACATTGATCAGCTTACATGCCAAAAAAAAATCATTAATTTATAGACTTGTCTATATTAGCTCTTGAGTCACCCACAAAAGATACATATCATCCCTACTTTGTAGGTTATGCTACCCAAACATTTTTCCTCATTTTACCTTTTTGCCCCCTCATAATTTTTCAAGAGACTGTGAAGCTCACTTAATATAAGGTAAACATGACACTTCTCTAACAAATGCAATGGTTCAAAGATATAAGGCATGAAAGAGGCTCATTTTTTTGAGCCTATTTATGTTTTAATTATGTGTCTTTGTCGATACAAGAGCATTCTACCTCTTTATTTTCCCATCCACATCACATGTCGATCTTTGTATTGAGGTGAAGAAACAATGTCATACCAAAACTATCAAAGCCTACTCAATTTATTTTATGCATACACCATCATAAATATATAAAAATGCTGAAATAAACTAACATAACCAATTTATTCATTTTAAGCATACACCATCACAAAATATGTAAAAATGCTAAGATGAAACTAACCAAACAATTATGCATATACCATCACATATATGGGAAAGGCTAGTCTAACTCAACTAACATAATCAGGATTACCATCAAAATTAACATAGCATAAAATAATCATAATCTATATCATCATCATAATCATAACACACACATCTCAAAAACATAATAAATGAACATCTCATGTTTGTGTGTGTGTGTGTGTGTGAGAGAGAGAGAGAGAGAGAGAGAGATCAAAATACATGTCCATAAATACATCATCATAATATCATCTCTCTCTCAAAATATACATATCACATCTTAGACTCATAGGCTAGTCTACATATAGCATATATAATCAAAAATGGTAAACTCTAACACACACAACTCAAATCACATACTTTATAATATACTCTATCACTATTTTTTCCCCTTATATTTGGGAGAACTACATTGGTCTAAAGCCCTAAATTGGGCTATGTAGGTAGCACTCAGTTGACATGAGGTCTTCTAAAGTTAGCTTAGCCATATACCCACCTAACTACCTTACTCTTTTCTCTCTACCCTAGGCTTCACTACATCTCTCTCTCCACCCTAGGCCTACTTGAATATCACAACTCTAGGCCTCACAACCTATATCCCTGACCGTTGACACTATACCCTATCTTTTAAGCCTTATACCTCTTTACCAATCTCAACCTACCTTTTTACCCATTTCCCTTAACACTCCTTTTTATCATACCTTATATATTTTTCCTAGACTCTAGGAAAACTACATTGGCCTAAGGCCCTAAACCAGGCTATGTAGGTAGCACTTAGTCAACATAGGATCTTCTGAGGCTAGCTTAACCATTAGGCTAGTTGACTATTTCCACTAGGATCCAAATTGACCCTTTCTCCTCTTTTTTTAATTTTTTACAGTCACTGACGTCAGCATTACTACCAACATCAATGCTTTGTAAGCCTAAGTATCAGCTGATGTTGATAGGCACCTATTGACCTTGATGTCATGTCAATCAATGTTGGTGACTGGTTGAACCCTAGGGCTGAATGACATAAACCCAACATTAAAAATTTCACCTAAAACCTTCCCAAATAACCCCCTAACTTATCCTAAAACTAACCTACCCTATTTTCTACCCCTCTACTAATTTTTTCTACACCCCCACCTCTAAATTAGCCTAAAAACTACAAATACCCAAATTAAATTTCAAATCAACTAGTAGAAACACTTACCTCATCTCTCTATCTCCTTTTGGCTGGTATAGTTGGCTCCTATGGTGGTGTGCCTCTTAATGGGTCCCCTCCTTGTTCTGCCATCTTGGTCACTCTCAAGCTCTATTTTTTCTCTCCAATCACAAAGTTACAAATGAGATTGTCGATCATCGACATTGGCATTCTTGACCTAATCTATTGACATTGATGCTTATGCATACTAACATTAGCAATATTGCCCTAGTTTGCCAACATTGACACTTTCTATTACTGATAACGGCAATGCCACCGATGTCAACACCATTGCAATAATGTTTTCCCCAACAAAGCAACCCCTAACTTTTTAGAGTTTATCCATATATTGAGGCAACTAAAGATCACATATATCTCTCCAACCATGATAAATGCCATTGGAGATCACTTAAATCTTCACCCATGCTGAATTTGCTCAGAGATCATGAATAGCTCCTCACTCATTGACCCTTTTACACCAACCTCATATTGCTTGTCTTGACCGCTTATTCTGCTATAGTTGGTTATTATGTGCACACATGTATATTAGGTGTTTTGGATGGCAACCAAGCCCATCCTATCACCTTCAACCCTTTTGTGTTTCCCAGGGGCACTTCCTACCCTGGATACCTAGGACACATCGACCATTGGAGCTATAACTTTAATTATTTTGACCTATCAGCTATCACTTACAAGTTGTGCTTTGGTTATTTCTATTCGAGTCCTCCTCAACCTTGCATGTTCTTGAATTTGTCAACTATAACTCATAGTAGTATATGTATATAAAGTGATACTCAATTATTCACCATTCACTCAATTACCTTTTTATCAAATCGGTACCCAATTTTGATTTCTCTTCTGTCGACTCCCATTTTGAGGGGTCATCCAATACTTGGAGCATCTAACTCTTATTTTTGTCTTGAAAAATTGTCAGTACAAATTATAAGATAAAAAGGGGTAATTTTGGACACCAAAATTACATCATGCACACATGCGTAACTCCCTTTGCTCTTGTATTGAAACCCCTTTTCACCTATTTTTAAATAATAACAATTAACCTCCCTAAACTATGTGGTTACTTATCACACATTTAATTAATTTAAAATACTTAATTAAGTTAATTAAAAACCCCTATTGCCACTTTACCTGGCCACCTTACCCTATGACTAATTCTCACCTGATGAGTCACTTCAAGACCTGGTCCCCTCATCCTAACTACCCAAAAATTATTCTCACTTCTAAACTAAATTCTTAATCAACTACCTCCTTCTTAACCTCTTATTTTTACCATTTTGTAATAGGTGCCACACTTGGCATGCAGAATAACATAAAACAAGCCAAAAATAGTAAGGTTTACCTATTCTAGGGCCATTGACATTGATCAATCCATAGTTGACATCGGTGGGATCATTGACGTCGGTGATATAAGCCAAACTCCAACTTAAATTTCAAGTTAGTAGAAATCAATAAAATCATTCTTACTTGCATTCAAGCTCTCAGCATTCTATTTTTGACATCTTGGCTTACTATCATCTTGCATAAGTCAATCATGATTAGGAACTAAGCTCTTAAGGACTAATAGCACCTACTTGTTATCTTTGTTCAGGCATTCAAGCTTGGACTACTTGATAGCAGCCATTAATCTGGAACTTATCATTTAGCGTCCACTATAGCTAAGTACATCACTTATTCTGTAAATATTTTAAAAAATTATTCTACTATCACTTTATATTTACTATGTATTACTTTACACACTTTTGATCAAACCCCCGTGATGGAGTTATAAAGCTTCCTCACTTGTTTCTCCTTTACCTGACACACCAAACCTTTGACCATATCTACCCAAACCATACTCTCTCTCTCTCTCTCTCTCTCACATAACTCTCTCCAACCTCCCAGACCTAATCAAAACTATTTTCTAGACCTAGAAAATCTTTTTGTAAGCTCTCAGATAATTATTACCCCTACCAACCTCGGCAACCTAATCAACATTGGTCACCTTCACCACCAACCTCAGTAGTATAACTGATATCAATCACTACCCATTGACATCGATGATTGTGCATTTCCTAACCTTTCTAAAACATACCTAAATAACTTTTAAAATATAAACAAATACACCACTTGCACCCTGTCACTCTTTGTTGCATACAGATTGTTAATAATAGTAATATTATCTCTCTTTCACTCTCTTTTTACCTCTATTTTATTTATTTATTACTCTTTTTTATCTCAAAATTGGGTTATCGTCTCTAAGGAAGTTTCACACTTCTTAGAACAAACACATATCTTGGCAGCCCACTCATTTAACTACTAACAAACATATTATGGTAGTGATTTCTTACTTGTAGTTAGTCCTCTCCAACCAAAGAGGGTGCTCACAATGTCTAGATACAATGTGCAAACTAATATGGGTTCATTCTAATCACTTATCCCCATCATTTTTTTTCATTTTCCTTTAGACTTGAAATAAACAAAATTTAGTGAAACACTATCTAGAAATTTCACTGTGAAAATAAAATTTACCTTTCCTTAGATTGGCCATACATGGTTTTTAAAACTAGATATGAAACTAAAGTAACTATTAGATCTGACCCTATTTCTAGATTTCACCTTAAACCATATAATCCAAATATGTTAAATGTAAATTGTAGTATGTCAGAAGAAGATGATAACATCATTGAGAAAGAGCCTTCTAAGCCTCTTGAAGGCATATTAGATATTCACATGGATGAGTGGAATATTGAAAATCATGGACATGACCCCTATAAAATTATTGAAGATGTTGGTTTTGGAGTCTATTGTATGCACAAAGAAGGTGATTTATTGCCTAGTCTCACTAGCTCAATGCAAGATCAAGAAAGTGTTTGGAATCCTATTCTTTGATGGATCCAAAACAAAGAATGGAAGTGGGGCTGGTGTAATGTTGGTTTCAACACAAAATCAAAGGTATTATTTTTATGTTATATTTTAGTTTAGTTATACTTCAAATATTGTAGAATATGAAGCTCTTATTTATGGTCTTCAGGGGGCTAGAAAGAGGGATATTGAGCTCTTACAGGTGAAAGGTGATATTGAGTTAGTAGTCTAACAAGTCAAAGGTTTAAGTGAAGAAAATAATCCTTTTTTGAAGGCCTAAAAACATAGAGTTTGGGATCTCATGGAATATTTTTTTGCATTTGACATTCGCTCCATTCTTAGAGAAGCAAATCA
Organism: Torreya grandis; assembly: GCA_037957365.1. Classification (NCBI taxonomy): domain Eukaryota; kingdom Viridiplantae; phylum Streptophyta; class Pinopsida; order Cupressales; family Taxaceae; genus Torreya; species Torreya grandis. Next base: position 553,678 of record JARHVA010001865.1, on the reverse strand, counting down.
GCATGTTGATAGACTTGTTGCCATAGGAGCACAATATGATATTCTGGATCAGATTAAGGAAAATAAAAATTAAACCAAAATCAAGGTTGTATGCAGGCCTTCAGTCCCAAATTATGATGTAAGTTGGCAAGTTTTTTATTTTGTTAAGCAGATAGCATATTTCTTATAGAATGAGGTAGAGTTTTTCCAAATAAATCATGATAAATTGCAGGATCAATATGAAAATCAGATTGTCCAATTAAAATCAAATAAGATGCCAAAAGATTTTGTGACTTTAGAAAGCATTTTCAATGAAGATTATCAGCTAAGGAAAGACAAGGTGAGTATTTCTTCCAAGAAAGAGCACTATGAGCAAATTAGCATAGTTGAAGGTAAGCTACTCAATTTGGGCAATGTTAATACTAATTCTAAGAGAGTAGCTTTCATTTCATTATGTTAGGAATTCATGGATGTATTTTTTTGGAAATGCCATGATTTGAAAGGTTTTGATCCTAGATTAGCATAGCATACTATTGAGCTTAAACAGGATGTAAAATTGGTAAGACAAAAGCAAAGGCCTATCAACCCCAAGGTTGAGATTCTCATGAGGAAAGAGCTTCCAAAGGTGAGTGAACTAGGTATTATTTTTCTTATAAAGTATTTAATATGGATAGAAAATCTTGTACTAGTAAGAAAGAAAAATGGAGAGATAAGACTTTGTGTAGATTTTAGAGATTTGAACAGAGTATCATTGAAAGATCATTATCCATTTCCTTGCATGGATCAAATTGTGCAAAGAGTATCAGGTTCACAGAGGTTCTCTTTACTAGATAGATACTCAAGATACAACCAGATATTGGTGAAAGAGTAAGATCAGTATAAAATGGTTTTCACTACCAAATGGAGCACTTTTACTTATAAAAAGATGCCTTTTAGACTCTCCAATATTGGAGCTACCTTCCAAAGGGCAATGGATGTTGATTTTCATGGTCTTTTGAGTGAAATGGTTTTAGTATATCTTGATGATATTATAGTATTTTCAAATAATCCTAATGATCATCTAACACACTTGAGAATTATTTTTGATAGATGTAGACAATTTAGATTCTCATTGAATCCAAAGAAATATTTTGTTTCAGTGCATGAGGGGACACTTATTGGGCATGTGATGTCCAAAGTTGGTCTTTCTATTGATCCATAGAGGATAGAGGCAATCCTTTCTCTATCATTGCCTAAACACAAGAAAGGATTGCAGAGCTTCTTGGATAAGATAAACTTTATCAGAAGCTTCATTCTTGGTTTTGCAAAACTAGCAAAGCCACTTACACAAATGCTAAAGAAACACCAAGAGTTCACTTGGAATAAATAAGGTACAAGAAGTTTTGAAGCTATCAAGGAATAAATTATCCAAGCTCTTACTTTTCTCAATGCACATTTTAGTTAGGATTTCTTCTTGTATGCTTTCTCTATATTTAGTACTATTTCAGCCATACTTATGCAGCAAAATGATGAAGGTTCAGAACAGTCTATTGCTTTCTTTAGTCAAGATTTATAGGGTTGTGAAGATAGGTATTCTTTTGTATAAAAACATGTTCTTGTTGTTATAATAGGTCTAAAAAAATTTAGACATTTGATTTTAATTAATAATATTATACTAATGGTAACTCATCCAAGTGTGAAGGATTTCATTCTCAATAGAGACTTGAGAGAAAAAAAGAGCTATATGGGTCACTAAGTGCATAAAATATGGCATTGAAGTCAAGGCTACAAATATGGTCTGAGGTAAAGGATTATGTGAACACCTTATATAAGATGTGAAAGAAGATACTTCAAGCTACAATCATTAACATACATTTTTATTGATGGTGTGATTTTCAAAAAAGACATTGGAGATATGCTTTTAAGGTATGTTGAAACTAGTCAATTTGACAAGCTTTTTGAGCAATTTCATGATAGTCCTTCTAGAGGTCATTTTTCAGCCAAGAACACAACTATAAAAATCATTAAAGATAGTTATTTTTGGCTCAATTTATTTATATATGCACATGCATGGGTTAGAAAATGTACAAAGTGTGCAATGTTTGTAGGGAAACAGAGAGTAGTTGTTATGCCACTAAAGCCAACTTAGGTTAAGCAACCCTTCATGTAATGGGGTTTAGACTTCATTGACATGATTTATCCTCCATCTAGTTCTAATCATAAGTGGGTTTTTATAGATATAGACTATTTTATTAGGTGGGTGGAAGCAGTGCCTTTGAAAGAGGCAAATGAGAACTTTGTGCATGAATTCTATGAGAGCCTAGTCATTCATTTTGGAGCACCTTCTACTATAATATTAGATAATGCTTTGGCATTCAGTAGTACAAAGGTATTTAAATGGGATCTTTAACATCGTATTTATTTGATATCTTCATCAAATTACTATCCATAGGGTAATGGACTAGCTAAGTCCACTAACAAGATCCTGATTCTAAATCATCAAAAGAACAATAGACAAAAATCAAATATCTTGACATACAAAGTTGAAGACTACTTTATGGACTAATAAGATCACTCCAAAGAAGTCCATTGGTCATTCAACTTATATCTTAGTTTATGGAAGAGAATCATGGATGCCTATATCATTAGAGCCTCTAGCTTTAGAGCTTACACACTAGCTAGAGCTTTTGAAAAGTGATGCACTGGAAGTTAGAATGAACTAAGAGAATTGGAGGAGATAAGATATGATAGTATGCACACCATGTGGTCAAATTAGAATCAAGTTAAGGAGACATTTGATAAGAGAGCTTCATCAAAAATATTTCAACAATGAGACAAAGTACTCAAATGGGATGAAGAGCATGTCAAGTTGGGTAAGTACTCAAAATTTGATAGCTTTTAGAGTGGACCTTATATTATCACTGATTGTAAGAAGACCAATGCTTTTAAGTTATCTAGATTGAGTGGATAAAATCTTCCTATTCCTATGAATGAGATGTTTCTTAAATATTGTTATTAGGAGAGTCGCTCCTTTGTACATAGTCATAGTTTCATTCTTTTAAGTGCATATGTGCACATGTTTGTTGTTGTTTATGTCAATTTCTCTTGTTATGTCTTGGTCTGCAAGCTTTTCTAGTTTCAGTGTTTGTCTTAGTTTATCCATGTCAAAGTTTTTGAGTTATTTTGACCAACATCTGCTCAACCCTTAAAAGTCACCAAAATTGTTAGTAATTTGTTCTTTCAAGGCAAAATTACTATCTTTATCATTCGAAACTTTCAAAAATCTAGTCTTTACCCCTTTGTAGTTGGTTAAACTGGTAAATTATAGTCTTAAAATGCAAATTTTGGTTTAAAATGTCAAAAAACAAGGTAAAATAATCAAAAATGTGCCAAAAGTCTTTAAATCATGCCAAAAGAGCTTTAAATATGTTCAAAATCATGAAAATAACCTATGTCTAGAATTTCAAGTCATGAAAAGGTCATTTGATACGTCTTATTAGACAAAAAGGCCTTTTCCACCTCACACATGCCATTTTTCAAGTTTTAAACATGAAAAAGGTTTTTAAAAGTCTAAATTTTCATGAAAGGCACTTAACTATTCTCCAATCTTCCATTAGAAGTGGTAGAAGTGAAAATCTTTCTTTAAAAGGCAAAAAAAGCTTATTTTCACCTATTTTGTAAGAAATGGTATGAAATCCATACATAAAAGGTAAGGTTTAGAATTTTTAGGTTATTATTAGGCTTCATTTGGAGTTTCATGGATTTTTATGGCCATACAGGCCCTAAACTAGCCTTTCTCTGTTATTTATTCAGTTGGCACAAATAGACTTATTGGTAGGTTTTCTAATGGTATGGTCTACAAGAGGAGGGTGAAGGTCTACAATTTAGAGTGAAGAAATTATAATAAAAGGGATTATTTATGGTCAAATTGGTTTCTAAATTTGATTCTCTAGGATCATGAACCATCTAATTGAATTCAGGTCAAATTCTGCTACCTAGCATCCAAGAAAGTAACCAATTTTCTTCAATTTCTCTTCACTTGGGCAAAGTTTCAAAGAAATTTAACTTGTTACAAAATCTTAAGGAATTTATCTACCTTTCCATGGAAATTTTAAAATGTTACTTATCCAATTCAAGGTCAAATAGAGGTCTCAAACTCAACCAATCAATCTGCAGTATTGGCAAGCTTGCAAGGAAGAATTATACGGTCATGGGAGAAGAAATTAGATTCAAATTTTCAAGAATTTTTATGTTTTTCAAGTTTTACATCAAATTTTCATGATTTCCATGCATAAATATAGAAGATATCCAAGATTCATAGAATCAATACATCTCTATGCTCAAGCAAGGTATTTCAAAAGGGCCAGTTTAGCATTTGTTAAGGTTTCTTTATAAATTTTAAGGTTTTTGGAGAAAACCATGATTCAATTTCAGTCTCTTTCTCTCCTCCAATAGATTCCAAGGTCAAATGATGTGATTATCATTGGATTTTTTTTGTATATAACCCTCCATGCAACCTTTTTCATGTTCTTTCCCACTTCCACTCTATCCACCTCATCTCACTGCCATATTTTGCCATTTTCCATTGTTTTCAGGCTTCTTGTTCATCCTCCACCTTGTTTTCATCCAACACTTCTCCATTCATAGTCACTCCACCCTTCCACCATATCTAATACATGGATCATCATCAATATAGCCATGAGGTTGGTTGAGACCACCATAAGTATGTATAGTAGGATGCAAGACTCAAAACATCATGCACAGTCCATACAATAGTACTCTACAGTAGTATACAAAGTCATATGTTATGAAGGACATTCAATAAATGATTTATAGGTTAAGATACCCTCATCTAATAGTTAATGAAGGTGAACTCATCAAGCAATTTTGAGAAAGAACATCAAACCTATCTTTAAGCCTTCCCTAGGTCATAAATAGTTGTAGTTCGTACAAAGGACATCACATTAAGTCATCAGGCCAAGCATTGAAGAGACTATCTCAATTAACTATGAGGTGTCATGTTGATATAAGACAAGATAAGGTCCATTCAAATATTTCCATTCAAAGTAAGGGTCTAATTGAAGGAAGGAGATATAAAACAAGAAAGAAGCATCTACATCCCCAAATTATTCTACAGTTGATGAGAGGTGTGGCCATCAAAGAGACTCATCAAAGTGTTTCAAGAAACTAAATCACTATTCAAGGTGTGTGAGTACTATGAAGATTGTTAAATCAACCAAGAATAAATAAGGACATATAAGTCTATTTCAAGTGCTTACCTATAGTGTTACAGGAGGCATCCTACAAGCCTTTTGAAGGTAGAGCTAATTTGCATGATGTTTTATATAGCAATAGGCTAGTTTAAGGATTGAACATATATTTATTGCTTATGAATACCAATACTCACCAAAATATGATCCTTTTTTGACCCTAATCTATCTTGATGCACCTACAAGTGATAAATAATACCCTACAACCATTACGAAAGCATCTTACAGGCTTGTATATTGTAAGAAAGGCTTTGATTATACCAAATAGAGTTTTGATGCTATATGGTGATCATCTTGGCTTAAATACATTTAATGATAACTTTGGTTTTGATTCAAGGGTCCACATACATAAGGATTGATTTCTCATTCTGTACACTATCATAGTCATGCACCCTACAGGCTTGACAACAGTCAAAGCTCAGTTGGCCCATATCATGATAATTTCAAGTCCTGTGAAAATGGATAGGGACTAGTTGTATGAAGAAATTTGTCTTCATTAAGATGTTTTAGGAACAACACAAGATAAATTTTTAAAGGCCCAAGTATAGATACTCATCTATAGCCACCTAACAAAGTATACCTATAGTAGGCTTAGAAATAACATACAATCAAGTAGATGAGTTGACTAGTTGGAAGCCTAGTCAAGATGAGAAGGATAATGAGTGAAAGATTAGTGTAATAAATTTCAAGAATGATCTTATGGGTTTTCTATACAAGTGGTACTTGAAATGCACATGCAATCCCCTATCCATACAAAGGCTAATAAGTATGAAAATGCAATCAGTGTACCTAATACAAAGTCTATGATCAAAAGGAGCAAGTGTTAAGGATAGTGGTTTTGTTCAAGGAAATGTTTCAAGGGAACAAGGTTGTAATCTATCAATATATTTTGAGGGGAACCAAAAGGGCACCTACATTATGATTATGACTTAAACACACTTCCAACTAATAAGCAACAAGCCTTTTTCAAATTTCTAGAGTTTTAAGGAGCCAAGGCCTAGAGTGATGTTTCTTTTAAAAAGGATGTTGCAATGAAAGTGATATTTTGTTCATCTAAATTCAAGATCTCCTAAACATAAGCAACTCTCAATTAAGGTTACATCAAATGATAACCTACAGCCACCTAATAGAGTACACCTACAGGCAGGTAGGTGAATGTAATCCAATGGAGATGTTTAGCAAGGTTTTGAGGTAAGGGTTTTATATTCAAATCAAGTGGATGATGATGGATATGATCATCATGGTTTTGTCTAATATGAGATGTAAAATCAATGTATAGGCATTGTACAACATCACCCACAATCAAGGGTTTGGTCACCAATCAAACATTCCAAGACACATAGAGAACATACCTCAATAAAGGGTTTTAAAAGCCATCATATGTTGCACTTATTGTACAATTAGCATGAAAGGATACCTAAAAATCACCTACAGTATCTAAAAGTCACCCTATAGGCTTGTGCCTTGTAGGGAGGCCTAATTGCATATGGTTTAGACCTTGGAGGGTTCTTAGAAGTGAGTTTCATTTAGCAAAGATAGGCTTACTTTTTAAGGAGACTTATACATGAACAAACAAAAAGGAAAAGGATCTTCAAGGTTTAATGAGGCTCCATTCATGAACAAAAATAATCATATTCCTACAAAAGTACACCTACAGCCATAGTAACCCCTAATAACCTTCTACTTACAAGCATAACTCAAGGCATCTATGGGTTGGAAGGTGATTCTAGTTTGGGATGGATTATTCTATTCATATCAATGTAAAGTCACATTATCAAGACCCTGATTAAAACTACTAATAATCCTTGCCAACTCAAGAGTGAGGATGATAGTACAAGTTGGTTGTACATACTGTGCATAATATGAAGGCCTAAAACCTTACTTAAAGGAATCAATAGCTACAAATATGTGAATTTAGATGCTCAACTAATATAAATAATCTTAAGGAACCTATTGAGGATATAATGGCCACTCATATGCTCATACTACATCAACATTCACTTGAAATAATGATAAACATAGTCTTTTGGGAGGCCTAAATGCATTGTTTGAGGGTCTTAGTGTGCTTGAAAATAGGGGTAAAGGAGTTTTTCAAACCATTTAAGAGGATATTGAGATAAATGAAGATTATTTTGAACTCAAAACCTCTAAAATACATGAAAATACCTTCAAGTATGCCAAAACCCAGTCAAATATGCAGACAAACCATACATAAAGGTAATTTTTTAGGGAAATTTGAGATTTCAGGGAGATATAGGTGGAATCAAGACTCAAAATTTGATACAAAAGGTCATCATGAGTTTGTAATTTTTTTTAAAGAATTTTATGTCCATTGGATGAGTGGAGATACTCTTTTTTTTGTCTTAGACCTCAGCCTATCCATTTGAGGTCACCATTGGAGCAAGCATTGTTCTAGAGTGCCATAGAGGCTTATAATCCCAAGTAAAGGATTAAAAATCATGTGATGATGTTTTTAAATCATAATTAGACCTTTAAAGAGTGTAAAAACTCCAAATTTTATGCAAACCATGCTCATATAGGCTTTTACAAGCAAATATGCACATGGGCCAAAAAGACATTTTGGAATTTTCAAGCAAAATATGCTTTCAAAGTGTTCTGATAGCTTGGTAAAATTACCATAATAATTTTTTTTAGGATTTTTGAATCATTTTAGGTCTTATTTTCATCTTGATAAAGTTTTTCATTTTTTGTAGTTTTAGGCACCCTTCTAAGCCTCCTGTTCAGATGCTTATTTTGTTCACCACATGTGGATTTTGGAAAAATTATCCTAGTATGTTTTTTGGACCCATATTTAATTATAAATAATTTATAATTGAGATAATTTGAGGGTATGTGCTTTATGAACAATCATAAGAGTGTAGGCAACCCATAATGTAAGCTAAACCCCATAGGCAAATTTCATTCACGTGGTAATTTTTCATATCTTTTACATGGGAACCCAATATTTTTATGGATCTCATGGGGATTAATTTTATATGTATCAATGGAAATATTTTTATATTTTGAGTTCTATACTTTATGAATCATCAGTTTGAAGATTCAGCTTCAAAACCCTCCTAAACCCCTAAAAAACTAAATTTAAGAAAGTGGATTTTATTGACATAAAATCATCATGAATAAACTTTAAAAATTAAAAAAAATCAAGTACACACAGATAAAATTCTATAAATAGTAATTGTATGCATGTATCTATACAGATGAGGGCATAAGTCATATGTTTTGTGAGAAAAAGCATGTAAAATGAAGTACAGGGTAGTTCAATAGAATATAATCAATGGATATCAAAGCCTAAGAATATTTTTTCATCCTAAAACATTTATTTGGTTATATATAATCTCATAAGTGTCCCTACCATCTCAATTAAAATGGCTAGTCTGCTAGAAAATGTAGCAAATTTGGCCTAGTCAACCCTATTAATTGAATGGTGAAAGTTTTTACCATCAAAATATCATATTTGATGATGGGTAAACTTGTTATAGGTATAATTAATAGTTTTTTTATGTTTCATGGCTTCTTATTATAGTTTTAATGGTGACCAAGAGCATAAATTAGCTTTTAGGCCTTTTTGGTCTAAATGGTTAATTAATCAACTTGTCAAGTTTAAGTTTGGCATTGGAATTAGCCATCAAGGAGTTAAATTTGAATTTTCAAATGGCATATCTGATGTTTCATGTATATTTCATTCATATTTAAGTCTTCAAGGTCCTTTTTCATGCAATATGGAGTTAGTTGAAGCTGATTCTTCAAAGCTTATCATGCATCTTCCTTGATTTCCATGCAAAGGGGGACATTCTCATGTTCCAAATCAGCTTCCAAACACTTTAAGTGGATTTCCTTTTATATTTTTGTATAAAATCATGCATGGAGAGGATTTTACTTGTCAAACTTTGGCCCACCACCTTATTCCTATGCCAAAGTTTGAAGTTTCATGCATGCTTTGTAGAATTTAAAGATTTTTTGAATTGTTTAAACATTGTAAAAGGAGTTAGTCTTGAGTTAGTCAACAAAGACTAATCATTCTCCTTTTTCAATGCCACATTGGCTTAGGTTATGTTTTTGACATATATATTGGCTTTTTGAAACCATTTTTTATGATTTCTAGAGCTGAAGTAGAAATTGTATCTGGACCATACATCAGTTAGAGAGATTTTTATTTTTCATATGAGTTTTGATAGAGAATAGAGTGTAATTGATTATGTATCAGCATATAAGTGAGATTATATCTCCTTTTGGTATGTCCCTTCCTCACCTATTGCTTTTTATCTCACCTTCTGCAAGTCATTTGAAGAGGTAAAAAAGAATCTTATAATCCAAAATTCTTTCAATCCTTCATCTAAAATATTTATGCTTAAGGGAAATATAGGAATTTTATTGGTTTATATTCATGAATTAGTTTCAATATATTCTAAAGGATTTAAACAATTCAAGTGCATCACCCCATTAGATAGGATTTCCCTTCAGTTTCCCCTTCCCCTTTTCATCTAAAAATAATAGTAATCAGTTTTAATAGATAAATATTAAGGAAACCAACCCTCTTTGGAGGTTCTTCTCGGTATAGAGTCACCAACACTCTGATAATTTCCAATTGTATTAGTTGGAGAGAAGGTGTGCCTTGCACATCTTCAAATAGGATGCACTCTAAAGTGATAACAATAGTATCATAGATGGTTTTAAATCTAGGGGAAGGAAAAGTTTATTTGTAATGACAAGTGTTGACAAGAATGTGTAAACAAAACAATAAATTTGAGGTAGTTCACATGTGATAGAGAATAAGAATTTGTTCTCGGTCATGTTTAGATGGGTAGAGAATAAAGAGTTGAAGAAATGGCTATGATATAAGAATTATGAGAGAAAGAAGGTGTGACCTACATCAACAAAATAAAAAATGTTAAGAGACATGGTGTCTACATTGGATGCTTTTAAGAGGAGATCAACATAAAAAGAGAACATGGATATTGGGAAATAGAAGCCCATATATCAAAGAGGAGGATAACCTAGATAAAAAAAAGGAGACTAGTGGAGGTTGTGGTGAGAAAATATGGATAGCCTAGTAGCAACATCCCTTTGTTTTTATATAGAGAGAATCCATAAGAGCTGATGAGGTGCATAGTGGAGTTGGAATATTTATAAGGAAAGGAAGATTGAATACCCCAAGATTGTAAAGTTCACAATAAAATTAGTGTGGTGAAGGAGTCATACATTAGAAATTTTTCTAACAAATAATAAAATAAAACATAATAAAGTAGGATGAGATATTTTTCAAAATGATTGGGTGAGTTATGTACCCAAGGCATCAAAAAATATGGTTGAGTAAACTTCATGAAATGAAACTGAGAGGAGTTATAGAGGGTGATGTGATGAAGAGTGATAGTAGTGAAAAGAAAACAAAATTTTATCATTTAAATTTCATGAAGATGAAGGTGAAAAGAGTGTAATAAAATACACGTGACAAGGCTTCTAAGGCATTTGAAGTGGATAAGAATCTTATGAGTTGGAGGATGATGAAAATTTAAAATAGAATCAGTTTGAAATTATTTACACATGAAAAATAATTGATGCAAAAGATGATGAAGCAAGGAGAAAGTTGTGATAAAACCACAACTACTAGATAGGAGAAACTAGCTCTAATAGCATGCAAGAAATAAAGAGGATCCAAGAAAACTCCATAATGCAAACACATTATCTACAAATATATACCCACAAAAGAGATTTCACCACTAACATAAATGCATTAAAACTAATAAAGAAATGCATAAAGCATTGATGTGCAAAAACAAAGTGTTGTAAAATAACATCGAGGATTAAAGAGTGATCATTGGTTCTCCACAATGACTACATCTCTACAAAATCAACTTAACAATATGCTCTTATATATTGATTACCCATAAAGGACACAAATGTTCCATATATAATAAGTATAAGGGTGATTGGAAGATTGATTATTGATGGAGTGTAAGGTGGAAGCATTACCTAGGTACACCTAACATCACGTAAAGTTTCTCACACATGTGTGAGGATAGATACCATATTGATTATGCATATCAACAACATCATACACATAATACATCTCACCTAGATTAAATAATCACCTAAGGTGGACTTCACATAAATCATGAACATCTACACTAATACCCCTCCTGAAGATCAACTTAGATGATATGGTAATTTAGAAGAAAGTCTTAAAATCATAAATATTGGTCTCAACAAGTAATATTGATGAGGTACCCATGTATAATGAAAGAGAAAAATAATAATGAATATAGATGTAGTAAATGATTGTTGTGTTGAATATAACTAATGCATATGATGAAACCTCCAATGGAATGAATAATTTGCTTAGAAACAAAGTAAATACTAAGAGTGATAATAAGTGTGTCCACCATAAACTATCATGACATAATACTAATAATAACCATCATTTTCATAAGAGAATATCTGCATGAACTCAAATAATTACTACTCCTCCATTCAACATAGTCAAATAGAGGAGTGGATAAGTTAACTCTACTTGTTGTTATCATGAAAATTTGAATGCATGATCAAGGAATTAAAATAATAAAAGATGAAAATAACTCACTAATAAAATTGAATAAGGATCAAAAGAAGTAAATTTCATGAGTTAAATACATGCATAAGAATTTTGATATTACATTTGTTCCATCTCACCATAATCCATGAGTTTCAAGCAACTAAATCTGCCTAGTATCTACGAACAAACACTAAATACATAACATGCTCAATGGAAAACCAAGGAAAATTTACCCTTAGAATGTAGAATGCATTACATAACACCCATCATAATGGTGACTAGGGAACGAAGACTACTTTTCAGCTATCCCAATCAAGATGTCAAAAAATATGTATCAATGTGGTAGGTGTGAAAAAAACATAGCATCAAGGCCTATTAAAGCAAAATAAGGCCATAAAAATCCACATCAAAATCCTCAAATGGTAGTGCCCAATATGCCACATGAAGTACCTAACAAGTGATATGAGAAAAGGTTGTGTGACAAGACCCACACATGAAGGTAGACAAGGCTTAAAAATAAACCCCAATGAAACATTTTATATTAGTGTGAATATAATATAATGTGATGTCCCCATTTCCACATCATGAATAAACATGTATTAAAGACCTTTAATCCATCTCCCTATAGACTAAAGGATCCCTTTTTGGGGAATGTTATTTTATTAGTTATTTATTAATTATCAAAATAGTGATTTTTATCATAAGGCAATTATTAATTAATTAATGGAGTATTTAAAAAGTAGTTTTTACCCCTAAAGTGCTTAAATGAATTAATTAATAATTTATTTGCCTTAAAGTAATTTTAATTACTATTTTAATTAAGTTCAATAATTAATATATTATTCAGAAAAGGAGATGTCAGCATGGGAGATAAAACAAAGATAAGGAAAGGTGTTTTATCTTCTCATATTGGTTCATCTTCTTTAGAAAGTTATAAATACATGGAGAAGGCTACAATGGAGGACATGCTGAATTTTAATAAAATTGTTCTTCATGCTTGAAGAAAACTATTGGGATGCATGCCCAACAGAGGTTTGCTACTGTTGGTGATTGATCAATCTAAAAGGTGTCTTTTGACACCACCATTGCTAAAGGAGATCTTATTCTTGCCCTAAGGAGTGGGGTGAATTGATTTGCAAGGTTTGTGTGCATGTTTATGAGGGTTTTGTGGTATTTTCCTTGTATCTTGAGTTTGTTAAATTATTATGTTATTTTTGCAAGTGAAGTGAACCACTTGGGGAGTTTTGATATAGGGTTTGAAGGCTTCAATTGATCTAAAATTCATAAATTAAATAATCTCATTTTATTTGCTACTTTTTTAATCATTTGTGTGAAGTTTTGGATGATTTTTGAAGGGTTTGAAGGAGAAAAAAATAAATAATAATTTGAAGAATTATTATTTAATTATTTGACAAGTTTTTGAAGGATTTTCCACTTGCAGAAGGTGAGAATATTTTCTATAATTTTTTGCTATTTTTTCTATCACTTTGGAAGTGGGGTGATTGACCTAGAATGGCTATTTTGGCATTTTCTATGCCCAAATAGGTCATTAGATTTTTTCTCGTATTTTTCATAGGATCATGACTATTTTTTATAAGGGTTTGAAGAGGAATTTCACTCCACATAATATCTATAATTTTGATAATAAATCAAAAAAAATTGTCATCATATTATAGCATTTGAGCTTTAGGAAACATGTAAAAAAGGTACTTTTTTGTGAAAATTAAATTCTAAAATTTTTTTGCACATTTTTAATTATTTTATAACAATTTATTGGCTGAATTTTACCCATAAACCCTATCTTGTTGGTGCCTAGAGTTTCTAGGATTCATTAAGCATTTTGAGAGCTTGTTTTGCAATCTAGGGCTTGTTGATTTCATTTTCAAATTTGTGAATTTTGGGGAAAACCCCTTTTGCAATAATTCATCCCATTTTGGGATATTACATATAAATTCCAAAAAACCAACCCATAATTGTATGAAGCACTATAAAATAATCCTTGATGTGGCATCTATACTTAGTGCATAAAAATTTATGACAAAGTTTACAAAATAAGCATAATGTTAAAAAATAAAACATGAGGCAAAAAAAGAATTAAAAGGTAGTATTTTTGTGAAGAACATGAGAAATCATGCACTTTAAAAAATAACAAGCAAATATGAGTTACCAGTCAAAATTTATGATTCAAAAAAGTCCAAAAAACTAAAATTCCCCCAAAAATAGGCCATAGACTGTAAATTCTGAGAATGTTTTATAGATAATGATAATAAACATTCACTAGCAAATTGGCTTCAACACCACAATTCCAACAAAAACACATGAGCCTTCTAACCTTGCTATATTATAAGATATGACCTCCAAAGCAAAAACATCATCAAAAAAGGTCTTAAAAGGGCATGTGTGAGTCCTTGGGGGATAAACATTCAAAAAATTTGGTCATATAGGTGTCCAAGCACTGAACTTACTGTTGGTTATGACTAATAGTTATTAAGGTGGAATGACAATGCTGGTCACATGGCACAGTTAAGGTTAGCTATAAGCATAGGCTAGTAATCACCTGGTAATCTAGGGATTAAATATTAGGGGATAGGAAAAATATGCATTAAAATTAGGTGGTGGTTGTGATGGCACAAACATACACATGGTGGTGACGATGTAGAATAGGTGGTGCCACTAGAATAATATCTACAGACCTAGGGGTGCCCTAAGAGACCCTTTAATGCACCTCTAGACTTCAAAATAATGCCATCATAACACCATTTATCATATTTTCAAAAAACTTATAATTTGTGAAAAATATGATAAAGAGAAAAATAAAAAAATTTGAAGGTAGAGTTTCTAACCTAAAAAATATATTTACAAATAATGCCAAGTTTCCAACAAACTTCATAAATTCACCAAAAATTATCCCTATGATGAAAAACCCCATTTTATTTTGAAACTTTTATATTTCTTGAAATTTATCAAAAAATATTAGACAACAAATAAAAATTCACAATTTTCAAGAAAATTAGAAAACCCTCAAATTTTTCTTAAAACGTTATTTTGACCCAAATGAAAAATAACTATATGATATTTTTTATAACCCAAAATAATGGGGTCTAAAAGTGTGATAGGAGCTCAAAACATTTGTGGGTAAATGCTAAAAAATCACTAAAAATAACATAAAATGGCAAAAAAAATCCACAAAAGACACTCCTACACAAATATTTTCAACGTGAATGTGAATCCAACTGAAGTGTTTGGCCTTAGAATGAGTGGAAAAATAATCAAAACATATTCACGTCAACTTATTTTAATTGTGTACATCATGTAATCTTAAAAATCTTACAAAAAGAGGAAGTTGGTTACAAAACCAACTAACAAATAAAACAACCTGAGCACAATTACCTACTAACAAAACTAAACAAAATATTAAAATAAATACATAATTATCTTGGATCATAAATGACCCAACAAAATCCCCCTTGATCCAAAGGGGTATATAAGATGAAATATCAAAAGTAATGACTCTGAATTCATCAAAGAAACTCTAAAGAAATTACAATTGGGGTATTGTACATCTTGGTACTAACCAAAACCGATGTCACTCTATACAGAAGCCTTCCCTATAAGTTGTGGCATAAAAGATTGATGAACATGTCCAAGACCTATTTATCACCTATGATCATCATACTATACTATATTATAACACAATTAAATCATGTCCAACTATATCAATCCACATAAGGCTCCACTTAGAAGCCTGTCAAAGTGATCAAACCATACTCTATATGGCACATCTCCCTAAAATCCAACAAATGTTAATGACCTTTGCTCAACATTGCTAGTGCTAGAAACCCCCATCAACTCATATTATCATCGATGACTAATCTAAGACCAACTAATTTTATATCTTCTCTCCCTATCAGGTGAGAGGTGAGAAGCTTTGTAACGAGAAACAAAATCAACAATCATGCCTACTCCTTGTTGTGAATAGGGTATGTGCACGAAGTTGGTGGACATTTTAAGTAACATGGTTGCATTATTAAATAATTTGGTCACATTATTAAATAACATGATCATGTTATTAAATAACATGATTGCATAATTTAATTAACATAATCATGTTACTTAAATTATGGCTCAATAATTACCAAGCCATAACATGATCACATTATTGAGAAACTAATAATGCGTACATGTTAGTATGAATTCAAATAACATGTGTGCTTTGTATAACGCATACGCGTTGCTTTGTTATAAGATGGAAATCATCTACAGAAGCATGTAGGAGTTTCATGTGAAGCTCACTTTGGCCATAAGCTTATATTTACTACTCTAAATGTTAAGTATAAGAAAATAAATGTAATAACATAAATGTTATACTTTAAATTTATTTTAGTAAATATAATAAATTAGGGTCACTCACCATTTGATAGAGTTGGCCTCATAGTTACATGCCTTATGATGTGGAAAATAGTTTTTCAAAATCTAATCAAGTCAGTACTTAGGCATTTTTAGGGTCTAAGTATTAAACATATGGCTTTTAGGACATAGCTTTTGTAATTGATATCCATTTTTGGTAAACATATAGTCATTTTCTAGGTTTTTGTGCCTTTCAGATTGATTTATATAATTTCTAAGAGTCTTAGGTTTGTCAAAATTGAAGTTTTCAAACCACTTACTTTGAAATTAATGCAAAGTGGTGTGATTTGGGTAGCATAGGTCGTATTGTGACATGCACACATCAAAAAACCACTTTGTGTTGATTTCACTTATTCATCATCCCTCCTTTATCCTTGATCATTTCATACTCATGCCTCATCACCCCTAATCACTCTCTCATCATTATTCATTATCCCTAATCACTCCCTCATTAACCCTCATTATCCTTAGTCATCTCTAATCACTCCCTCATAATCATTGATTACTCCCTCATTGACCCTCACTATGCCGCATCATCTCTAATAACTCACTCCTTGTCCCTCCTCATTTCTCATCATTCCCCCATGACCCTCACCATCCCTCATCATCTTTAATCACTCCCTCATCATCCCTAATCACTCCCTCATTGGCTCTCACCATTCCTCATCATCCCTAATCACTCCTTCATTGACCTTTACCATCCCTAATCATCGCTTCATCATCTATAATCACTCCCTACTCTTCCCTCATCATCTCTAATCACTCCCTTATTTACCCTCATCATTCATAATCACTCCCTCATTTCCCCTCATGATCCCTCATGATGTAGAGCCTTACTGTATACTCTACTTGTCTAAGCTCTCTGCCAATATCCACCAAGATTTCACTTTGTATTTTCTTACTTGATCTCTATATTTGGACCCTACATACATTTAAAATTCACATCTTCATTTTATTCATTTCATTTATTCTCCACCATTCTTCAGATGGTCTCAATACACTCTTATTTCTATTCTCCTTACTCAATGCATTCAATCTCTCTTACTTTGAAACTATCCCCCTTACTAGTCTTTATGATTTATAATAACTTGGATAAAATATTATCTCTATTTCCTTAGGATTTAATAGGCATCTAAAAAACTTCCTTCCACTCCATTTAGTTCTTTTTAACTTCTTCTCAACCCTACTTATCTTCTCAACACAATCCTCATATCATACACTACCTCTTACTCTGTTATAGACTCTTCTTGTACAGACTCATATCATCAAATCAAACTCATTTATGGATACCCTATAACATATCCCATCTCTTCACAAAGTTCCAAACTTTGTTTCAACTATTTGATAACTTCTTTTGGCTTTTTCTACTCTTGGATTAGGTCTTTAGGTTTCCTTTTACCCTGTCTACCACACAGTCCTCCCCCATTTATACTTATCCATACTTACACAACTTAAAAATACTATATTGTATTTTTTAATGTTTAACTCATACTTTTCACCAAATATCATTAATTATTGACTTTTACAACTCCTAAAAACTCACTTTGAAGTAGAAACCTTAATACAGGGTTTGGACTAGTTTTAAAGACTTGAGAAGGGTCAAAATGAGATTTTAATCTTCCGAAGGAATTTATAATGACTTTGAATATTTTATTAGGTCTTATTTTACCCTATTCATTTTTTTAAAGTGTTATATTTACCTTTTTAAGCTATAGTAGATTGACTTAACCAAATTTGAATAGACTGTGTACTCAGTCACAAGTCTGAAGTAATCTGAGAAGAGATTATTTTTTCTAATTCATTCCAAAAAGGGTTCTAAATAAACATTATGGTTGAAAATCCTCTTCACAATGTTTACACACTTTAAAAAATCAATTCCTTCCATCTATAACACTTAATTTGCCAATTTCCATGAGATACCACTTTGACTGTGTTAGTTTTCTTTTTGATCATCCACATATATGAAAGATAATTGAAAGACTATAAGATTTCATGATCATATAATAATCAACTCACTAACATATACATTTGAATTTTCACTCCAGTACATGCATAAAACTTCTCACATAGATGTATACTCAAAACTTTTGCTCATAGAAGACAAGGTTGTGTTTTTCAACATAGAATGTCCTTGGAAAAATAACAACATACAATGTTTAAAGACTAATAAGGAATTGTTATGTCAAGTTAATAATTACTCATACATTCTAAAATCCTACCAAATAGAATCTCCTCTTCCACAAGACTCTGAACTTCACTCAGATTTCAAGGCACAGTTTGTAAAAGCATGGGGTATACAGTTTACAATTTGAACATTCAAAAGATTTAAAACTTAAATAAAAAATTATATAATCACCACCAAATAAAAGGTATTTTCAACTTACCACTCACACCAATATCACAAATAACTTGTTACTAATCATGTTTCATGATCATGCACATAGTCAACTATCTTTGCACATATTCAAGAAGATGCAGGGTCTGTTTGATTTCTTATCTACAAATAATCAAAACTTGTCTTCATTCACTTGTTTTGGGTTATTTAAATTCATCCTTTCTAATCCTAACCCATCCAACTCTTGTGAATTTGACTCTGAATACCAAATAATACATGACAAGACTGTTATTACCAAATAACCATCAACTGAATTCTAACTTCTTTTGTATGTTGAAAGTATCCTCAACTAACTCAAATACTAACATATTTCTCAAATATGAGTTTATATATATGTATTGTAACATCCTAAAATCCTCACTAAATTCTAACCACACCAAATCCAATGTTGGACTTCTTGAAACAAGATTAAAGTCTCTATGATATTTCAAAAATTCAAATGAAAGATTTGGTGAGAAAGTCTAATATAACTCTAATTCAAAATTGACACAAAAATAGAAACTTAAAAAGACTCCTACATACTTATTATGACCTTGACCACCTTTTAAAGACTCAAAACATGTAAACTAGATCACTATTTATATTGGGTAGTGATGCTCCTACATCACCTCATCATCCCTAATCACTGCTTCATCATCTCTAATCACTCATTCCTCATCCCTCATCTCCCCTAATCACTAACTCATTAATCATCACCATCACTCATCATCCCTAATCACTCCCTCATCCTCCCTAATCACTCCCTCATTGACCCTCACCATCCCTCATCATCCCTATTGACTCCATCATCCCTACTCAATTCCTCCTCATCCTTCCTCATCTTTGATAACTCCATCCAATACCTTGATGGTGGTATTTTTTTGGGGTTTAATAATGTTAGGAACTACAAGTGGACATTTGATTTATAGCATAAAATATAAGACATAGTGATCAAAATGATGTGGAGGCAAATTTGAAACATAAATATTTAACACCTATGAAAAAATATGGGCCTATTAAAAATGATGTAATTCACAATTGAAAATCTGCCAAAAAAAGAGAAGCAAATAAAACCACCATAGCACCAAAAATGGGTAGTAAATACATGAGGGTCACCAAGCTATGCAATTTATTGAAACCAACCACTTGCTTTCCATATGAGGACATTTTATGATCTAAATAATTATATGTAAGGCCTTCTATTTGTATGTATATTGGTTGAGTCATCATATCAGAGAGTGGAAAATAATTTTCAAATGATTAGAACAAGTAGTCCAAGATTGGAAAGTGGTGCTTAATTCATAACTTCAATATTCAATCCAATGAAGAGTGTCACACTATGAGCTCTCTACTTGTACATCTCAAGAAGTGGGTACAAGTTATCTAGCACTATAAAAATTTAAGTATGTAATAGATTATGATCCCCAGTGATATGATCGGTACTAAAAATATCTCTACTTCCCCCAACAAGAAATTATATAAATTAAAAATATTATTTCAAAAAATGTAGATCAATGGTGAGACAATACACTTCATCATTTCCAATGGAAGTCAGAAGAGTTTAATTTATCCTAAATAATATTTTTAAAAATTGAACTTGAAATTTATACATCATACATAACCAAACACAAGTGTATGGTCTAGTGTAGGCCTTGAAAAATAGATCACCTAGTAGTGTCACTTGGTGTACAAAATCAAACTTTTTAAAGATGCAATCCTTTGTGACATCTCACCATTATAGGTGTGTGATGTTTTACATATGGTTAACCATGTATTTACCATTGACATGTATTATATGAATTAAATCCTTGAAATGTTGTGATAGATTGTCATGATCTGAAATACCATATATCGTAGTTAGTTCATAAGCTTTCAGTCATTAGTGTCAGGAAGTTTAATAATATTATTAGTTCTAGTAAGAAGTATACTCTTAATGGTAATAATAAATGTTTAATGACATCCTTGTGTCACCATATCACAGTGTGGTTTATCCAATAATAACAAAGACAAAATAATTGAACCATAAACTAGATGAATACAAGAATATCTTTTAGTCACCTAAATAAGTTCTTGCATATTATACACTAAACAATACTATTGATTTGATCCCTTAACTACTTCTACCTTAAACCTAAATATATAACATATCATTTATAGAGAATGAATAGATCAAGTGGTATATCTATGAAATCTTGGATAATGGACACATCATGCCCAAATCATTGCCTTGCAAAAACCCAATTGTGTTTGTGCCAAAGTTGTGAATCAATTAAAAAAATCTTAACAAGATTAAAGTGAATAACTATTATCCTCATTTAAATATTAAGGCATTTTTTTTCCATATCCATGGTGTAGAAGTCTTTTCCAAAATTGATCTTAAGTTTGGGTATCATCATAATCATGTTCAACATCTAGACATTTGGAATATAGTCTTGAAAACAAAGTAAAGATTGATTGAATAAATTGTTATGCCTTTTAGGTTAACTCATATAAAAAATTCATTCATTTCAAAATGTTGAATGACATCCTCAGGCCCTTTACCTATGTCATTTTTTTAATCTACCTTGATGACATCTTAATCTTTAGGAAACATGGGATGAACATCTACACCATGCTGAACTAGTGTTTCACATTTTGCAAAAACATATTTGTGTCATAACATGAATAAATGTTCATTTTTCATGTAAGAGATAAAATATTTAGGACACATTACACACACAAGGAGTGCATGTGTTAACCTAACCAATATTCAAGTCATACAGGAATGGGAAACACTAAATAACTTTGCATTAGATTCAAATCTTCTTAGAATTAGAAAATTATACAAGAGATTTGTGTTTAATTTTTATCTTTTAAACCAAACTACCAAAGGTGGAACCAAATAAATTTTCATTTAGTTAGTTGTACAACAAAGATAATTTGATGAACTAAAATTTAGACTCTAGTTTGTGTTAATACTTATGTTACTTGACTATAAATTTGGAAGATCATCCAATTCATTTAGTAATAAAATTGACTATCACAAATAGGTATTAACAACACAAGTCCTAAAAAGAGTTAATTTCTATTATAATAGATTAAACAACATATGATTGGAAGCAAATATATCTTTAGAGTATATACTTATGCTAGATGATGAGGGAGAGATTAGGGATGGTAAGGGATGGTGAGGGTCAACTATGGAGTGATGAAGGATGGTGAGGGTCAATGAGGGAGTGATTAGTGATGATGAGGGATCAATAAATATTCATTAGGGATTATGAAGGATGAGAAGTGGATGATTAGGGATGATGAAGGATGGTGATAATTAGGTAAAGAGTGATTAGGGATGATAAGCAAGAGTGATTAGAGATGATGAGAGAAAATTAAGGTCAATGAAGGAATTATTAGGGATGAGGAAGGATGAGAAGGGAGTGAATAGGGATAAGTGATTAGGTATGATGAGGTATGAGGAAAGAGTGATTAGGGACAATGAAGGATGGGGAGGGAGTGATTAGGGATGATGAGGGATAGCGAAGGTCAATGGAATGATTATGGATGATAAGGCAGTGATTAGAGATGACTAGAAATAGTGAGGGTCAATGAGGGAGAGATTAGGGACAATGAGGAATTTAATGAGAAAGTGATTAGGGGTAATGAAGGATGAGTAATAAATGATCAAGGATGAGGAAGGGACAATGATCAAATGAAATTAACATGTAAAGTGGTTGTTTGATGTGTTTAGGTCATCAATGTGACCTATGCTACCTTGATAACACCACTTTTTATCAATTTCAAAGTGAGTGGTTTGAAAACTTAATTTTGACAAACCTAAGATTACTACAAATGCCAAGAGTCAATCTGGAAGGCACAAAAACCTAAAAATGACTATATGTTTACCAAAATAGATATCAATTTCAAAATTTATGTCTTGAAATTCTTAGGTTTAATACTTAGACTCTGAAAATGACTAAGTACTAACCTGATTGGATTTTGAAAAACTATTTTCTACATCATAAGGCATATAATTGTGAGACCAAATCTATCAAATGTTGAGTGACCCTAATTTCTTATATTTACTGAAATAAATTTAAGTATAAGAAAATAAATGTAACAATATAAATGTAAACTTATACATATACGTTATTTGAATTTCAATTGAAAACTGAGGCTTTAGGCTTGAAAATGGCTTGGATTTTTGAGATAAAGACTTGTGACAGTGCATCTACAATCGAGACTAAGAGTTTTGAGAAAAAATAACAAATTTTAACTTCAATCACCAAATACACTATGGATTTCAACATCAAAATTCAAAAAATTATTACCGCCATGATGAGCACATTGTCCTCTTTATAATATATGATTTTTATAATCTTTGGGTGTTTTAAGGGTTTAAACTATATTTATTTCTACCAACACCTTTTTTAGGCCACTACATGTTGCACCTATTCATGTTTATCTAATTTGTTTTTCATTTATCCAAGTAAAAAATAAACTATATGGTAATAAACTAGGCATAATTCTACACACATTAAAAAAAATCAAATTTCATTTTTTTGAGGTAGTTAAGGTGGGTTGCAAGGTCGACTATCCATTTTTTTGTCAGTTGTCAGATCTACTTAATTTCAAAATTAATTAAAAAAATATTCATCAAAAAAATATAAACAAATTTTTGCAACACACTAGATGATCTTATCTAAATATTCACCAAAGGGTTTCAAACAATATTTAATGATGCTTAAAAAATGGTGGGCCACACGACCATCTATTTACTATGTTTTTAAAAAAATAGGAGGTCTTATTCAAATTTTAGATGTTTAACCTATTTATACTTAACCATTTTTTTTTTAATAGTTTTTTGAAAAATAGACTTGAAATGCTACAATTCATGTTTTTATACCATCTTCAAATTTTGAGTGTAGCCATCTCAAATTATCTATAGAAGTTCACATTTCTAAAATTTCAAAAAAAAAAAAGTCTACAAATAAGCCCTTTTTTGTCCCCCAAATGTGTGAAATTACCCAATATCATGGATATAAATCTAAAATTGAAACTAAAATAAGCAAACTACTGCTACCAAAATTGTCATTCAAGCATTGAACCCAAACTCTAAACGAATAGCTAACCGAAGAAAGGGAATAGTCCTCCAACCTCCAACATATCCTCCAACCTCCAGTGTGACACATATACTTTGTCAATCACAAGGATATTGATGGACCTATTAATTATGAGATTGTCTTCGATATCACAAGAATTATGTGTCATGAAAATTATCATTTTGAAAGTGTTGGTTTCTACCAAAAATGCACTTTTATACATTGTTGAATAGATTTGTCACAAAAATCATATATGGAAACTTCAAAACAAAAAATATACCATTTATTTATGTTTGAAATGTCCAAAAACCTATAAATTTATTGGTCACATGACCACCTTTGCATAAAATAATGATTGGTTGAAAACATCATCACAATACAATTCTCACAATGATGAATGTGACAAAATGAAATGCTTTGGCAATTTGAACTCTTGATCTCTCTCTTGCAAGTGGATTACCAAAACTATTTTTACCAACTCTGTTGTAAGGATTATTGAAATATTTCTTGAGCATTTTTTATTAAAACTATAGCTTGTTGATTTTGTCCCCCAAAAATATGGTGTGCATGCAATCTTTTATTGATATGCATGTAAAAAAAAATCATCTGATCATTCACTAGAGAGTGAAAACTTATGCGCCTTTTATCTTAGGTGGGGCCCTCCTTAACCAAAAGATCATACATTGGATAGTTTATTAAACATGTTTCTACACCATAATAATGCTCCATATGCCATCCATGGGCCGTACTTTTAGTACTCTTGTTGTGATATGTGAAAAAAGGTTGTACTAATCCACATAAAATGTTTTTGAAAACTCTATAATTGCTGATTTTTTATCAATAAAAATTATATATGTTGTACAAAAACAATTGGAGGTTGTACAAATAAATATTGGACTGTATATGGCCAAAAATCTTGGGTTGTAGGTGTTGGACCATAAAATTTTAGATTTGGGGACTCACTTTTTTTTTTGGTAATAGGTCGTACAATCTAAATTTGTAAGGTTTTTTAAACAAAATCTATATATTTTGGAGATGAATAAATTGAAAATATTCAATATATATAACAGCTCACAAATCAAACCTAATAATGCTTACAAACACCTTATTTTCTTTCTACATGCTTGTTCTTTTCAAACTTCTTCAATCCTCTTCAAATTGCCATGATCTGATTCCACTATTTGGTCCTGGAACGAGAAGAATTATAACCAAAATATATTAAATGTCAAATTATTTTATTTTTGTACATCATGTAAGCTTTAAAAACTTACGAAAAGAGAAAGTTGGTTACAAAACCAACTAACAGATAAAACAACCCAAACACAATTAACTACTAACAAAACTAAACAAAACATTAAACTAAATACATAATTACCTTGGATCATAAATGACCCAACATGAAAAAAACCTAGATCTGAGACAAGAAGATATGTGGCTAGCGGAGAAGGGATTTGGTGCCATGTGAGTAAACCACAACTACCATATGATAAACTAATTCTGATAGCATGTGAGAAATAACGATCTCCCAAGAAAAATTCACAACGCAAACACACCATCTAAAAATATATCCAAAAAAAATAACATGAATGCATTAAAGCAAACATAGAAATCTACAATGCAAAGATGTATAACCAACAATATTTTGCATAATAACACCAATGATCAAGTAGTTATCCTTGTTTCTCCATGATGACTACATATTCACCAACTTGGATTTAAGAATACACTCAAATATACTTGATTGCCCTTAAAGGACACAAAGGTTCCTTATATAAGAAGTAAAAGAGTGAGTGGGAGATTGATTATTGGTAGAGTGGAAGGTGGAAGTATTCCTTAGGTACACCTAAGTTTACCTAACTCTTCTCATACATGTGAAGATAACTATTACATTAATTGTGCATATCAACAACATCATAGACATTATTGACATGTCACCTAAATAACAAAATTACGTAAGGTGGAGTTCAATCAAATATGAATACACACACCAATAGTAGCAATCAACTTAGAACAAAAGAAAGAAGGATACATATAGAAGAAAAAAATATATAAGAATAAAAGAGAGAGCATTGGTGGAGGCAATACAAACATTAAACCAACTTTATTTTATAGAGAAAGTTTGAGCTTTAGATTCTCAAAAAGAGTTAAATGAAGAGAAGGAGATATTAGAGCAGTAGTTATTGTTATCGGCCTAAGCATGTGTAAAAGAGGATGATGTTGCAGTAAAGGCATCATTGCAAAAGATGTATATAAGAATGTTCAATTTCATTAATATCTTGTATGGTAAGTTTATTGCAGGTAATGGAGAGAATGCAATAAGTGAGATAGAGGAAGAGGTTGAGAGTGTCCTAGAATAAGTTGTATAAAAATAGGAGCTGCAAAATATTGATGTTGAAGTAAAAGAGATGATGAGCTTAGGAGGAGGTGGTTAGTTCAAAAGTGATGAAGGATGGAAACAAAATAGTGTAGAAGATACTTGGTGGAGGTGGATTGACATAGGTGGGAAAAACCACACACGAGGATTGAAAAATAAAAGGGTTATAATATATAAGTGAAAAAGGATGGATTTGATCCTATTGTTGGCTAGAAAACATGAAAGAAGCTCAATTAAAACTTACTAAGGTACCTAAAATGTTGAAGGGCACATCGTGGTTTTACTCTTCAGGTTGTAAGGGTGGTTATATGACTTAGTCATGTTTTGTAAGACCAAGCTTAGAAACCAATTCACTTAGGTAATTTGATGTAAGAACATCCATATAAATTTGAAAATCTTGCATCACCAAAAACATGTTAGCCAATTCAAGAAATAACAATCTCGATGTGGTGGTTGAAATTGTCTTTAAATTTAAATTTTAATAAATTCTAATTATCAAAAAAAATCCTATGAAACATGATGAAGGTTGAGGAGTTTCTAAGACATCAAATTTGAACCAAAGGCACTTCCAATATGGGTTTTTAATCTCGAATGTGTGTCCATTCTCAAATTTCATGGTCACATTGTTTAGTAAAGTAAAGCTACTTTTTACATTATAATCCATTTTTGGAGCAACATGTTCATTAGTAGCTTTTTCAATGTTTGAAAAAGAGTGATAAGGTTCTCTAGGGCTAGCATGATGCTTATAATGTGATCTATGATTAAAATTTTGAAAAAACAACTTTCTAATTTTTTTTTAATTGGTATTCATTTTTTTATCGAAGCTACGAACCGCAAACCACTTTTAATCACTAGAGCAAAATCTGGTATGGGACACAATCGGGGGCCCCAGATCCCCAAGAGAATTTCATTAATGACCACACTACCTCAACGAAATGCTCTATCCCACAGACTGCAAGCCACACTAATCCTCGAGCATTACCAACAACCAAAATTGCCTACTCTACCATGGGACCCACTTGCATGCTCCATAAGAACCATCACCAACCACTAGTGCTGACCACCAGTAATTGAATACGATCCACTACTAGTATACCTGATACTCATGACCATAACTAGCCTCACATGCTTCAACGAGAATCGAACCTTGGTGGACTTGGATGCATCTAAGTGACCCAACCAACTCACCCCCACCTCATTGGCTCCTAAAGAATATATACTTCTACATCTATATATTTTTATTAATAAATATGCCAATACACTTCTAATAAAAATTTCTACCCTTCTATCCATTTGTGAATATTGTAGAAGAGAAAGAACAAAATAAAAATAAATAAAAGCCTTAGGGTTGAGCTCACTCGTCTCTGTTGTCATTTTAGACAGCGTAAGTCGTGGGTTTCAATCCTAATTTCCAAACAACAATATCATGGGCTCGAAAGACACCATCTATAAGGTTATAAGGGGAAGCTTGTCTTCCTAAATTAGAGATGTAAAGCTCCAAGTTGCTGGGCTAAATCCCATTTCTCTTGATGATGATGATAATAATAATAATAATAATAATAATAATAATAATAATAATAATAATAATAATAATAATAATAATAATAATAATAATAATAATAACCTTACTGGAAACAAAGAGAAGAAACAAATAGGAAAAGATCCCAAGCGAGAGACAAAAGAGCACTATAAATAACTTATGAAGACCACTTTGACCCATCCACATTTGCAGGCCGGCGATGAAAATAACACATAATTATTTCGCTTGGGTAACCTTAAGTCGGCCGGCGCAGCAAACATTAGATTATACATTGTTATCAACAAAAACGTCAACATTTCCTTTCCTTCAGTTTTGCCGGCAGTCTTAGTTTATAGAATTCTTCAGGTTTTGTTGTCCTAGTTTCTGGGATGTATAACTCAGGTCTTATCGTAACAGTTTGGGAAGATTGATGAATAGCTTTGCATGGGAAAAGTGGCATCTCAAGAGATGGAATTGAAGAAAAAGTCTGTGAGGTATGCTATTCTTTCCATATTCATTCTTAAAATTGCATAATTTGCATCTTAAAGAATAGAATTTTGAAACAGCCTTAAGCCATCCCAACTAAGAATGGTTGGGTTCTGTGTTATTTTGATGATAAATTATATTGTGTGGTTTGAAATGTTGATTTGGCTGTATAGTTATGAATCAAGTTATGTCGACCCATATTTTACGAGTAGTTGTTCACAAGATCTCCAGGCAGCACTCATTTTACTAACTCTGTACCGTTTAAGCATTGATGAAATGCACAGCTCTCACATGATTTTAAACTGTAAAAATACAAGATTTTGAAATTGCTTTGTGAAATATTTTGTATATTGCAAGATTTTTTATATACTTTGATGCTGTAATGAGTTTTTCCATATGAAGCTAAGCAACAAAGCAGGAGGAAACTTTACTCAAAGAAAGATGACAGACGTGGAATATATAATCATTTAAGTCTCGAATATTCATTCGAGACTGTTACCAATGATTTTCGGTATAATTTCTAAGGATTGACACCATTTGAAGTTTGACCTGTTTTTATCAAGTTTTGTGTCATCCTGTAAACATTTCTAGATTTATATAATTTTAAGCTTTAATGGACATTTGACTATGTAGCGTTTAGAATTGCAAGGCCTTAAAAACAATTGATTATCCAATATAATTTTGCCAAACGATTTTTGAGTCTACAAGAAAGATATTGGATGGAAACCTCCCAAGTTGATGTGTTATCATCCTCCCCCTCTCTAGTATATGCCTCGTGGGCTCTCTCAAGTTTATGGTTGTTAAATATATGATATCTATTTATCTACAAGTTATTTATATAATATCATATCTCCATGATGGTATTTCATTCCACATTGATAATTTCACATTCCATATGTTTTAGGTGTAAGTGTGTTTTTTTACATAGACAACAATTGTGAAAAAAGAGTGGTTTCTGAATCATTACCTACACTAAAATTGTTGTTAATTAGAAAGAAATATTGGACTTTAAGTCCTTAAGTTGGTATGTTAGCATCCTCCTTCTCTTCGATACTAACATTATTGATGGATATCAACATTATCGATATTTTTTTGTTATCTCTTGTGAGTCCTCTCTAGCTTGATATGGCCATCTATGTCCCTCCATATGTGCCCTCCCTACAAATGGATTATCATCACATCCTTAAATGGAAGAAACCTAGGTTTCTTACACCAAAGTGAATTAAGCTCTTTGAAGTACTATACAACATTCCCCAAAAAGCTCTTGGCCAACCCTCCACCTATATAAACCCCTTACTTTAGATGTTGATAATAGGCTTAGATATACTATCTAACTTCTCTTTATAATTAACTTGAATAAACCATGACTAGAGTTGTCGCTTCTCCTCCTCCTTGGCATTTATATTGGATTCAATTTCTTGCCTTATGGCTAAGCTATTTAATGATATTTTTTGTTGGGGTTTCTCCTTTCTTAGTCATGTAACATATGACTAAGTTTAACACCATTCACAAATCGGGAGATTTCTCAAACATGAATAAATACATGACTATTATGATTGGACATACATTTGTCAACAATATTTTATTGTATTGGACTTGAATTTTTTTGAATAATGAAAAACGGTAATCATAGAGTGAGGGTGAAAAAATGCTTTAAAAAGGACTTCCATACTATTAATTGCATTTTCACACTTCAAAACATTATTGTGGAGGCTTGCCAATGGTCTTCCCAAGTATTTTATTACTTTTTAGATTTTAAAAAAGCATTTGGATTTATCCCTAAACATCTTTTTCTATAATTTGTGTGATATTGGTGTCTTTGATTCTTTCATTACTACCATTTTGAGGCTTGACATAATTTTTGTTGGCCAATTTCAAACTTCTTATGTGTTCTTTGACTTTGTTAAGAATACCATCAGATTCAAGTAGAGTCACCAACTCTTTTAGTATTTACATAGACAGCTTTTCCTTTGCAACATATAAACATTTATAATAATTATATATCACTGTGTGTTTTTTATTACATGTTTTATTTTTGTTGATGATGTTATCCCTCTCATTCATTTTGTCATGGATTACAAATATAATTTGAGCTTCAACAAGTTGTGTTGAACTTTAGTAAAACTAATAGCCTAGTTTTCAACACTTCCACCTAGACACTCTTTCTATGTTTCATATTTGCTACAAAATAGAACTTGTGTGGATTATGATAACTTGCACCTACTTGGGAGTCCAATTTTAGGGACCATCTTTTCTTCTGAAGCTCACCTTGCAATTGCTCCTTAGCAAGGGATATGCCTCACTTCTTTTCTTAGAATGATATTTTTTCAAGTACATTTTTATGATATCCCTTTAAAGCTCTATCTCTTTAGCATAGTCATTAGAATTACAATTCTATATGGTTTAGAGGATAGTGGCTTCAGTTTGGGAATCACCAATTAGGATCACATTGATCGAGTATATAGTCTCACATGCTTAAAAGTATGATTTATCTCAAACAAACAAATCCTCAATGTGTTTTTCAAGATGAGGTTGTATCTCAATCCCCTTTCCTTGAGAGCATATTTAGACTTAATTTCCATATTCATATCTCATCAAATCCATGGGTGATTTAGACTCTAGTTGCGAGATGTACCCAATCTCGCTTTTGTTCCTCTAAGATGATTTCCATTTTGTTCCCCACTAGGTGTTGATGTTGTTGATATCTTGAGACTAGTCTTCTTTTCCAATCTCTTGCCAACATCTTTATTAGTCATATTCCTCCATTAATATGTACTCCTTACACATCCCTCTCCACCTTCTCCCCTCGAAAGAGATCATCAACAACGTTACCAATGAGGATATATACCAATAGTGCACCCATACCACTTGGACATCTCCTCCACAATAACTCAACATAAATTTGAATTTTTATGGTGCACATTTATTCTGGGTGTAGATGGTTTCATTGTTGATCTTGACTATCTATAGCATTATTGGTCACATGGCTTAAGGATTCCCATTTCTCAATTGATAGTATGCTTTCACCAGTTACAAGTTGAGACTTAACACTATATTTTTCAGGGTGGCATGATCTACATCCTTTGACCCTCGATGAGGTAGAGAGCAGAGAGCATTTTATTTTTAGACTGTGAGATCCAAAAGAGATACCATTATTTGTACAAAGGTTCAAGTGGTTTTTTATCCAATTTATAAATTGATACTCATATTAGAGGTGTTTGGCCTTTTTTCTCTTTTCGAGGTTTTTTATCTTAGATGTAAGTCCTTATAGGGAATCCTTAGTGTTGTCATACTTATTACATCTTTATTTTACCCCTTCAAGAATTGGAGACTATAAGCAAGTTCATTGGTTTAAATGCACACTTTAATGAGGAAAAATTAGTGAGATGGCATTCCTCTGTGTAGTGTTATTAGACATCCCAACTCCCCCAACTTTAGCATAAGTGAGGTGGATCAATAATGTAGTCACAATTAGGGTCTCAATTAAGAGATGTTTTATACATTGCAACCCTCATAATACACAATGGAATATGAAAATAAATGCAAAAAAACTTAGATCTTTATTGACTCTATTTTAGGAATTATAATGCACACACACACACACACACACACACACACACACACACACACACACACACACACACACACACACACACACACACACACACACACACACACACACACACACACACACACCTCTATAACAATCTAACAAATTTGAGATGCAATACAACACTAGATTCATTGATTTATACTTGTTAACTTGTATATTTTGTAAGTATAGCTTCCTATTCACCCAACCAAAACTTCTATCATCTATGATCATCTAATCCCACTGACCTCTCTCCTTAGCATGAGTGTAGGGGCATGATTATATGGGCACAAGACCTAATTATTGATATTAAGTGTTTATTAACCCACTAACAACATTAGTTGGTTAACACAGTCCTAATGATAATACATCGTAATAGAGAATATTACATAGAAACAAATTTTGATGTAATATAACACATCATAGGTAACGTGTTAACCCCTTTAGCTATTTCTAATGATACCTACCCAATAAGACATGTCTAGACAATTGATAATTAGACCTTTGTGCCATATGTTAGATCACCATGACCATTAAATGACTCCATTAGAGATGTGGCTCAATAGGTAGGAAAAAAATCTCCAATGAACATGTTATCTTAACACAAACCTTATTTGTGACATTAATATTATTGTGCATTATCATAAGGTTCCCAAATGGCTCTGGAATTTGTATTAATTTTATACCAAATATAAAAACTTTGAATTAAGTGTACCAATACTAAACTAACACCTGAAGTCAGTCCCATGCTCCAAACTTACTATAAGTTATCACAGTACTTATGTGGTGAAGATATAACTCCTCCAAGAACTTTTATAGGCACACCAACTCTTTAGTTTTTTGTGTAAAATAGTTAGATTATGCACTAACTCTGTGAATGATCTAATGCTTCAAAATATACCATAGACCTTTAAAAATGCCTCACAAATATTCAAACTTATATGTGCTCAATTAAAGGACCTAACAAACCCTCATGTGCAAAGCTTTGAAAGCTTATTTAAAATAAAATAAAAATTACATATGTCAACAAACTTGCATAAAACTTGAAAACAAAGACTTATACACAATCAAAAAAATACAAAAAACTACACTTAACTAAAATTTATAATCTAACATATTATTGGTTGATGTAGGATTACAAGTGTCCTTGGATGCTCTTGCATCAATCAACTTCATATTGGTGTCAAGGGCCTTACCCTTATCTATAGGCCAAGTCATGGAAGTAGGAAAATGTTATTTTACTTTTCTCCACCCTAAGAGGTTCATTACTCTTGTATGTTAAGATAGGTTCTAAAGGGTGTACCTAACTTCCTCTAAGGATTGTCAAGCCTAACTCCATCAAACCTAGGCATTCCTCTATGAGCATTACAAGACATTTAATTAGCTATTTTTTAGTGATAAATGATGATGGTTTTTATTCTTGGGCTTAAGCCTTAATATACATATATGACATTCCTAGTCTTTTTTCATGAATTATCATTCTCATATTCATCAACTCCATGCTTATTTGAGGGTCCAACTCTCATAGGACTATTTATACTTAGTTTTTATAATTAGGATTTTGACCATTTAATGTTACAACATTGTCATATTTAAGTTTCTTTAGATTTTTTTACTTCATTGATTTATTTTAATATAAGGACCCTTTACCCTAATATGCATCTTTTGAAGCTGAATTACTCTTTGAGACACATTGACCTACTTTAAGTTATTTTTTTATATTAATAGAAATTATTTCTTTCTTTCTCTCTTTATTAAGACATAATTTTCATTTTATTTAAACTATACCACAAATATATTACATACATCTATTTAAAAAACACCAAGATGTATCAATCTCTTGGCAACTATTGATGAAATTCACTACTCTCATGTAATTTTAAACTATAAAAATACAAGATTTTAAAATTGCTTTGTGAAATATTTTGTATATTGCAAGATTTTTTATATACTTTGATGTTGTAATGAGTTTTTCACTATGAAGCTAAGCAAAAAAATAGGAGGAAAAATTATTGTAAGAAAGATGACAAACGTGGAATATATAATCATTTTAAGGAAGAATGTTCATTCAAGATTGCTACTAATGATTTTTGATATAATTTATAAGGATTACAACCAGTTGAAGTTTGGCCCATTTTCAACGAGTTTTGTGTCATGTTATAAACATTTATAGATTTATATAATTTTAATCTTTGATGGACATTTGACCATGTAGCATTTAGAATTGCAAGGCACTTAAAAACAATTGGTTATCCAATAAAAAAATTCCAAACAGTTTTCGAGTCTACAAGAAAAACTTGGATGGAAATCTCCCAAGTTAATGTGTTATCCTCTCCCTCTCTGCTATAATGGATTTTTTGCCATGCCTTGTGGGCTCTCTCAAGCTTATGGTTGTTATCTATGTGATTTTTATTAATTTACAAGTTATTTAGACAATGGCATATCCTCCATGATAGTTTTTTGTTCCACATTGATAATTTCTCACATTGCATATGTTTTTGGTGTGTGTGATTCCCTAAATAATTAACTATTGTGAAAAAGGCTTGTTTATGAGTCATTATCTCCACTAGAATCATTTCAAATTAGAAAGCAATGTTTGGATTCCAAGTCCTTAGGTTAATGTGTTAGCATCCTCCCTCTTCTTGATACTAACATTATTGATCATTAGTAACATTATCGATGGTTTTTTTGTCATCTCATGTGGGCCCTCTCTAGCTTTATATGGTCATCTAGCCCATGACCCTCCATATGTGCCCTCTATGCATATGGATTATCATCACATCTTTAAATAGAAGAAACCTAAGTTTCTCGCACCAAGGAAAATTGATCTCTTTGAATTAACATGTGCATCATTCCCCAAAAATCTCTTGGCCTACCCTCCTACGAAAATCCCCAACTTCAGATATTGACCATAGGCTTAGATATCCTATCTGACTTCTCTTTTTGATTACCCTGACTAAACCATGATGAGAGATATTGTTTCTCCTCCTTCTTGGCATTTATATATTAGATTCAATTTCTTACCAATCGGCTAAAATATTCAATGATATTGTTTACTTTGGGTTTCTCCTTCCTTAGTCTTGTAACATATATTTCACCCTATTCACAAATTAGAAGATATATCAAACATGAATAAATATACCACTATTATGATTGGTCATACATTTATCAACATTATTTTAGTATGTTGGACTTGACTTTTGTTTTGAATAATTATAAAGTGGTAATCATAGAATGAGTAGGAAAACATGCTTTAGGAAGGACTTGCATACTACTAATTGCATTTTCACACTTTGAACCATTATTTTTTAGGCTCACCAATGATCTCCCAAAGTATTTTATTGTTTTTAGACTTTCGAAAGGCATTTGGATTTATCCCTAAACAATTTTTTTCTATATTTTGTGTGATATTGGTGTTTTTGATTATTTCATTACTATAATTGTAAGGCTCTACATTGCTTTTCAAACTTCCTATGGGTTCTTTGACTTTGATAAAAGTACCATCAAATTCAAGTAGGGTCATGAACTCTTCTAGTATTTATATAGACAATTTTTCTTTGGTAATATATACATGTTTACGATAATTATATATTTCTTCATGTTTTGATTACTTTTTTATTGATGATGTTGTCCCCCTCATTCATTCTATCATGGTTTAAAAATAAAATTTGAGCTTCATCAAGTTGTGTTGAACTTTAGTAAAACTAAGATTCTATTTTTCAACACTTTTACCCAGACACTCTTTCTAGGTTTCATATTTTATACAAAATAGAACTTGTGTGGATTAAAATAATTTGCACCTACTTGGGAGTCCAATTTTAGGGACCATATTTTATTTTAAATATCACCTTGTAATTGTTCATTAGCAATGGATATAATCTACATTTTTCCCTACAATGTTATGTTGTCTAGTACAATTTTATGATATCCCTTTGAAGTTATGCCTCTTTAGGATAGTCACTAGGCCTAAAATTCTATATGGATTAGAGGATAATGGATTCAATTTTGGAATCACTAATTAGGATTGCATTGATCGGGTTTATAGTCTCACATGCTTAAAATTATGATTCATCTCAAACAAATGAATCCTCATTGCATTTTCAAGTTAAGATTGTATCTCAAACCCCTTTCCTTGAGAATATAATCAGACCTAATTTCCATATTCATAGCTCCCTAGATCCATGGGTGACTTAGACTCAGTCTGGGAGATGTACCCATATGTCACTCTTGTTCCTCTTAGATTATTTCCATTTTATGCCCCACTAGGCATTGATGTTGCTGGGATCTTGAGACTAGTCTTCGCTTCCAATCTATCGGCATATTTATCAATCATCTTCCTCAATTATAAATACTCCTTACATATCCCTCTCCACCTTCTCCCCTTAAAATATATCATCAATAGGGTTATCAATGAGGATATATACCAATAGTGCACCCATACCACTTGGACATCTCATCAATAATCACTCAACACAAATTTGAATTTATATGGTGCACATTTATTATTGGTGTAGATGGTATCATCATTAATATTGAAAATTTATATCATTATTGGTCACATGGCTTGAGGAATCTTCTTGCTCAGTTTAGAGTATGCTCTCACCAATTACAAGTTGAGACTTAACCCTATATTTTATAAGGTGACATGATTTGTAACCTTTCTTCCTCAATGAGGTATAGACTAAATAGAATTAAATTTTTAGACTATGAAGTTCAAAGGAGATATCATTATTTATAGAAAATCTTAAGTTTTTTTATCCAATTTCTTTTTATACTCATATTTGAGGTGTTTGGCATTTTTTCTCATTAATGGATTATTTACTTAACATGTAAATCCTTATAGGGAACCCTTAGTGTTGTCACACTTATTACATCCTTATTTTATCCCACTTCAAGCATTGGAGACTGTAAGTAACCATCAGATCAAATTTAGTGAGATGGCATTCCTCTTTGTGTAGTGATATTAAAGCATCTCAGTCCCCTCAACCTCAACCAAGGTCAAGTGGATCAATGATGTAGTCACGGTTAGGGGTCTCAATTAAGAGATGCATCATACCACACAACCCTCATAATACAAAATGAAATATTCAAATAAATGCAAAAAAATTGAAAATTTTTATTGACTTCAGTTTTAGGATTTGCAATGTGCATACATCCCTTCAACAATCTCACAAATGAGATGCAATACAATTCTACATCCACAGATTTATGCTTCCAAACTCATGGTTTTTTCAAGTATAGTTTTATATTTACCCAACTAAAATTGCTATCATCTATGATCATCTAATCCCACAGACCTCTCACCTTAGCAAGAGAGTAGGGGCATCTTTATATGGGCACAAGACCCACCTATTGACATTAAGTGTTTAGTAACCCACTATATTAAGGAAATATAGAAAAGAAAATAAACTAAGAAATCAAATGAAATCTTAATCTAAACTAACTCAACCTATGATAGAGATACAAATGAAAGAAGCAAAACAAAATTATACCTCAGCACAACATAAATCTTCCTCCATTACAATGTGAATTTGATTTGCTCTCTTTAAATTGTGGTTGCTCAATCTTCCAATGCAAGGGAAAATGGGCAACATCATAGTATGCAATCTCTTATAATCTCAGCATGATAAACCTATAATGAAGAAGCTTGGAGATATAAGAGCAAACTAACTTTGGAATGAATAAGCTTTGACTAAATTGGAGGAAGAAACTCCAATTAATAAAATTTGGAAATGGATGTGAACCATCCATCTTGAAATGAAGATCAAGGGATGAGAATAAAAGGTAATTTTTAATTCATAATGGAAATTTTGAATTAAAAATTGGAGTGGAGAACATGTGAGACTCACAAATAAATATAAAATTCATTTGGAAGGAAGATATGATATAAAATTAGTAAGTGGATGTGAGGTGGATTATTAAATTGGATAAAATCAAATCATAGAAGATAATAGGAATAAAGTTGGATTATTAAATCAGATCATGGAAGACAATGGGAATAAATGTGGATGTGAAGATAATTTTGATTTCTTTGATTTATGAAAATTATGAATTTATAAAATCCATGGAATTTTTAATTAGAAAAAGATTAGTTAATTAACTATTGTTAATCAGACTCGCACCCTTGTGAAGCTAGTTTTAGGCCTTCATAGTCTACTAAAACATGGAAATAATCCTAGGCTATGGGTGGCTTAATCAACAACTTGAATCTCTAGATTCTAAGGGCTAGCTCCCTTTAATGTATCAATTAGGATCTTTAATCTATGCTACAAACTATCAAGGAAAAGTGAAGAAAGAGAATTAAAGGAAAAAACCCTATCTAATGATGGTGATACACTTATATTCTAGTTCATCCACTCAATTTGAGCTCCTAAAAACACTAATTAGACAAGAAAAAGACTGAACTTTCAACTCCAATTGACTCCTGTACATCGGTATTTCATGAAAAGGTTCTATCTGATTATTAAAGCTTGAGGTAAATGATGGAATAGGCTTGATTCAAGGCACTAACCAACCACTTATATCCACTTTAACTTCAACCAAAAGACATCAAACATAGAACATGACCTGCATAATCTGATTAACTAGTAACTAG
The DNA here is from genome assembly GCA_037957365.1 of Torreya grandis. Taxonomy (NCBI): domain Eukaryota; kingdom Viridiplantae; phylum Streptophyta; class Pinopsida; order Cupressales; family Taxaceae; genus Torreya; species Torreya grandis. The sequence goes on along the minus strand of JARHVA010001865.1, from coordinate 515,478 downwards.
GTAAGAATCAGGACTTAATAAGGAAGACAATCTATTACATATGCAAATCACTAACATAAATACACTATACCAACACCCTAGAATTTAAAACAATCCTTCTATTTATCTGAAAAGGTTATAAAACTCAAAAAAAAATTGGTAGAGTCTGATCTTGCCAAGAGAGGGATATCGATTCAAGGCTGAAAAGCCAACTTTGATAGAAAAATCATACACAAGCAAGAGATTAGTGCTGAAAATAGAAGAAAAGATCAACTCCCACATCACCCCAAGTCCAATTTCAACTATCAAAAGATAATAAAGCCTTATTATAATATCCTTTTATCTTATGTCTTGCATGAAAATCTCTTGGAATTGAAAATGATGGATAGCCCATCTTAGAGTATTCTTTTTCATGCATGGAAAGATATGCCAAATAGTCAAAGAGAAACTCCACTTGATACGTTTGGAAGTTGAGCTGAAACAAGAGAGAGTCCTTCTTTGCATGGAAAATAAGAAAGATGCATGATAAGCCTTGCCTAGTCAACTCTAAGTAACTCTACCCTACATGAGATGATGCTATGTGTCTAATTGAGCTTGGGTCACTCTACATGTTTTACATGTAGACTGTAGATCACATTGATCTGCTTGCCATAGAATATGTTTATGCCACTTGTCATTGATTAATTAGCCCCTTGGATTTTCTAAACATTTGACTTAATCTTGGTCCATTGATCTGTTTCAATCTAATTCCTTCAAGCCATTTATTTCTATCAATTTCTTTCAGAGTTTATGTTTCTATCTATTCGCGTGGACATTCCTCTTCGTTCATTTCCTTCAGGCCTTTCTTTGGAATTGTTTCTTTTGGAATAATTGTCCATGGCTTTTCTCTTTGGGCTCTTATTTCATCATTTTCCTCGAACAAATTTTTCATGGCTTACTTCCTTCAAACATTCCTTTAGACAATTTGTCTTAAGGAATTCATATCTTCTCTCTATTTCTTTCGGGCTTTTTTCTTGAAGGAAATCCTTCAAAAATATGTAAAGTTCCTTTGCTCTTTTGAAATGCCCTTTCATATTTTTGCATTTGGACCTTTCAGACTTTTGCAAAAGGTCCTCTTTGAAAAAGAAAGAGCCATTTAGAAAATTGGAATTATCCTTCAGCAAAATTGAAAAGGACCATTTGATGAAAGAAAAGACCCTTCAGCTTTTGATAAGTGTCCCTTCGAAAAAATTAGAATGGTCCTCTCAAAAAATGTGTAATGGTCATCTTGCCATTTGAAAGAATTGAAATGGACCATTCACCGAAAGAAATGACCCTTTGGATTTTTTGAAACTGCCCTTCGGGTTTTTGTAAATGGTCTTTTGGCCAAAAGAAATTACCCTTCGGAATTGTTGAAAAGGGCTTCAGAAAACTTGCAAAGGGCTTCATAAAAATTGTCAAGCACCTTTCAAAAAAAATTCCAAGCACCTTTCTTGAAGGTAGAGCCCTTTAGAACTTTTGAAATTGACTTTTCCAAAAGGAAAAGAGCCCCTTCATCACTTTGTGAAATAGTCTTCAAAAAAATTGCAATGGACTTTCTTGAACGAAAAGAGCTCTTGGACTTTTTGATTGTCACTTTCCTGAAAGAAATGACCCTTCAGAAAATTTAAGTGACCCTTTGGAATTTTTGCAAGTGCAACCTCTTAAAAAGAAAGAACCTTCAGTATTTTTGCCAATACCGTTTGGAAAAGTTGAAAAACACTATTTTTTGTTGAGAAAAATACCTTCGAGATTTTTGGAAGGACCAATTCCTTCGTGAAAGTTGCAAGTACCTTTCAAAAAATTTGAAGGGCCACCTTTGCTTCCAAAATAACTCTTTGAAACTTTCACATAGAACCATTTATCAAGAAAAGAACCTTTCAATGAAATTATTCCTGAAGTCTTCCTTCCATGAAAGCTTGAAGTATATCAAATGCTTTTGAAAACCCAAAGTCTTCTACTTGTCCTCTTTTGAACTACTCTGAGCAACATAAATTCCTTCTTGCAAAGAACAAGATGAGTGAAATAAAATTCCTTAAATCACCTAAACAACCCTAAGACCTATTAACCAAGGACTTTTTAGGACCAATTACTAAGCTCTGAAGACAAAATGGCATGATATGCAAAGTTTTGAATGATAAGGGTGATAATTTGACATGTGGAGTCAAAATTGTCAATATTTTGGCAACTCAACTTGGAAGCATGCCTGTTAAGTGTGAGAACCAAACCATTAACATGACTCTAAGACTCACAAAGTAGTGACAAATTTGATCCATGACTGTAAACTCTCTTTTGACTTGAAATAAGACAACTTTCATCCTTCAAAATAAGAAGGGAAACACACAAAATAGGAAAACTAACTAAACAAATCAAATGTGCAAACAAAGCACTTATATGGGACAAAATAGAACTAAACTAATGTGCGTGAACAACACTTGGAGGAAAATAAACAAACTAACTATGTACAAAGAACTTTATTCCTCAATGACAATGTTTTAAATGTATCTTATTGATTGGGATTGGAATCTCTTCACCATCCATCTTTTAAAGTTAGAAGGCATTATGGGATTTGTAGCTAGAGATTGTGTACGGGTCACTCCAAAGGGAGTCAAACTTTGTGTGTCTTTCTAGTTTAGCTTGATCCTCATCCCACTTGAGGACCAAATCTCCTTCCTTGAAACTTCAGGATGAAGCTCCTTTGTCAAAAGCTCTCTTCATTTGTGCTTGATGAATTTCCATGGCTAGCATAGATTGATTTATTATCTCTTCCAACTCCATAAGCTCTACATACCTGATCTCTATAGGCTCATTCTCCAACAATTCAAGTTGATGCATTAGTTCCAAAGCAAGAAACTCAAGAGAAATGGGTAACCTTGCTTCCTTGCCATATACCAACTTGTATAGAGAGTTGGTTATTGATATTTTGTAGGTGAATCTATCAGCTCATAGAGTTGACTTCAACTTGAGATGCCATGACCTCTAATTATCTTCAATAGTCCTTATGATCTTCAATAGGTTCTTATTCATAGATTCAGCAAGGCCATTGCCTTGTGGATAATAGTTTAATGAATTGCTAAGATAAATTCTATGTTGGACAGCCCATTGGCTGATCCTAGATCCCATAAAATCCATTATATTATCAGAAATAATAGTTTAAGGAACTCCAAATCTAGTAAGCAAACCTTCATAAAAATCTAGAACATTGGTTTAGTTTGCTTCTTTCAATGCCACTACTTCTATCTAATGTGTGAAATAATCTATAGCAGTTATAATCCATTTATGTCTTGAACTTAAAAGAGGATTTATGAGACCAATTAATTATAATCCCCATTGGACAAAGGGATAATCCACCAAAATTGGTTGAAGAGGTAAGGCTACAAGTTTCACTTTTCCTACAAACATAGCACATTGTTTGCACTTCCTAACCCATGCATGGCAATCACCAAATATACTAGGCCAATAGTACCCACCTCTCATGATCTTAAAGGCTATAGTTCTTAAGAAAAAGTGTCCTCCACCATGTCCATCATGGAATTATTCAAGCAATCTCTGAGTTTGTCTTGGCTCTAAACATATTAGCAACATGCCATTGATATCTTTCTTGAACAATACACCATCAATAAGCAAAAATGGAATTTATTCCAACCTAAAATGTCTTATTTTTGAATCCCTTAGATGAAAGGAATAAATACCATCTTGGAGATAGCTTACCAAGTCATGAAACTAGTTGAAAGGTGAGGTATGACTAGCTACAATCTCATCGTCATTTGACACCAAAATAACCTCATTAGTCTCTTGCAAGTCTTGAGCTAGATGCTCACAAAGTCAATTGCCTCTAATCAAATTTGTGACCATAATTTTCACATCATACTCCATTACCTTGGTTATCCAACCAACTCTCTTCTCATTTATATCTTTGTTCAAAAGGAACTCCTTGATGGTTGGATGAAAAACCATTAGGTGTATCTTATTGTTAGACAACAAATATCTAAACTTTTTAAGAGACCTTATAACTAAAAGTACATGTTTTTCAACAAAATAATACCTTGTTTCATACTCTTCCAATCCTTGACTAAATAAATCTATTGGCTACTCCGAAGCCTCATGATTTTTTTACATAAGAATGTCTGAAATGATGTTCATGTTAGCATATGTATACAAAATAAAATCTTTTTTGAAATTTGGATTTATAAGTGTAGGAGCACTAGCTATGGCTTTCTTAATATTTTCAAAAAATTTAACTCCTTCTTTGGACTAGCTGAAGCTCTGACTATTTTTTAGCATAGTTGTAAGTGACTTTAGCTAAAATGACAAAATCTGAAATATATCTCCTTATGAAGTTGATTTTTCCAAAGAAGCTTTGCATAGCCTTTTTGTTCTTAGGAAAGGAGAGTGAAATAATGGAGTCTACCCTTTTAGAATCTATGCTTAAACCATGATTTTAAATAACATGTCCAAGAAGCTTACCTTCATGCACTGAGAAGACACACTTTTTGGGATTTAGAGATAACCCAAATTGCCTACACCTTTCAAACACTTGCTTGATATGAACCATGTGGTCCTCTGCACTCTTTGAAAACACTGTTACATCATCCGAATAGACAAGTACAAACTTGTTAATAAGGCCTTGGAATGCCATATCCATGGCTCTCTAAAAGGTTGCTCCAGCATTAAATAAATTGAATGGCATCTTTCTGTATGCAAAAGTCCCCCACTTGGTTGTGAAGGTTGTCTTAAATTGGTCCTCTTATTTGACCAAAATTTCATTGTAGCCACTATATCCATCCAACAAATAAAACCTCTCTAAACCTGTAACTAGCTATAAAATTTGTTCCATTGATGGCAATGGATAGTGATCTTTAAGTAAAGCCTTATTCAAATCATAGAAGTCAACATACAATATAATCTCACCATTATTCTTCTATAATAGAATAAGATTTTCCACCCAAGTTTAGTGCTTAATTGAAAATATAATAGCTGACTCTATGAGTTTGTGAAGCTTAGCGCTCATCAAAGGTTCAAGCTTAGGATTAATGGGCCTTTATCCCTGTCTCACTGGTTTAGTTTCAGCATGTAACTCAATGGTGTGTTACACTAAACTTAGGTCAAATCCCTTGAGATCACTATATTGTCATGCAAATACATCATCAAAACTTGTGCATAACTCAATGAAAGCTTCTTTTTGTGAAGGAGTGCATACCTTACCTAACTTTAAAAATTTACTAGTTGCAATCTCTACATTGGCATAGTGCTTTTCTTTTGTTGAAAAGGATGACTTCTCCTTGCTTAACTCATCATCACTACTGAAGAAGTTCTCAAATATGATCAATCCCTTAGGAAAATTATTTGTTTTTAGTTGCACAACCTGATCACCATACTGTTGCAAATACTTTGATTAGTTTTTCAAATAAAATTCAGCATCCTCTTGTAAGAATCTCACAATTTGATTGTAGTCTTTGAAAACCTACCAATTCTCATGATTATCTAGCACAAAATTCCTTACAACTACCTTTATACATTATTGAATTTTCTCACTTTTTATATCATCTGGGATACTAAATTGTGACCCAATGGCAGACAACCTATCTGTGTGTTTATTCTTGCCTCTTGGTATTGCCTGAATGTTAAAAGCTTAAAAATCTTCAAGTAAGTCCCATATTCTATGCTTTTAAGATTTAAGAAACAAATTTTTACATACATTTAAACTTCTTACTTTGTGAACTATAAGTTCACTATCACTAAAAACTTGCAAGGAATTGACTTTCATCTTTCTAGCCCACTGCAAACTGTGAACTAGTGCTTCATACTCAATAACATTATTTGAACAACCAAATTGAAATTTAATACAAGATAAATACCTTTATTTTTTTAAAGAAACTAACATCATTTCAGCTCTAGTACCATGTATATTCCTTGATCCATCAAAGTACAATTTTCACAAACCTTCACTAGATTCATCATCCTTGACCATGGTTGGAATTGGTACATCGTTCTCATAAAGGAAATAAACATTGAGTACTTATTCAATTAGATTACAAGGATTGTGATCATGAAAATTATAATCCCATTCATCAATAAATAAATATATAACTCCATCCAAAGGTGATCTATTTTCTACTCCACTAGTTTCTAGTACATCATTTGAAATGATACAATTAGTGTTCACAACATTTGGCATATATGACTCCATATAGAAACATGAAATAGGTTTAGAATGAATTGTTACCTTGGTACCATACCTAGTTATAAAAATTTAAAAAAAAAAATCTAATTAGTGGATAAATATGCCCCAATATTTAAGGTGAAGTCCCTTGAAAGACACATTGCAAAGTAAGGAGGCTAGTTTACCGCAATAACATCCTGCTGAATAGTAACATTGGGACAAACATGTAATGTCAATTTAAGATCTTTGATGATGCATACAATATTTTTCAGTGACCCATCCAATTTCAATACCCCCTTAGTGTTTGTCTCATAAAGAAGGCCAATCTTGTATGCAATCTGTTTAGGCATGACTGTACTATTAGCTCTAGTATCTACCATACAATTATGAACCAAAGTATCACCCACTATCAAAGAAAGATAGAAAGGAGGAGTTTTATATGATTTTACCTCAGTTTTTTCCACCTTCACTATATTATTTACCTGATGTACTTGTTCCTTAGTTGGCTGATCTGAATTAATTAAGACAACACCTTCTTTCTCAACTAGTTTTGGAGATAATTTGAGAGCTGAAAGCTCTTAGATGAGCATATCCTTTTATCATAGGATGTAAATAGAATCCCAAATGATATTTATAATATTATAATTCTTCATTTGATCCACTATATTGAATTGAGATCCACTAACCTTTGGTTGCACTTTCTGAAGAATTGGCTGCTCACAAACTAGGGGTATTCAATGAACTTTACTAACCTCTTTATTCTAATTTTTTTGTGTTGTAGGGGCAACAAATTATTATTTTGTACTCTTATAAAAAAAATTAGGAGTACTTGAAGCATTTATCACCTATTGGGCTTCATCAATGGTTCTTCTTTTAGCTCTAGTTATAGATATAATTTGACCACTTATATTGCTAGTTTCAACACCCTGAGTAAAAGCAACATGATCATCCACTTGTTAATTTACATTAACAGAATCAGGTTGCCCTTAAACTTATTGATCTCTCCTTGTGATGCCAAACTTGTATCTTGGTACTGACCTCCTTTAAAATAAAACTCTTCTTGTGTCATTTGTGGCAAAGTGATGTATTATGATACCAAGGCTTGGTTTTGAGCATCATTGAGATTTGAGGACTGCCAATCTGAATCCTACATCAAGATTTTTTGAGGTGGGGTGGAAATAATAGATTTTAAATTGGATGGATCATTAGGATCAAGGGAAACATATGGCTTAGTTGGAGTTATGGCTCTTTGTGTTTGATAAGGTGGTTTATTCTCTCTGAAACCTTGATAAGGAGGCCTTTGATCTTTGAAGGGTTTATAGGTGGTCTAATTTTATTGTTGATAGGGAATATTATCCTAATATTATTTTATTTTGAGTTGCAATATTTTATTTTTAAAGGATTGTAACAAGCTTTTCAACTCTCCTATCTCACTAACTTAACTAGTAGGGGTTGTAATTTGAGCTTGAGGTGATGGAATAGGAGATAAGGATGGGATCTGAGGAATTTGAGGGACTAGTATGGACTTTATTTATAAAAATATAGGCATTGAAGGTCTTGGAGAAAGCTTACCAACTTGTATCAAACTATTTTATACTTTTATTGCAACCTCATAAGCATCTGGGAAGGTATTACCATCCATTGACTGTATCATCACACTAATATCAAAGTTAAGGGCTTTCAAATAGTACAAAAATAAATATTCAGGGGATAGCCTAATCAACACAGGTATTTTGGTCCATGTCTTCTATAATTTGAGGTTAAAATCAGACATAAACTCATGAGGAGCTCTATTTATGACAATTAATTGCTCAACTAAAGATAGATGATCAAATTTATCTGCAAATTGTTTGACTAAGGCTACACCCACTTCATCCTAGGTATAAATAGATTTTAATGGGAGGTTTATATACCATTGCAATATTTTTTCTTTGAATTAAGCATCAAGCAATTTAATAGCAACATTATCCTCAACAATAGTATGGACTGAATAGAGATTAGCTACATCTTGGATATGCTTAATAGGGGTTGTTTGATTTTATCCTGAGAAGAATGGAATACTTTTGAGAGAACATATAGGAATGTCATCAAAATGGGCTATATTTAATGGACTAGCTCTATTGAATATAACAAACACCTAGTTTTTTATGGCCATTTAGATAGTGGGGATCATAGTGCCTAGAACAATAGGATAACCAGGGGACAAGTATTTCTTTTGATGATATGGATTTGCCCTCCTAAACCTTGATCTCTTATATGATATAAATTCAAAAGGAATACCTTTACTATCTATCCTTGTGGTAACCTTTGGCATGAAAGAATTGCCTGAATGGTGCTATGAACCTTGCAACCTGAAGAATCTCTAGCTTGTGATGAAGATGAATATCCTCATCTGTTGTAACTGCTTATCCTCAGCTTCAAACTTATTTAGATATAAAAATGATTTATTTGATGTCCCACAAATCATGCTAAAAACTATTTTCAATTAGACTCTCACCCTTGGGAAGGTAGTTCCAGGCCTTCACAGTCTGCTAAAACATAAAAACAATCCTAGGCTGTGGGTGGCATAATCAACAGATTGAATCTCTAGATTTTGAGGGCTATCTCCCTTTGGTGTATAAATTAGGATTTATACTCTATGTTATAAATTGTTGGGGAAAAGGGAAGAAAGAAAATTAAAGGAAAAAATCCTATCTAATGATGGTGATACACCTATATTCTGATTCATCCACTCAATCTGAGCTCCTAAAAACACTAATTAGACAAGGAAAAGACTGAACTTTCAACTCCAATTAACTCCTATGCATCAGTATTTCATGAAAAGGTTATATCTTGTGATCAAAACTTGATGAAAATGATGGAATAGGCCTGATTCAAGGCACTGACCAGCTACTTATATCTGCTATAACTTCAGCCAAAAGACATCAAACACATAACATGACCTACATAATCTGATCAACTAGTCACTAGATAAGAATCAGGACTTGATAAGGAAGAAAATTCTATCACATGTGCAAATCACTAACATAAATACACTATAATAACACCTTAGAATCTGAAAATAATCCTTCTATTTATCTAAAAAGGTTACAAAACTTAAAAAAAATTTGGCAAAGTTTGATCTTACCAAGAGAGAGATATCGATTCAAAGCTGAAAAGCCAACTTGTATAGAAAAATCATACACAATCAAGAAATTGGTGCTAAAAATAGAAGAGGAGATCAACTTCCACATCACCCCTAGTCCAACTTTAGCTATCAAAAGATAATAAATCCTTTTAATAATATCCTTTTGTCTTATGTTTTGCATGAAAAGCTCTTTAGCATTGAAAATGATGGAGAGCCCATCTTAGACAAATCTTCTTCATGCATAGAAAGCTACGCCAAATCTTCAAATAGAAACTCCACTTGATACATTTAGAATTTGAGCTAAAACAAGAGAGAGTCCTTCTTTATATAGAAAATAAGGAAGATGCATGATAAGTCTTGCCTAGCCAACTCTAAGCAACTCCACCTTGCATGAGATGATGCTACACCAATATTTAGGTGAAGAACTTTAGTTTGAACAAGCTAGAAGTGTTGAAAGCCTTCAATCAAGATAAATCCAAATAGATGTGGCACTTTGACAAAAGGTTAACTTAACTCAAGACCAATCAACTCCAAATGGCCTTCCACTTACATGAAAAAGATCTTTGAAAATTGAAGCATGTATAAAATTCCATGTTAGCTCCTTGAACAACCATCCAACGTTAAATTCCTCAAACCCTTCATGTATTCGAGTCTCCTTTTTGGAACTAAGAGAGTTGTGCTTGAAGAAGTTTTTGTAGCATGTAATTGCACCCTTGTGGGAGAGTTTTTCAAGCTCTCTCACTCCCAACTATAAAATTGGAGCAACCTCAGGCTATGGGTATCCTATAGTGAGGTATCATGCCTAAAGGTGATGCACCAAATAAAGAGTGACCCACATAAGCATGAAATGAACACTAATTCAACATAAGATAATTCTACTTACACAACCTCACAATCAGTTAATTTGCATCAGTGTCATAAACTAGGATCACTAAGCCATATATGAAGTAGAGAGGAATTTTAAAATTCACACCAAGCATCCATTAACGGCAAAAAATCTCAAGTTTAGATCTACAACTAACTAGAAAATACTTGATAATAGGTAAGAAAAGAGGACAAGGGACATGGAAGAACACTTCTTCACAAGGCCATCATGCACAAACTTGATAAACATGATTTTTAGACAAGAGATAGGTAAAAATAATCTTTATTGCTTCAAAATGTCTTTCTTATAAATTTTTGACAGGGTTCTTCCTTGTCAAAATGAGGATGTCTTCTTTTGAAAAGAATCGAGACATATAAATAAAAGGGGAAGACCCAATGAGAAGAGACGAGCAAATAGAAGTCAATAAATGAGCCACAACCACCCTCCATGAATTCTCACCCACACTGGGGTTAATTTGAACTAATCCTTCTTCAATGAAATAATCACCATTATCTCTAAAAGTCTTCTAACCATCTCATTGGTCGAGAAACACACTAGAAGACAAAACTTACTGAGGATGATGATGTCATGGTCTACTAAGAAGGAAAATTCCAAAAACATCTTAAATTCTTGAGCTATCTTTTTTAATCACTTGATCTTTATCTTTCATCTTCATGCCATCCTCCACTTGTCTTCTTATGTATGAGGACAAAAATCTTACACCTATAAACCTGACTGAGATATGTTGCTTTTACATTTATTGGTTGTTGGTCAAAGATGATAGCCATGTCAAAGGATGGAAACCTTCATAAATTTCAAGCTACTAGCTTAAGACAGTTGTTTGGACTCTCCCCCGTGCTTTGATTGGTCATCTTTGTGCTACTTGTCTTTTATTGATTGGCTTTTTTTGATCTAGCTTATGCCACGTGGTAGCCTCTCATTCATCTGATCATGACTTCAGGGTTTCATGGATGCTCAACTTGCTTCGAGCCTTTTCTTCTCAGCCCTTTTTTTGTAGGCTTTTGTAAGGTACCCCTTGGATTTCTACAAATGATCCTCCCATCAAGAAAAGTACCCTTCGACCTTTAAAAATAGTCCTCTCAAAGGGAAAGATATGCTTCTAGAATTTTGAAATGGTCCTTTTAAAGGGTAACATACCCTTCAAACTTTTGTTTGAGACATTCGGAAGGATTCCTTCAGCCTTTCCTTTGGGAAAAAATCTTGAAGGTCTTTTAGAAAAATTGTCTAAAGGAATTACTTCATAATTTTTTCTGAAGCTTCCATTCTCTTCATTTTTCCTTTAGAATATTCTTTTGAAGGAATTCTTTTGGTTTTCTCTTTGTTCTTTCCTTTGGCCTTATAGATTCTGCAAAATGGACCTTCTCGAAGGGTAAGAGACCCTTCAGGCCTCCCGTAAATGATCCTTTTGAATGGAACCTACCCTTCAAATTTGTCAATGATCCTTGGAGTATTCTTTGGAGAAGACTTACTCTTTAGAGAACCTGAGAAGTACCTTTTTGAGACCAAATTGGGTTTGTCAAGCCCCTTTACTTATTTTAGGCTTCTGACTACTCAAAACTCATGAAGTAATTAAGTAGTGCTCCTTGGAGAACCTGAAATACACTATCCATGAGAAATTTGGATTTGTAAACCTGAATTACTTCTGCTCATAAAACATTTAGAAGTTAATCATCACTGGAAACCCAATTTGTATTGTGTCCTCAGAAACCCGAAGTCTTGTGACTTCAAAAGCTCAAAGACTTCTTCTTTGGGGAACTTGAGGTTGTCTGAACTTGCCACTTTTGCTTGAATGTCCACCTTCTCATACTTGGGCAAAAATTTATGAGGACCAAGAAATGGCCAATAGCAACTGCATGTCTTGGACTATAGATCTTCTTATAAATAGAAAAAATAATATCTTTATTGGATTTTTACATGTTCGTGTTTGTCCTAGATGCGTCTAATTGAGCTTGGGTCACTCTACATGTTCTGCATGTAGACTATAGACCATGTCGATCTGCTTGCTGTAGAATGTGCTTATGCCACTTGTCATTGATTAATTAGCCCCTTGGATTTTATGACCATTTGACTTAATCTTGTTGCATTGATCTATTTTGAGCTAATTCCTTTAGGCTATTTATTTCTATCAATTTCTTTCAAAGTTTCTATTTTTGTCTATTCTTGTGGACTTTCCTCTTAGTTCATTTCCTTCAGGCCTTTATTTGGAATTATTTCTTTTAGACTAATTATTTGTGGCTTTTCTTTTTGGACTCTTCTTTTGGCATTTTCCTCAAACAAATTTTTTGTGGCTTACTTCCTTCAAACAATTTGTCTGAAGGAATTCATATCTTCTCTCTATTTCTTTCAAAAAAAATTTTGAAAGAAATCCTTTGGAAATATGTCAAGTTCCTTTGCCCTTTTGAAATGCCCTTTCTAATTTTTGCATTTGGACCTTTCAGACTTTTGTAAATGGTCCTCTTTAAAAAGTAAGGAGCCCTTCAGAAAACTAGAATTGTCCTTCGGCAAAATTGAAATGGACCATTTGTCAAAAGGAAAGACCCTTTGGATTTTAATAAGTGTCCCTTTGGAAAAATTGGAATGGTCCTCTCAAAAAATATGTAATGGTCCTCTTGCCCTTTGGAAGAATTGAAATGGACTATTCGTCGAAAGAAATGACCCTTCAGATTTTTTTAAATTGCTCTTTGGGTTTTTGTAAATGGTCTTTTGGCCGAAAGAGATGACCCTTCAAAATTGTTGAAAAGAGCTTTGAAAAACCTGTAAAGGGCTTTAAAAAAATTGTTAAGCACCTTTTAGAAAAATTGTCAAGCACCTTTTTCGAAGATAAGATTCCTTCGAAACTTTTAAAATTGACTTTTCTGAAAGGAAAAGAGCCCCTTCGGCACTTTGTGAAATAGTCTTCCAAAAAATTACAATGGACTTTCTTGAAAGAAAAGAGCTTTCAGACCTTTTGATTATCACTTTCCTGAAAGAAATGACCCTTCAGAAAAGTTAAGTGACCCTTTGGCTTTTTTGCAAGTGCACTCTCCTAAAAAGAAAGAACCTTTGGAATTTTTTCCAATACCCTTCAAAAAAGTTGAAAATCACCATTTTTTACCGAGAAGAATACCTTTAGGATTTTTGGAAAGACCAATTCCTTTGAGAAAGTTGAAATTACCTTTTGGAAATTTTGAAGGGGCACCTTTGCTTCCAAAAGAACTCCTCAGAACTTTCACATAGGACCATTTCTCAAGAAAAAAATCTTTTAGGGAAATTATTCCTGAAGTCTTCCTTTCATGAAATCCTGAAGTATATCATCTGCTTTTGGAAACCCAAAGTCTTATGCTTGTCCTCTTTTGAACTGCTCTGAGTAACATAAATACATTCCTGCAAAGAACAAGACGAGTGAAAGAAAAGTCCCTAAATCACCTAAACAACCCTAAGACCTATTAACCATGGATTTTTCAAGGATTTTTCAAGACCAATTACTGAGCTCTAAAGACAAAATGGCATGGCATGCAAAGTTTCAAATGATAAGGGTGGCAATTAACCTGTGGGGTCAAAATTGTCAACATTAACTTTGAATTAATTTAGGGATAATAAATAGTGATTAGTGATTAGGGAAAATTAAGGATGATTAGAGAGTATTAGAGATGATTAGGTATTTGGTGCAAAGAAGGTCAAAATCAACACACAATGTCTGATTTTAGGTGTCTACATTTTGCCCCTCTTTAAGAAGTCATTGTGAGACATTGTCAAAGTAATGACTTTTCAAAAAATGAAAAAGCCGATGAAAAGATGGGCAAAAAAATTAAAAATTAGATGAAGAAATAATGGATGTGATGATTTTATCATTTTTAACTGATAGGTGGAGTTGGGATAGAAGAATAAGATAATGATTGGAACAAAATGAGAGACCAATGATGATACCCCCTCGAGTGTTTGTGTGGTAAATTTGAGGAACATTTGAAATGATGTAGGAGGAAAAATGATGAAGTGGTGATAATTAAGGTCGTCAAGAAATTGAAGCACTAGAAATCAATATCATACTTGCAAGATTAAAGTTGGTGTAAAATGATTTGGCTAAAAAATAGAGAATATATAGGAAAAATAATATTTCTTGCTCAGTAGCTACACACTTGGATGGTGCTTAAGACTCAAGGGTCACATGAGCAGAGGTGGGAATGATATATCCTAATAAGTTGTGGGCTTGAAAATAAAAAATATAGATTTTCCAATTTGAGAGGAAAATTTTACAAAATTGATAGTTGCAAGCAGTTGATAAAGATTGATAGCATTTCAATTAATTAGGGCCTAAAATTGTGGAGAAAAATAGTTGTAATATGAAAATAATGGGTTGGAGGGAGAAATATTGGAATGGTAGGGGATAGGATATAGAGAGAGGATGAATTGGAAAGTGTACATGTATGGTTAGACAGTTGCCTTGTGTTTATTTTTGCCTTGCCTTGGATTTCTAACATGAATAGGTGAGTAAGGTTTGAGAAACCTAAGTTTTAAATTAGCATAAAACAATAATCACTAATTATATGAAATAACCATGATGAATATTTGTGTTTGATGCATAAGGATTGAAAATTTTGTAATGTGTGCGAAACAGAGTGCATCGTGATATCGAAAAATCATAATCACAATTAAGAAGATGAATCTTACCTTCCAAATCTAAAATCATTGTCCCTTACTGAGAACCTATTTGAGGCACTATCAGATAATCTGAATCCAAATTATAATCCCAATCCAAATCAAAATCCAAAAAATAAAAAATATGAGTCCTTTAGTGAGAACCTCTTTGAGGCATTATTGAAAACTCCAAATCTACATCCCAATCAGAACAATCAAAATGAATTCCTTGGTGAAAACTTTTCTAAGGCACCAAAAGTTTTCTAAGGCACCAAGATGAGTCCCACCAAATGTGCCAAAATGTATTAAGAAAATCTATAAAAGCAAATAAGCTAAGAAATCAAATGAAATCTTAATCTAAACTAACTCAACCTATGATAGAGATACAAACAAAAGAAACAAAATAAAATTATACCTTAGCACAAAAAACAAGCCTCTTCCATTGTGATGTTGATTTGATTTGTTCTCTTTGAATTGTGGTTACTCACTCTTCTAACACAAGAGAAAATGGGTAGCATTGTAGTATGCAATCTCTTATAATCTCAGCACAATAAACCTTTAATGAAGAAGCTTGGAGATATAAGAGTAGAATAACTTTGGAATGAAGAAGATTTGAATGAATTGGAGGAAGAACCTCTAATTTATAGAATTTTTAAATGGATGTGAACCATCCATATTGAAATGAAGATCAAGGGATGAGAATAAAAGGTAATGTTTAATTCATAATGAGAATTTTGAATGAAAAATTGGAGTGGAGAACATACGTGACTCACAAATGAATATATAAAATTCATTTGGGAGAAAGATATGATATAAAATTAGTAAGTGGATGTAAGGTAAATTATTAAATTGGAGAAAATCCGATCATGGAAGATAATGGGAATAAAGGTGAATTATTAAATCAGATCATGAAAAACAATGGGAATAAAGGTGAATGTGAGGATAATTTTAATTTTTTAGATTTATTAAAATTATGAATTTCTAAAATCTATGGAATTTTTAATCAGAGAAAGATTAGTTAATTAACCTTATATTAATTTAGGGATAATAAATAGTGAATAGTGATTAGGGAAAATTAAGGATGATTAAAGAGGATTAGAGATGATTAGGTATTTGGTGCAAAGAAGGTTAAAATCTAAACAAAGTGTCTGATTTTAAGTGTCTACACCCACTAACAACATTAATTGGTTAACATAGTCTCGTCGATAATACATGGCAATAGAGAATGTTACATTGTAACAAAATCGATGTACTATAACACATCATAATTAATGTGTTAACCCCTTTAACTATTCCCAATATTATCTACCCAACAAGAAATGCTTAGATAGTTGAGAATAAGGCCCTTGTGCTATACATTAGATCACCATGATAATTAAATGGCTCCATTAATGATGTGGTTTAACTAATAGTTAAAATAATCTCCAATGAACATGTTATCTTACCGAAAACCTTATATATGTCATGAATATTAACATGCATTATCCCAAGGTTCCCAAATGGCTCTAGAATGTATGTTGATGTTATACTAAATCTAAAAGCTCAGAATTAGGTGTACTAATACTAGACCATATCTTGAATTCAATCCCATGATCCAAATTTAATGTAAGTTATTTTACTTGTGTGGTGAAGGTATAACTCCCCCAAGAATTATTTTTAGCACACCAACTCTTCTGTTTATGTGGAAAATGGCTAGACTATGTGGTGACTCTAGTGAATGATCTTATGCTCTAAAATATACCATAGACCTTTAGAAATGCCTCACAAATATTTAAACTTATACGCTCAATCAAAAGGCCTAACAAACCCTTTTATGCAAAGTTATGCAAGCTTATTCAAACTAAGACAAAAATTGCATGCATCAACAAACTTTCACAAAACTTAAAAATAAAGACTTATACATAATTCGAAACTTGTGCAAAACTAGACTTACTAATTTTTCTAATCTAACTTATTTTTGGTTGATGTAGGATTATAAATGTACGTCAATGCTCTTTCATCAATAAACTTCATATTGGTGTCTAGGGCCTTACCCTTGTCTGCAAGCCAAGTCATGGAGGTAGGCACATGCTATTTTAGTTTTCTCCACTATAAGAGGTTCATCATTCTTATATGTTAAGATATGTTTTAAAGGGTGTACATAACTTCCTCTAAGGATTGTCCAACCTAACTCTATCAACCCTAGACATTCCCCTATGAGCATTACAAGATATTGGATTAAATATCTATTTTAGTGATGGATGGTGATGGTTTTGGTTCTTTGGGCTCGAGCCTTGATACACATAAATGACGTTTCTAGTCTCTTTTCATGAATTCACATTCTCATATTCATCAACCCCATGCTTTCGTGAGGGGTCCTACCCACACAAGAGTATTTATACTTAGATCTTAGAATTAGGATTTTAACTATTTAATGTTACAACATTGTCATATTTAAGTTTCTTTAGATCTATGTACTTATTTTCTTTCTTCTAATATATGGACTCTTTACCCTAATACGCATCTTTTGAAGCTAAAGTACTCTTAGAGACCCATTAACCTACTTTATGTTTTTATGGATATTAATATAATTTCTTTCTTTCTCTCTCTCTCTTTGTTAAGATATAATTTTCAAATATATTAAATATATCTATTTAAAAAATAATAAGATGTATCAATTTCTTGGTGCCTATCTTGGATTTGTCACATAATTTCACCCACTAAAGGATTGCAAAATGAAATATTCTCTATCACCTTCTTTGAAACTTTCTCATTGATTGGTGATAGACAGACATCAATCTAGTTGCTTCACTATGTTGATCTCAAAAAAATATCTCTTAAGAAACAAAACGGGCTCCAAACTCTATTGTATGCACAAGATATCACAATTTTTAGATCGTGCTCTTCAAACAAGAATAAAAATTATATTGTAAGTTAAATGGACGTCAATTTTAAGGTTATCCATTTTTATTGACTTCTCACACTCTTACGATCTATAACCACTATCCTTGATTTCCATTATAAATTACACCTATCAATATACTTATAATTTTTAGCGTCTTTTCTTGTCTTTTTCAAAATGAATATATGAAACTTTGCCAAAATAATATCTTAATATGTTTCACTAGGATTACTCTTAGCATTATTCTATTAATGTCTTGACTTATTTTAGAGGAACACAAATATATATAAACATACTAGTATTGAGGATTAAACAGATCATCTTCAAAAAAATTGTTGAAGTAATGGATGAGAGATTGTTTTTCTTGGAGATCTTAGGCCCGAATTGGCATCTAAGACTACTTTCACCTCATATTAAAGGATAATATAGAGTTGTCAGATTAAAATATCATGCTAAATGTTTCCCTTTAAGGTGGATCATTAGTTCCTACCGTGGCATGATATTATAGGAATTAGTTAATATTAATAATCTTTTTTAATTAGTCAATAAATAAATAAAATGTTCACAGTGAAATTTTTTAATGTTTATATTTTATCTTAACAATTTTATACTATTAAAAAAATATTTTTTATCTTTCTATTGGTTAGGGAATATTGATTTGATAATTTTGAAATATTATTTTAAATTTTTAAAACTTAAATTTTAAAAGTAACATGTATGCAACTTTCAATATTTGAATTGTCCGTAAAAATAAAAAAAAGTAATATAAATTTTACTCAATACAATAATTAAATATGAACTTAGCATGTATGTATGTAGGTATATATATATATATATATATATATATATATATATATATATATATATATATATATATATATATATATATATACATATACACATATATATATACACATATACACATATATATATATATATACATATAAATAAAATTCAACAAGTATTTGGAGTTGACATATATAATTAAAAAAGCTAAATAAATAAAAAGCTACCTAAAACTAACTGATCCATGTAATTTTAAAAAAATATTATTTTTTAACTGCTATTTTCAAGATGCTTCTGACAACCATTATGCACCTCTACGAGACGGTCCTCAGTTGTCTTTGCACTACCCTTGGGTTATCAAACTTTATTAGGAGTACCATCAGGGTTAAACAAATACATACATATATACATATACATATACATATACATATACATATACATATACATATACATATATATATATATATATACATATACATATACACACATATACACACATATACACATATACACACATATATATACACATATATACATACATACATATATACATATACATATACATATACATATACATATACATATACATATACATATACATATACATATATATATATATATATATATATATATATATATATATATACACATGCAGGCTTATATACTTTTGTCTTCTTATCCAATAAACAAAACTAGTGTGAAACTTTTTGTATGCATTTGCATGTGATAGCACCCAACTGATTTTTTTAAATCTAAATATGAGATTCTATATTTTGATAAATGTCCAAGAGTAAATTAAATGTTTTGTATTTATTTAATTCTTATGGTAGTGTTGTGGTAGCATTAATCTCGAGAAATTTGATAATATTTATTTTTAAAAATTATTTTTTGTGATGGTTTCAGATTTGTTCCTTTCCATAGGTGGGCCACATGTTTGTTACATTCTAAAAATTAGATTAGAAAACATTTCACAAAACTACCAATGTATTCTTTTGTGTGGTTAATTTGAACACATCTTCCAATGCATTGGATTTTTCTGAGTATTACCAATCTTTCCCTATTTTTCATGTCTTTACAACGAATTTCTACCATGGAAGAATGTTGTTATTGTTGCGTATTTTGAAAGGCCTCTTAAAAATTATTATAAAATTTTGAAATAAATGTCAACTTAAATTAATGGAGTGGATTCTCACATTAAACATAAAAATACATTGTCTTCCTAATTTTTCCAATGTTATTTTAGAAAAATAATACATCTTTCCTATAAAAATAAGACCTAATCATTACATGACTCTTCTTATATGAATTTGAAAACCATAAGAAAGATTACTTGGTCAATATTTATGTTAAGATTTATTATGTGAATCAACTAAGAATGCCACACTCTATATAGGTTATGAATTTGAAGACCACAAGAAAGATGTGGACTTGATTGAAAATGAGTTTGAATAGATTGAAGGGCTTTAAAGGTAGCAAAGATAATTGTAAACATAAAATTTGATGTAGTGACACAAAGTATAGTGGTTGAAAACTTTGGGTGAATTTCTCATTATTATAGATGAATTGTATAAAAAAATTATAGGAAGGCAAGCCATTGATTATAACTAAATGTAATTTGTTTCTCATGCTTATCTTCATGTACTTCTTCCTTTGAAACAGTTTTTTCATACACATTCTTCTTGCATGGACTTGGTCCTTATTTCATTGTACATTCCCTAATTTGTAGCCATCATTGTTGTCAAGTTGGTAGAAAATTATTAGCCCTCTTGATTTGTGTCCCTAGCCTTCTACCACATCTGTATTTTTTGTGTTGAAAGTTATCACTTCTTTATACATGATCAATTTATTGACTTTATTGTTCTAGCTTGCTCAAAATGTCATAACTTGAACTTGCCTTTTACAATTATGCTTCTTCATGCAATGTCATTGAATATTTCATTTAAAATTCCATAAACATTGTCTCCTTTTGAATCATAAATCTCAGTCCACTTATGAATTTGGAAGTTAATATTTGAGATTGTGATGTTATTGAATGTTTCATTTAAAATTTCATAAACCTTGTTTCCTTTTAAATCATAAATCTCAAATATTTGAGGTTATACATTCAATAAGTTGTCAAACTATCAAACATTTTCCTAGATTTTGTCTAATACCAAGAAATTCTTAGAATAAAGCTTGCTCATAATTTTGAGGTCAATACTTTGATTTCATTTTCTTAGTGCTTCCAAAACATGTAGAAATTGAAGTCAGTTCTAAAGATTAATGTGTGAAATGATATAGTGAATATTTTTCATCGGTATATGCTGAAGAACAATGTCTTTGGCTAGAATTTACTTATGTTATATGTTGTATAGTTTAATCCTCTTAATCGCTTATCTTTATCAACAAATTTTTAATTCAATTATGTTGGTGAAACAATGAACTTTTAATCATCTGAGGATTGTAATTTCATTTTCAAAATACGTATTTATTAAATTGTATTTCTAGTAATTTGTTATACCCAATACAATAAAAAATTATACAAAAATGAGAGACCTAATTATAAATATTTTATTGAAAATATAGCCATCAAATATTAAATCATTTATATTATAGGTACCATGCATTTTTATTGTTAAATAGAATTAAAAAGATATAAATTAATAAAATAGCTTTTATTTGTTTATTTGAAATATTTTTTTATAGATATCAATTTAATTTTATCTATTATTTTAGAAAATTTTATTATTATTTGATAATAAATAGTTTCAATTTGTATATATATTAGTATGTTGAATTTTTTTTTTAAATGTAAAAAATGACTTTTAAATTTTATTGTATATTTAAGGTATCTGAATTTTTTTTAATTATTTTATGACAGTTAAATGAATGTTAAATTAAACCTTTCAATAATTCTTGTACGTTCAAAATGTACTACCACTCATTATTATTGTAAGATACATATTGACATTATAAGAAGCATTTTATCCGTTTTTATAATAATCTTAGACACTCGTAATAAATGTTATTTACAAATTTTCATTTGTCTTTAATTTCACCTTCTTCATATGAATGATTAAACTAAAAATAAAACTGGTAGTCAAATATTATTTTGATACAAAAATATAATAAAAATTATTTTTTAGGTAATTTTGGTAAATTGTGACATTATTTCCTTTATATTTCAACTGATATAAATAGAAATAAAATTATATTTAATATATGAAATCACCAATAATTGATAATCACAATGTAAAGAGATCTATTAAATATAGTAATTGTTATTAGGGAGAGGAATAGTGAATGTAATTCACCACTTGAATTTCACATATTTATTACTAATGTGAGATTAACCCAAGAATACTCAATCATTTATTTTTTATATAAAATTTGAAATCTTTCATAAATAATTTTTAGTTAAATATTAATTTTAATGAGATTTTTATAATATTTAAGATGCAAGTGATTGATATATTGTTGATTTATGCATTTCAGATTTGACTATGATTTGAAGAATCAAAAGAAGGATGAGATGAGCAAGGCGAGCTTGAAATCATTTCAGATATCAATACCCAAACCTTTGAAAAAATCAGATGGGAAATCCAAAGCATTTGATGAGGACTGTAAACCGTTGAGGAGGAGGATGATTTTGGACCCAAGAAACGAGCTGGTTCAGCGGTGGAACAAAATATTTCTGATTTCTTCTTTAGTTGCTCTATTTCTTGATCCCCTTTACTTTTATCTGCCTTCAGTCAGAAGTATTGATGCATGCATGCAGATTGACAAGAGACTTGCAATTACTGTCACTGTTTTCCGTTCAATCACAGACTTATTCTACATGTTGCATATGATTTTAAAGTTTAGGACTGCATATGTGGCTCCAAGCTCCCGGGTTTTTGGAAGGGGAGAGCTTGTGGTTGATCCTGCACAAATTGCAAAGAGATATTTGAAGAGAGATTTCTTTATAGATCTTGCCGCACTGTTGCCCGTTCCTCAGGTATTCTCAAATTCCCATTTCTTAGGCCACTCTTTTTTTTCAATTGTATGTTTGAAGGTATAAGTCACCTTTGAATTACGAGGTAAAGGGTTCCAGATTAATCAAAGTTATTATTGTAAATTTGTTCATTTTTGTTGATATGGCACTTTTCATAAAATAGTTAAATCAAAGAACCATCATGAATATATTTTATATTTAATAATTATTTTTACAAATGAAAATGTATGATAAGTTGAAGTAATTTCTTCAATCAAAATAAAAGTACGATAAATTGAAGTAATCAAAGTCAGCTTCGAATTATGAAGTAAAAGATTCAAGATCAATCAAAGTTGTTCTATAATCATGTTTCATCTTGATGTCCTACTCTTCATAAAATAGTTAAATGAAAAAATTCAAACCATAAATATATCCTATATTTTATAATCATCAATATAAATTAAATGTTACATATTTATATTGGAAAAGCCTAAATACCCTAAAACTCTATGGTTGTCTCCTCTCCAAGTTCAAATAAAATTTAATTTTAATTGAACAACTAGGGTATCCCTAATTTTGGTGTTGGTGGTAACCTTTGGGGTCTCTAAGGTTCAACTAATCTTGATTTATATAATGGATGTTTGAAAGGACTCAAATAACCTAGTTGTAGTAGTCACCTTACTCAAAGGTCTCCAAGTTGGAAACATTTAGTTGTGAAGAACAATTCAAAAATTATCATTAATGCCATGAAGGGAAGTAGAATCAAATCTTGAAAGCTTATTGGCATCATTGAAAAAGATAAATGGTTGAGTGGCAAATTTAAATTGATTTCCTTTCAACGTGTTAAGAGGAGTGGCAATTAACGAGTATATAAATTGAAACATTTGAGCTTCTACATGTGACTTGTTACTTTTTGACAATTAAATTGAGCCCCATTAGAAGTGAAGAGAGCAGTGTTGTTTTGTTGGCAATGTAAAATAGGGTATTAATAAAACAAAATAATTTTGCAAAGAAGAGATGTGCTTCGTAAAATAAGGAATTGCTTCGCAATAAATTCAAAATGAATAAATGAGATTTACAAAGAAGAGTTTTCTTTACAATAAAGAAATAAGCTTCACACCAAAGAAGTGAGATTTATAATGGAAGCTTTGTTTCACAAATAAGGATGTGATTCACAATGAAGAAGTGGGCTTCAAAATGGAGGATTTGTTTCGTAGTGAAGATTTGAGTTTCACAACAAAGGATTTTACGTTAAGTGTGTAAAAGGCTTGTGAATGTCTAAGAAAATCTAGAATAATGTGAATGGGCCTTTAGAAGGTGTGAATCCATCTCCAAGGTACTCTTATTGCTTAGATTACAATAATATATATATGTTCGTTAAATGGCTTCCCCTTTTAATCTTTTTGTTACATTTGAGGTGAGTTTGGAGAGAGAGGCATGAGTCTAGGTCTATTTGATGGGTTAAGAATATGTTTATTTTTTAGTATTGGGTTTTTCTAATTTCGGGTTAATGAAGTGAGAGATGAGGTTTGTTCTTTTACTGCACTGGGGTATGAATTAAGGGATTGCCCTCTTAATTTCTTGAAAGGTTAGGATAGTTGCATTGAAATTTTCTATCTTTAATTTTTGGCCATGGACCTTGTTCACAATGCTGTGCGAATTTTTATCATGTCCTTTTGTTTGAAGAAGGTCAATGGTGTCTAATTTTGGGGCCTTTCTAAATTTTTGAGTTCCAAGTATATTGGAAAGGATTTGAGACCAATTCATGCCTAGGTGAGCCTTTTGTCTTTTTGGTTTGTGGAGATCTTATTGTTGTGTATGCCTACCCAAGTTCCTTGGGATTCTCCTTCCCATAATGAATTGAAAGGGCAAGACAATTAGAGTAATTCTCATGCTTCCCCTCATAGGTGGTCATGATCCCAACAAATAAAGACTCTTAAAGCTAAAGTAGGGAGGTCAAGAGATAGACCATTTAGTTTGTCAATGGGAAGCCCATAGCATGGCCTTGGTAGATTACCAAATGCTATAAATTTGGTTGAAGATTATTGTGACCTTATCCATGGATTGATAAAAACCCAAAACAAATTGTGCTTGATTGGGTGAGGGCATCAAAGTTAACCTAGAAATTGATAAATAGGGATGACCTATAATATATAGTGGAGTTGGTAAGAAGCATAATATAGGACCCTGACTAAACTTTTGGGCATACCAATATCTACTATTGAATAGGCCCAGAAATTATTTTGTACCACTATGGTGGCTATTTCTAGTTACTTTTTTTTAACTAAACTCTCATGTAAATTATTGGTGTGTTTCGTTGAGCGTATCGAGTGTTTACATAAAGTGCACACAATATTGGTAAATCACTGAACGCATCCATTGTATAAGCTCTTTTAGAAAAAATATGATTGTGCATGATAATAATTGTACAATCAACTATGACAAGACTAAGCCATCTTTAGGCTTGTATGGAAATTATTGCCCAAGCCCTGAATAGTCATCTAATTTCTATTAAATATGTAAGATCTTTAACCATTGACTGCCCCAATGTATTGACATTTTAAGCTCTTGTGAGAATGAGGTGGTTGAGCTTGCGAATATTTATTAAATCTTCTTTTTTACTTAAGTCTTGTTTTGTGACAACTTGGACTATATTAAAGATCTAAAATACTCTTCAACATGTAATTTAGACTTATTATTTTGCAATTATAATTGTATATGCATGTTTTATTTTGTGAATGTCACATTTGTGGAAGGATTGGAAAAAAAAAAGAGAGGCTTTGTCTTGGTGCTACTACTACCTGATTGTAGAAAGCAATTGAGAGAAACTGTGATTGTTGTTGTTTTCTGCATGTCTATTGAAATATTTTGAAGAGAATGTGAGAGGTAAAAGCTTTATCTGATTTATGTATTATTTTCTAATCATTGAGGTGGCAAGTTCAAGATATTTATGTAATTTTAAAAATTATGTCCAAGCCCTCATCCATCCGGGTGACATTGAAATTGAGAATGAATCAGATGCATCTACATATATGGGTGAACAAGAAGAGGAATGCCAAGATTCTATTCCCGATCACGATCAAACCCTTCCCTTTCCAAGCCAAGGTCAAGACACCAAATCCATCTTCCATAGTGCCCCCACCTTCAACAAATCCTCCATTGAAGATGAGTCCATTTCCCATTAACCTAGTCCTCCTTTCTCTCATGAGTCAATCTTCTATGGACCCGTCTTTGGTGAATCCATTGTCCCTCCATCATCTTCCTCTCACCCATCATATCAAAAACCCCATGTTGAGAGGTCACTTACGAACAAAGAATTTTCTATTAGTAGCATTGCCTCATCAATGTCACCAACACCCTCGTCAGAGTTAACATCAGAGTCAATACAAGTGTTATTTACGTCAGGATCATGTTCAACATTATCTAAATTAGATTCCTCATTAGATACATCATCCCTCATAGATATTACAACAGATGATGACTATGCCTGCCTTTTTGAAGATACCTCCAATTTGGATGATGATCAATCACCAAGCATATATTTTGATCCCAATCAGGATGATGAAGTCATAATAGAGTTTTTTCAATCTTTATTTTTTGAAAATAGTCAAAGTGGATATGATTATGCATCAAGGGCATGTAGTCTTAGTGATCCTTTTGCTGATCTCAAGGAGATTTTCTTTGATGTCAAAACTAGGTCTCCTAGGAACCCCTATGAGGACCATATTGCCCCATCACCACTTATTGACCTCGTCATACCATCTCCCCCACCTTCATCCATCATAGACCCCTTTCTTCTTATCAATGATCATTAAATCACCTCCCTCCATAGGGGTGAATAGGAACATACATCATTGGACCCTCCCTCAAACAATATAATATGTGCCACAAATACAAAGGTCCAAGATCATATTCAAAAACTCCATCAAGATGATCAAATTACCTTTGATCCATCACGTCAAAATCAAGAAAATCCAAATCATCAACCTAATCAAAAAATGCCTTCCCCTAGTGAAACCCCTTTTGAGGCACTAGGGGACCATTAAAGTCAAAATCATCGTCATTTATCAAGTCAAAGATCAATCTCCTCTAGTGAAGCCCAAAATCATGCACAAGGGGGTAGTAAAGAAATAATCAAGTCTAAAAATCAAAATAATGTCAAAATTAGTATCAAGATGGCTGATAATCCTTTAAATAATTGGATCAAAGAAGAATCACGCAGTCTAAAAGTCTTGGACCTCTTATAGTCTTTTGTCAACTGGCACCAATCAAACGTGGAACATCCAACATCTCCAACAGTGTGTGTGAATGCTAGTCCCACTCCTCAAACACCCATCACTCCTTCCTATCACAATCCTATCATCCAATCAAGTCCTATAAATTACCATCAAATCCAAAATATGTTTGATCCCCACCTCACAAACACAGGCAACATTGTCTCTCGTAGGGATAATGAAGACACCTTGTCTAAATGTCTAGACTCAATCAAGAGTTAGCAAAAGTCACATGGACATTAATACATCTAGTAGCGACAACATAATCCTAGCATCACATCTCTCTAGAATAGGTATTACTAAAGATCACAAAAATGGTTGCATCTTGCATCTCGTCCACCTCTAATAAATCGAGATGCCGTCAAAAAAGTCAAAAAAAAAAAAACTAAAAATCATTTGTCCAATGGTGAAAACCAGTCTTTTGGAACCTTGGGCAAGTACCATGATGAAAACCAATTTTCAACATCATGGTAAAATAATCTCTTGTCCACAAACACCTCAACACTTGGGGGTAAAACTCCATCCTTTGTCAAATCCATCTCATCCATATCATATCCCTCTATCCATTGTTCTTACACATCATCTACCATCATATCGCACATCCCATTGTGTCCCTCCTTTCTTCCAGTTTGACCTTTGTAAGGAAGTGGAAGATGTCTTGAGAAATGTTCCAAAATTATCTTGGCATATCTTTTAATGGACACTCAGGTAACTAGATATTTGGTTCCTTAACAATGTGGCCATTGGCAATCCCTAGTCCATTCTTCCTTAGTCCTCATCCCCTTTTCAGCATCGCCCTCATCCTTTTGTCATCCCATCGATTATTCCATCCATATTTATCCTGGTTGCTAGGCTTGGTATTCCCTTTGCTAGTAACCCCTTTTGTATAGTGTACATACATATCCAAAAACCCTAAAATTATAAAATCCACAAAATCCCAAAACATCTAAGTTGTCTTATTTCTTGTCATCTTGACATATGACTTGAGTCTCCCTGTTGTCTTATCCTATGTCCTAAGTTTGTCCATCTCATCATCTTACCTTGTCTCAACATCCTAGTCATCTTGTCTTATGTCTTCCATAACCTTATCCTTATCCAAGTCAATTGTCCACTCTAAGTCCAAACCCTTGCCCAAGTTCCTATCCTTAATCCAAATTCACATCACCAACTTTGTCCAATGTATCACCTAATCAATCATCTCGTCGAGTCTCATCAAAACCATTAGACAAGAAACATATCATAACACATCTCTATGTAGATACTTGTGAATCTTACTTGTATGCTCTATGTTGTTTTGACTTTTTTCCATGTCTTTTATCATGTATATATATGATTATCTTATGTTTCATTTGTTTGTCTTATGTCATGTATCTTTTTTTCTATTAGGCAATGAACGAGGATGCTATGATGATACCAAAAGCTACAATGAAGCTTTTAAGTGCCCTTGATGATGCATAGTTCACTATTTTCCCATAAGCACTTTGACACAATGTCGTCTTGGTCATATTTATATCATGGGGCATACTACCTAGTGCTATATTTACGTCAGATTGCTTAGACTATGATGAGCCTTATCATAGCAATGTTGGCTTGACAATGGAAGACTCATTATTTCTCCTATCTTCTATCCCCTGTCATAATCCAATCATCTATCCTAGTCCTTTTGTCTTCAAGTTGATCATCCAAATCCACTCGTCTAGTATCTAATCATTTCTCCATATCCTTTATCATCATGTCTGTATCATCTAAATCAATCATCTATCATCTCTCTAATCATCAACATCTCAACTCAACTATCCAATCATCATCCTGTCTAGCATCAATCAACAACTAACAAGTCTAACAGTCATCATCATCCTAATATTCTAATCCATCATTATCATTCTTTAATCTAGTCTGAACTACATTGGCCTAAGGTCTTTTTAAACTATGTAGGCAACGCTTAGTCACATAATGTGCCTAAGGTCAGCTCGGCCACTCTCCCCTCTTTCCCCATCATTCAATGTTACATCTTGCATCAATCAAAATCTTTGAGCTATAATATCAATCATTAATCAATCTATTGATTAATCACCATCCCCGTAATCATCTCCCTAATATTTTTTTGTCAATTATCCACACCTATCGATTGGGCTTGACATATCACAACATCCATATGTTCTTCCATTAGTCATCCATTATCACTAATTGGTTTACTCATCAATTTAAAGTTTACAATTTCTTCCCTCGATTGGGGCATAACCAGGACTATAACTCTATCATCTTTTGCTCCCTTGCATGTGTCCTTGCTAGGGGCATCATCACTATTAATCACATTATGGCTCATTATTTGATGCAATGCAATCTAATTCTTCCCCTTCATCTTTTGGTCACTCGATCATATCATTTATTCTCTCTCATCTCCTTCATCATATTGCTCAACTTTAGCTTTGAACTACACTCATCATTAATCTTATCAAATAAATCTTATCCTGGCCTACAACTCTCCTTTGCATGTGTCATTGCTTGGGATATGTCAAAAGCTTGTGGCATTGTTGTCTTATCATCCTCATGTTATGGTTGATCCCCCTTGGGATGTGTCAACAACCATGACACAATCATTTCCACTCCATGTGGATGTCTTTATCGAGGGTATTATCACTTTGTAGCTCACTTCTCAGGTTGAGTTAATCTTCTTCATCATCTATCTCACATCTAGCATCCCATCCCCTTGTCTATTTCTCGCATCCCACCCCTCGTTTCCTCTTTCGAATGGCCATCCACCTCATTTTTCTCCTCATGTCCCCTCGAGGGAAAATCATATGTCTACTAACATCATTTACTAACATTCTTCTATCTCGTGTCTTTCTTCTTTGAAAAACCATTACTCATTCCACTTCATCCACTTGCAATGCTATTTCAAAAAGAGGCAACATGTATACATCTAAATTTGCTTGCTTCATTTATTGTCACTAATATGACTATTAGTCGACACTAATTCTGCTTACCTCATTTATCTCTTCTAATTTCATCTTAATATCACCCAATTTAATCATTTATCTAACATCCCCCTTCATTATTCTTCATCCACTAACCTTATATTATTCTCACCGACCTATTAATTCTTCTAAGCACATCTTATCTACTAATTAATCTCACTTGTCTATTATATTGAAATTTTAAATTCCAATCTCACCTACCCTAGCCTATTCCTAGGCTTTCCTACATCCCTAGTCCCTAATCATCGATCTAATCCCTTATCTAACCACCTACTAATCTTGATTATACCCCCTAATGGATTCTAAAATTCTTCAATTCTAGAATCCTTTCTATCTTATCCCTTCCTCTCTAAAAGCCTCCATTCTAGAGGCTTCCAAATAATTTTTAATTCTTTGGATAATCCTCCACTATTGATCCTCTTCATCCCAACTTTGAATATTGGTCATTGATCTTCCCTCCATGGCCTATTTAAATCTACCTCCTCTCCATTGCCAAACTAATCAACATTCTCATAAGCTCTCTAAGTTGTCATACTATCATTGAGTCCATGCATCCATGTCATCTTAATCAAGCAAGCATCATACTAAAAATCTAAGTCTTTGATAAGCAATCCATAATCTAGTCAATTAATCTTTTTATTGTTTTGATCTTGATCTAGAGCACTTAGCTTTAGGATCTAATGCAGGTATGCATGTTTCATTTGTCATGGATTTTTTTTCTAAATGGCTCTAAATTTTAATGGTAGATTGATGTTTTGAGTGATTTTGGTTACTTTGCATATCCAAATATGATTGATATGATCTTGATATGATTCAAATATTTAATATATGTAGAAATACCTTTAAGGTAGGGCAACACCATATAATACTCCTTTAGGAAGGAATAACTCCACAATGTCTCTTCGAGGGGACAACCTCCAATATCCTATTACAATAGAAGACTCAATGCTTACTTGATATCTTTACCATGATAATCATCTCCTATATATAGACATCTATCTAACCCATGGATGGGTAACCTCCTAATCCCAATGTAAGCCGATCATTACCCAGTGTACTAATTCCATAAGTTACTCCATTATCTTAATATATTGTACCCATATAACTAACTAAGGGGATGTGTGCCACATGTTGACATCTCCATCAACCCATATACATTAATATATCATATCCCTAGGTATATAACATTACTTCCCTCCTTGACATGTTTCATCCCTGAAACATAGGAAGAAACTAAATAATGAGTGTGCTTCAAATCATTGCACACTTGTCTCCAATCTCAATCATCTAGCCATCCATATGTGATCTTGGCAGGTGATAACTCTCCAAGCTTGTTTCCAAATTCCATTATGCTCCTCTGATTTTGTTCATGATCATAATTATATTGCTTTGGTGTCCAAACATAATTATTCCTATTTTTATTCTATGTACCATATTATGTTGTGCTACTCTGATTCTAACCATGACCATAGTAAGTATTTTTCCATGCATAGTCATAGTGATTTCCCCATTCATTCCATGTGCCATAGTATTTTTTCTTTGGATTCCATGCATATCCATAATGATTGGAAATTTTATTTCCTGTATAGACAAAATGATTTTTATTATGACACTTCCTCACCTGGTTCCATGATGTTTCCTCTCATGATGATGTGGGTGTCTATCTACCTCAACCTTTTCCAATACTGTGGCCTTATCCACCTTTACTTCTACCTCTTCCACCTTTTCCTTCTTTGTCTCTTGAGTAGATGAAGTGTTCATTTGTAGTGGATATTTATATCATCTGAATCTTCATCATGATCTTTATCACATGTTTCAATCTCATCCTCATGATCTACCTGGATTGTTATTAGTGCCTTTTTCACTATGATATCTTGTAAAGTGATCTTCTTTTTTTTATACCAAAACTTCATGAACTTTTTATGAACATTAATATTCATTGTTCACAAAGTCTCTAACCATGGATATCCAAGAACTATATCCACATCATCCATATCCAAAGCATAAAAATATGAATGCAAAACATATTTTTCCATAATGAGCTTCAGATCTTCAAACATTGAAATATTCTTACCATCTACTTGAACCTATTTGATATTCTTTGCTTGAACATGTAGATGCTTGGACACATTCATGTTGATGGAGTTATACTTACTGGTAGGGTTTATGGACACAACAACCCTTTTTTTTTAATGCATTCATGAAATTGAAAAATTGACTCAAATTTCTTTGGAGCCAAATTATTTGAACCCTTATCATCCAATTCTTCTTCTTCTTCTTCTTCTTCTTCTTTTGCTGCTGCTGATTCTTCTATTTCTTCTTCTTCTACTACTACTTTTTTCCTTTTTTGCTTCTTTTTTTATAGCCCAACGATCTAAAAAGCTTTGTTCCATTTATTTCCATGAAGAAAACCTTGTTGTATAGCTCAACTGATCAAACCAATGTAGTGCAGGGCCAGACAAAAAAAAAAGTAATCGTCTTTGCCTAAAAAAATTTTTAAAATAATTCTCCAAAAGTAGCCACCATTCTCTAGCATCAATATCATCTTTCCCTAAAAATTTTTGCAACTCCATGATCCACAAAAAAATTAGGGTTCATGAAACCCTAAAATGTCAATAACTCATACAAAATTGATCCAAAAAGTTCCAAATTTTTACTGTAGCTTCCTCTTATGATATTTGAAGCTCAAGCATAATTTTGTGAAAAAATGTCTCAAATTTTGATTTGTAGATTGAATATATGAAAAACCATAAAATTGCAACAATTCACTCAAAAAAACTCAAAAAAATTTGAAATTTTGATTGTGCTTCTCTTATATTTTCATATATCTCCAGTAAAAATTTTGAATAAAAATTCCTTATTTTTCAAAAGATATAATGAAATTAGTATAAACCCTAAAATAGCAATAACTCTCTAAAAAATAATTAAAAAATATCAATTTTTTTACTATGACTAATTTGAAATATTCTCCATATCTAGTAAAAAAATTGTGAAAAAATTTACAACCAATAAAAATTTATTTTTGATTCAAAAAACTAGGGTTTCACTCCACACAAATTGCCCAAATCGAAGCTCTAATACCACTTGATATGATCTTGATATGATTCAAATATTTAATATATGCAGAAATACCCTTAAGGTAGGGCAACACCATATAATACTCCTTTAAGAAGGAATAACTCCACAATGTCTCTTCGAGGGGATAACCTCCAATATCCTCTTATAATAGAAGACTCAATGCTTATTTGATATCTTTACCATGATAATCATCTCCTATATATAGACATCTATCTAACCCATGGATGGGTAACCTCCTAATCTCAATGTAGGCCGACCATTACCCAATGTACTAATTCCATAAGTTACTCCATTATCTTAATATATTGTACCCATATAACTAACTAAGGGGATGTGTGCCACATGTCAGCATCTCCATCAACCCATATACATTAATATATCATATCCCTAGGTACATAGCACATTTGTCATGGCATTTTTTTCTTAAATGGCTCTAGATTTTAATAGTAGATTGATGTTTTGAGTGATTTTGGTTACTTTGCATATCCAAATCTCATTTGCTCAAAATTTTTATCTTACACAAAGAGTTTAGTCATTACATTTAAAGACTATTTTAAAGATATCAATCTGAAATATGTAGTCCTCTAACATTTTGTTGTTGTCTAATGTAGGAGTTTCAGTATAAACAAAATTGATGAGGATAGCCAACTACAAAACAAAGACCCGACCATGTAAACGTTAGATGCATCAAGTCTATCGATTTGCTATAATGATATTCATTAACTGATGATGATGAATCATTGACTAATAACTTCAGCATGACCTCCATATTTTTGAATCCATAATCCTAGAGATGTTGATCAAACAAAGTATACTAGGCTTATGGATCTTGCATAAGTCCATATAGGGACTTAATCAACTTGCAAACCAAATGATTACAACCAACCCAAAAACTTTAAAGCTGCACCATGTAGACCTCTTTGTCCGAAAAGCAACTAAAATGTGACCATCTTCGTAATAGGAGCAGGGATAAAAACCAATTGTGCAATCGCATTGGGAGTAAAAACCAACTCTACAACAATAGTGGGAGTAAAAACCAACTTTATATTAGGAGAAGAAATCATCTCCTCATCTACTCCATCTTATTGGAAAAAGCTTTTTGCAACAAGATGAGCTATGTATTTTTCCAAAGTACCAATTTTGTCCCCCCATTTACATTAGATGGATTGTTGAATAGATTAATCAAGTACCATACAAAGGTCAAAAGTGAGAGTAACATAACCGTGCTCTGTTGAAGTAACAACCTTATTTTCAATCCTCTGAGACAATGCCTATGTGTGAAACATATCATCCTCCTGCACTACATGTGCATTTGACTAAGATTGAGAAATTGCATCCTCCTACAAATCTTTTATAGTGGATATTCCCTCCACCACTAGTGCATGTAAATTGACTAGAACAGGGTCAACAAGCCTATGAAAAAATTTATCCCTCAACACAACCTGTATGGTGGAGTCTCCCTCCACACATGCATTTACATTGATTGTGGTAGAGTCAATGAGCCTATACAAGCCACTTTGCCCAATTTTCAAGGCACTTACTTTGTCATGTCTAACATCATACACAATACATTGTTTTCTAGAAAATTTTATAGGAATATTGAGATTTTTTGTTTATTGATTAATAGATAAGAACTTTTGTTTAGGCTATGAACATACCTAACATTCCTTACAATGATTATTTTCGCATTATTCAATACTATGCAGACATCTCCTATCCCCTCTACTGCAAGTGACTTCCTATTAGCTAATAAAACAAAATCATAATTTTTTGCACTTATAGTAAATGTGACACCAATATTTATGACATGTGAAATCCTTAGATGCATCGTAATCAATGACCCAACTACTGGTAGCACAATCATCAAGTATGATGCCACGAGGGCATACTCTTCAAAATCTTGTTCTTCAACTGCTACCATATTAATTGTTTGATTGCTTTGTTGGAAAAGTGCATACTGTCTCTTCCACAATCTTTTTTGAGATGCCCAACCTGACGATAATAAAAACACTTTACTTTATATTAAAAAAAATTAACAAGGATATGGTTCTACTTCCTTTTTGACTAAACAACAAATGCACTCTCTGCTTGTCCAACACTAAGATCATTTTATGGCTACCTATGTTCCTTTTGCATCAAATAAGAACTAACCTAATCAAATCTCTGGTTTTGGCTGTCAGCTATCAAATGTAAAGCCTCCATGAAAGATTCATATGAGAGCATCAAGTTGTTCAAACAAAAGCCGCTATGTCGTCACCATCAACCTTTTTGTTAATGGCTTCTAATTGGTCTCGAAGATCTTTCATCTAAAAAAGGTGTTCTGAAAGAGACTCATCCTCAGACATCTTTTTGAAAAATAGTAAATTTTCAAGTATAGAACTCGAATTTTCTCCAAAATTTGGTATTTATTTTTAAATTGGTTCACAACGTACTTGCTTCAATGGCATTCCAGAACTCAAGAATCATGTCATCTAACACAAATAACTTCAACAACAACAAACCCTCTTCATAACATTTTCCTAATCAACAATGTAACACGGCTTGCTTCAGCATCAAAAATGACCTTGTCACAATCATGATATTTCGCAATTGTCAACATTTTATGACTCCAAACATTATAAGTTTTTTTCCATTTAACTCTTGCTTCTAGCAAAACTAAATTTGAATGTCAGCGCTTTTTTTTAACAATTTTTTTTGCCTTTAATTCAGAAATCAATACAACCAACAGAAAAAGTTCAATTTTGACCCAAAAATTAATGCAAAAAAATAAATGCAAAGTTTGTTTATTGGTCTGATTAATGCAAATATAATACAGGCTTTGTAGAGATTTGATTACCTCTGGTTGTTATAGAATTGTTGTTTGTGCCCTAACTCAGATGTGAAAAGCATGATTTGTCTGACTGCAAATCCATCCATGTCCTAAAAAATTGGAAATCGCGATTTTGGCTGGAATGATGAAAACTGAACTGTTGGACTGTATTGGCCGTGCCCTAGAGCGATTTTCATGACTGTATAATCGCATTTTTTGTTGTTCATGTTTTCATCCTCAGCTACATTTTTCTTTATGTTGTTCGTTGTGCCCTAACCCATAGCAGTGTACATATTTATTCGTCGTACCCTAGTACCGTCTGGTTATCTTTCGTTGATCGATTTTCACATTGATTTTTTGCCCTAACATGACTATAAATCATGTTTTTGTACGGTTTCATGCAACTTCAAATCACAGTTTGCCTATTTTCGCAATTTTATTTGACTCTGTGACCTAACGTGATTCACGAAACCTCCAAGTCTGCACGAAATTGTTTTCTCTGTTATGGTCTTTCCACGGCATCATTGTGGCGTTCTTCGACTGTTGATCTGCTTCCAGTTAATAGTTTGCATTGCCCTGATTTTGGTTTGCGTCCACTTAATAGTTTGCATTGCCATGATTTTGGTTTGCGTCCACTGTAAATCCTTCACGACCAATTTGCATCTTCTGCCATTTCTTCCACAATTCATACCCCTAACGATCTGTGTAGGGTTTCCTTGAACCTCGAACCTCTTCAATGCGTCGTTGTGTAGTTCGCACCCATTTTCCCACAACTTGCTTGAACTATTTTCTCCGTTTGTTCCTGACTAAGGCTTCCCCGAAAGATTGGCTCTGATACTGACGTTAGCAAATGATTGTTGAATGAATGAAGAGAAATGGAAGGCATACATCACACTTCCACACTAGTGTGTCTTTCTTTTTATTAAACAAAAAGTGGTAACATTTAGTTGGGAAGGTTAATAATCGCTTCTTAGTTAAACAGTAACTAATAGCTAATTAATAACTTTAACACAATAGCTATATTTCGGCAGAGAATTTTATTTATTGTAGGGAAATGTCAAGGATCTGAAAAATCTTTTTGGATGGTTGGTGTATTCATGGACAGTGGAATGATCATTTATGAGCATTAGTTGAATGTATGCATTTGTGTTGGGAAGCAAGTTTTTCTTTGAATCCTGATAAATTGTTAAGTCATGTGGTACGTAAAGCATATTTGAAAAGTGATCTTGAAAAGATAAATATAATCAGAGAATTTTGAAGTCCCAAGGATATGGGGCCAGTGAGGTTAGCTTTAGGACACATTGTTATTGCTTAATACTTACCAAAATATTTGCAGGGTTATCACACCCATTGTATTATCTATTAAGAAAGGAAGTACCATTTGAGTGAGGTGAAAATCAAAAATGAAACAGTCAAAAAAACTAAAAACAATGTTAATTATGCCCCTGTTCTATCACACTTAGATTGGAATAAATAATTTCATATACATGTGGATGCTTCTAATTACAAAAGGGTGCACATTAGCACAAGAACCACATAAGTTAGAGCATCCACTATATGTTGCCAATAGACTAATATCAAAAGCAAAAAAAATACTATACTACTATGGATATGGAAGCATTCAGAATGATCTATTCAATGCAAAAAATTCCACATTAATTGTTATCAAACAAATTCACATTTTGTAGATCATCAAGCGTCATTGTATTTAATAAATAAGCTATGGATTCATGGCAAATTTTCAAGATGGTTACTATTGCTACAAGAGTTAATAGGAAAAAGTTGTGTAATAGTAGATCATCTATTCTAAATCCAAAATGGTCAGCCAGCTGAACGAGTCAATGATGATTGTCCAAACTCATGGTTATTTCATGTATCAATTTTACCAAAATGGTAAAAAGACATGGGAGAATTATTGTTTACTAGAAATTTTGTAAAAGATGCATACTAATGGCCCAAAGAAGAAAAAACATTCTCAAATCTAGACCATTTCAGTTAATACATGGATTTAAATAAGTGGTGTTTCTATTTTGCACCACATTATGTGATATGATTTTTGGGACTCAGCTACGTAGTTTCGATTCAATCTACACTAACCCATATTCAATGAGTTGTGGTTTACAAGAAGCCATCTTTCATGAGTAGTAGTTGACAAGAACCAATCTCTGGTAACCATGAGTAGTCCACTTAGCACTCATTGCATCTAGGTGATGCTCACATGGTGAAGCATCAGAACTTCCCAGGAGGTCACTGATCCTAATACTACTTTAGTTAAAGCACACTTAACCAAGGAATTTCTCACACAATTAAGCCCACTTAGCTTACTACCCCATTTGAAAAACCTCCAACAAGAGTTGTGTCTTAATGAACCATTCATTATGAAGCTCCCTGACTCTTTCAATTTATACAACTTATGTTTTTGTAGTGCATCAAATTATGTATTATGATTTTTAGGATTCAGCTACATAGTTTCAAGTCAATCTACATTGATCCATATTTCATAGGTAGTGGTTCACAAGAACCCATCTCTTGTGAACATGATTGGTCCACTTGGCATTCATTACATATAGGTGATGCTCACAAGGATAAAAATTTGGGGTTTCCCTAGAGGCCATCCATCCCAATACTACTCTAGCTTAAGTGTGCTTAACTATGGAATTTCCACAATAATTAGAGCCACTTAGCTTTCTACCCCATTTGCAAAATCTTCAGCAAGTGCCTTATGAACAATACATTATAGAGCATCTTGGCTCTTTCAATTTATATAGGTGGTGATTATGTAGTGCATCAAATTATGTGATATGATTTTTGGCTTTGAGCGACGTAGTTTTGAATCAATCCACATTATCCATATATCACAAGTAGTGGTTCACAAGAACCCATCTCTCATAAGCGTGAATGGTCCACTTGGCACTCATTGCATCTAGGTGATGCTCACAGGGGTGAAGAACTGGGACTTCTGAGAAGGTCATCATCCTAGTACTACTTTATTTCAAGAGTGCTTAACATTGGAATTTACCTTGTAGCCAAGCCCACTTAGCTTGCTACCTAATTTGCAAAACCATTTATTATGGAGCTCCCTGGGTCTTTCAATTTCTACTTGCATTTTCGCATTGTATCAAATTACGTGATATAATTTTTGAGATTCAACTGCATGGTTTCGAGTCAATTTAAACTGACCCATATTTCATGAGTCATGGTTCACAATAACCCATCTCTCATAAGCATGATAGTCCACTTGGCACTCATTGCATCTAGGTAATGTTCACAAGGGTGAACCATAACTTCCCAGGAGGTCACCCGTCCCAATACTACTCTGACTCAAGAATGCTTAACCATGGAATTTTCACCATAATCCAGCCCACTTAGCTTGCTACCCCATTTACAAAACCTTCAACAAGAGTTGTGTCTTATGAGTCGTTCATTATAGAACTCCCTAGCTCTTTCAATTTAAACTTATGTTTTCGCAATGCGTCAAATTATGTGATATGATTTTTGGGATTCAATTATGTAGTTTCAAATTAATCTACATTGACCCATATTTCACGAGTAGTGGTTCACAAGAACCCATCTCTCATGAGCATGAATGGTCCACTTAACATTAATTGCATCTAGGTGATGCTCATGGGGTTGAAGCATTGGGACTTCCAGTGAGGTTGCCCATCCCAATACTACTCTATCTCAATAGTGCTTGACCATGGAAATTCCCCCATAATCAAACCCACTTAGCTTGTTACCCCATTTTCAAAACCAACAATAAGTGTTGTACATTATGAACCATTCATTATGGTCCTCCCTTGATCTTTCAATTTGTATAACTAGTGTTTTAGCAATGCATTAAATTAAGTGATATAATTTTTGGGATTTAGCTATGTAGGTTTGAGTCATTCTATATTGACTTATATTTCACAATTAGTGTTTCACAAGAACCCATCTTTCATGAGCATGAATGGTCCACTTGGCACTCATTGCATCTAAATGATGTTCCTAGGGGTGAAGCATTGGGACTTCCCAAGAGGCTACCCATCCCAATACTACTTTAGCTCAAGTATGCTTAACCATGAAATGTCTTGATAATCAAGCCCACTAAGCTTGTTTCCCCATTTGCAAAACCTTCAGCAAGTATTGTGCCTTATGAACCATTCATGATGGAGCTCTCTAGCTTTTTCAATTTATACAAGTGGTGTTTTCGGAGTGTATCGAAATATGTGATATGATTTTTAGGATTCAACAGCTCCCTTGATATTTTAGTAAGTGTTGTACATCATGAGCCATTCATTATGGAGCTCCCTTGCTCTTTCAATTTGTACAACTGGTGTTTTAGCAATGCATTAAATTAAGTGATGATTTTCAGGATTTAGTTGTGTAGATTTGAGTCATTCTATATTGACTTATATTTCACGAGCAGTGTTTCACACAAACCTATCTCTCATGAGCATGAATGGTCCACTTAGCACTCATTGCATCTAAGTGATGCTCCCAGGGGTGAAGCATTGGGACTTCTCAGGAGACCACCCATCCCAATACTACATTGGCTCAAGTACGCTTAACCATGAAATTTCTCCACAATCAAGCCCACTAAGCTTGCTACCCCATTTGCAAAACCTTCAGCAAGTATTGTGCCTTATGAACCATTCACGATGGATCTCTCTAGCTCTTTCAATTTATACAAGTGGGGTTTCTACAGTGCATCAAAAAATTTGATATGATTTTCAGGGTTTAATTGCCTAGTTTTGAGTCAATATAGATTTCAGGATTAGTGGTTCAGAAGAACCCATATCTCATGAGCATGACTCTTCCACTTGGCACTCATTGCATCTAGGTGATGTTCACAAGGGTGAAGCATCAAGACTTGCTAGGAGGTCACCCATCCTACTACTACTCCAGCTCAAACATACCTAACCATGGAATTCCCTACCATTTTCAAAACATTAAGTAGGTCTTGTGCATCATGGATCTCCCTTGCTCTTTCAATTTATACAACTGATGTTTCCGCACTGCATAAAACTTTGTGATATGATTTTAAAAAGGCATTAATGAAGGAAAAACAATTGGTCAATAAGGAGCTAACATGTAGAGAAAATATTAAAAGACAAGA
This sequence comes from Torreya grandis, assembly GCA_037957365.1. Classification (NCBI taxonomy): domain Eukaryota; kingdom Viridiplantae; phylum Streptophyta; class Pinopsida; order Cupressales; family Taxaceae; genus Torreya; species Torreya grandis. The sequence continues at coordinate 474,835 of JARHVA010001865.1, read as the reverse complement.
AAACAAAATAAAGATTTTCAAATGCTAAATGCATTTTCAAGCTTGCATAGGAAACAATAGTTGCAAAATCACAATGACAAAACCAAGTGAAGTTGTAAAAAAAAAATCATGAACTGATTAGAAATGCGAGAAGCACTACGAACAAATACACAAGGAAGAGACCAAGGAGAATCTTCTCAAGGCCTAGTGGCATCTATAAACAAGTCATGAGAAACAATGGAACAATAGTTATTGCCAACACCAAAGACACAATGGTCAGAAGTGGTTAAGATTATAGGAAATAAAACTGAGGAGAAAAACAAATGGTGGATTTGACATGATTGTTATTTGCTAAGGCAACTATTCAAAACAGATGTGACACGAATGCTTTGCACCACTAAATGAAGCAGGTATTTTCCCACTCGAAAAAATTAAATTAATTCCCATCAAAGCCCAAACACATGAAATTTGGTAGATTATGAAGTTGTTAAGGATTTGCTAGTGTTACATTGTGATGTAGTTAAGCTGAGCGCATAACTAATAAATGAATTCTTTGGCATTCCAATGGAAGGTTTGCCTATGTTAAAGAAGAGGTTGGAAAAAAATTAGCAAGAAAAATTACTACAAAATAGTTGTTTTGATGAGCTAGCCAAAATAGTAAAAGATCATGGCCTTAATGTGGATTCCATTATAAATTTTTTTATTGAAGATTGTGTTGAAGTTTGCGCTAGCAAGGTTATTTGCAATCAAAAGAAACTATGAGATGCCTTTCTAGTGCTTAAGCTGTATACATGGGAATGCTAATGACACACAATATAATTGAGCGGATTTATTGCCACAAAAATTCACAAAGGGCTATTAAGCTAGAAATAAATCCAATTAGTTTCATTTTTCTCTTCACACAGACCATTATGGATTTAGGTGTTAGTCACCACTTAAAGGCAAATTAAATACCCTCAATAGACTGAGCAAGGGAGTTGGGACAAAGGCTACCCACATTATTATTGGCTTACCAGAGTCGAACGATCATAAAGGATAATGTGAATAAAAAATGTAATCCAAAAGGAACAGCAGATTCTACAGGCAAGACATGGCTACCAAACAACGAAGGATGTTAATAGTTGTTTCCAAGGCAATGCCTCCACCCACTGCTAAATCAATCCTTGATATTCCTGAAGCAAGTGAGGCAGCAACACCATCAAAAAACGAAGTTAAGACCTCAGCCTCATGCAATACGATATGTTTAAAGAAATGAAACGAATTCCACTTCTAAAATATGTAATGAATCCCGAGGACTGAAAATAATATGTTGAAAAGGTATCCACTTTGAAAGATGATACAGAAATTGAAGGACCATCACAAAATGTGAAAGAAGGTGAGTTGATGACAAAGAAGAAGAAACAGAGGAGTTTGAGGTTAGTTTACCCAAATTCAAATCACCATTTCTTGAAGAAGCATAGTATGATTACAAGACAGACCTTCTAGCACCTGTGGAAACGAAGTCATGTTTGCAACAAGAAGTAAACAATGTGATTAAAATTCACAGTTCAGGAGGGGAAAATAGAACAACAAATTGATGTGGTTAAGCTACGGAAGTTTGTCGACCAAACTGTGAAAGATTGGAAGACAAGGCAGGAAGCATTGGCAATAATGGCACCTGCAATTGCTAAAAAGATACAAGGAGCTACTGTAATTGCACCACCAGCAATGGAATATGAAGCCATTAATCAAATGTATCAGAATATTTACTCTTTTTCCAGGGGGATACTCTGATCATCATCTGAATGAGGTACTTTGTCCCAATGGGTTGAGGAAAAGAAGGCAAAAGATGAGGCGGTTACTACAAAAATTAAGAACTGAGTTGGATTTGGCAAAGCTTGAACAATAATCAACAGAAGCATAAACTGCCAAGACTGAATCTAAGTAAACAACTGCCAAGCAATATGAGCTTCTTCACAAAGCTCAGAAATATTATAATACCCATGCCATTTTGATAGAAGAAATGGAGATGGAGATTGCAAAATTGAAAATATAAGCATGCACATCGAGATTGAAAAGTTGAAGAAACCACTACAAGAACAGTCCAACTGTGAGATACATTATGTGGATGCAATTCAAATGCCACACTTGGGTGGAGTCATTAAGGGAGTTGAAGCATTGTTGTCATGATCTCAAGAATCTCATGGTTCACAAGTTCATCACAGTTCAGCTAAATTGCAAGAAGTAATTGTGTATTCAGTGCGTCATAGGGATCCCTCCATTGTAGAACCTCAACAGGATCAGTTCAGTGAGGCTATGAATACTTATGCAAGACATTGTAGAGAGTGTCTGTCTTCCCCAACACAATGAGAATTTGACAGACGAGTTTGTCTAAATTTTTAGTTGGGTATCGATACCATAGGCAGCTTGGTGGGTACTTGGGTCGCCTAGTTATCACCAAGTAACCTAATTTTGCTTATGTTGACTCAACAAGTTTTAGTTAAGTATTATTATGGTTATGAAAATGTATCATCAAAGGTGTGACCTTTAACGGTCACCTTACACTCATATTTATGTTCATTTGTTTTGGTATTGAAACATCATCGTTATGTTGCAATTCATAGCTGTTATTTGCATACAAAGCTAGTTGCTGAATTGCTGCTATATTTTATGATCTGTTTTTTCTGTTATACTATAGGCTACATGCAAGGTATCATTGTAAAAACCTAGCGATTTCTTATTCGATATAACTCAAATGCTAAATGTCTATTCTATGACTACCTCAAGCAACCTCTTTTTCAAGGGTTTGTGTCTAGCTTGTGGATCTTCTAATTGCCTGAACTGTCCATAATTATTAGTGTCTTCTTACCTGCTTAGGAATCTTGGCCATAAAACTTCCCAACCGCATTCTTGACCATGGTCTTGACTACATCAACATTTGTCCTCTAGTTGCTCTTATTCCTCCTATAGGAATTTGCCCTAGTACTGTTATCGAATCACTACACTTTGCAAATCATGTTCTCGTCCCTTGTGCAAATCTTACATCGACAAATAGTGGCATGCCAAGAGTTTAGGCGAATTGAGCATCAATAGGTCAATGTGGTCGTTTCATGCCAAGAGTTTAGGTGAATTGATCATCAATAGGTCAATGTGGTCATTTGACATCTAAGCAAACTGATCATCAATAGGTCAATGTGATCATTTCACATCTGGGCGGATTGATCATTAATTGATCAATGTGGTCGTTTCACATCTAGGCAGATTGATCATCAATTAGTCAATGTGGTCATTTCACATTGGGTTGGATTTGGCAAAGCTTGAACAATAATCAACAGAAGCATAAAGTCAACTATAACCTAGATTCCACAAGCTTCCTCCTTGGGAATTGCAATGTTCTAGAGGAATCTTAAATATGTTGTCAATCGACCTTTTCTTTTTTTAACTAGTCTATGGCACTTAAATCTTTCCAGGTTGACACTTAGGACTCAGTACCATCATATTCGACAAACTTTGTTAGTCAAGGTCCTTGACATTGGTTTGGCCCAAATTTGAGTAGGCAAATATACCAAAAATGTAGTTTAGCTAATAGAAACAAAGTATATACAACTAAACTGTAAATAAATATACACATATAGGAATAAGAACTTGGCAGTATGTTCATATGCCAACATAACCATGTTCAAAATACAAATATATATTGTTGAGAACTATAGACAAGTATCAGGGAGAATAACTAAGAGAGTTATCCCGCATATGCCCAAACTTAGACATTGTGAAATGAAGTGGTCAGCCAAGGGCACCACCTAAATACATCGAACTAAACAAACTAGAATAAAAACGTGTCTGCACATCACACATCATTGACTAGTCGTACTTTACACAACATTGATTTCATAAAGCCTTTTCCAATTCATTACCATATAAAGTCTTATCTATATCTTGACAATTATACTAGGGAGCTGCAAAATGAATGGCTCTTTATACTTTTTTAAGGTTTTGAAAGTGTGGTAGCAAGATAAACAGGGTTAATTGTGTGGAAAACTCCATGATGGGTGACCTCCCAGGAAGTCCCAGTTACCAGGCGCAAGAAACAGCCTTGTTTATTGATGCTATGCGATGGTTCATTTTCCTGGTTTCAATCCCATGTCTTTACCCCTGTGAGCATAAAAAAAGTAGGCCTGGCAACTGGTCTGGTAGCTGATGAAAGTAGGCCTTGGTTTCGGTTTTGAATCAAGTAATGCATGCTTGTAGTTTGTTGTTTCTGAATGTTCAGTTATCTATATGAATTTAAATTTTAAACACCTTGACAATGTAATTGTCTCTTGTAATAAAAATGTTATAGTTTTATATTTTATATTTTGTTTTTGGGTAATTTAAATGGGAGCTTACTTCTAGAAATGTTTTTGCAGATTGTCATCTGGTCCATTATACCTGCTCTAAGAAGTTCAAGTGTTGATCATACCAAGGATGCCCTGGCTTTGATTGTGCTCTTCCAGTATCTTCCCAGGTTATTTTTAATCTTCCCTTTGACATCTGAAATTGTTAGAACTAATGGAGTTGTTACCAAGACAGCATGGGCTGGAGCTGCATACAACTTACTGCTTTACATGATAGCTAGCCATGTAAGTGCTTTCACGTTTTCTAAAATTCTTGGGATGTCACTTTGTGAGATTTTCGTTTTGTCCAATCAAACGCAATGTGGTAATTCTTACATGATAGTAAGCCATCCAAGTGCATTCAAAAGTCTTGTTCAAAATTTTACTGCTTTGATTGTTTTCCTTGTTTCATCTGAATTAAAGGTCCATTATACCTTCTTGTTTAAATTCTCTTGTAATCTAGTCATATTCTCAAGAGGAAAAGTTAGATTCATACGTTATATGTAATAGGAGGATTCCTAAGTCCTGCTTTATTTATATGCAGGTTTTAGGTGCTTCTTGGTATTTTCTGGCCATTGAACGCCGAAATACATGTTGGCTGAGTGAGTGTGGAAAGGAAAATGGAACTTCACATTTGCCGAAGTGCCAGCTTGACTTTCTAGATTGTGGCAGTTTGAGTGATGCTCATAAAAAGTGGATGAACATTACATCAGTATTAAATAATTGCAATGCAAATATCAAAGGCATCGATTTTCAGTTCGGCATTTTTGGAGATGCGTGGACTTCTGGGATTGTCTCTTCAAAATTCATTGAAAAGTATTTATACTGCTTATGGTGGGGCTTGAGGAATCTGAGGTAAACTATATTAAATAATATTGGGATGCCAAACCGTGTAAGACATTGAAAGCTAAGAGAATGGTACTCGGGATAATATTACAAAAGAATCCAAATTTACCAATTTGTAGAGTGCTTGCCGTTATGTACTGTTGTAAACATTGCAGTAGAATCATTAAACTGGGTATTTAAAGCTGTGCATGCAAATAAACAAGCAGAAACAAGAAATATATCTACCAAAGCTCCAAAGAGATCACTTTTATTAGCATGCTTTGAAAACTCTACAAGAAACTCCTGCCATTGCATTTTCGTTTACTCTTGACTCACCCTAAGTAACAGCCTACACTTGCTTCACACCTCACTCCTATTTACATTTTCTTTTCTAATTAGCTAAATAGAAGTATGTTAATTATATGATTTTTTTTTTAAAATGCAGGACTTGAAATAGCTGGCTGCATCCCATAGCTAGGTGAACAGTACTATGACCGGTTGTAACTGCAAGTATTATATTATAAGAATACAACTGTTTCCAAAATAACTCAACCCTCATAACACTTTGACCAATATGCCTGTCTGGTATGTGCATTTTAATCATAGGGTGGTAATGATGTGCAGATACAAAAACATATCATTTATACGATGCATAGTTACAAAAACAACTAATATAACAAGATGAGATCATTATTCCAAACATCCGCCCATAATGATCATTTCATAGGTGGTGGTGTGCCAAAGCTCATCATCTTCAGTTCTGCTCTTATCTTTGTGCCGTTGTATGCACCACAATGCCCTATGATACATCAATAGCCTGGATCGGTGCCCTATGTGGTTATGCTTTTTTGATATGAAAAATAGAAATATTTATTAATATAAAAGAGTAATTAAATATGAGCAGAGTGAATCAGCAAATGTAGCTATGAAAAAACTGACTTTGAGAGCTCAAATAAAATGAAGGACCATGACTCACCAAAGAAGTCAAAACCAAGAGATAACACCTGCACGAATATGACAGTTTAGAGCAAAACTGGAATGCCAAGTGTACAATGTTGGCAAGTGTACAAGCCACAATGAAAGGAAATTGAAACAACTTTGACTTTATGGCTGTAGGATTCCATCAATGCAAACAGTGCCAACTTACCAAAGTACTGGAATTTTTGTGAGATTTCCATCAAATCTTCTGCCCAAGATCCATCAAAGAGTGTTCTTCAACTTGTTTGCAATCCAGTGTTTCATGAGCGCACGAAGCACAATGAGTTTCAGGTTCATGTCTTATGTGAGCATGTTCAACAACATAGCATTTAGCTCCAGTTTTACCCCACTTAAGATTTCAGATGTCTTCACCAAGTCACTTGCATATGAGAAATTTGAGGCATTCAAAAATTCTTTCTTGTACTCTTAAGACTGATGAATTATGAGGGAGAATGTTATAACAGTTAATTAGATCATAGTTGAAATTTGTAATTAGTGTTATAAAGACACCCATGCCAGTTTTTAGGTTGGTTAGTTGGTGTGCTAAACATTCGAATAATATGCACCACAGAATAGAGTTTGGCTTCCTACATAGTAGGAGTTAAATATAGCATATTGTATGTATAAATTAATCCATCTCTTTAATGAAAAAATAAATCAAATCATTTCTATAGTGACTTGGTGAAGACATTTGTACACTGACCTTCAGTGGGGGAAAACTAGAGTTGAATGTTGTGTTGTTGAACATGTTCACGTATGAAATGAACCTGAAACTCGATGTGCTTAATGCGCTCACGAAACACTAGATTGCGAACAAGCCCTGTTTGGTGCAATATAATTATAGGTTGTCTTTTTGGTACTCTCAATCTTGCAAGTATGTGACGTAGCCATATCGCTTCACAAATAGCTCATCCTACTACATGATATTTTGATTCAATGGAAGATCAAGAAGCAAAGTTCTTCCCCATGAGATAGGACCAAATCCCAAAAAGAACAAATCCAGATGTGGATTTCTTGTCATCAATTAAATTTGCATGATATGTGTCTGTGTATCATGTCGAGAACTTATCATTCTTCTTGTGTTCTAAGCCATGCTCCATAGTACCTCAAATATATCTCCATATTCGTGTTGTTTTCCAGTGACCCACCTTTAGTTCCTGCATGAACCATAGAAGATAGCTAACAACATAGCTAATATATGGCCTAGTGTAAGTCAAGTAAATGAGACTCCCAATCAATTGGCGATAGAAATTGGCATTTACTAGTAGTGATGGATCAAAACGAGACAACTGAAGTCTTGTCTCCATGGGTGTTGCAATAGGCTTACAATCCATCATCCTAAATTTCTCGAGCATAGTCTTGGCATAATTTATTTGAGACACAATGATGTGATGTCCCTTTTGCCACACCTCCAAAACAAAACAATAGTGTAGTAGCCCAAGATCTGTCATGTCGAACGATTGCTTAAAATCAATCTCTGTTGCATCACTCATCTTCACTAAGCTTCCATTGATGACTAGGTAATCGACATAAACTATGAGAATCACAACCTTCCCCCTTACTCCTTGAGGTAGAGGTTTGGATCATATGATTTCCTATGGGATCCATGTTATACGAGGTGCTTATCAATCTTGATGTACTAGGTTCAAGGACCCTGTTTGAGACCGCATAAAGACTTGATAAGTCTACACACCTTTTGTTCTTGACCAAGTGTGAGAAAACCCTTTGGTTGGGTCATGTAGACTTCCTATTGCAAATCTCCATTTAGGAAGGCACTTATCACATCCATCTAATGGACTTTCCATCCAAATTGTTTATCCATAACAAAAACCATTCTGATAGTGTAGTATGTTGTCCTATTGTTGTGAATTGTTTTTCTTAAAAATCTTTTATTGTTTTATTATTTTATTTGTGGTCTTTCAGAACTAGACAGAACTTGTAGAAGGGGTTTTCAATTTTGTGTTTGCATGTGTGTTTTTTTAATCAATAAATTAGAGTACTATTGGCCATTCTTTTGGCCCACATACCAAATTGTGCCCAGATGGATCTGTTTACTAATGGATGAGCAGATGTTCTAGATGAAACGAATGGACCAGAGAGTTTTACAATGCTAACAAAGCTTTTGAAACAATTTAAGATTGCTTAAAGTGTATTTTCTCAAATTCTAAGGGACAGGTCTACAGAGCCAAGAAAAGGTTCTTGAGTAGTTTTCATGGCGAACCAAGCAGTTCAAGCATTTCAAGCAGACTCAATTAATGGAACTACTTTGCTTAAATTGCCTTATAAGTTGCAAGTCTCAAAGGGTCAAAGTGTTTTGGGCCTACTTCCAATGTAAAATCGGATTTTCCATGTGTTAAGTCTTCTTGCTCAAGAAACCCGAGTTACTCATTGCTCCTCTCTAGAACAAATTGGGTTTTCCAAGTTGCTTGTCTTATAAAGTTTTATGAGTAATAAGTTATTCACCCTCGCAAACTCAATTTACTCTTTTCCTTTGCTAGTCGGGTTTTTGGTAGAGCTTGACTTATAAAGTTTTCACAAGTAGTGCGGGTTTGAAAACCCGATTTGTTCTCTTCAGTGTTAATCACGTTCGGTAGGGTGTAAGTCTTCTTGTCCCAAGACTCTGAAGTGGTCTTCTACAGTGTTAATTGGGTTTTCCCTTTGTGAAGACTTTAGACTTTCCGAGGCACATAACTTAAAAAGAGCTTTATGAGTAATCAGTTGCAAAACGTTCAAAGTAATGGACCAGTAGAAGCCCGAATTGGTCATGGTAGTGCAATTCGGGTTTCCCAGGTAGCATGACTTCATAAGCAGGCAAGTAGAAATATGGCATAAACTCGAGTACCAGCAAGTAAGTTGTGAATTATGGAAACCTGAACAATCCAAGTAAAAAAAAACCTGAAAGGAATTTCTTCGGCAGTTTGTTCAAGTGTTGAAAAATTGTCTCAAACAATTTGTTCGAGAAAATCTTTCCAAAAGATATTCTCAGGCCAGAGGGCAGTTGTCAAAAACCTGGGTAAAAAGTACCCTTGCAAATCTTCCACGTGCCCTTGTCAAAAATCTCGAAAGGTGCATTTTAAAAAAAAAAAAAAAAGTGCCGAAGTGCACAATCCTTTCGAAAGGTCTCTTTCAAGCTTTTTGAAGGACTTCTTTCTTTTTCAAAGGGCTCATTCAAAAGGCTCGAAGGGTACCTTACCCTTCAGGAAAAGTCTTCAGCAAAATTTTGAAAGGCAGGTGCCCTTCAGAAGGAACACTTGTGAGAGACCCGAAGGGTAGATACCCTTCGGGAAAGTTGACAGAGGGTGTTTGCAGGAAACCCAAAGGGTAGGTACCCTTCGAAAAAATTGGCAAGGAAATGGTATGGGAAAAATCCCAAAGGAATTCCTTCGGGAGATTTGCCCAAAGAAGAAAAAGTCTGCAGACTTCACAAGGGAAAAGTCCGAAGACTTGAGCAAGAAAAAAATCCGTAGTAAGCTTGCAGAACCCGAGTTACTCACTTAGAGTAAATTGGGTTTCTCCAAGTGCCCTACTTAGGAGAACTTCATGAGTAAAGTAGCAAACAAAGTCCGAAGTAGGAGAGATCGAAAAGGTCGAGTTACTCCACTTAGAGTAAATCAGGATTCTTCAGGTGCTTGACTTAATCTTGGTCCAACAGCACGAGAGACATGGAAGTAATGAATGACAAGCTGCCGCATGGTGTAATTTGGAGAAGAGCCAATCAACACAAGACAGATGGCACAAAGACGACCAATCAGAGCGGGAGAGTCCAAGTGACTGGTAGATGGAATTTAATGAAGGATTTCGTCCTTCAACATGCTCCCTCTCCTGACAAATGGCCGTTCAAACATAAATCCAACATGGCTCGTGCAAGTTAAAACACATGGAGGCCTCATTTTCTCCTACAGGACACATGAAAATGAAAGTGACCACACCATTTTAAATGCAAAATTCTTTTCAGTCGCAAAGGAAGTGACGTTCCAACTACTCATAACATGGCTCTTGAAATATACCAAAGAAAGACTTGAATGCACGGGAAGGGCTTGAGAAGATCTACGGTGATCCTGAGCAGCACATTTAGTAGCACAACGAAGGATGACATCAGAGTCCCAGCCATCAATGACTTCTTCCTTCTTCCCTTTCTCTCTTCCCCCTTTTCTGATATAAATAAGGGGCCTTTTGAGCCAAGAAGTGATCCCTAGATTGGTGATAAAATTACTCTGTAGAAATCGCTTTGTAAAAGACTCTTTTGAAGCAATACAAGGAAAACTTTTTTTGTTTCTAGTTAAAGACAAGTGTGCATGTTTGGTTTGGTTTGCAGAATGTATGATCGTTGTTCATCACCTGCGATTTTTCCAAGCACCTTACTTTTGATCCCTTTGGTTTTGTGCAGGATTGCGTGAAGTGTCATTGTGTTGAGCCCCCTTTGAAGTGTTACCAGCTTATAGTGTCTCCCATAGACCTATTCTTGTTATCCTTCAAAACGCAAAGCTCTCCTTTGACCTCCATGCAAAAGCTCCACGCCTATGGCCTTAAGATAGAACCAGAATACCCTATGTCCTACTTGGTTTCATTAGTAGTTGACTCTTTTCCATATTTAGTGGATCATTCTCTTTTGGTGCATCACCTCCCTTAGCTTAGATTTATTTCCAAGTAATCCTCCTATCCCTTTTCCTTAGCCATAGTAGATTTTAATGTGGGAATCAAGAGCTGAAGTGAAGCACCTAAGGAACTAGCCTCATTAAAAAGCCTAGAGGTTCAACCTCACCATAGGATACCCACATCCTGAAGTTGTCCCCATGCTTGTAGCTGGAAGGTGAGAGAACTTGAAGAACTCTCTCACAAGGGTGCAAATTTCTAGCTATAACAAGTACAAATATGAAATAATTGATAATGAATCAATTAGGAATATATGTAAACACAATACAAACAAATTATCACATACCAGGAACAATATTTGTCTGCAAGATTATTTTGGAGCTTGCTGTCATAAGAAAATCAGAATTTCAGAATTACAAAACCTTGCATATATTCAGATCTTGCACCAAGTCAGCTGATCCATGAATACCCAGTTGAATCAATGGAGCCAAAACTTCATTCCAGCCAATAATCACCAATACCCATGAAGAAATAATGACGAAATAATAGTTTCAGCTGATACCCATCATTAAGTTATCAAATATTGTCTTCTTTTGACCATGGTGGTCCAGCTACCTTCTTACAAGCTTAATAAAGGTATTTCATTCAAATAGAGGTGTCTTGACAAAGAATTATAGCTTTGAAGCCAATAAAAATATTTAGCTATGTATGGCAGCAGATTAAGTATGGTGCTTGATGATTGTTTCTTTTATAATAATGTATTGATGTGCATGCATAAATTTAGTAGCGGGTATATTGGTATAAGAAGGTGATCAACTATCTAATGTTGGTTCATCTTGGGTTAATATGCTTATAAATTAGATTTATACTCGTTAGTGAACTACTACTCAAGGAAATACATTGCCAAGACTGTGCTAATGTGACTTGCTTGTGGATTCTAGTGCAGGACAAGGATTGATCGGAGATGAGTAAGACTCGAGAAATATGCCTCTTCCATGATGTCAAAACCCTTTTTATTTGAATGTATGTTAGTAGTTGGTGTAGAAAAACATAATTGTAATATCTTCTCCTCTCCATGAAAATGAAGATTGTCTCCACCTACTTGATTGTAGCTTCTTTTGGGCATACCTTTCTGTTTAAGAAAAAAAAAATTGTATTCTTATGTTGTTGCAAGACGAATATTCTTTGCTTGATCATACTTCACATTGGTTGACTAGATCTAAACCTTGAACCATGTAAATAAAGAGAAATATTACATTCGTTTCTTGTTATTATATGTTGCATTGTGATATGGACGACTTTAATGAAGAATTGGGAACATCGAGGAATGATATATTTTGTTATATTGTATTTATCACTTGATAGGGGTTAAGAAACAATCAAGTTATGAAGCCCATAATATAGAAACTTAAGCTATCCTTATATCCTCCAAATCCATTTAAGGATCAATTGTACTTACGAAATTACAATTACTACTGCTTGTTACCTTACATTGCTTAAGACATAAGGATATAGTATTTGAAAGGATTGGCTACTCATTAGATCAAAATTGGTACCCTTCTCAGAAGGGATTATAGGGTAAAATAGAACTTATGAGGTCACATATTTCAGAACTTGATCAGATTGATGAAATAGACCTTCCTCCACGGTTTGAAATCATGACTTAGCTTCCGGTTATAACACACATAGACTTGTTGATATTTTGTGAAGGTAATATGATGCCTTAGTATTGGTTAAATTTAATTGGATTATTAGAAATTTGAACCAAATGATAAGACCAATTCCTGTTAAATTGATTATTGTATAGCCAAAAGTATTGCCGTATTTACTTTCCATGCGGAGGATGTGTTTAGTCGTTTTAATCTTCTTCTTGATGTTCTCAATTAAATCCCTACCCTAGAAATTACTGATCAGTCTGGTAATCTTGATTGAATTCTGGATCACATTTGGTACAGTTATGATATGCTACCTTCTTCGTGCTTGTATATGCCTTGAACAAAGCATACTGAAACAGAAATGAAGTTTAGATATCTCTCTCTCTCTCTATATATATATATAGGCACCTAATGAGATATGACTCACTTCTTTAACCGGTAATCTGGTATCAGGACTAGTCACTCTTCATGCCGTTGTCATATACCTTTGAAAGTAATAGCTGACATAATGCTAATGAAATTTAAGAAGCACCTTATTACCAAGTCGAACCTAGATCTTGATAAGACTTAGCGGAGCTATCAGTCTATTTTATTAGTGGTTTGAAAGTGGTTATGGTTCTTCTCTATGTTAGTATATTGTCATGCATTGTTGTTAAGGAACTACAAATTAAGAATGTGATCTTTGTCAGTGGAATCCTTCTTCATAGAATGAGATGTTTTGTGAATCCCTTAGCATCTGTCAAATGTGAGTGACTCTCTTATGCATGTCAATAGTTGCTTCTGAAAGCTCACTTAATTTAATTGTGGTGGTTAGTACCAGAAACCTATCTCGTACTCCTATGGAGATGATGTTAAGTCATTTTGAATTACCACAAATTGATCCTGCCTTGAATTGAAAACACATTATGAATATTGCTATGGAAATTGTTTTAACCAAGCTGAGTGTTATCTTGATAATCAACTTCATTTCTTTAAGAGTTGTTGTCTTGTCGAATCCCACAACTATTGAAATGTGACTTTATTGTTAAAGTATATAAAAAAAAACAATGAGGTGTGTCCTACTATGTGTGTTGTGGAGGTGTGTTACACAAATGGGCAATGCTTGATTGATTTGATGGAGAATGATGCACTACAAGCAACACCATTTTAAATTTTGTACTTATATATATCACTTTGAAAGATACACATGCATTGTGTCATGACATCGGATGCAAGATGTAATTGTGTGTTGTGTGCTGCGTGTTTGCAGTTCACTGGGGCAAAATCCTATGACCAGCACTTTCACTGGGGAGGCTTTATTTGCAATCCTTATTGCCATTGTTGGTTTGGTATTATTTGCACATTTGATTGGAAATATGCAGGTAAAACTGCTTTCACCATCTTTGATATATTTATTCATTCTAAGCTCTGAGTAGATATGTGCGAACTTAAATTTTTGGTCGAGTAAAGAATCTCTCGGAAAATACTATTGTTAAGGAAGAACTTTTTTATATGTGATAAACTTAATAAAAATCACCTACAAGTTTTCAAATTATTCTTTTCAATGGTTTCCATAAATGCTAGGTTTCTTTACATAAAATTATGTTGGAGATATAATGTTCTACTAAGTTTGACCCAACCACGATTTTGGGAATATGAAATATTTCTCCAATGGCATAAAATCAATAGCCCTATGGGATTGATGATACACAGATGTGGGCTACTTTGTAGCCGTACCAAAATTGTGTTAATTTCCGAGGCATGGCATTGATGATTGTCGATTAAAACCAAAAAAAACAGTGGTAGGAAAGGGGTTTCTTCTCTCTTCAATAAAATTTGAATTTGAGTTTATTGTGTGAGAAAGGATTTCCGCTGTCCTAAACATATGTTGAGAGATGTGTTTGTACTGATAAACCATATAATCAAAGCCCCAGCTACTTTTAGATTCAAAAGCATTCAAATGCAAGCAGGGATTGCAAACACTTCTTAGGCATAGAATAGGTTTGGTCTTTCATTTTTTCCACTTGAATCCAATATAACTTGCTTTAAAGTTGGGACCATAATGATCTTACGAGCTTTAATGATGTCTACTTTATATTCTTTTACGAGTTGCTCCAAAGTCTGCAATATCATCTTCTATTTGTTAGGACTATAAGGTTTTTAGTTTGATATTGCAGCATGTTTTTCATTATCACAAGCACTTGACTTCTGTCGCTCATCTTAATACCTAAACATGCTCTCTTCTACAGACCTCCTTGCAATCTCTAACGGTTAGGCTTGAAGAATGGAGAGTCAAAAGAAGGGATACAGAGGAATGGATGAGACACCGTCAACTACCTCAAGATCTTCGTGAACGTGTTCGTTGCTATGTTCAGTACAAATGGATTGCTACTCAAGGGGTTGATGAAGAGAAACTTTTGCAGAGCTTACCTGCAGACCTTCGTCGTGATATACAACGTCACTTATGTTTGAACCTTGTACGACGGGTAAGATCTGAAAACTGGAATAATGCAGAATATGATGTGTATGCTTTCAAAATTATTACATTTGAAAAAAAATCGAAAGTCATAGGCACTAAGCCAAATTAGCGAATGGACTGGAATGTTAGATGTAATAGTGTAACATGAGATGAGACAGTAGACTGCCTCATTTGTTTATACATAAAAGGATTTTACTTGGGTTCAGGCAGAAAAAATTTTGATTTCAGAAAGAGTACATCTATTGAATATCCCAATGGTCTATTTTGTAGTTCTGGACTCTGGTGATTACATGCAAAGACTGTAGATGCAGTCTTGCTCTTTTGTAAGTCAATGAATTTTTTGACAGGTAAAGCAAACCCACGGTGCCAAGGGAAACTAAATAACTCATTGATGTATTTATAGGAAGATATGTTTCAGTTCATTTTACTAGCCATTTATAGAGCTATGTTGTTGCAGTTCAGCCATGATCTAATGTTACAGCTATTTTCAAGATGAATACGTACCCATATATATGAAAAAAAAAAGAAAGATAAAGAGTGATTATAAATTCTTTCAGTCAGACACCTAATAGAGGCACCTTCTATACAATTTCTTTTCATAGGATAAGGGACAGAACCACTTAGATGGGCATCATGAAAAAAGAAGGCAGAGAGCCCGCTGATGGCTGAAAAGGAGACCACCTAGAACCAGCCAACACTTGAAATAAGCCATAAAAGTGACCCTGTGAAATGGTAGCTTGTGTTGTTCAAGCACACATACATAAGAAGAGAGAGGGCAACAAGCACACATGCATAAGGCGCAATATTCAGGGGCATAAATGCACCCCAGGTACTTTCCGTTTTCATCATTGATCCAAGCAAATCTATCTCATTTGCATGGATTTTTGGTGACAAGATTTCCTAATGGAACGTTCAAGTAAAAAGAGAGTTACTTAACTAGAAGCACTATTGAGATGGGCACCATGAAAAAAAGAAGGCAGAGTGCCCACTGATGGCTGAAAAGGAGACCACCTGGAGCCAGCTAACGCTTAGAAATAACCATAAAAGGGACCCACATGAAATGGTAGCTTGTGTTGTTCAAGAAGGGCACATACATGATAGGAGAGAGGGCTAGGAGAACACATGCATGCGTTTCAATATTCAGGGGTATACATACACCCCAGCTACTTTTCATTTTCATCATTGATCTAAGAAAGCTATCTCATTTGCATGGATTGTTAGTGATGAAAGGATTTTCTAACGTAACGTTCATGTAAAAGGTGACGAGCTTAATTAGGATCTAGCTTTCCTCATCGATCAAATATTTAAGGAAAGCTATCTAATTAAGGAAATTAGACAACTCTTTTGATTAGTTATTATTTTAGGCCATTTCAACAAATTAATCAACGAATCTTTGATGTTGAGATTTGCTGTTAAAGCTATATAATATATTGTGTTTATCATTAGATGTAAGACCCTGATAAATCTAAGTGGGACAATCATCTAGATTCTGAATTATGCTTATTTACTTTCCCCTAATAATTGAACACAAGTTTCCCTAGTTTATGATTATAACTAAGAACAATAATTGTTAAATAATGTAATTAGACATAACTAAATTTAATTAAGGTCTAACAGGGATTCTCTATAACTGCTATAACCAATTGCTTGTAACCAATTTTGGCTGCATAAATAAAATAGATGCACTGATCACAAAACATCAAGTGCTTTCACAAACATCTCTTCATTTGCTAACAGTGGTATCAGAGCCAAGTGTACAAGGAAGGCAACAAAGGTACAAGTATATAATGTTCATGGAAACCTGGTTTTAGGGTACGAACGGGAAGAAGAGAAGATTGAAGTTTGCACAGTGTAGGGTCGTGGAAGGCACAGTCACGAGGTCGTCAAGACACGCAAAGTCGGTAGAAGGAATTGACAATCATGGAATTTTGTGGAAGAAAAATGCAGTCGTGTTTTGAGGAGTCATGGAAAGACAATCCGTAGAAGATTCGCGGCTGCCGCTAATCCCGTTCAAGTTGAACACGGGTGGAGACCTGCGGAAAGATTGAAGCACAAATCATGACGAACAAAAATTCCAACACAGTCGTCGAGGGTTTTTGACACTGTAGAAGATTAAAATAATGATGCGAGGGTTTCACATAGACACAGATGCCGAAAGATACACAGGTTTACACAGTCGAGGGCACGAAAATAACCAAAGGGTAAAACACAATCGCCAAAGGGCTCGACAATCATCTCTTGCAGTCGCGGCTGCCACGCCAGTCGTAGCACAGTCAAGAAGGGTTGCACGAAAAACACTAACAAGCAGGGAAGAAGGGCTTGAGTTTGCAGTCAAAACGTCAGGGCATGAAAATAAAGGTTGCAGTCCACTGCCAAATAGCGAATGAGGATGGGCACAGTGCCCAACAAAAATTCTCGTGAGTTCATTTATTAATTTTTTGGATTTTTTAAAAAACAAATATTTTTTCTGAATGGTTGAAAGTTGAATTGCACTGATTCAGGGAAAAAAAATAATAATAATAAAATTACATATATATATATATATTTCTATTTTTTCTGAATGGTTGAAAGTTGAATTGCACTGATTCAGGGAAAAAAAATAATAATAATAAAATTACATATATATATATATATATTTCAATTTTACAGAATTTTATTTTATTGGTTAAAAATTATTTTTCAGAGTGAAAAATGGTCAATATTCAAAACTTCGTCTTTTCTGAGGCCCAAAAAATTGTTGTGCAAAAATTATAATGTATGGAGTCATAAAATCTTGACGATTGTGGGATTTCGTGATTGCGACAAGATCATACTTGATGTAGAACATCCACTGGCAATGAATTTCGCTAATTATTATGACAAATGTCATAAAGAAGCCCTTCTATTGTTGAATTTTTCTGTGTCAGATGACATGATTCTGGAGGTCCAGAGTGCTGCACAGAGAAATGCACTATGGACCAGTTTCAAG
Source organism: Torreya grandis (assembly GCA_037957365.1). Lineage (NCBI taxonomy): Eukaryota > Viridiplantae > Streptophyta > Pinopsida > Cupressales > Taxaceae > Torreya > Torreya grandis. Next base: position 457,024 of record JARHVA010001865.1, on the reverse strand, counting down.
AACAAGTCCCAGACTTAAAAAAAAAATCAAGAACTTTATTTGAAAAATCTGTGATTTTCCACAAAAATGTCAAAAAGTGGGTCTTTGTTAGATCATTTATTACGAATGAAAGATCTCCGTGACCAATTGTCATCGATCAACAAAAAGGTGGATGATGATGATATTGTGGCTCTTGTTCTGAACAGCGTGACACCTTCGTATGAATCGTTTGTGAAAGCTTTGCATGTGATGACAGAAGGTAACACACTCACTTTTGATTATGTGAGTTCATATTTCTGCAAAAAGAACGCAGACAGACACACTTTAGTGAGTTCAGTTCAAGGAATTGGAAAGTGCATTTGCTGCCCAATACAAAGGGAAATGAAAAAGACATTCAGATACGTCTTCATCTTCCCCAAAATTCAAGGTAAAATGTTATTATTGTCAAAAATTGGGTCATCTTAAGAAAGAATGTAAAAAATAACAATATGATCTAACACATAACAAGAAGGCAAAAGGGCATGCAAATGTGGCAACAATTGAAGCTAACGCTGAGGAGGAATATGCTCTCATGGCATCATGTTCTAATGAGAGGACTACCAGTGATTGGTTTTTTTATTTTGGTGCATCATGGCATTTTACATGTCGAAAAGACTGGGTTGTAAATTTCACTACAAAAGAATTTTTTTCAAAAGGGATAGGAGATTCAATTTCCTTGGGTGATGGTAGATCACATGTTGTAGAAGGGATATGAGATATACACATTGTACTGAAAAATGCTGCAAAGTTCATAGTCAAGAATGTTATGTATGTACCTAAGATGAACAAAAAACTTCTATCAATCAATCAATTAACTGAAAAACCCTCACATTAAGTTAATTTCTCAAGAAAGAAATGTATTGTGTCTGATATCAAAAATGATAAATTCATAGCCCTAGGCATTGGGCAAAATGGCTTGTATAGATTTGTTGATCCTGCCACTATCAGTTTGAATGTATTAATTGTGGAGGATAATACCAGTGTTGTATGGCATGAGAGAGTTTAACATCTCAATCTTCAGCATTTGGCCAAACTCCAAAAATCGAATATGATTTTTGGATTGCCTACTATCCAAGTCAAGTAGGATATATGTGTAGGTTGTTTGGCTGGCAAATAGAAGCAGAAGCCTTTTCCCACTGAAAGTGCTTGGAGAGCAAAGGGGATCCTCGATCTTGTTCATATAGATCTATGCGATCCATCTTGGAAGTCATCTACCATTCTTTGTGCAAGGTATTTCTTGTTGTTCGTAGATGATTTTCTAGAAAAATGTGGGTCTACTACTTGAAAAATAAGTTTAATTGTTTTGTTGAGTTTGTAAAATTCAAAGCACTGGTAGAAAATGAGTCAAGTCGACAGATCAAAACCTTAAGATTCGACAAGGAGAATTCACTTCAAAGCAATTTCAAAACTATTGTGGCAAGGAAGGAATTCATCGGTAGCTAACAACTCCATACACTCCTCAGCAAAATGGAGTGGTTGAAAGGCGAAATCGCACAATCATGGAGATGGTTCAATCCATGATGCATAACAGAGATGTGTACTATAAATTCTGGGGAGAAGTAGTAAACACAATAGTCCATATATTGAACATAAGTCCCTGCAAGGCTTTGGAGAACATCACTCCGAAAGAAGCCTAGTCCAACATCAAACTAGAGGTAACACATTTTCATGTTTTTGGTTTTGCTGCATATTATTGTAATAATTTAGGCTATTTGCTAAGGTATAGTCCCTATGCATGTGGTTATAGTGGTTTTAACCATAGATGGAATAAACGACGAGTAACTATTAGTTGGTCGGTTACTAGCTAAAAATTCCATCTGATAAGTAATCGTCGTTTGAACTTACTTGCACAGTTAAAAAAATTTTGAATTGACAAGTACTCGTCGAGTACTTGACCAATTTATTTTTTTTAATAAGTATTCACGAGTACTTGCCGATAAACCTTTTTTTCACTGGGTGAGTATTCACTGACTGCGAGTATGCGAACTATGGTTTTAACCACTTAGGTAAATAGATTGCACGGGCCTAGCTATTTTACGCTACCCGATGTTTATGGTTCCACCTACCTCCTTGTTTTTGGGTGTTTCTTTTATGCCTATATAATAGGCTTTTATGTATTGTTTATGTACACTAATTAATTCATTTCTTCACCTCTTTGCTAATTCTAATATGGTAATCAAAGCTTGCAGTTTAGGAAGTTTGGGAGGAAACTATGAAACAAGAGAGGACGGTCTTGTCAGGGAGAAGCGTGAAGCATCCGGTGGAGAGCCATGAGGAAGAAATTTATTTTTTCTGTGACCAGCGATTTAACTTGGAGGAAAATCTCAAAATTCGTTTGAGCACTATTTTTTATTATTCTTGTTTCTATAAAATTCTTTAGCTCGAAACTCGTGTACTGCATCAGACGGAATTAAATTCCACTGAGTATTTTGTCTGAAAACTGCATTTGAAGTTTTCTAGTTGGTCATTTCTATACGGTTTGGGGAGGAGACCAAATTTTCATTCGAGCACTATATTTGGCATGTGAGGGCTTTAAATTTTTTTATTTTCCTAGAGAAGCTCATTGGATCTTATGACATCTAATTTTGCTAAATAGGTTGTCCAGAATCTGTATCTGAAGTTTTACAGGGTGGCCAATTTGCACAGGCAATTTTTAATTAGTTGATTTATTTCATACAAGCTTTTATGCTAAGTTTTATTCTAGCCAATCAAAAATAAAGTGCATTTTTTTTTTAAATTGAAAAAATCAATTTATTTATTCAAACTTTAGAAGCTGATTTTTATCAAAGGTTTTCCTTGGAGGAACACATTTAATTGTGTTGGGAGATAACTATAAAGCCAAATTGGTTGAAAATTTCACCATTTTCTGAGTTTTGTATTTGGATGTTGACGGAGAAGAAAATTTTGAAATTGGAGTTGTAGATCACCCGATTTAATTATTTTTGTCCATTTATAGGTATCTTTAAAAACGGAAGTTTAAATTCTCTCAAATGATGTTGAGGTTTTTGCTAAAAACTAGAAGTATTGACCAGTTTGTGATTTGAATAAGTGTGTAAGAGAAATTTTGTGTAAAGTCATAGTTTTTCATATATATGCATTTTTTGAGAAAAACTAAGTCAAAATGGCTGGTTTACAACATCTCTTGTTGTCATATTCACAAAAATTGACAGGCAAAAATTTTAGTTTGTGGAGTCACAAAGTTTTGACAATATGTGAATATCAAAATTTTGATCAAATAGTGCTCGGTAAAGAGCTAAGTCCTATCACTAGTAATGATGACTATGATAAACGTCATCGTGAAGTTTTTACGTTGTTAAAACTGTCAGTAAAAAATAATTTAATCTCAGAGGTCAAAAATTTAACTAGTGCATTAGCTTTGTGGACTAATCTTACTTCTAACTGTTAAGGTTTTGAAGTCGAAAGGGTATTATATTTGAAAAATTTATTATTTTTCACTAAGATGTAGGATGGTGGCTTTGTTTCTGAGTTTTTGTTGTAGATCAAGAATATCAATGATCAATTGAAGGTTGTGCAGAAACCTATTGATGAGCAAGATTTGATTGATTTGATTCTGCAGAATCTTCCAATGTCATTTGAATCATTTGTGGAGTCCTTGCACATGATTACTGAGACGCAGACTTTGGACTTTGAAAAATTGTCTACATTGCTATTGCAGAAGGAGAGACGACATGAACAAACAATGTTGTCTACATCTACTTCTACAGAGAGTGCATTCTTCATCAAGGGAAAGGGTAAGCAGTTTGGTAGAACTACTAGTTCTCCAAAAGAAACTTCACAAGTGGTTCTAATAATAAATCTAAGTGAAAATGTTTTTACTATAAGCAACCTGGTCATCTTAAGAAAGATTGCAAGAAAAGACAACAAGATATGGCTAAAATGTTTTTACTATAAGCAACCTGGTCATCTTAAGAAAGATTGCAGGAAAAGACAACAAGATATGGCTAGAAAGAAAGCTCATCATGCGAATATAGATGAAGGTGAAGGCAAGGAAACATCTCTTGATTTTGCTTTCATGGCTTTCAGTGTTATACGTGGGCATTATGGCTGTCGATCAAGCTTGGTACTTTGATTCAGGGGCATCTCGCCATTATACATGACATAAGGACTGGTATGCGGATTTTGTTAAAAATGATAGTAGTAATGAATCTATATCTTTGGGAGATGGTAGAACTCATTTTGTGAAGGGATATGGTAATGTTCAAATCATTTTTAATGGTGCAGTTCGGTATACATTTAAGAATGTTAGGTATATGCCTAATATGAAAAAAAATTTGCTTTCAATTAGTGAGATCATTGCAAAATTTGATTTTGTTGTAAAACTTTAAAAATAATAATGTTTAGTTACTACCAGAGATAACAAGATTATTGATGTTGGGATTGGTGAGAAAGGATTGTACAAGCTTGTAGATCCACAAAAGGCAAAGGAAAGTGCACTTACAGTGGTTGATAGCACAAGTTCACTGTGGCATGAAAGCTATGGGCATTTGAATTTCTAGTATTTGAATACATTGAGAAAGACTAAGATGGTTAAGGGGATTTCTTTTATTTGGGATAGTCATCATGTATATATTAGATGTCAGTTAGGGAAGCAAGTTAGACATTCAATTGATGTTGGTAAAGCTTCAAGAGCTAAGAGAGTATTGGATTTGGTACATGCGGATTTGCATGGTCCAATGTAGACACCTACCCCTTTTGGAGCCCGTTATTTTTTGTTGTTGGTCAATGATTTCTCTAGAAAAATGTGGGTATACTTTCTAGTGAAGAAATTTGATTGTTTTTATAACTTCCTTACTTGGAAAGCTATGGTTGAAAAACAAGCAAGACAGTCAGTGAAATCTATTAGAATGGATAATGGGGGTGAGTACATCTCAAAACAGTTCAAGAAGTTTTGTGCCATTGAAGGCTTATACAGATAGTACACTGCCCCTTACACTCCGCAACAAAATGGAGTTGTGGAAAGGCGAAATAGGATGGTGATGGACATGGCTCGTTATATGGTCCAAATTAGAAATGTCCCGTATAGATATTGGGTAGAATAGTGAATATGGCAGTGTACATCTTCAATAGAAGTCCTACAAAAGCATTGGAGAATATGACTCTAGAGGAGGCTTGGTCAAGTCAAACTTCAGATGTAAGTGCTTTTAGAATTTTTGCTTGTGTAGCTTTTGCAGTTATTCCTCGTCAAAAGAGAAGTAACTTGGATGGGAAAAGAAAAGCATACATGTTTGTTGGGTACAGTGATCAGTCAAAGGCCTACAGATTACTTGATGTTTCTACTAACAAAGTTGTGGTAAATAGAGATATAGTAAATGTACAGATGTCATACTTCATAGCAATTGGTATAGTTTCAGATATTGAGTCATTATTTTCTTCTAATGATTCTATTATAAGTTGTGATGTGAAAGTTGAGCAGAATTCTAGTTCATTAGTGGAATCACATTCCAGGGAGGGAATTGTTGCCGGTCATTGTGATGTTCTAGCAAAGCAACCAATGAAGCCAAAGTGGTATTTTTCCACAATAGAAGCACTAAAGGAAGGAGACTTGCCACAAGGTGTAGAAGGAAGAAGATTGAGATCAGGAAATCAGTTTGGTAATAAAGGTGAGCATGACAATTTTGTTCTAACAACTGTTGTTTCACATGTCTTTGAGCTTAATTCTTTTTCAAAGGCCAAAGGGAAGCATGAGAAGGAATCAACCATGCAATTGGAATATGATTCTTTTATGAAAAATAATACTTGGGAGCTCATAGAGCTACCATCAAGAAAAAAATCCATTGGTTGTAAATGGATTTACAAGGTAAACAAAGCAGATGGTTTCTTGGACAAACACAAAGCCAAACTTGTTCTAAAAGGTTATGCACAAGAGGAAGAGGTTGATTATGAAGAGACTTTTGCTCCTACTACAAAGATGGTAATTTTTTGTTTGATTGTTGCTATTGCTGCTCAGTTTAGATGGCAGGTGCACCAAATGGATGTTAAGAGTGTTTTCTTGAATGGAGATATAGAGAAAGTCTACATGGTTCAGCCATAGGGTTTTCAGGTTCCTGATAAAGAACATCTTATTTTTAGGTTGATCAAGTCCTTGTATGGAATTAAGCAGGCTCCAGGAGCCTAGTATATGAAGAGAGATTCATACCTTAGGGAGTCTGGTTTCAAAATGTGTAATTTTGAACCAACTCTCTATGTAAAGGTCTATGGTGATGATATCTTAATTCTCATTCTATATGTTGATGATATATCCATCACTAACAGTAGTGCTAATCTCATTCAACAAATGAAGGATGATATTTGTTTTACTTTGACATGATAGACTTAGGACTACTGAAATACTATTTAGGTGTTGAGTTTTGGCAAGGTGATTGTGTTGTATTCATGTCACAGAATAAGTATGCCAAATCATTGTTGGAAAGGTTTAAATGATGGATTATAATCCAACTCACACACCTATGGAAGTTGGAGCTAAAATTTCAACTGACACTGCTTCATCTCCGGTCAATGAAATAGTGTATTGATAGGTAGTGTGTAGTCTCATTTACCTCACTATCACAAGACCAGATATTTATTTTACAATGAGTTTTCTATCTCGATTCATGTCTAAACCATAAGAAGTACATTGGTTAGCTACAAAACAAGCATTCAGATATGTCAAAGGTACTCTTGACTTTGGCATACTGTATAAGTCTATAGAATTTGAGCTTTTAGGATATTCTGACTTTGATTGGGCAGGATCAGTAGATTCAAGAAAATCTATAACAGGTTACTTATTCACTCTTGGTTCAAGATTTTTCTCATGACAGAGCAAACTACAAACTACAATGGCGTTATCTTCAACAAAAGCAGAGTATAAAGCTATGGTCAGTGCAGGTTGTGAAACTATGTGGATATAGAAAATCTTGGAGGATCTTCAGTTTGAGTCATCAAAGCCTACTTCAATTTTCTGTGGCAACCAGAGTGTTCTAAAGATGGTGAAGAATCTAGTATTCCATGCCAGGACCAAACACATTGAGGTTCACCATCATTACATCTGACAGTTGCTTACAAATGAAGACATCAGTCTCTTCTATTGCCCCACTACAGAGAAACCAGCTGATATAATGACCAAGCCACTCAGTTCAGACATGTTTATTAAATTCAAAGACAAACTTGGTCTTGTTTCTGGTTTAGTCATTAAGGAAGGGTATTAGCATATTATTGTATTATCTTAGGTTATTTGATAAGGTATAGTCCCTATGCATGTGGTTATAGTGGTTTTAACTGCTTAGGTAAATAAGTTACAAGGGCTTAGCTATTTTACGCTACCCGATGTTTATGGTTCCACCCACCTTGTTTTTCGGGCTTTTCTTTTATACCTATATAATAGGCTTCTATGTATTGTTTATGTATGCCAGTTAATTCATTTCTTCATCATTTTGTTGTATCTAATACATATGCTCTCATTCCTAAGAAACAGAGGAGTAAATTAGATTCTAAATGTGCACGATATTTCTTTTCTAGTTATAGTACTCAATCCAAGGCATATAGATTAATAAATGTGTCCATTAACAAGATCATCATTAGTCAAGATGTTGATGTAAAAGAAACATAATCATTTTTTGTTTGTAATCAATAAGCTATCTCAGCTAATTTAAAGGTTTCTAGCATTGTACTTCCTCTGAAAGATTAAGAACCACAAGTTTTGGAGACACCCTCACAGTCTTCAATGTAGTAATCTATAGCTAACACTCTATTAGTGTATCACTATCATCGACCTGATTTGACCACTCCATTTGATGATCAACCGGTATAAGAATCATTGGTACAAAAGAGACCAAAGTGGTTTACACCACTCTATAGGATGTGCGAGAGGGGGATCTTCCTCAATCTCATACATGGTCTCGATAGCCATGAAAGTCAATTGTGGACTCAACTGATGATGAAGGGCTTATGTATTTTGCTCTTGCTTCTGATTTTTTTAGTATTTCAGAGCCCCACCGATATTATGATGCACAAGGTAAACCTGAGTGGGAGAAAGCGATGCAATCACAATATGATGCCTTGATGAGAAACAAACCTAGACATTGGTGGATTTACCTCCAAAGGAAGAAACCCATTGGTTGAAAATGGGTGTACAAAGTCAAATGCAAGGTTGATGGTACTTTGGATAAGTACAAGGCCCGTCTTGTTGCAGAAGGATTTTCACAACAGGAGGGAATAAACTATGAGGAGACTTTTGCTCCTACTACAAAATAGTCACATTTCAGTTACTTCTTTCTATCACATCTTAGTTTGGTTGGAAAGTATTTCAAATGGATGTTAAAATTACTTTATTTAATGGCAATCTAGATGAAGTATACATGGTGTAGCCTATAGGTTTTCAAGAACCTGGTCGTGATCATTTGGTTTGCAAGTTGGTGAAGTCTTTGTATGGACTGAAGCAGGCTCCTCGAGCTTGGTACATCAAGATTGATTAGCATCTACTAAATTTTGAATTCAGATGGAGTCCATCTGATCCGAATCTCTATATCAAAAGCATTGATGATGACATTATGATACTCATTGTGTATGTTGATGACCTTGCCATCATAGGTAGTGGAGACAGTGATTCAAAAAGTCAAATTAGATTTATGCACTGGTTTTGATATGACTAATTTAGGCCTCCTGCACTATTATTTGGGTGTAGAATTTTGGCAACATGACCACTCCATTTTCATTGCTCAAGTCAAATATGCCACTACTCTTTTGAAGAAGTTTGGAATGATGGATTGTAATTCTACTTCTACACTTATGGAGGTAGGGCTTAAATCTTCAGCTCATGATTCATCATCATTGGTCAATGAATCATTATATAGACAGCTGGTGGGTAGCTTGATATATCTTACCACCACTTGACTAGATTTATGTTTTGTTTTTAGCTATCTTTCTCGGTTTTTGTCTCAACTGAAGTTAGTACACTGGATAACAACAAAACATGTTTTACGATATGTCAAAGGTACTCTTGACTTTGGCATTCTCTATTAGAGGACAACAAATTTTAGATTGATTGGTTATACAGACTCTGATTGGGGAGTATCAATTGATACTCAAAAATCCACCATCAGATATATGTTTTATTTTGGTTCAGGAGTTGTTTCATGGTAGAGCAAGCTTCAACATACTGTTGCTTTCTCTTCCACTGAAGCAAAATACAAAGCAATAGTCAGTGCCAATTGTGAAGTAGTTTGGCTACGTCGGATTCTTGCTAATTTGCAACTTCCTTCACATACACCTACTCCATGATTTTGTGATAATCAAAGTGTATTGAAGTTATTAAAGAATCATGTTTTTCATGCTCGCATAATCACATCGTCACTACATTCAACAGTTGATTCTAGTGATGTTTCTCTTCACTTTTGTGCTTCTACAGAGCAGCCTGCATATCTAATGACTAAACCCTTGGTTCTATTCTTTTTATAAAGTTTTTAGACAAAATTGGAGTTGTCTCTAGTTTAGTCATTAAGAGGGGGTGTTAAATAATGTAATTAGACTTAACTAAAATTAGTTAAGGTCTAACATGTAACCTCCATAACTACTATAATTAGTTTCTTGTAACTAATTTTGGACTGCATAAATAAGATAGATGCACTGATCACAAAACATCAAGTGCTTTCACAAATATCTCTTCATTTGCTAACAAAATTTCCCTAGGTCTGAATATATTTGTATACATGATTATACATGTCTTAATTTTGACGAGTAAGTAGTTTATCCCGTGCATGAATCTTGATTTGTTATAGAGTTTAACATTTTAGTTAGTGCATAAGTATGAGACTTCCATGAATTTTTTGGTTGGATCTAGTTTAATCTATAAAGAAAATAATGCTCAAAGAAAAGTGCAAAATGAAATAAAGAGAAAGAACAATGTATAATGCTTAATAAATATAAGCACATCATGTTGATACCATGAGGATCAATTCCAAGTATATATAGACTTCAAAGGAAGACTTAAGGTAGAGTAAGGCCAAACTGATATGAAACAAATATGTTAATCTCACAAGAAAAACCCCATAATTTTTAGCAATTAGAATGTACTGATTATAACAGATATATCCAAGAAATCTTAGCTAGAACAACAACAAAGAAATCCCATACATATGTTTAACCCGTGAACAACACTAGTATGAGTTAACTATCAAAGGGTGTTGTAAATTAGATGTAATCGAATACAGGCCAGCAAGCTGTCAACTGAGTTTCAAGTGTGTATTTACTCTTCACCAGCCCAAATATCTATAAAAAAAATCAAGTATGTGGTACTTAACATACTATGGATACCTTGGGTGAGATGCTTGAGAGTGTTTTTCCTTTGATTGGATACATACCTTACATGGTTTGGGGCTATAAATGGACCCCTCAATGGTTCTTATAGGACCTCAACTCTGTTTTCGAACCTCTGCTCTTGATTTATAGGAGTTAACTAGATTCACTTTATATCTCACTATTTTTGTTTCCTCCTTGAGCCTTTGGAATCCCCTAGTGCATCACCCTAATAGAGCAAGCTAGGTGCTTCTTTCGTTGTCTTTGGTATTGTTTACTATTTATCTTCATTACTTCCCATTTGATCTTCTTTTTCTGTCGTTTGATCGTTTTTAGTTATAAGCTCAAATGTAGTGTGTATTAAATGGTAGTTTAGAGGGTTTATGTAGGCTTTAAGCCCACTAGGCTTGTTACATAAGACTTTTCAAAAAGGAAGCAAAATTAATTAATAATTTAAAAAAAAACAAAAATTTGCATGTTGAATTCTAGCCAACTCCTCACAATGGTAATTGTTGATCAATTTTGGTCCTGCAAACCAAAATTGAGCACCCCCTCTTTTCCCTTTGTAGGGCTTGTTAGCCAGTTTCTGATGAGTTCAATCCACTGCAATCTTATGGGTTTTTCTCTTTAACAGGCCCATTTCCATAAAAAAACTAAGTGTTTTGAGTCTTGCAAATATTTGGGTTGGTTTGGAACTCATTTCGATCCTAGATATTTAGCAGGGAAAACAAATTACCTTAGGCAAGCCTTTTATCAGCAAAATGGGCCAGTTTCAAAGGGACATAAGTCTTTTACAAAAGTCTGAAGGGTAGGTACCTTTGTATAGGGCACTTAGGTGCCAAACATTACCTTTGAAATTCTTTCAAAAAGTGACTTAGAGGCTGAGAAGCTCTTGCAGGAGGCAGGAAATCGACAAAATGGACCTTTATAAAAGCTTGAAGGGCCACTTTGAGCTCAAGGTGTCCTTGCAGAGGGTAGATGGTCGAACCAAAAGGCCAAGGCACAAAGCCATAAATGAAGATTTCCTTTTGAAAAAGTGACAAGCCAAGAAATGGATTTCTTCGGACAAAATGTCTGAAGAAAATCCATGAAGAAACCCAAGGAGTGAATTTATTCAGACAAAATGTCTGAAGGAATTCCTTCAAACATTTTGTCTGAAGAAATCCGCCAAGGAAATCCAAGGATGCTAAAGATGCGAATTCCTTAAGACAAAATGTCTGAAGGAATTCCTTAGGACTTTTTGTCTGAAGAAATTCGATAAGACAAAATCTTGAAGGGTAGGTGCCCTTTCGGAGGACACTTGGCCATCAAAAGGACCTCATTTTTTTTGAAAGGTTACTCTCCCTTCATAAATGTACATTTGAAAAAAAGCTAAAGGAATTGCCAAAAGGGGATGACAGGCCTGCGAACGTCAAATTCAAAGTAGCGAAAGAGCCGTTAGTTTTTAAATGGTGACATGCCCTTGGACGTCAATTTTATGGTGATAAGATAGCTGTTGATTTTCAAATGTTTGATGATGGGCCCATGAATGTTAGATTTAAGAAGATGGGTTAGCCATTAGAGAAAGGCGAAAGAATAATTCTTTTAGACAAAATGTCTGAAAGAATTCTTTTAGACATTTTATCTGAAAGAATTCAAGAGTGTGGGCCCTATGTGTCATTAAAGGCACGTGCCAAAATGGCAAGCATAAAGGAAGAATTCCTTCAAACATTTTGTCCAAAGGAATTCAAAGGCCCGAAAGCCCGAAGGTAGACTTAGTGACCCACCAAGGAAGAAGCCCGAGAGGAAAAAAGAGATAGCCCCGAGAGCTTGAATTGCCAAGAAAAAGACAAGAAATAGTAAGAAAAGAGGAAAGTAGAGTGGGTAATCTAGAATGTAGCCATGCACATATAAGAAAAACGCTCAGAACACTCTAAATGGCATGGCAAGTCAAGTGCACGAACAAACGAAACTACTCCAGGTGGCACAGGAGGTGTCGATAGGAGAAGTAAATGCTTGCAAATGGAATAGTATCCACAAATAGCCATTAAGAGGGTTGCACAAGCATTCAAGAAGATGACCTAATTTTCCTTATGTTTGACATTAATGAATAGCCATTAAGGGGAGTTATGGGAGTATTCAAGGAAAAGGCATGGCCCAAAACGTGGTAAGAGGTGGTCTTGTCGTTTAAGGAGCAAAATCACCCATGCTTTAGTAGGAGTGTTTAATGCATCTTGGGTAGCAAAGTCAATATCTGGGACACTTACAATGTGGCTCTTACAGGCACATTTATGGAAAGATGACAACAACATGGGCAATTTCCTCTTACCGAGGTGTTTAATGTAGCATGGGCCGCTTGCTCTTGAAAGGGTCAAAGTGTCTTTCTCCAATTTCTATATATTGTAATATCTCAACTTTATATTGGGATCTCTCACTTTTGTATGGCAAAGCCCTGACAAAATTTGCCTTTAATAAAAAGAAGCATTTTACCTCCATCTGATTTCTTACACTTCTGCATATGTCTGTGTATTGCCTTATGTTTAGTCATTTATGTTAATGCTTTCATAGGTTGATGTCAGTGTATTTAGTGTATCCAAGATCTTCTGTAGGTTAAAAAGAAGTGTTTACATCGAAGTATAGGTGTTGGTGAGCAACCATCCACTAGTGTGCCTCTAGAGCACCTATGGTAGGTTCTTCTTCATTATACCTCCATCAAATCCCTTGTTAAAACATTGATGCAGTCTAGTCTCTTGTTCAAATGAAGTGTTTGTTCATTCCTTTTGGTACAAAACGTAGATAAAATATGAGTAGATCAATCAAATTTGGTGCATCACCATTTTAGTTAGGTTCTGCTTTTGTATTATCCCTCTCTCTTTTCATCCCCCCTATTGATTAGTAGTAGAAATTCAGGACCTCAAGGTGCATCAAGGGGAGCTTAATCTAGAGATTCATTCCTCAAGCTTGCTACCCATAGTAAAAGGAATGTATCCATTATGCCACATGGAAGAAATGAGCTAAGTTTCCTTTCAAAAAGTGCAATCCACAATGTCAACAATTTTTGGCATGCCTGGTGGGACTAATTTTTATGTCTTGTGAAGTTTTAGGATTGGTGTTGGTCATGTTATTGTAAGAAGTCCAAAATAAAAAAAAAACTATAATCTAGCATCTGGCGACTCCATTTTAAGAACTCAGTCTCTAGTTATTGATTAGCATGGCATCCCATGCTTAAGGTCACCACAAGATCTTATTTTAAGGGTGTTCCTTTCAAATTTGTTGAGCTACCTTTGAACTCATCAAAGAGGTTAATGTTTGCAATGACTCATCCTTACACGACAAACCAGTTTCCCAGACCTGCTATAAAATACACCTACACAAGGAGACCTTGGTTGAATCCTATCACAGCCATGGCTTTGCCTTTTATGGCCTTCAATCATCAGAGTCCTTTAAACCATCTGCAGTATGACCTAATTCTCGAGATAGCTGTCAAGAGTGTTCCTCCCTTTAGTGGAGAGGGGCCAATCATTGCTATTGAGCATATCAAAAACATAGCCAACCTCTGCAATATCCATAATGTCACTAAAGAAAATGTAGCATCAAGATACTGGCTTTGTCCTTCAAGGGTAAATTTTTGGACTAGTATGGGACCTTGCCTATAAATTCAGTTGGCTCATGGAACGAATTAGGCACTCTCCTGACAAATAGGTTTGGAGAGAAAAGTGACCATTTGTCTTTAGCTGAGTAATTGACCACTATGAATAGAGCTCCGCATGAATATATGCAAGATTTTAATACTAGGTTCCAAAAGACTTGGGACAAAATCCCCATTCTAGTGAGGTCGACCTGAAGCTATGCTTTCCTATACTACTTAAAGGTCTTGAATAACGACATTGCTATCATGATACAATCCATGGGTGGATAGGTTTTACCTGCTACTTATGAAATAGCCATAGCTATCGAAAATTGTTTGGTGCAAATAGGAACGATAGCTCCCAGACCTCATATGCCACTCTTTCCAGATTTGTAGCCCTTAGTTCAGCCTGTCGCACCTGCTTTAGCTCCTCTACCTAGTGTAGAAAGGCCAGCTACTACCCCTGAAAATGACCTCCATGAGGTTAAGAGTTTATTGTAGAGTGTTACCAATGAATTAGTGGCCCTCAAGAGGCAACAAGCTCAAAGCTATCGATCGAATCAAAGGTACCATCAGTTCAGACAAACAAATAGACCTCCTTTCTAGAATTATAATTAAGGGCAGGGTCAGATTACCCAGGTTAGACTTTATCAGAGTTATAATCCAAGTGCCCCTTCATCATCCAAGGCTCTTATTCCCACTCAAAATAATTTGGTATAGGAACAACCTAATTGTCCACCCCTGGGGTATGGTTAAGAATATGTCGCTTATGATAATGAGCTACCAAATCAATGTATGCACACACAAGGTGATCAGATGAACCAATTCCCAAGTTTTGAGGTGTCAACATAATCTAGGATGGACATCAGATAGGCTCAATCTGATTTCACTCTTATGAATCACTTAGAAGGGGAGTTCTATGCAATCAATTATGTGGGGACTACAAATAATCAGGATGATTGCGATGTAGCCAACACTGGTCCAAGAAGAGAGTTATGGTAGCTACTCAAAAATATGTGAAATCTTTTTCATCACAAGTAAACCAAAAAAATTTCAATTATAGACCGCCAGTTGTAGCTTCAACTCCTCGGGTTGCACCTCAAGTTGTAAATGCCCCCAAGGAGAACTCAAAAGAGAGCAACCCTCCAATCAATGTGGTGGACAAAATGAAGAAGCTGCACATGAAAATCTCATTGTGAGATTCCATAGCAATGCAAGGATAAAAGGATATACTCCAAAAGGAATTACATGGACTGAGTGCGCAAACTATCCCAACAAAGGCTGATAATGTGTTGATTATGAATGGGGCTCCTCCCACCGGAGGACAAGCAAAGAAGGATGCAAAGGTTCCTCCTTTCTATCTATCCTTGATTATTGGCAATTTCTTGGTCCATAATTGCATCATTGATAGTGGAGCAAGCACCTCAGTAATGCCCAAATGCATAGCTGACAAGTTAGGACTCAAATATGAACAAATGACCAAGGGAGTTCTATAGTTGGATGGATCACCAGCCAAGACATTGGGAGTGGTAAGGGGATTGAATCTAATCCTCCATACCTATCTAACCTTCTCTATTCCCTATGACGTGGTAGTGGTGGATGTTCCCCCTTACTTCACTCTTTATTTATCCAGGGATTTCACATCCAAGATAGGTGGGTACTTAGCAGCAAATTGGTCTTACATGGTTTTTAGGACCAAATATGAAACCAAAGTGAAGATTGAGTAGGAACCTATCCACAAAGATCACTTGGAGCCATACTTACCCAAGGTAGCAAATGTTAGCTACGCCTTCATTGATGAAGAACTCCAAGTAGACCAACCCCCACCTTCTTCCCTTGAAGGAGTTGCTGACCTGCTCCTAGATGAATGGGGAATAACAACTTTGAACATGATGCTTACAAGTTCATCGAAGAGGCAGGTCTTGGAGTTTACTGCATGCATGAAAAAGATATTTTCATGCCAAATTTGATGAAGGCAAACCAAGAGAGCTATGGTTTGTGGCAACTTTTCTTTGATGGATCTAGAAGCAAGTTGGGAGCTGGTGGTGGAACAATGCTAATTTCACCTTCGAAGGAAAAATACTTTTCAACTTTCAGATTTCAATTCTCTTGCACTTGCAATGTAGCAGAATATGAATCTCTTGTTCATGGTTTCAAGTGGGCAAGAAAAAGAGGAATCAAAGAATTGCAAGTTTTTGGAGACAGTGAGTTAATTGTAAACTAGGGGAGAGGTCAAAACTTGGCCAAGAATTATTTGCTCAAGTATTACAAGCACAGTGCACGCGACATAATGGAAAGCTTTACTTCTTTCAACATCATTTCCATCCCATGAGAATAAAACAAGCATGCAGACAGACTAGTAGTAGTTGGTGCTTAGTTTACCATTCCCAAGATAATAAGTCAGGATAGTAATCAACACCATTTAAAAGTGATAATAAGACCCTCCATACCTGACAATGTCACCAATTGGCAGGTGTTTGATAGTGACCACAAGATAGCACTTTTTTTATAGGAGGTTGAGTTCACTTTTAGGAATGAATTTAAACTGCAGCAGCAGTATGATGGGCAAATTGTTCAGTTGAAGAACAGACTTCTTGAGGGTTTGGTCACTCTTGAGAGCATCTTCAATGAGGATGACCAACTCAAAGATTACAAAGCAAGCATCACAACCAAAAAAGAGAATTATGAAAGGGTCAACATATTCAAGGATAGGCTACTTGCACTTGGGAAGGTATGTACAAATGAGGAAAGGCATTCTTTCATTTTGTTATGCCAAGAGTTTGCCGATGTCTTTGCTTGGGAATATGATGATTTAAAGGGGTTTGATACAAGCTTAGACCAACACACTATTGAGCTGGAAGAAGGTGTTAGGAACCCACGGAAGCACCATTGATTACCATGTACAAGCAATTTAATATGCAGAATTAAACCAGAATGCACAAGTAACTAGAATTCAAAAATAACACAGAATATGAGAGACAACACCCAATTGTATTAATACTCTTCCAGAAAAGAATTACAACAAAGAGATGCCACACTCTTCCACCTTACAGGTTTGCCACACCAAGTGTTTAGTAATTCACCTTCAAGAGCTCACTCTCTCAATTACGGTCCCAACACACAACTCAAACACAGAGTTGGCGTTCACCTCCACCAGCCAGTAACAACACCGCTAGTCAACCAGTCAGTAACAATACTGCCAGTACACAAGTACTCCACGTACTCCAAATATGAGTATACATATATACTCCAAGTAGATCTCCCATGAACTTGCAACAACCTACAACTCAAATGATCTTACTTTGGAAGGAACTACCTTGCCTTCCTGTTTGCTCTCTAACTGAGTACACACTGTACTCTAAGTAGATCCCACCTGATCTTGCTCCCTGTTGTGTTGCTATCACCTTGATCTTGCTACCACCTATAGATCAACCTGGTTCTACACACCTGCAAACCTTAGACCTTGCACACACATACACCTGTAGATCAATGATCTTACTTACCATGTAAATCTCCAAATGTGGCCTTGCACACCTGCTGACCAAGATCCTACATACATGAAGAATCCTTTTGATTCTCCAAACCAGCACCCACACTTGGCACTGTGGCACTAGGAGGAACACACCTTGCTCTCTTCACTCTGAAGGAGCTAATATTTGCTCTCTTACTCTCTAGCACAAATTACAATACAACCCATGAGTCTATTATATATATCCCATGCAAAACAATAATTAGACATCTAATTACAATAATTAGATCCGTAACTTCAAATCTATAATTGGCCTTTGACATGCAAACAACTAATTCGTTAACTAACTATTCATGCAACTGAAAGTTCCAGAACCACACAAACGATCGACGTCGGTCCCTGTCTGCCTAGAGGTGACTGACGTTAGTTGCTCTTCTCATTGTATATGACTGACATCAGCTGATCAGACTGACGTCGGTTGCTCTGCAACTTAGCAACCTCTCAAC
This sequence comes from Torreya grandis, assembly GCA_037957365.1. Lineage (NCBI taxonomy): Eukaryota > Viridiplantae > Streptophyta > Pinopsida > Cupressales > Taxaceae > Torreya > Torreya grandis. The sequence continues at coordinate 439,134 of JARHVA010001865.1, read as the reverse complement.
AACCTCCTCCATGTCTGCATTAGTGAAGCTTTTAGCTCTAGAACCTAACAATCTCCCACTTGGAGATAAACAACTGCATTATACCTGTATCTGTACACTGTCTAATCTATTTCTTGGCTTGTATCCCTCTTCAAGCTCAACCTTGAAGACCAACCACCACAAATCTTGTGGTGCACCTCTTGTCATCCAAGTAACCTGCCACATTCGCATCTACAAACCCATGTAGTGAAGTCCTGACCCTGCATAGCATGTATACCTACTGTTGGTCCCTCTCAAATACCTAAGAACCCACTTCCCCAAATTGGCTCCTAACTCTCTGAAAGCTCCCACTGTTGGGGAAAACTCAGGTCTATACTAGACCTCATGCAATTTCAGACACTAAACTGTCCAGCCCTTGGTGTGCTTTGGATCTGCATCCTGCATATTGAACCTCTCTAACACCTGATTCACATCAGCTCCCACTGGAGACAAAATCAACTTGTGATCTTCCATGTCTCTCATGCCAAAGAATTTTACTGCTCCAAATTCCTCATGACATGCCACTAAACTAACCTTACCCTTAGCTCAATAAAACCCTGTATGTCTGAACTTGCACCAAGCTCATTCTCCACATACAGTAATAGGATAATGTCACGATCATCATCCACCTGGTAAGACAAACACAATGGTTACACTGACACTGACTAAAGCCCTGCTTTGTCATCCACTTGTCAAAACCTGTACCACTGTCCTGCAGCTTTCTCAAGACCATATGACTTGGCCTTCCATCTCACGTATCCATTCTCTCTATTCTTTAACTAAGGTATCCATTCATCTCAGTGCTTTCATACCGGCTGGCAACCCTACCAAATCTCCTGTTTGGTTTTGCATCCTGATCATGCCATGCACCCACTGTTTCCTAGATCCTTCCTATTCTGCAGTGAGCAACGAGTATAAAGAAGAGAAACAATGAATTTGAGGCTTACTTACCCTTTCAATCCTCCATATGGGCATTTGAGACTCCTTGACAGCTTGTTATCTACCCAAAATCCATTATAGTGACCGACCTCGATCACCACACAATCTGCATTCGACTGATGTCGATTCCATGCGACTATCCTTTCTACCGATGCCAGTTTCCTGACTGATGTTGGTCTTACCTGGTCATGGATGTCAGTTCCCTGATCGACGTCGGTAGCCACCCTGCCTGACACCACCAATTTTGGTCTGCACATGACCGACATCGGCACCTATCTGTTCGATGTTGATTCCCCCTGACCGACATTGGTAATTGTGTTCACCTGTGAGTGATGACTTTTTACCCGTGAGCTCTCCATGGATCAAAACCCTATCCAAACCACCCTGCTCAGAGATGTCCAGCCTTCTCCACTGATCTCTGTCCATCATCTCCTCCAGAAACACCAAGGCTTTTCAGTTCTTAAGTCTATCAAACACATCTGACTTCCTCTTAAGAACATGCATCTCCTTCTTGCTCATGTGACCAAGCCTACAAAGCCACGTCTTTGCAACAGAAGAAGAATCAATAATACAAGCAAGTAGATAAAGAGTACCTACTTTCTTACCACATGCTAATTCAAGTGTATCCGTTGTGAGAGTTCTTGTGCATCTCTCATCACCCAACTTTTTCAAAAAAATTAGCCACATCTTCAAGACTAGGACCTGCATGACCTCTTTCAACACTCATGTGTTAGCCGCCTGCAATTTCAGCTTCACTTCCCCTTTGCTAATTCTTTGGCAAGGCACACCAGCTCCTAAATAAATCTTTCCAAAGTCTCCAAAGACCTTAACATGGAAAAATACTCTATTTCGAGTTGCATGGAAAGAGGCAACAAAATCTATAAAACAAGATTCTACTTTATCCAAGAAACATCCTAGAGTATCCTGTGCAACAACACCTGCAACATCTGCTTCTTCAGTTCTTTCATGCTGATCTGCTACCAACCAACAATCTTTCTTTACCTGCTCTTTCTTTCCATAACACCGTAATTGACCATTCGTGCTTTTCAATTCCTCCATTCTTAGCTTACTTTCTTCTACCATTGCTATACTCCCACTCAATCAAAAACCCCTGAGAGTGACCTGTAATCAAACACAAACCTGCTTCCTACAACCTTAGCTCTGATACCAACTGTTAGGAACCCACGAAAGCACCATTGATTACCATGTACAAGCAACTTAATATGCGAAATTAAACTAGAATGCACAAGTAACTAGAATTCAAAAATAACACAAAATTTGAGAGACAATACCCAATTATATTAATACTCTTCCAGAAAAGAATTACAACAAAGAGACGCCACACTCTTCCACCTTACAGGTTTGCCACACCAAGTGTTCAGTAATTCACCTTCAAGAGCTCACTCTCTCAATTACGGTCCCAACACACAACTCAAACACAGAGTTGGTGTTCACCTCCACCAACCAGTAATAACACCACCAGTCAACCAGTCAGTAACAATACTGCCAATACACAAGTACTCCACGTACTCCAAATCCGAGTATACATACATACTCCAAGTAGATCTCCCATGAACTTGCAACAACCTGCAACTCAAATGATCTTACTTTGGAAGGAACTACCTTGCCTTCCTCTTTGCTCTCCAACTGAGTACACACCATACTTCAAGTAGATCCCACCTGATCTTGCTCCCTGTTGTGTTGCTGTCACCTTGATCCTGCTGCCACCTGTAGATCAACCTGGTTCTACACACCTGCAAACCTTAGACCTTACACACACATACACCTGTAGATCAATGATCTTACTTACCATGTAGATCTCCAAACGTGGCCTTGCACACCTACTGACCAAGATCCTACATACATGAATAATCCTTCTGATTCTCCAAACCAACACCCACACTTGGCACTGTGGCACTAGGAGGAACACACCTTGCTCTCTTCACTCTGAAGGAGCTAATATTTTCTCTCTTACTCTCTAGCACAAATTACAATACAGCCTATGAGTCTATTATATAGATCCCATGCAAAACAATAATTAGACATCTAATTACAATAATTAGATCCATAGCTTCAAGTCTATAATTGGCCTTTGACATGCAAACAACTGGTTCGTTAACTAACTGTTCGTGCAACCGACAGTTTCAAAACTGCACAGATGATCGATGTCGGTCCCTATCTACCTGGAGGTGATCAACGTCGACCGATCCCTGACTGACATCAGTTGCTCTTCTCACTATATATGACCAACGTCAGCTGATCAGACTGACGTCGGTTGCTCTGCAACTCAGCAACCTCCTCTATGTCTACATTAGTGAAGCTTTTAGCTCCACAACCTAACAGAAGGTGCCAAACCCATCAAGCAAAAATAGATACCAATCAATCTAAGGATTGAGCCTCTCATGAGGAAGGAACTCACCAAACTGATTGAGTCCAAGATTATTTTTCCTATCAAACACTCTTCTTGGCTGGCCAATCTGGTCACCGTTAGGAAGAAGAATGGGGAGATTAGATTGTGTGTTGATTTCAGAGACTTGAATAGAGTCTCATTAAGAGATCACTATCCCCTCCCAAGTATGGAATAGATTCTCTAGATGGTGACAAGCAGTGAATGATTCTCCCTCCTAGATGGGTACTCTGGATACAATCAATTTTTGGTGCAAGACTGCGATCAGTACAGGACAGGCTTCACCACCAAGTGGGGAACATCCACCTACAGGAAGAAGCCTTTTAGGCTATTGAATGCTGGAGATAATTTCCAATGAGCTATGGATATGGCCTTCCAAGGTTTGATAAATGACAGTGCTAATTTATTTTGATGACGTGATAGTGTTCTCCAAGGAGGTAGGATAACATCTGAAACACCTGAGGCAAATATATGAGAGGTGTAGAGATTTTGGCATCTCTCTCAACCTTAAAAAAAGTGTGTTTGTTGTCTACGAAGGCAAACTCTTGGGTCATGTCATTTCAAAAAAAAGCTTGACCATTGATCCAAAAAGAGTGCATACCATCTTAGCATTGCCCTGGCCTAAACACAAGAAGGGCCTGCAAAGCTTCTTTGACAAAATAAACTTTATTAGGAGATTCATCCCTAATTTTGCTAAACTAGTCAAGCCACTAAATTCCACACTAAGGAAGGATGAGATGTTCACATGGATAGTGAGGAGGAGAGATAGCTTTGAAGGTATCAAATAAGCTATTGCCCATGTTCCCACCCTGACTATTTTGGACTTCTCCAAGGACTTCAATCTCTACACCTTTGACAATGAAGAGATAAGCTCTACTATACTCACTCAAGTAAATGGTCAAAATTTGAAATAGCCTCTCACATTTTTTATCTAGGGCTTAGAGGGCTATGAGGTTAGGTACACATATGTTGAGAAGCAAACACTTGTAGTCATATGAAGCTTGAAGAAATTCAAACATATGTTGTCTAATAACAAGATTCACATCATGGTGCCACATCTTAGTGTAAAGTACTTCTTGTTGAGTTGTGATTTAATTGAAAAAAGGACAGGGTAGATCACTAAGGTAATGGAGTATGACATGGATATCAAGACCACCAAGCTGGTAAGGGAAAGAGGGCTGTGCAAACACCTCACTACAAACCTCAAAGAGCTAAAGGAAGGCATTTTGATACTCTATTATGAAGTTGCAATGGAAGTCCCTGTAATCATGAAGAGTTGGGCACAAAACATGGTTCATTTCCTTCAAACTGGTGAGTGTCCACAAGGCCTTGACATAACGAAGAGGAGATATTTTAGGGTTCAATCTCTTCCATATGCCCTAGTTGATGGAGTGTTGTTTAGAAAGGATTTTTTAGGGGTACTCTTGAGAGGCATCGATTCAGATCAGGTCGACAGGGTATTGTCTGAATTTCATGATGGACCAGCTAGTGGTCACTTTGCTCCTAAGCCCACAGCTACAGGGATTATGAGGGATGGATACTTTTGGCCCACTTTGTTTAGAGACACTCATGCTTGGGTGAGGAGATGCCAGAAATGTGCTTTCTTTGATAGAAAACAACTGCTAGCTGTAATGCCTCTGTAACCTATTCAAGTGGAACAATCATTCATGCAATGGGGTTTGGACTTCATAGGGATGGTCAATCCTCCTTCTAGTGCTAGCCAAAAGTTGGTATTGACCACTAAAAAATATTTCATGAGATGGGTAGAAGCTATTGCTTTGAAGGAAGCCAATGAGAGTGCAATCCTTGACTTTTATGAAGGCCTAGTGATGAGATTTGGGGTCCCATCTACAATCATTTTGGACAATGCATTGGCTTTCTTAGGAACAAAGACGAGCAAGTGGGCATTAGGATATGGCATCTATCTCAGTACTTCCTCCAACTACTACCCACAATAGAATGGGTTGGCTGAGTTCACCAATAAGAACCTGATCAGGATCATTAAAAGGACAATGGAAGAAAATCAAAGGACTTGGCATGCCAAGCTGAAGACAACCCTATGGGTAGATAGAATCACTCCAAAAAGGGCATTTGGAAATTCATCATACACACTGGTGTATGGAAGGGAAGCTGGACTTCCTATTTCACTTGAATTACCAACCTTGGATCTTGCCCATCAGCTGCAATTGGAGAAGAGTGACAGCATGGAGGTTAGATTTTGTGAATTAATGGAGCTTTAAGAGGCAAGAGATCAAGCCATGGTTTCCATGATGAGCCACCAATAACAAATAAAGAAGAATTTTGACAATAAATCCTCATCAAAGGACTTCTCAGAAGGTGACATTGTCTTGAAATAGGATGAAGACCAAGCCAAATCTGAAAAGCACACGAAGTTTGATGCCTTGTGGAGTGGTCCATATGTCATCACCCAATGCAAACAACATAATGCATTCTAACTTTCTGGGTTGGATGGTGAAGAACTACATATCCCAATCAATGGGATATATCTTAAACATTGTCACTAACCTTCTCTTGTTATGTACATAGTTTCTCTATTTTTTTCTCATTTTCCCTAAGTGCTTTTATGCATGTTTGTAGTTTTTTAGCCTTGTGTGTGTTTTCTTTACCATTTGGGGTAAAATATTCATTGGTTCTTAAGTTTTTCAAGGTTATTGCCAGCCTTTCAAGCTGTATCTTGACTCCATGCCCAATGGAACTTTAAGCCACCAGTCTTCTCAAGCATAATAGGCATGCTTCCCTTGTGAATCGCCAAATGTGTTGACCAATTTTGGTCTTGTAGACCAAAATTGAGCACCCCCTCTTTTCCCTTCTTTTGTAGGGCCTTTTATCTAGTTTTTGATGAGTTCACTCCACTGCAATATTGTGGGTTTTTCTCTGTAACAGGCCCATTTCCATAAAAAACCAAGTGTTTTGAGTCTTGCAAATATTTGGGTTGGTTTGCAACTCATTTTGATCCTAGATGTTTAGCAGGGCAAAAAAATTACCTCAGGCAAGCCTTTTATTGGCAAAATGGGCCAATTTCAAAGGGGCATAAGTCTTTTAAGAAAGTCTAAAGGGTATGTACCCTTGTGAAGGGCACTTAGGTGCCAAACATTACCTTTGCAATTATTTTGAAAAGTGACTTAGAGGTCAGGAAGCCCTTGAGAGAGGCAAAAATTTGACAAAATGGACCTTTATAAAACCCCAAAGAGCCACTTTGGGCTCAAGGTGTCCTTGCAGAGGGTAGATGGTTAAAGCAAAAGGCTAAGGTAGAAAGTCGTAAAGGAATATTTCCTTCAGAAAAAGTGACAAGCTAAGAAATGGATTTCTTCAGACAAACTGTCTGAAGAAAATCCATGAAGAAACCCAAAGAGCGAATTTCTTCAAAATTCCTTCAGACATTTTGTCCGAAGAAATTCACCAAGGAAATCCAAGGATGCTAAAGGCATGAATTCCTTTAGATAAAATGTTTGAAGAAATTTGGTCGGACTTTTTGTCTGAAGAAATTTGACAAGACAAAACCTTGAAGGGTAGGTGCCCTTTCGGAAGACACTTGGCCATCAAAAGGACCTTCTCATTTTTTTGAAGGGTTACTCTTCCTTCAGAAATATTCATTTGCAAAAAAGTTGAAGGAATTTCCAAAGGGGGATGACAGGCCCACGGACGTCAATTTTATGATGATAAGATAGTCGTTGATTTTCAAATATCTAGTGATAGAACCATGAACATCAAATTCAAGGTAGCAAAAGAGCCACTAGTTTTTAAATGGTAACAGGCCCTTGGACGTCAATTTTATGGTGATAAGATAGCCATTGATTTTCAAATGTTAGATGACGGACCCATGAACGTCAAATTTAAGAAGATGGGTTAGTTGTCGGAGAAAGGCCAAAGAACAATTGTTTTGGACAAAATGTTTGAAAGAATTCAAGAGTGCGGGCCCTAAGTGTTATTAAATGTGGGTGTTAAAGTGGCAAGCACAAAGGAAGAATTCCTTTAGACATTTTGTCTGAAGGAATTCAAAGGCTCGAAAGCTCGAAGGTAGACACAGTGACCCACCAAGGAAGACGCCTGAGAGGAAAAAAGAGATAGCCTCGAGAGCCTGAATTGTCAAGAAAAAGACAAGAAATAGCAAGAAAAGAGGAAAGTAGAGTGAGTAATCTAGAATGCGGCCATACACATATAAGACAAATGCTCTTAATGCTCTAAGTGGCATGGTAAGTCAAGCACATGAATGATCCAGACTACTCCAAGTGGCACAAGAATGGAATAATATCCATGAAGTAAATGCTTGTAGATGGAATAGTATCCATGAATAGCCATTAAGAGAGCTGCACAAGCTTTTAAGAAGACGACCTGATTTCCCTTGTGTTTGACATTAATGAATAGCCATTAAGGGGAGTTATGGGAGCATTCAAGGAAAAGTCATGGCCCAGAACGTAGTAAAAGATGACCTTGTCGTTCAAGGAGCAAAATCACCCATGCTTTAGCAGGAACATTTAATGTAGCTTGGACAATAAATTCAATATCTCAGACACCTACAACATGGCTCTTACAGGTGCATTTATGGGAAGATGATAATAACATGGGTGATTTTCTCTTGCCAAGGTGTTTAATGCAGCATGGGCTGCTTGCTCTTGAAAGGGTCAAAGTGTCTTTCTCCAATTTTTATATATTGTAACCTCTCAGCATTATATTGGGATCTCTCACTTTTGTATGGCAAAGCCCTGACAAAATTTGCCTTTAATCAAAAGAAGTGTTTTACCTCCATCTGATTCCTTACACTTCTACATATTTTTGTGTGTTACCTTATGTTTAGTCATTTATTTTAATGCTTTCATAGGTTGATGCCAGTGTATCTAGGGTATCTAAGATCTTTTGCAGGTTAAAAAGAATCATCCAAATTGAAGTATAGGTATAGTTGAGTAACCATCCAACAGTGTGCCTTTAGAGGACCTATGGTAGGTTCTTCATTATACCTCCATCAAACCCCTTGTTTAAACATTGATGTAGTCTAGTCTCTTGTTCAAATGAAGTTTCTATTCACTTTTTTTGGTACAAAGCATAGATAAAAGATGAGTAGATCAATCATTTTTGGTGCATCACAATTTTAGTTAGGTTCTATTTTTGTATTATCCCTCTCTTTTCATCCCCCCCATTGATTAATAGTAGAAATTCAAGACCTCAAGGTGCATCAAGGGGAGCTAGCCATTAATCTAAAGATTTATTCCTCAAGCTTGCTACCCACAACAAGAGGAATGTCTCCATTGTGCCGCATGGAAGAAAGGAGCTAAGTTTCCTTTCAAAGGGTGAAATCCACAATGTCAACAGTAACAATTCAAATCACATACCACCCCATGCAAGGGCCTATGGTTTGTATGATGCTTTCATGGTGACATTTATTCTTTTATTCCCTGAAGATGGAAACATGATAGCATATAATATTTATCGTTCATAAATAGTTCAGGCACTAGACAATTTTTTTGTTAGGGTTACACTTAGACAAGTTTACTTTTATAGCTTGGAATTTCACCCTTGTGAGAGAGTTCTTCAGGCTCCATCACTTCGTGCTATAATAATGGGGACAACCTTAGGATGTGGGTATCCTATAGTGAGGTTGAACCTCTAGGTTTATCTATAAGGCTAGTTCCTTAGGTGCTTCACTTCAGCCTTGATCTCACACTAAAATCTATTGTCTGCTAAGGAAAAGAGGTAGGAGGATAATTGAAAAGAAAATCTAAGCTAAGGGAAGTGATGTACCAAAAGTAAGTGACCCACTTGGTCTGAGGAATGACAATAATTCAACATAAGATAAGTTTGCTTACACAACCTCCTAACCAACTAACTTGCATAAATATTTCATAAACTAGGCTCATTAAACCATACGTGAAGTAAAGAGGGATTTATAAATCCATATTAAGCATCCATTAATGGTGAAAAAGCTTGATTTCAAACCTATAACTAACTGGAAAAAATCTGAAAATAAGCAAGAAAGAGGGACAATTAGGTTGGAAGGACGCTTCTTCACAATGATGTTGTGCACAAGCTAACTCAACACAATTTTTAGACAAAGAGATAGGTAAAATAATCTTTATTGATTCAAAGGTCTGTTACACAATGATTTTTGCAGAGTGATTCTATCACCAGTCCAAGGATGATTTTCTTGGCTCTGAGGCTTCTATTTATATAGAAAAGGGGAAAGAGAGAAGGGAAAGAAACAAGTCATTGATGGCGAGAACTCTCATATTGTACTTCCTTGTTTCCCCTTAATGCACCATTCAAGATCACTAGACAATAATCTCGAGCCTCTCCTATATTTAAGTTTTTCTTTGGCACGTCTAAAAAGTCATGTTGTAAGCAGTTAGAATGTCTCTTCTTCGTATGATGCATTTAAGCGTTGAATGACGATTACAGACAGTGAACCATGGTGGATGAGAGGCTTCATAACTTCTAGCTACCAATCACTTGGGCTCTCTCGTGATCATCCTTGTGCCACTTGTCCTTTACTGATTGGTCCTTTCTACTCTAACTTAAGTCATATGATAGCCTTTCATTTGTTGCATCATGATTCTCGCGTTGTTGGACCTAACTTAAGTCAAGAATTTGGAGAATCTTGATTTACTCTATGTAGAGTAATTCAAGTTCTTTGACATCTCCAACTTCGAACCATCCTAGATCCTTCATTGATAAAGCCTTTTAAGTAGAGTACTTGGAGAAACCCAATTTACTCTATGCAGAGTAATTCGGGTTCTCGAAGCCTACTTACTTCGGACTTGTCCATCTTGAAGTCTTCTCACTTTGTTGTTTCCAAAGCCTTAAGACTTCATTCTTTTCAAACCCAATTACTTCCAACCATAGTTACCAGGTTCAAAAATCAGAATGCGTTCGAGTGGCAGAAAAAATGCGAAATGCAAAATTTTTGAAAAAATTTGGAAAAAAATCTGATAAAATCTGGTTCAAAAAATAAAATAATATATATATATATATATATATATGCAAAATATTTCAATCTACTAAGGAATGAACATTAATTTAACACTTGCAAAAATGACAAATGCATAAGAATTTCACACTTGAATTACATTAAAAGATAGCAAAATATTCATAGTTTAGAGCCTAAGCTCAAAATTGATATAGACCTTAAGTTTCAAACATTTGCAACATCAAACCTTGCTTCAAAATCAAAACTAGCACTAGCACTAGCACCATCAGCAAATCCTCCATCCAGCTTCATCAACACTATCAATATTTTCCTCAACTCCTTCAAAGGATGGTTTTCCAAGATGAAGATTGTCATCTTCTTTTACAAGATTGTGCTCATGAAATCTTAAATTTCTATGAACAAACAAAAGATCTGACAACTTTTTGGCTCCTAGTTGATTTCTCTTATTAATATGGATCAAATCATTCGTACTCCAATTTATTTCACATGCAGAAGCACTAGCACATTGACTGTGGACAAGCACGACAAGCTTTTGTAACTCTGGGGTAGAAGAACCATACGTCTACCACCATAAATGGGGATCCATGCTAACAATGTCTTCTTGTGCCACTTTAATCTACTGCCACTTTAAACTACTCGGCCACTCTCCCGCAATGTTGAGACCATTTGCGGGCAAGTAAAATGGGAGCCACTCTGAAATCTTGAAAGCCTAAAATATGGCTAGGTTTGAAACCCTAAAACCTTGGAATCTGACTAAATCTGAAATATGATAGGATCCTCCAAAACCTAGAATTTTCATTATAGCTCCTAGCGGTCCGAAACCCCTCTCAAACACCCTAAAAGTATACAAATAAAATATAACTTAAAGTATAAGAAACTAGATGTCCATATATAAATGTAAACTTATACTTAAACATTTATTTTATTTCTATACTGTTGGGTTCGGACTAGATTTACATTTTCTAAATTTTTTTGTTGACTTCCATTGTTTCTCTCTGTCCATACAATTTTAATGTCCAAAAATATGGTGAACCAAATTTTTTAATCTGGAAGCCCGCAAAAATGTGGAATGTTCTAGATTTCAGCCAGATGCAACTGAATCTGGTAACTATGCTTCCAACAATGAGTCACTTAGCCTAATTTTGACATCCATTAGCCCATCATTTCCTTTAGACACTTGGTCTCAGTTTTTTCTTCTTAGCTTATTTCTTTTGGGCAAATCTCTCGAAGGAATTTCTTCAGATAATTTATCCAAAGGAATTCCTTCATACTTTTTATCCACATTTGTCTTTGAAAAATACCCTTCGAGATTTTCACAATGGACTTTTCCAAAGGGTAAGAAACCCTTCAGGCTTTCTGCATGTCCCCTCAGACTTTTACAAATGATCCTCCTGAAGGGAAAGATACCCTTTGAGAATTTTGAAATGGTCCTTCCAAAGGGTAACATACCCTTTGGAAAACCTGCAACTGTCCACTTAGAGAAGAAAAAGCCCTTCAGATTTTTTGAAGTGTACCTTTGAAATAGTTGACTAGTCCCTTTTGCCCTAAAAAGCCCATTTGGCATTTTGAAAATACCCTTCAGATTTCTTGAAAAAGACTCGTCCCTTGAAGAACTCGAGAAGCACTATTTTTCAAGACCAAATCAGGTTTGTCAAGCCCCTCTGATTACTCATAACTTATGAAGTAATCAAGTAGTGCTCCTTGGAGAACCTAAAATACACTACCCATGAGTAATTTGGGTTCGTAAACCCGAATTAATTCTACTTATAAAACATTTAGAAGTGAAGCACTATTGGAAATCCAATTTGCACTATGCCCTCAAAAACCCGAAGTTGTCACTGCTGGAAAACCTGAAGTCCTCTTAAAGACTTAGCATTTTTTTCCTTGAAAACTCCCTTTTTCATACTTAGGCAATGTTCTGATATGTGGGCTAAAAAATAGCTAACATTTACCATCCACTTTTTAACAAAACAAGGCTCTTTAGTCAAAACATGATTTACCAGTGTTATCATTGTAATGTCCCCTTTTTTGAATTAGTAAAATCAAAGGACCTGAATCCTATTTTTATTTATCGTGGGCTAAGGGGAGAGTAAAAAGGAGAGATAATATTATAATAATTCATTAAGTTGTCAAAAAAAGTACTTTAAGTTATAATTTGGAAAAAGAAAAAAATGACACTTAGTATATTATTATTGAATGAGTCCAAAAAACAAATATTACGTACATGGCCAAAAAGGTAATTAATAATTATAAGGATGGAAAAATGTGAATATTCAATTAAAAGTAATATTAATTATTTTTTAAGGTTTTTAGTGAAAAGAGCTTATTAAAAGAATTGATTGTAAAAAATGAAAGAAAATCATCCATTTATTTGAACACTTTTACAAAACCCTTGTTTTGCAAATTTGGCGCAACAATTTAAATATTTTACACAAAGGACAAAAACCCTCATGTGCACAAGGTTGGGGATGAAAACCCTCCATCCCATTAGGTAATTCCATTCAGTTATTACACCAAAGTTTTCAAATTCAGAGGAAATCCATCACACAAGTATAGAGAGCCTGATTTATGGCTATATATGGGGTTGCAACACTTCAAAAAATTATTAAAATTATTGAATGGTGCCAAAAAGAAAATATTAGATACATGGCCAACACAGTAATTAATAATTATAAGGATGGAAAAAGGTAAATATTCAATTAAAATTAATATTAATTACTTATAGAGTTTTTAATGAATAGATCTTATTAAAAGAATTGATTGGAAAAAGTGAAGGAAAATCATCCATTCATTCGAACACTTTTACAAAACCCTTATTTTGCAAATTTGGGATAACAACATAAATATTCTACACAGAGGACAAAAACCCTCATGTGCACAGACTTGGGGATGAAAACCCTCCAACCCATTAGGTAATTTCACTCAGGGATTACACCAAAGCTTTCAAATTCAAAGGAAATCCATCACACAAATACAAAGAGTCTGATTTATGATTGTATATGGGGCTGCAATACTTCAAAAACTTATTAAAATATTCTCTTGAAGTGACATTTCATCTTGACATCAGTATTCATGGCATTGCTATTCAAGGTACTATTCACTACTATTGTAATATACATCCCTTTTAGGTCCAAATTAAACAATTCTAGAATTTACTAAAACTTTAACATGAAAGTACATAATTCTAAAAATAATTCATAGGACATGATAGGAAAATATAAACCATATAGGAACCCTTTAAAAAAAAAAAACTCAATTTATATCAAGAATAGAACCCTTGCAACATTAATTATGATTTTTTGTTTTTATAATAAATTTTCAGACTAGTAAATTAAATAATTTATAGCTCAATATATCAATGCAAATTCAACAACAAATAACCAACTGATTGAACCGAAAGCTGCATAACCTTCCAAATGGATTTTTTATGGTGACATCAACACTCAAAGGGTGACATAAGCATGAGAAAACCCCTTCTAAGTAGGTTTCCCACCTCTAGTTGCCTCCTAGTATTGTCTCCACCTTAGATGATGCCCTAATTGTTGCACCATGAACAAATCATACCCCTGTGCCTTGTCCCAATGATATTTCACTCAAATATGACTCCTGAATGAAGCCACCAACAAATTGTAAAGGGTTTTCATCCCCAAATCTGATTACCAAAGAGGGTTTTCATCCTTAATGGCTTAAGTAGAAGAAAAATGCTCAACTTATAAAAATGTCAAATAATAGATGATTGATAGATATCACAAATGATCCCCTCCATCTTATTTTATACCTTTTCTCACTCAAACTCCAAACTTACTTTATTTTACTAATAAAACATAAATTGTCGACATTACTTTGTGTCCACTTAGTCATATTATTAAGTTTACTTTAAAGTATTTTAAAAATGTTTTTTAGTAACTTATCTCATTAGACACACTTTTCCCTTCTCCTCATCCCCTTAACCTACAGGAAACCAAGGAATAGGTTAAGGGTCTCAAATGGCATTAACCCTGAGAAGAGGACATTACAGTCATCCCCTCTCAAAATTGTGTGCCTTCAAGTAATTGCAAGCTCATCTACTTCAACTCAAATAATATGATTATCTCTAAAATAACCATATCCCAATTCATTCTTGGGAGTTTGTAATTCCATATGTACTCATCATCATGCCCTTGTTGCACTACTTGGCTTCTCCAAAGTGATGAAGAATCTAGAACACTTTCACATGCACTAGGGGATATGGGGACATGTTCTATGCCAAGGTTGTGATGAAAATTTTCAGCATCTTGATTTATTTTTGAAATAACACCCTTGGCTATACCTCACCTATAGATCTTGGTGTGCCATCCATTGAGTTAATGGAGTCATAATTGAATGACCATGTAGACTGCACCAGTAACCACATGACCTGAACTTTATTTTCATTCTAAAAATCACCATCAAAGGTTATTTGCTTCAACAAACCCCAGTCCATCACCCATCACACAACTCAAAATAGGAAGAACTGAGTCCTCACTAGCACTTTCCAATCTCTTTATTGCTTCCCAAAATGGCTTATACAATACGCTTGTTTTCTTTATGCTTTTACTCATATTTTCAAGTACTAGCTACCTTGCTTCATCCTTAGTATTTGTAGATCCAAAGCAGTGTTCCAATACCCCTTCTTCATTAGCAATGTCTTTGACAAACACATAAGGTTCATTTTCATCATAGTCAGATCCAACAAATCTCAAAAATACTTCTTCCAATGTTGTCATAAAAATACCATAACTCTCAATTGTTGGAATAATTGTCATTGATGTCAAAAGGTAATCGTGAATCAGATTAACGGCAAATTATTTCAATGAAAGAATTAAATTAAATGAAGAACAATTAATTTAATTAAAGCAAATAAACATGCAAGTGACGGTCATATTCTTGTGTGGAATCGAAGATAAATTAACTAACAAGCTTAAAGAGATAATTATGAATGTTTTAAGGTAGTTTATAAGGCTAAAATGGTCCCCAACCTTGGCCGACCTAATTTCTAGAAAGTCATCCCACCTTTGGGAGGAGTTATGACCATTTGAATGGATCTTTTTATTTGAAGAGTCACGACCTTAATTTGTGGATTTTCTTGGCTTATAAATAAGTGCATAGCGAGTGGCAAATTTGCATGTTCAAAAGTGGAAGATATAAAGAAGAGAAAAAATATTTGAAAGCATAATTTTGTGAGAATATTGAAAGGAAAAACTAGCAAGTATAAAGCAAAGCATAGCAGCAAAAACACTCAAGTGTAGATCGAATCGGAAGGAGATAAAGTAGTGTTCTATCATCTGTTGTGTTAGCAACAAATCGGAGATAGAAGAGTGATTCTTGTAAGAATGTTGGTGCCTTCCTTTTGAACAAATTGATGTCTCTTGTTGAGTTGGTGCTTGGTGAAAGGGGTTGGTACTCCTGTAGGTTGGTGCCTATAAATTGTATTTGGGGTAGGTGCTCTAGTAGGTTGGTGCCTATGAATATTTATATTAAGAAATATTTCTTCGTGGTTTTCTCCCAAAAGGGTTCCACGTATATATGGTGTCACTTTGCATTATGTTATATTGTGTTGTGATTTGATTGCTTTGATTATCTTAATTGGAATAAGTAATTAAGTATTAGAAAAGAAAAGAATATATAATATTGATTCACCCCCCTTTTAGTATTAGCCTATGCTCAATAATTGGTATCAGAGCAAGTTCCTTTAGATATAGATTAATTGCTATAAGGTAGATCATATAAGCACGCATGGCTGGATCACAAGCTCAAGATGAATTTTCCACTAACAAGGCATTATTGTTTGATGGCACAAATTATGCCTTTTGGAGCATAAGAATGAAGACATATCTAATGTGCTCTTGGGTTTGATATTTGACAAGTAGTAGTAACTGAGTGCCAAATGCCACAAATGCCACCAACAAATGCTCCTAGAAAGAAGGCCAACAAGATCAATGCTAAATAAATGAATACTATCCTATGCGACCTTTCAGATCTTTCAGAATTGGAATTCGTAAAAGTCATGCAATGTGATTCTACAAGAGAGATCTAGGAAAAACTTAGAACTATATATGAGAGTGATAGAAAGGTAAGACAAGCAAAACTCCAAGCTCATAGGAGACAAATTGAGAGTCTAAAGATGAAGGAAGAAGAGAACATTGCAGGATACCTACTCCAGGTTGATGAAATAGTCAATGTTATTCTAGGACTTGGAGAAACCGTGGAAGAGTCTGCAATCATCCAAAAGGTGCTAAGGTCCTTACTATTGAGGTTTGATGCAAAATTCATTACTGTTGAAAAAATGAAATATCTAGATATATTAAAGATGGACGAGCTGCACAGAATCCTCATAGCATATGAAAAGAGGACTAAATCCAAAAGACCATAAAAAAGAGAAGAAACATTCAAAGCATCAAAGAAGGAGAAATTCAAGGAACCTAAGCCAAGCGATAGCTCAAGCAGTGAAGAAGATGAAAAGGAGGCTTTATTCAATAAAAAACTAAAGAAAAGTTTAGGCAAATATAAAAGTAAGTTACCATTCAAATGTTTTAATTGCGGTAAGATTGGTCATTTTGTAGCTAAGTGTCTGAATAAAGATAATAGTGATGAAGAGGAGAGCATACCAAAATTCAAGAATGCATTCAAACAAAAGAAAATATATACTCCAGGAGGAACTATAGCTCATCTAAAGAAAGCAAAAACAATGATTTTGACAATGATGATGAGGAAACATTGCTCATGACCATAGAAGAAAATGCTTCCACAAGCAAGAAAAACTTGGAGGAAGAAGAAGATGAAGGCGAGGTAAATATCAAAGAGCTTATATGTGCTTTAGGAGAGACAAGATCTTAAGAAAAAGAACATGAAACAAAAATTTCTAATTCAAAAATATGAAAAAGAGAGTCAGGACTCAGAAGCTAGAATATCGCAAGGTCTTGAGGAATCAAAGAAGATAATTACTGATCTAAAAGCCTAAATCGAAGAGGTAAGAGAAATTTGAAGAATATCTAATGGATCAGCTAAAGAAGAAAGAAGAAGACTTTGAAAGGTACGAATTTGAAATTTTTGCTTAAAAAAAAGATCTAGAAAAGGCTAATACTAAAATAGCAAGTGACTTGAAATCTGAGAAAATCACCCAAGTTTTGAATAAGATTCTGGAGAGTCAAAGATCACCATTTAACAAGTCAACCATTGGGTATGAGAAGGAAAAAGAGAAAGCTAGGAGCTATGTTGAAACTCTTAAGGACTTGTGAAAAAGGAGACCAAGAAGGAAGAAGGTTAGAATACAAAAACCAGCTCTATCAACAAAGAAAGTAAAGGAGAACAAAACTTTAGGAGACCACTTGATCCAAGATATGCCAACAAACTAGGTTTGGTAATTATTTTGATGGATATTGTTATTATTTCAATCATTTTGGTCATAACAAATTAGATTGTAGAAAAAGAGCCAAGGATATTGAAGTCTGGAGCAGAAACAAAGGAACCTATGGAGCTTTGAACAAAAGCTACAATTCGTTTGCTCCCCTATAAAACTTTAATGAAGAAGCTATAGTCTATTACAAGTGCAACAACTATGGACATATAACATGCCATTGTAGAAGTGTTCTCAAATCTGTAAGACAAGATCAGAAGTTCAAGGCTCCAGTGATAAATAAAAGGGAACCAACAAAGACCTAAAAGAAGAAGCAAGAAGAATCCATGATTGTTCAAATAAAATTCCATGCTAGAGATGAAGGACAACAATGGTTCATTGATAGTGGATGTTTGAGACACATGACTGGAGATAAAAGCAAGTTTATCTCGTTAAAAAAGGTCAATGTAGGCATGATGAAGTTTGGAGACAACACTATAGCAAGAATAACAGGAAAAGGTATGCTTAGTCTTGATAATGGAAGAACCAAAATAGAGAATGTGTTATATGTTGAAGGGTTAAAGCATAATATTTTAAGTGTGAGCCAAATGTGTGATCAAGGACACACACTCAAGTTCTTTTCTGAAGGTTGTGAGATTAAAAAAAGTGACACGAGAGAGCTAATTACAGATGCTCACAGGACAACAAACAATCTATACATGATTACAAAAGTCAATGGAGAGAAGTGTTGTCTAAGTAAAGTTGAATAAAGTTAGCTATGGCATAGAAGAATGGGCGATATAAATTTTGATAACCTTTTGAATATTATCAAGAAGCAAGCTATAAGGGACATTCCAAAGATAACAAAGGCATCAAGCATGCTTTATAAGTAATGCCAACATGGGAAGCAGACAAGGACAAGATTTAAAATGAAGGAATATTTCACCATGAATAAATTAGAGCTCATTCATATAGATCAGTGTGGACCCACCAGAACACAATGTATACAAGGTGAGCGGTATTTTATGTTGCTAGTTGATGATTACACTAGAATGACATGGGTTACATTTCTGAAAGAAAAGTCTGCAACCTTTAGTAAATTTAAAGCATTTAAAACATTAATTAAAAACGAAACTGGTTTAAGGATCAAATGCTTAAGGTCAAATAGAGGAGGTGAGTTCATGTCAAATGAATTCATTGAGTATTGTGAAGACCATGGGATAAAAAGATAGTACTTAGCTGCAAGAACTCCACAACAAAATGGGTTAGTAGAATGAAAGAATAGGACTGTCCAAGAAATGGTTAAGACAATGTTGAATGAATCCAAGTTATCAGACAAATATTGGAGAGAAGCAATCCACATAGTTGTATATATCCTAAATAGAGGGCAAATTAGAGTCAACAATGACAAGACCTCATATGAGTTATGGATGGGAAGACAAACTTCCATCAAATTTTTTAAAGTATTTGGAAGTGCTTTATTAAAAGGATCGAAGATGATTTGGGGAAATTTGACTCAAGAGTCGACAAAAGAATTTTTATGGGATATTCCACCAACAAGGCCTACAAATGCTTCAAGAGAATGCAAACTATTGTGAAACTGCCAATGTCAGAGTAGATGAAACTGAAACTTAGAAGGCAAGTGATCCATTAGATGAACCAGATATCATTGAAGATGTTGAAGTAGAGAAGATGGATGAAGATGAACGGCAAGACACCAAAGCACCATCTTATTTCATTCAGAAGAACCATGCCGAAAGCCAAATAATTGGCAATATAGATGTTGGAGTACAAACCATAAGAAGGATTGTAAGAAATTCTAAATAAGTGAATTTTTCTTTGTTATCTAAAATACAACGTAAGAATTTTTTAGAAGTGAGCCATGATGAACATTAGGTAAAAGTAATGGAAGAAGAGCTAAACCAAATTGAGAAGAATGAGACGTGGGAGCTGGTACCTAAACCAAAGGATCAGAATGTGTTTGGCACTAAATGGGCATACAAGAACAAACTAAATGAGGATGGTTAAGTTACAAGAAACAAGGCTTGATTAGTATGCAAAGGATATGCTCAAATTGAAGGTATTGACTTTGAAAAAATCTTCACTCCCGTGGCAAGATTAGAGGCAATCAAAATTTTTCTTGCCTATATTGTTTTCAAGAACTTCAAGGTATATCATATGGATGTAAAATCTGCTTTTCTAAATGGTAAATTAGAAGAAGTGTACATCAAACAACCAGAAGAATATCTTCTATCAAAAGACAACAAATATATATGCAAATTGAAGAAAGCCTTGTATGGATTGAAGCAGGTCCCTAGAGCTTGGTATTCAAGACTTGACAAATATTTACAAGACAAGGGATTCAAGAGAGGATTTGCTAACAATAATTTATACATTAAAACTGAAGGTGAGCATCAATTAATTGTTGTAGTTTATGTTGATGATATGGAGGAGATAGTGAAAAGATGTCCAAAGGATTCACCAAAGACATGCAAAAGGAATTTGAGATGTCCATGCTTGGTGAGCTATCATTATTTTTTGGTTTGCAAATATCTCAGTCTAGTAAAGGAATATTCATCTCCCAGACCAAGCATGCTAAAGAAATGTTGAATAAATTTGGAATGGAAAACTATGCATCGGTTGGCATGCCTATGGCTATAGGAAAAAAGTTGAGTAAGGATGATGAATCATCGAATGTAGATCAATCCCCCTACAGATCAATGATTGGCATTTTTTTGTACATAACAACATCTAGGCTAGATATCATGCAAGTCGTAGGCATTGTAGCATGCTATCAAGTAGCTCTTAAAGAAACACATGTGCAAGCGATGAAGTGGATATTCAAATATCTAAAGGGGACCCTAGACTAAGGATTGTAGTATCTTAAAGGGAAGGATTTCACATTGGTAGCATATACAGACTCAGATTGGGCATGATGCCTAGATGATAAAAAAAGCACAAATGGAGGAGCATTTTTACTTGGATATAGCCTAGTGTCTTGGCTAAGTAAAAAGTAGAATTCAATTTTCTTATCCACAACAGAGGCAAAGTACATAGTGGCATTATTGTGTTGCACTTAAGTTCTTTGGATGAAACAAACCCTTAAAGACCTCAAGATAGAATATGATCATCTAATTTGAATATACTACGACAATACCAGTGTTATCAACATCTTAAAGAATCCAATGATACATTCTAGAACAAAGCACATTCCAATTAGATACCATTTTTTGAAAGAGCAAGTTGTAGAACAATAGGTAAAATTAGAATATATTACCACCATAGTGCAGATAGCAGACATTTTCACCAAGCCACTTCCAAAGGACACATTTGAATATCTATGTGAGAAGTTGGGAGTAATCTCTTTTACTTCCTACCACTAAAGGGAAGTATTGATTAAGGGGGAGCTAAGCATTGCATTATCTTGATCCTAGGTAGACCCTTTGCCATTGATGTCAAAGGGTGTGAAGTACGGAAAGAGGGAGTCACAAAAAGGGGGAGCTACAGAAAATAAGATCTCAGATAGAAGAAACAATACAAGGGGGAGCAGATTTAGTGCGTGGTTGCCATCAATGACAAAGGGGGATATTGTTGGAATAATTGTCATTAATGTCAAAGGGTAATCATGAATTAGATTCATGGTAAAGTATTTTGATGAAAGAATTAAATTAAATGAAGAGTATTTAATTTAATTAAGGCAATTAAACATGCAAGTAATGGTCATATTCTTGCATGAAATTAAAGACAAATTAACTATGTCTAACGAACTTAAAGATATAATTCTAATGAAGGTTTCAAGGCAGTTTTAATGGCTAAAATGGTCCCCAACCTTGGCCAACCTAATTTTTAGAAAGTTGTCCCACCTTTGGGAGGATTTGTGACCATTTGAATGGACCTTTTTGTTTGAAGAGTCATGACCTTAATTTGTGGTTTTTCGTGGGTTATAAATAAGTGCATAGCATGTGACAAATTTGCATGTTCGAAAGTGGAAGATATAAAGAAGAGTAGAAATATTTGAAAGCATATTTTTTTGAGAATATTGAAAGGAAAAACCAACAGGTATAAGACAAAGCATAGCAGTGAAAACACTCAAGTGTAGATGGAATCGAAAGGAGATAAAGTAGGGTTCATCATCCGTTGTGTTAGCAACAAATCAGAGTCAAAGAGTGATTCTTGTGAGAAGGTTAGTGCCTTCATTTTGAAAAGATTAGTGTCTCTTATTGAGTTGGTGCTCGACAAAAGGGGTTTGCTCCTATAGGTTGGTGCCTACAAAATTATATTTGGGGTTGGTGCTCTAGTAAGTTGGTGTTTATGAATATTTATATTGAGAAAGATTTCTCTATGGTTTTCTCCCAAAAGGGTTCTTGTTGACTAATTTTGGTCCTGCAGGCCAAAATTAGGCACCCCTCTTTCCTTTTCCTTGCAAGGGTCTTTTGATCTAGGCTTTGACAAGTTCATCCCGCATTTGCCTTGTGTAGATTTTTCTCTATCAGGCCTTTTTCCATGAAAAAACAAAGTGTTTTCTTTGTTTGGTTTCCAAGTGCTTTGGGTCTAACAAGCAAGAGTCAAATTAAAGCTCATTTTGATCTTGAATGCTTAACAGGGTAGGTAAGTTACTTTGGAGGGATTTTTATTGGCAAAATGGACCAAGTTCAAAAGGTCGAAGGATCATTTGTAAAAATTTTGAAGGGTAGGTGCCCTTGTGGAGGGCACATAGGCGACAAGAGAACCTTTTCAATTCTTTTGAAAGGTGACTTAGAGGCCAAGAGGCCCTTCCAGGGGGTAGGAAATGAACAAAATGGACCTTTACAAAAGCCCGAAGGGTGGCTTTGGGCTCGAGGTGTCCTTGTAGAGGGTAGATGGTCAAAACAAAGGGGCATGGTAGAAAGCCCAAAAAGGACTTGCCTTTCGAAAAAGTTGACAGTGCAAAGAGAGAATTCTTTCAGACATTTTGTTTAAGGGAAATCCAAAGAAGAAAACCCAAAGAGTGAATTCTTTCGGACAAAATGTCTGAAGGAATTCCTTCAGACATTTTGTCTGAGGAAATTTGATAGTTGAAGAAAGTCCAAAAAAAATTGGAAGACAAAAGTCCAAAGAGTAGGTGCCCTTATGGAGGGCACTTGGCTTTGAAAAGAGGACCTTTTCATTTTTTTTGAAGGGTCACTTTCCCTTTGAAAAAGTTCATTTGCAAAAAAGCCAAAGGAATTGCCAAAGGGGGTGAGAGGCCCACAGACGTCAATTCCAAGGTGATAAACTAGCCACTGGGATTCATATATCTAGTGACAGGCCCACAAATGTCAAATTCAAAGTAGTGAGCTAGCCATTGGGGAGCAGTCAAAGAATAATTCTTTCAGACAATTGCTTGAAAGAATTCTTTCAGACTAAAGTCTAAAGGGATGAAGGAAAGGAAGCCCATCGAAGAAGGTCAAAAATTGCAAACTCAGAAAAGAAATAATTCTTTTAGACAAAATGTATGAAGAAATTCAAAGGCCTGAGAGCCTGAGGGATGACTCAATGACCCGCCAAAGAAAAGAGCCTGAGAGAAAATTTGTAAGCCCTGAGACCCTGAATTACTAGGAAAAGGACAAAAAATAGAAAGAAAAAAGAGAATAAAGCGGGTAACCCAAAATGTGACCATGCACATATAAGACAAAAGCTCAAAATGCTCCATGTGTTATAGCAAGTCAAGCACAGGGATGAACTAGACCAAGGCAAGTGGCATAGGAGTCATCAAAGGAAGAAATAAATACCCTTAGGTGAAATAGTCTCCACCAAAAAACCATTAAAAGGGTTGGTTGCGAACATTGAAGGGAGTAGCCCGTGTTTCCTTGTTTTGACATTAATGAGTAGCCAATTATGCAAGCATTCAAGAGAGCATGGCCCAGTCAACATAATGAGGGATGGCCTTGTTAGTTGCTAGGAGAAGTAACCCATACTCTTGCAGGTCTCGACAATAAGGGCAACGACTTAAACAACTACAACATGGCTTTCACATACGCATTTAGGAAGAGATGACAACAACATGGGCTGGTGGTTGCTGCAGGAGTGATTAATGTAGCATGGGTTTCTTTCTCTTGACTAGTCAATGACCTATTTTCCTAGTCCTCTATATAATTTTAACTTCTCATTCGAAGAGGGATCTCTCAGCATTGTATTGGCAAAGCCCTAAATAAATTTACCTTTAATCAAAATAAGTGTTTTACCTCCATTTGAGCTTGCATTTTTGCATATGCCTATGGTCTTGCCTTATGTTTAATCATTTCTTCTAATGCTTTCATAAGTTTATACCAACATATCTAGTGTATTATGAATTCTTTTCTGCAGGTCAACAAGAAGTGTCTAGATTGAAGTATAGGCACAAGTGAACAACTATCCAACAGTGTCTTTAAAACACCTCTAGTAGTTTCTTCCTCCTTATACCCCCTTAGAACCCCCTATTGAAGCATTGATGTAGTCAGTTTATCATTTGAATGAAGTGTCTATTTGCTTTTTTTAGTGTAAAGTGTAGGCAAAAGTTGAGTAGACCAATCAGTTTTGGTGCATCACTAATTTAGTTAAGTTTTATTGTTTTTATAATATCTCTCTCTTTTCACCCCCCATTGTTAGCAATAAAAAATTTAGAGCCTCAAGGTGCATCAAAAGGAGCTAGCCCCTAATCTAGAGATTCATTCCTCAAATTTACCACCCACAACAAGAGGAATGTTTCCATTGTGCCGCGTGGAGGGAGCTGAGTATCCTTTCAGAGGGTGTAATCCACAACATCAACAATTTTTGGCACATCTAGTTGGACCATTTTTTATGTCTTACAAGTTTTAGGATTGGTGTTGGTCCTGTTATTGTAAAGAATCCAAAGAAAGAACTATAGTTCATCACCTAGCAACTCCCTTTCAAGAACTCATTCTCTGGTTAATAATTAGCCTAGCATCCCATGCCTAGGGTCACCACAAGAGCTTCTTCTAGGGGTGTCCCTTTTGAATTTATTTAGTTGCCTTTAAACTTAGAAAAAAGGCTAAGGTTTGCAACTACTCATCCTTACGTAGCAAGCCACCTTCCTAAACCAGTCATAAAATACACCTACTCAAGGAGACCCCACTTGAATCCTTTCACAGCCATGGATCTCCCTTTTATGGCCTTCAATGGTTAGAGTCCCTTGAACCTTCTACAGTATGACCCAATTCCAAGGATAGCTCTCAAGAGGTGTTCCTCCCTTTAGTGGAGAGGGCCCAACCACTACTATTGAGCATATCAGAAACATAGCCAACCTTTACAACATCGATAATATCACTGAGAAAAATGTAGCCATCAAATTGTTGGCCTTATCCTTTAAAGGGAAAGCATTGGACTAGTATGGGACCTTGCCTATGAACTCAGTTGGCTCATGGAATGAGTTAGGGACCTTCTTGACAAATAGGTTTGGGGAAAAAAGTGACAATTTGTCCCTAGCTGAGCAACTGACCACCATGAAAAGAGCCCCACATGAATTTATGCAAGATTTCAACACTAGGTTCTAAAATACTTGGGATAGAATCCCAATTCTTGTGATGCCAAACCCAAGCTATGTTTTCCTTTACTACTTAAGTGCCCTGAATAGTGACATTGTTGTCATGATACAGTGCATGGGTGGACATGTTCTACCCATTGCTTATGAAATAACCATAGCTGCTAAAAATTATATGGTTCAAGCATGAAAGATAGCTCCTAGGCCTCATATGCCACTCTTTCCTGATTTGTAGCCCTTAGTTCAGCCTATTGTGCCCATTCTAGATCCTCTGTCTAGTGTAGAGAGGCTAACTACTACCCCTGCAAATGATCTTCATGAAGTTAAGACCCTATTGTAGAGTGTTATCAATGAGCCAGTTGCCCTCAAGAGGTAGTAAGCTCAGAGTTATAGGCCAAATCAAGGCTACCAGTAGTTTGGGCAGACAAATAGGCCTCCCTTTTAGAATTATAATCAAGGATAGGGTTATATTATGCAAGTCAGGCCTTATCAGAGCTATAATCCAAATGCCTCTTCATCTTTCAAGGCTCTTATCCCCACTCAAAATAATTTGGTGCAGGAGCAACATAATTATCCACCCTTGGGGCATGGTCAAGAGCAGGTTGCTTATGCAAATGAGCTACCAAATCAAAGTATGACCACACAAGGTGATCAGGTAGCCTAATTCTCAAGTTTTGAGGTGTCAACACAACCTGTGATGGAAAACAGGTAGGCTCAATTTGATTTCACTCTTATGAAACACTTGGAAGGGGAGTTTTATGCAGTCAACTATGTGGGGAGCATAAATAATCAAGATGATTGTGTTGTAGCCAACACTAGGTCTAAGAAGAGAGCTATGGATGAAGCTCAAGCAGCTACCCAAGCACTTATAATATCTCTTTCATCATAAGCAAATCAGAAGTTTCCCAATTATAGACAGCCAATAGTAGCTTCAACTCCTCAGGTTGCATCACAAGTTACAAATGTCCCCAAAGAGACCTCTAAGGGGGTCAATCCTTCAATCATTGTAGTGAACTAAATGAAAAAGCTACACATGAACATCTCATTGTGGGATTCCTTAGCAATACCAGGGCAAAAGGATATACTCCAAAAGAAATTGCATGGGCTAAGTGAGCAAGCTGTCCCAACAAAGAATGATAATGTGTTGATAGTGAATGGGGCTCCTCCCATGGGAGGTCAAAAAAAGAAGGATGAAAAGGTTCCTCCTTTTTATCTGTCTTTGATTATTAGTGATTTCTTGGTCCATAATTGCATTATTGATAGTGGAGCAAGCACCTCAGTTATGCCCAAATGCATAGTTGATAAGCTATGACTCAAATATGAACAAATGATCAAAGGAGTTCTACAGTTAGATGGATCACCAGCTAAGACCTTGGGAGTGGTAAAAGGCGTGAATCTATAAGTCTCCATGCATGTTCAACCTTTTCAATTCCTTTTAATGTGTTAGTGGCAGATGTTCCCCCTTACTTCGCTCTTTGCTTATCCAGGGATTTCACATCCAAGATAGGTGGGTACTTGGGAACAAATTGGTCTTACATGGTTTTTAAGACAAAGTATGGAACTAAGGTGAAGATTGAGTTGGAGCCCATCCACAAAGATCACCTGGAGCCATACTCACCCAAAGCAATGAATGTCAGCTACGCTATCATTAATGAAGAGAACTCCAGGTAGATCAATCTCCATCATCTTCCCTTGTAGGAGTTGCTGACCTACTCCTAAATGAATGGAGAAATGATAATTTTGAGCATGACCCATATAATTTCAATGAAGATGTAGGTCTTGGAGTTTACTGCATGCATGAGAAATACGTTTTCATGCCAAATTTGATGAAGGCAAATTGAGAGGACTATGGTTTGTGGTAGCTTTTCTTTGATGTATATAAAAGCAAGTTGGGAGCTTGTGGTGGAGCAATGATGGTTTCACCTTCAAAAGAGCAATACTTTTCAACTTTTAGATTCCAGTTCTCTTGCACTTGTAATGTAGCTAAGTATGAAGCCCTTGTTCATGGTCTAGAGTGGGCAAAGAAGAGAGAAATCAAAGAATTACAAGTGTTTGGAGACAGCGAGTTGATCGTGAACCAAGTGAGGGGTCAAAATTTGACCAAGAACTCCATACTCAAGTCTTACAAGCACAGGGTGTGGGACCTAATGGAGAGCTTCACTTCTTTCAACATCACTTCCATCCCAAGAGAGGAGAACAAGCATGCAAATAGACTAGCAGTAGTTGGTGCTCAGTTTGATATTTTAAAGGGGGTGAGACAAGACAAGAATCAACACCATTTGAAGGTGATAGTGAGGCCCTCCATACTAGACAATGTCACCAAGTAGTAGGTGTTCAAAAGTGACCAGCAAATAACACTTTTCTTACAGGAGGAAGCTGAGTTTGCTTCTAAAAATGAGTCCAAGCTACAATAGTAATATGATGGGAAGATTGTTTAGCTAAAGACTAATAGACTTCCCAAAGGTTTGGTAACTCTTGAGAGCATCATCAATGAGGATGACCAACTCAAGAAGGACAAAGCAAGCATGTCAAGAAAGAAAGAAAATTATGAAAAGGTGGAGATCTACAAGGCTAAGCTACTTGCACTTGCAAAGGTATGTACCAATGAAGAAAAGCATGCTTTCATTATGTTATGCTAAGATTTTGCCGATGTCTTTGCTTGGGAGTATGACAATTTGAAGGGGTTTGACCCAAGCTTGGCCCAGCATACCATTGAGCTGGAAGAAGGTCCCAAACCCATCACGCAAAAGCAAAGGCCAATCAATCCAAATATTGAGCCTCTCATGAGAAGGAACTTACCAAATTGATCGAGTACAGGATCATCTTCCCTATCAAACACTCTTCTTCACTAGCCAATTTGGTCTCCATTAGGAAGAAGAATGGAGAGATCAGATTGTGTGTGGATTTTAGAGACTTGAATAGAGTCTCATTAAGAGATCACTATCCCCTCCCAAGTATGGAGTAGATTCTCCATATGGTGATAAGCAGTGAAAGATTCTCCTTTCTGGATGGCTACTTTAGATACAATCAAATTTTGGTGCAAGATTATGACTAGTACAAGACAGCTTCACCACCAAGTGGGGAACTTTCACCTACAGGAAGATGCTATTTGGACTATCAAATGCTGGAGCTACCTTCCAACGAGCTATGGATATGGATTTCCAAGATTTGATAAATGATATTATGCTAGTTTATCTTAATGATGTGATAGTCTTCTTCAAGGAAGCAAGTCAACATCTGAAACAACTGAGGCAAATATTTGAGAGCTGTAGAGAGTTCAACATCTCTCTCAACCCAAAGAAATGCATGTTTGTTGTCCATGAAGGTAAATTTTTGGGCCATGTCATTTTAAAAAAGGGCTTGACCATTGATCTAAAAGGAGTACATGCCATCTTAATATTGTCCTTGCCTAAACACAAGAAGGGCCTACAAAGCTTCTTTGGCAAAATAAACTTTATTAGGAGATTCATCCCTAATTTTGTTGAATTGGTCAAGCCACTAACCTCTATGCTGAAGAAGGAAGAGACATTCACATGGATAACAAAGAGAAGAGAAAGCTTTAAAGGCACTAAGCAAGCTATCACCCAAGCTCCTACCCTGCCAAGTCTAGACTTCTCAAAGGACTTCAATTTATACACCTTTGGAAATCAAGAGGTAATTTTGGCTATGCTCACTCAAGAAAATAGTGAGAATTTAGAATAACCTCTCACTTTTTTTAGTCAAGGCTTAGAAGGCTACAAGGTTAGATACATGTATGTTGAGAAGAAAGCACTTTCAGTCATACAAAGCTTGAAGAAATTTAGACATATGTTGTCTAACAGCAAGATTCACATCATGATGCCACATCCTAGTGTAAAGGACTTATTACTGAGCCGAGACTTGAATGAGAAAAGGGTAGGGTGTATCATCAAAGTAAGGGAGTATGATGTAGAGATCAAGACCACCAAGCTGGTAAGAGGAAGAGGGCTATGTGAAAACCTTACTCTAGACTATAAATAGTCGAAGGAAGACATTTTGGTACTCCATGATGAAGCTAAAACAAAAGTACCTGCATCATGAAGAGCTAGGCATAAGACATGGTTCATTTCCTTCGAACTGGTGAGTGTCCACAAGGTCTTGATAGAACCAAGAAGATGTATTTTAGACTCCAATCTCTTCCTTACGTCCTATTGATGGAGTGATATTCAGAAAGGACTTTTTAGGGGTACTCTTGAGATGCATTGATTCAAACCAAGTCGACATGGTACTGTCTGAGTTTCATGATGGACCAGCTAGTGTTCACTTTGCTCCCAAGGCCATAGTTGTAGGGACAATGAGGGCTGACTACTTTTGGTCCACTTTATTCAAAGACACTCATGCTTGGGTGATAAAATTTCAAAAATGTGCTTTCTTCGATGGGAAGTAATGACTAGTTGCAATGCCTCTACATCCTATTCAAGTAGAACAACCATTCATGCAATAGGGTTTGGACTTCATAGGGATGATCAACCCTCCTTCTAGTGCTGGCCAAAAACGGGTCTTGATTGCTACAGATTATTTGACAAGATGGATAAAAGTTGTCACTTTTAAGGAAGCCAATGAGAGCGCAGTCTTAGATTTTTATGAAGGCATAGTGACAAGATTTGGTGTCCCAGCCACAATCATTTTAGACAATGCATTGGCTTTTTTGGGAACAAAGATAAGTGAGTGGGAATTAAGATGTGGCATCTATCTCAACACTTCTTCTAACTACTACCCACAAGGGAATGGGCTAGCTGAGTCCACAAATAAGAACTTGATTAGGATCATTAAAAGGACAATGGAGAAAAATCAAAGGACTTGGCATGCCAAGTTGAAGACAGTTCTATGGACAAACATCATCACTCCAAAAAGAGTGGTTAGGAATTCACCATACACACTTATGTATTGAAGGGAAGCTAGACTTGCTATTTCACTTGAGTTACCAACCTTGAATCTTGACCATTAGCTGCAATTGGTGGAGAGATACAATTTGGAGGTCAGGTATTATGAACTAATAGAGCTTTAAGAGGCAAGAGATCAAGCCATGGATGCAATGACCAGCCACCACAAACAAACAAAGAAGCATTTTGACAAGAGATCTATGCCAAAAAGCTTCTTAAAAGGTGACATTGTCTTGAAGTGGGATGAGGACTGAGCCAAACCTAGAAGGCGCATGAAGTTTGATGCCTTGTGGAGTGGCCCATATGTCATCACCCAATGAAAGTAACATAATGCTTTCCAACTCTCCAAGTTGGATGGTAAAGAATTACATATCCCAGTCAATGGGATATATATTAAACATTATCACTTTCTCTTGTCATGTACATAGTTTCCTTGTCTTTCCCTCATTTTACCTAAGTGCTTTTATGCATGTCTATAGTTTTTTTAGCCTTGTGTGTGTTTTCTTTATCGTTTGGGGTAAAATCTTTATTGGTTCTTAAGTTTTTTTTACAAGATTGTTGCTAGATTTTCAAGCTGGATCTTGACTCCATGCTCAATGAACCTTTAATCAACCAGTCTTCTCAAGCATAGTAGGCATGCTTCTCATATGAATCACCAAATCTGTTGACCAATTTTGGTCCCATAGGCCAAAATTGGGCACCCCTCTTTCCTTTTCCTTTCAAGGGTCTTTTGATCCAGGTTTTGACAAGTTCATCTCGCAGTTTCCTTGTGTAGATTTTTCTTTGTCAGGCTTTTTACATGAAAAAACCAAGTGTTTTCTTCTTTTGGTTGCCAAGTGCTTTGGGTTCAGCAAACAAGAGTCAACTTGAAGCTCATTTTGATCTCATATGCTTAAAAAGGCAAGTAAGTTACTTTGGAGGGCTTTTTATTGGCAAAATGGACCAAGTTCAAAAGGCCAAAGGGTCGTTTGTAAAAAGTCCAAAGGGTAGGTGCCCTTGCGGAGGGCACTTAGGCGATAAGAGAACCTTTTCAATTCTTTCAAAAGGCAACTTAGAGGCCAAGAGGCCCTTGCAGGGGGTAGACAATGAACAAAATGGACCTTTACATAAGCCTAAAGGGTAACTTTGGGCTTGAGGTGTCCTTACAGAGGGAAGATGGTTGAAATGAAAGGGTAAGGTAGAAAGCCTAAAAAGGACTTGCCCTTTGAAAAAGTTGGCAGGCCAAACAGAGAATTCCTTTGGACATTTTTTCCAAAGGAAATCCAAAGAGGAAAACCCAAAGAGTGAATTCTTTTGGACAAAATGTCTGAAGGAATTCCTTCGGACATTTTGTCTGAGGAAATTCGACAGTTCAAGAAAGTCCAAAAAAAATTGGAAGAGAAAAGTCCGAAGGGTAGGTGCCCTTGTGGAGGGAACTTGGCTTTAAAAAAAAGACCTTTTCATTTTTTTTGAAGGGTCACTTTCCCTTCTAAAAATTTCATTTGCAAAAAATCTGAAGGAATATCCAAAGGGGGTGATAGGCCTGTAGACATCAATTTCAAGGTGATAAACTAGCCATTGGGATTCAAATGTCTGGTGACCGGCCCGCGAATGTCAAATTCAAGTTAGTGAGCTAGCCATTGGGGAGTAGTCAAAGAATAATTATTTTGGACAAAATGTGTAAAAGAATTATTTCATCCTAAAGTTTGAAGGGAAGAAGGAAAGGAAGCCCGCCAAAGGTCTAAAAGTGTAAACTCAAAAAAGAAATAATTCTTTCAGACAAAATGTTTGAAGGAATTCCTTTGGACATTTTGTTTGAAGAAATTCAAAGGCCTGAGATCTTGAGGGACGACTCAGTGACCTGACAAAGAAAGGAGCTTGAGAGAAAATTTGTAAGCCCTGAGAGCCTGAATTGCCAAGAAAAGGGCAAAAATAAGCACAAAAAGAGAGAACAAAGCAGGTAACCTAGAATGCAGCCACGTGCATATAAGACAAAAGCTCAAAATGCTCTAGGTGGTGTAGCAAGTCAAGCACAGGGATGAACCAGACTAGGGCAGGTGGCATAGGAGTCATCAAGGAGAGAAATAAATGCCTTTAGGTGAAATAGTCCACCAAAAAACCATTAAAAGGGGTGGTTGTAAAAATTGAAGGGAGTGGCCCATGTTTCCTTGTTTTGACATTAATGAGTAGCCAGTTGCATGGTCATTCAAGAGAGCATGGCCCAGTCAACATAATGAGGGATGGCCTTGTTGGTTGCTAGGAGAATTAACTCATACTCTTACAGTCTCGAATAGTAAGGGCAATGACTCAATCACCTACAACATGGCTTTCACATATGCATTTAGGAAGAGATGATAGCAACATGAGCTGGTGGTCACTGCAAGAATGATTAATTTAGCATGGGTTTCTTTCCCTTGACTGGTTAATGACCTATTTTCCCATTTCTGTATATAATTGTAACTTCTTATTCGAAGAGGGATCTCTCAACATTGTATTAGCAAAGCCCTAGAGAAATTTACCTTTAATAAAAAGAAGTGTTTTACCTCCATTTGAGCTTGCACTTTTGCATATGCCTATGGTCTTGCCTTATGTTCCATCATTTCTTGTAATGCTTTCATAAGTTTATACTAACATATCTAGTGTATTGTAAATTCTTTTCTATAGGTCAACAAGAAGTGTCCAAATTGAAGTATAGGCGCAGGTGACCAACTGTCCAAGAATGTGTCTTCAGAATACCTCTGGTAGTTTCTTCCTCCTCATACCTCCATAAAACCCCTTGTTGAAGCATTGATGTAGTTAGTTTCTCATTTGAATGAAGTGTCTGTTTGCTTCTTTTGGTGTAAAGTGTAGGTGAAAGTTGAATAGACCAATCAGTTTTGGTGCATCACCACTTTAGTTAGGTTCTATTTTTCTTATAGTATCTCTCTCTCTCTTTTCACCCCCCCATTATTAGTAGTAAAAAATTTAGGGCCTCAAGGTGCATCAAGGGGAGCTAGCCCCTAATCTAGAGATTCATTCCTCAAATTTGCCACCCACAATAAGAGGAATGTCTCCATTGTGCCACGTGGAGGAAGGGAGCTAAGTATCCTTTCAAAGGGTGTAATCTTTAGTGTCAACAATTTCCACATATATCTAGTGTCCCTTTGCATTGTGTTATCTTGTGTTGTGATTTGATTGGAATAAGTGATTAAGTGCTAGAAAATAATATATAATATTGATTCACCCCCCCTCTTAGTATTAGCCTGTGCTCAACATCAATACCAAGATATTTTTCAAAATTAGTATCCTTGCTTTCTATAGCTATAGTGTTACATTGATTTTTAGTATAGTTCTCAACCTCCCTAAAGAGGCCTTCAAAAGAGGAAGCCCACTTCATCCTTGGGAACTTGTAATCTCATGATCTGAATAAATGTTGCCCCACCAAGATGTTTGACTAAAAACAAACATGAAACTGTTCCTCTGGATCTTCTAAAATATGAAATACTATTATACCTTTGTCACCTTAAGCCCTCAACTTATGAGCAGTTTGCTTTGCACAACCCTTAACTACAGCTTAAGGAAGAGAGTTCCTAATAGCAAAACATTCACCAGCTTTCCCTATGGCAAAGAGCTGACCCCTTTTTGTACCATATAAGCAAATATTCCTTGTGGTAGTTCAATCTTATGATTCAAAACCTATGTTTTCACTTGGAACTATAACAAGTTCTCTACTGGCCATGCCCTTGCAAACATAGTCATTAGCTTCTCCCACAAGTCAAATATTCATGCAAGTGTCAAAAAGCATCCAAATGATTGCCCTTCACTACCAACCAACGTTATATCTAAATGTCCTACTGAACCTGTATTCCCATACTTTTTGGTAATGACACCGATAATGTGGTCACAAGTCGCACAATCTACATTATATATGTGAACAGTTTTATTTACTAATATTTCTTCTTCTATTGCAAAAAAAAATTGAGGAACTACCAGCAATATTTCATTTAAAACCATCCATTTGTATGAACATCTTGTTGTCTTACGATTATATTTATGTTATTCCATTTTGGTAGCCCAACACTAGAAAGGATGTAACTTAGATCAAGTTGATGAGTCTTCATAAGAGATATATGTCTTGGCCCAAGAAAATATGTTCTAATTATATCATTAAACTTCACACAAATTGTGCAAAAATTCCTCTAACCTCCTCCACAACATACAAAAAGATGTTCATCAGATCCCTTAGAATCCCAAGAAACTATGCACGTAATTCTTCCCTTTGGCTAGCAACACCAACAAGATAACTATTTGTATGGTAGATTATAGCCATTATACACCCAATAGCTATCATGGCTAAAGAGCCAACCCATACACATCTGCACTCATTGTAGCTACCAACATGACATCAACTTTTGAGTTCAGTCCTCTTACTTTTGATTTTTCAAGAGTTGGATAAAGAGATTATGGGGTCAATGAGTTTGCTTCATGCGTAGAAGAGGTTGATTTATATGCTTTAATTTCTTTCCATACTTTTTTCCAAGATATGCATAGTAGCTATTGTAATTATCTTCCTTAGGATCTTTAGACTCAAGAAAAGGACTCTCAATAGTTATTTCATGAATAACCTCCTGAATATAGTATATTTTTCCATTATGAACTGCAGCCACTAATTTATCTATCAACTCTAAAGCTTCACAAAATTGCCAAACTAATAGTATCTAAATTTCCTACAATCCCCTGCAACAAAGTTGTCCTATCCATCAAAACCTACTCTAGAGTTCCCTAAGATTATTATCCTTTTCAGGAATGGTAGATAGTAATTTAAAAAACCTTGCACTTGAAGCACAACTTTTTAATGCATTTCCAATCAATATTGAGCACACTTTGGCTAATTCCAATTTTATCTAATTCTATTGGAAGAAGGAAGCACATATCAGAATTGAACCATAGATTTTTCATTTCAATGATCTTTAAAGTATTTTCCCTTAGGATCCTTGATCCTTATGAGATTTTATTCTGGCACATAAGTTTACCAAATACTCCATTACAAATTATTTCTTGAAAAGCCTTTGCATCCCTCAGCTGATCAGGGTCCAATTCCACCTCTCCACATTGCAAAATTTTTTATTTAACAACTCTATCTGCAGTTAAAAATAGATCTATGTCTGCATTTGCAACAACATTATCCAGTCCCTCTTTAATCAAAAGGAAAAAGTTTGTGTATGTTTTCTCATCATTACAATTTGATATAAAAACTAGTTTTAGACTTACGAAGTTACCCCATTATCTCTTTCACCCCAACCATCAGACAAACCATATGGTCTAGTGGTAAAATGCAATTCCTTCCTTTTTTTAGTACCTGCATCTATGGTTATTTTACTATGTGAATTCCTGATTTCTTCATCTTTTGGCAGCACTTTTTCAACTAGCTGAAGATATTCATCAAGAGATCCAACTTTATGCAACCTTTGGCATGCCTCCAAGCATGTGAATTTCCTTGCATAAAGTTTTCCACTCAGTGGACTAACTACCTCTTGGAAAGTTGCATTAGGTGGCAATGTCAACATACACTCATACAAGCTGTCTTAACCCTCCATCTTTCTAGGAATAAATTCAGGTCTATGTGAATAATATATATCTCTAGGTAATTATGTAGAGTATTTATAGATGAAATTGATACTTGCAAAATGATTGATTGTGGCACTAATTGATAAAACACAATATACATCCATTTCGATAGTTGTTTGCTCTCAAATATGAGTAGTATGATTTCTATTCATAGCTATCTCCCTCATTGAATCCTTGCTTCTGATTATATTGTATTATAGATTTTTCTATTTCTCAATCCACATAGATCTAACATCCAAACAATGTATATGCCCTATGCTGCAAGTTGTATCCTTGACCCTATCACCTTTTTTAGAGTGTTTTCTGTTGACAATTTTTCTGCCATAGGGCAAATTGTCACCCCTACACTTCAAAACTTTGTTATGGTGCCAAGTTTGTCTTGTGAATCAGTTTTGGGGTCCTTAAATGAGCATTTACAGCAACACAAGTGGCCATCTACAGCTAGGTGAACTTTAGTCATGCAGAGGTTTCCAAGGAGTTTTCTTGATTACAGCCAAATGTGCAAATACAACCAAAATTTCAAGCTGTAAGTTTATTTGTTTTGTCTTCCCAAGGAATTTTTTGGATATAAGAGGTGGACTATTTCTTTGAACATTTTATTTGAGAGAAAGAGCTCTCAAAGGACTGACAAAAAGTCTTAAAAAATGACTAAGTGGTAGTCATTCAAAGCTTTTTTCTTTGGGTTTTTTGTTTGAAAGAAAGGAGAAGAGCACAGTTGAAAAGCCTGAGTTCCTTACAAAAGGCCTGGGTGACTTACAAAAAGCTCAGGTTTCTTACAAAAGGCCTGGGTGCCCTTCAATTCTTCCAAAAAACCAATTTTGAAGGTAGCCATGCCCTTGTAAAGTGCACTTGGTCGGTGTAGTGGACCTTTTCAATTTTTTTGAAGGGCACTCCCAGAAGATAGAAGCCCTTGCAGAGGACATTTGGACATCATGTAGGGACATTTACAATTTCCATGAAGGGTATGTTCCCTTGTGTGGGACACTTCAAGCATGAAGAAGACCTTGGAAATTTTTTGAAGGACCCTTTCACAAGTTCTTAAGGACACTAGCCCTTGCAGAGGGCACTTGGTCAGTGGTAGGTCCCTTTAAAAAGTTTTGAAGGGCATTATTGGAAGACAGAAGACCTTGTAGAGGGTAGAGACATAAACAAAGGACAAAATCAAATTTATCCAAAGGAGATGAATTCCTTTAGACTATTTGTCCGAAGGAATTCCTTCAGACAAAAAGTTTAAAGAAATTTGGGAGGATAAAAAACCCGAGGAAAATAAAAGAACAAAGGCAAAGAAGGATCCTTCAGAATAATTATCAAATAGGAAATTCACAAGAATTTCAAGACAAGACAAAAGTCTGAAGAAAATTAAAGGCAAGACATAAGAGCCTAAAAGGAATAAATTCAAGGAAATTGGCAAAGAAATGAATTCGTTCATACAAAAAGTCCAAAGGAATAAAGACAGTCTCAAAAATCTTGATAGAAAAGACAAGGGCATAAGCAAAGGCCAAAAAAGGAGATAGAGAAAGAGAAAAGATAGAGAGTCCTTCAGACAATTTATCTAAATGATGAAAACCAAAATAAATCCAGAATCTTGAATTCAAGCATAACACGGGAAAAGCCAGAGAAAACATGAAGTGAATTGAGCATGATAAATAACATGAATAGAGATGTAAGCACAAACATGACTGAGCCAAAAATGAATAAGAAGAAAGATAAACATAGAAATAGATGCATGAGCAAAGATTAAAGTGGAACTGAACATGGACATAAGCATGAACAATAAATAAAACAAATGCAAAATAAATACAAAGGCAGGATAAATGAAGTTCATGCACAGACTAACGTGAAGTGACTCCAAAGAAGTAAACATGTTTAAGAAAACAAGCACACTTTAGTTTTGAAAATAGAGTCATCTTTCATGATGAATAGGTAAAGCATTGAAGTTTCAAATAGCAAGAAATTATATGCATGCACTCTCACTTGTCTCGAAAGCTCAAAATGTTCTGATGATTCAAACGTAATTCTTAATTTGGCATTTGCATTGATTTCATGCAAAGAAAAGCTTTTAAATGTTTCAGCAGCTCAAGAAGAGTTCTATAGTTGGAGATTGGCATAACATCATGTAGCTTGGGTTCACCATCCATTTTCAATGCCAAAGAGCTTTTATGCAAGGCATAAGACAAAAATAGATTTGATTTGAATGTTGAAATAAGACAAGTTGGATTGAGTTGACCTCTTCTTCTATTTTCAGTGTCAATCTCTTGGCTATTGTATATTTTTCTATATAAGTTGGATTTTTAGCCTTAAATTGTATCCATCTCTTAGTAAGACCAGACTCTACCATTGGTGAGTTGTGTAACTTCTTCAATCAATAGGACTATACTTTCAGATTTTAAGTGCTGGTATAGTGTACATTCATTCAACAATTTACATATATGGTAGATTTCTCTCCCTTCCCAAATTCTGATTTGTACCTAGTTGCTAGCTCATCATGTTATGCAGGTCATGTTCAGTGTTATATATGTCTTTTGTTAAAGTTGTAAGTAGATGTTAGGTGGCTACAAAGTGTCTTGTATCAGACCTCTCTCCATCATTTTCCCACACATTTTGGTCATTCCATCAAACCTTATCATGAAATATTTATGCATACCTATCAATTGAAATCAAAGGTCTTCCTTTTCCCTTGTTTGATTTAGTGTTCAAGGTTCCAAGTAGAGTGGATCAACATTCTGGTGTATCACCGTCATTAAGTAGTATTTCCCTTTCAATTTTCTTTCTCCCTTTTCCATGGTAGATTCACAACACAGATTAGAGATCCATTTTAAAGCTTGAATAATTGAAGAATTGGAGTGCTCAAAACATTTTTTGAAAAGAGAAGAGAGAATTTTGGTCCTGCAAGACCAAAATAGTTGATATGTTGTCCCCAAAAACAAGTGACGGATTTTTGGAACAACAACTAGCTCTAATTGGGGAACTTCCATCGATTGTAAAAATAATTGAAGGGAGTAGAAACTAGAATCTCTAGTGCCTTTAAGTATGCCATTGGGCTATGGAGTCATACTACCTAAAAAGAAAGGCACCAAAAAGAAACAAAAATGAAAAACATAAAATAGAACTAAAGACTATATAAAAATTATACATATGTACAAATGATCTTATTTAATACTTCAAGAATTGAAGTGCTTTAGATGCTGCCCATTGTGAGGTAGAGAAAAAGGCATGATACATCTTATAGGAACCAGCCTTCTCTGGAGGTTCTTCTCACCATTGAGGCACCCACCCTCGTGAGAAGATCCCATTGTTTCAACTGGAGAGAGGACTATCTATTTTAGTACATCTTTGATTCAAGGTGCAACTCCAGGTTGATAACACTTTCCTTGATGACAAAAATCTTGTAATGACATAGTAGAAATTTACAAATCTTAAATATGATCATCCTTGTCATACCTTATGATATCAACAAAGTGTTCACCTTTCTTTGCCAAATTAGAATTTGTTGAGATACCCTCAACACCTCCAACCTTGTGACTCAAAACTCTTGAATTAGGGCTAACTAGAACATTCTCCTCAAATGTATATCCATCCAAAATGTTACTTTGAAAATGATTCAATGGTTCATAATTTAGAAGTTTGAAAGATAGTGCAAGATTTGGCACAAATTCCTTCACCTTGAACTCTTCACATCTAACAAGTCAAGCCCTTTCCTCCTTGACTTCACCAATATCTTGTTGACATACACAATCATTAGAAGTAAATAAAACATCTTCTACTACCGAAGGATCTTTACCTTCAACTTGCATGTGGAATTCCTTTTGCTTCTCAGTAGGGTTTTGAGGTTTAGATCTTCACTCTTTCTTCCCTTTATCTGACCACACTTCCTCATAATGTCCTTTTCCATCATGTGATTCCATCAACTTCATAAATTCTGTAAAAGGTATTTTTTCTCGAATCTCTATTGGAAGAGTTTTGTATAAATCAAAATTGGCCACAATATTCTTATGTGGTGACCCCATGGTTCATAGAATGGTAAGAAAATGGATTTGATACCACTGTCATATCCCTTTTAGGGCCAAATTAAACACTTATGGAATTTATAAAAACCCTAACATGAAAGTACAAAATTTTAAAAATGATTCACAAGACATGATAGGAAAATATAAACTACATACTTATATCAAGAATAGAACCCTTGCAACATCAATTCTAATTTTTATAATAATTTTCTAGACCTATAAATTAAATAATTTACCACTGAATATATCAATGCAAATTCAACAACAAATAACCAATCGACTGAACTGAAAGCTAAAAAAGCCTCCAAATGGATTTCCTAGGGTGATGCTAGTGCTCAAAGGGTGGCATAAGCACGAGAAAACCCCCTTTAACCAAGATACTCACCTCTAACTACTCATATCTGCTACATCCACCTCAGATGATGCCCTAACTATTTCACCACATAGAAATCATACCCATGTGCCTTGTCTCAACAATATTTTGCTCAAATATGACTCCTAAATGAAGCCACTAGTAGATTGTTGAAGGTTTTCATTCTAGAAAAATCTAAAGTTGCAAATGTAGAGTTATCAATGAGAAGGTTGGTTTGAAGAAAATGATGGTAATAACTTTCAATATTTTTATAACCCACTTTTTGAGATGGATGTTGAGATAGTTCGTAGCTTAGATTTTATAGTGGGTGATGATAATGGAAGGGTGCAGTAGAAGACATCAATATCATTGGAAAACTCAAGGATTGGGAGTTGCAAATTCCTCATATTGATGTGGGATTCCAATAAAATTTTAGACCTTGGGAAGAGGATGCAAATTCTGAGTTGGGGTAGCCATTACAACATGTGGGGATTCACTCAACTGTACGTTTGGTAAATGATGAAAATTCTATAAATTTTTGGACAATGGGAGTGAATAAGGCTACAAATTCTAAGTTTGGGAAACTACTACAACATGTAGAAATCCATCCCCCATAGTGTTGGGTAAGAATAATAAATTCTACGAATTGTTGGTTGGGATAGTGCTTTCACTTGATAGAAACTCAGCTCATTTCATGTATAGAAAATGTTGAAATTTGGTGAAGACTCAGCTCAATTGACGTACAAAAATTTCTGAATTTTTTGTAAGAACTGAGCTCATTCCATGTACAAAAAATTCTAGGTTTGTTGTGAAAACTCAGCCTACCTCATGCACAAGTAATTTTGAAAATTTCTTAGTGGGTCAGTCACTTTCAAGGAGGGAAACTCAACCTTGATTTTGCAAATTCTATGATGGGGCAGTAGTAAATAAACATGATTATTCACTCCTTTTTAAAGAAGTATGCTTTGGGAAAGGGAATTCCAAATTCTAAAGTATAAGATTGTCTGGTGTCATAAACCCTCTCCATTTTGTAAGGAGGGAAGAACAAGCTAAGGGCAGCTCCAAGGATGAAAGAATCCTACATTTATTATGCACACACATGCCACATTAGAGGTATGATTAGAATGGGCAACATTAGGGTAAATAATCAGTAAGATAGATACTTCTTTGGGCACCATGGCAAGGCTTCCAACTCTATGAAGATGTTCACATGGGAATTCGAAAGGTGGGCACTCAAGGGATTCACAAAAAAGGTATGATTTCAATTTTGTTTAAGTTTGTTTGTTTCAAAAAAAAATGTGAACCCTATCATAGGCTTGAAAGGAGAACCTTAAGGATCATTGGAAGTCATAATGGATTCTTTTGTAATACCCTAAAGGATCACTACTCAAAAAAGTGGGGGAGTCTTGGCTGAAAATGGGGATTCTAGCAAGTAGGAATGGAGGATTATATTGATGCAGTGGATTACACCCTTTAAAAGAAAACTCAGCTTCTTTTTTCCACTTGGCACAATGGAAACACTCCTCTTGTTGTGGGTAGCAAAACTAAGGAGTGAATCTCTAGATCAGGGGCTAGCTCCCCTTGATGCACCTTAAAGTCTTGAATTTATACTACTAACAATGGGGAGGGGGGGTGAAAAGAGAAAGGGATGCTATTAAAAAAAAACTAACTAAGATGGTGATGCACCAAAATTGACTGATCTACTCATTTTTTATCTACGCTTTGTACCAAAATGAGTGAATAGACACTTCATTTGAATAAGAGACTAGACTACATCAATGTTTCAACAAGGGGTTTGATGGAGGTATAATGAAGAACCTACCATAAGTGATTTAAAGGCACACTGTTGGATGGTTGGTCACCTACAACTATACTTCAACTTGGACACTTCTTGTTAACCTACAGAAGAAGATCTTGGATACACTAGATACACTAACATCGACTTATGAAAGCTTTTAAAATTAATGACTAAACATAAGGCAATACACAGACATATGCAAAAGTGTAAAAAATTAGATGAAGGTAAAACACTTATTTGATTAAAGGCAAATTTTGTTAGGGTTTTTCCATACAAAAGTGAAATATCCCTTTCAAAGATGAGAAGTTACAATATATATAGAAATTGGAGAAAGACCCTTGACTAGTCAAGAACAAGAGGCCCATATTGTTTTCATTTCTCATTAAGCGTGCATGTGAAAGCCATGTTGTAGGTGTCTCATATATTGACTTTGCTGCCTAGGCATATTAAACACTCCTACAAAATTATGGGTTACTTCTCTCCATAACTGACAAAGCCATCTCTAAATGAAAGTTCATGCAGCTGTTTGCCTATTAATGCCAAACAAACAAAAAATGGGCCACTCTCTTGAATGCTAGTGCAACTCTCTTAATGTCTATTCTGTGAGGACTATTTCATCTAAAAGTAATTACTTCTCCTGTCGATGCCTCCTATGCCACCTGGATTGATCTAGTTCATTCCTTTGCTTGATTGGTTGTGTCACTTGGAACATTTTGAGTGTTTGTCTTATATGTGCATGGCTATGTTTTGAGCCATGCTCTCTCTCTCTCTTCTCTTTTCTCATTATTTCTTGTCTTTATCGGCAGTTTGGGCTCTTAGGGCTATCCTTTTCTTTTTTGGGCTCCTTTCTCGATGGTCACTGAGTTTCCTTTTGGATTTATGCCTTTGAATTTCTTCAGGCCTATGCTCATGAGTTCTTTTAGACAAAATGTCTGGAAGAATTCTTTGGGATGTTTTGTCTAAAAAAACTTG
Source organism: Torreya grandis (assembly GCA_037957365.1). Classification (NCBI taxonomy): domain Eukaryota; kingdom Viridiplantae; phylum Streptophyta; class Pinopsida; order Cupressales; family Taxaceae; genus Torreya; species Torreya grandis. Next base: position 396,362 of record JARHVA010001865.1, on the reverse strand, counting down.
TTCTTTGGATTCTCTCTAATGGCTAATGCATCCCATCAAAATTAACATCCTCAAGCCTATCACCATTTGAAAACTAACAACTATTTCACTACCTTGAATTTGATGTTCACGGGCTCGTCACTAGATATTTGAACTTCCAATGGCTAGCTTACCATGTTAAATTTGATGTCCACAGGCCCATCACTATCCTTCAACAATTTTCTCAGCTTTTTGTAAATGAAGGGAAAGTGACCCTTTGAAAAATGGGAAGGTCCTTTTTTGATGGCCATGTGTCCTCCGAAAGGGCACCTACCCTTTGGATTTTTTTGTCTTGTCGAATTTCTTTGGATAAAATGTTCAGAGGAATTCCTTTAGAAATTTTGTCTGAAAGAATTCATGCCTTTAGCATCCTTTCTTGGATTTCCTTGGTGAATTTCTTCAGACAAAATGTCTGAAGGAATTCCTTCAGACATTCCTTCTCACATTTTTTCTGAAGAAATTCATTCCTTGAGTTTCTTCATGGATTTTCTTCGGATATTTTGTCCAAAGAAATTCATTTCTTGGCTTGTCACTTTTTTTGAAGGATATCTTCCTTTACAGCTTGCTGGCCTACCCTTTGCAAATGGACCTTTTGCCCTCCACAAGGGTACTTTGGGTCCAAGGTTGTCCTTCAAATATCTTTGAAAAGTCCCATTTGTCACTTTCCTACCCTCCACAAGGGTACTTGACCTTCGAAGCTTTTGTAAAAGACTTCTGCCCCCTTTGAAATTGGCCCATTTTGCCGATAAAAGGCTCGCCTGAGGTAATTTGTTTGCCCTGCTAAACATCTAAGATCAAAATGAGTTCCAAATCAACCCAAGTACTTGCAAGACTTAGAACACTTGGTTTTTTATGGAAATGAGCCTGTTAGAGAGAAAGCCCATAAAATTGCAGTGGGGTGAACTCATCAAAAACTGGCAGGGAAAAGAGGGGGTGCTCAATTTTGGTATGTAGGACCAAATTTGGTTAATAGATTCCACCAAGGTAGTAGAATGGCGCCTCTCTAAGGTGCATGTATGGTTAGGATTGGCCAAGGGTACCATGGAGGGCAACAACTGTACCTTTTTTTACCATGCTGCCCACAATAGTACCAGCTCATTTGGTATGAGCTTGAGGGTCCCCAAATTTATTTTCAAGGTTGGTTGCAAAAAGAAACTTTAAAAAGGTGAGTTGTTAAGTAGTTTCATAATTAAGCGTAATAAGAAGGCTGTTATTTGTGAGTATAACCAACTAATCACAGGAAACATGGCTATTTATGTCACTCCTTTTGCAAAATTGAATGGTTGCTTATTAATGGGAAGTGAATATGGGTTTCAATCATTTTGGGGGAGTTTCCAGACCATGAATTTTGTGAAATTTTGAGTTTAGGGGTAAGTTTTGAGTGTATTAACAACTATCCCATGCTTAGTTCCACCATGTATAGCATAGACAACCCCTCTATGCCCTCTAGGGCAATCATAAATGTGTTTCTAGCCACTAACCAGGAGAAGAGTTTAGTCAAGGGTGAAAACAAGGAAGCTAATGCCATAAGGACAGCCATGCCCCAAAATTCTATCAACTACCTTACTGTAGCAAACACTTCCAGCCTCCATGTTGCTGCAAATTCAAAAATTTATCTCTTTCCAATCATCTTTCTAGAGCCCATGGGATGCAAGGCCTTAATTTGGAGGAAAGGGTGAGTAGTGTATTGCTATTATGACACCTCCAACATATGTGGGTAGCTATCTTTCTACAGGTACAATAGTAAAATGCTTCAATATAAGGCCTTCTTTCCATGGGAAGAGTCTAGAGATGGATTCTATGTGAGACCAATGGTTGGGGTAGCCCCCTAGATGTTGCAATTGCTTGAGGACAAGAAATTTTAGACAGGTTGGATTGTCATGTCGCCCTTTTGGACATAGAATAGGAAAACACCCTTAGCCTTATTTCTTGGTGTTTCTTTTAAGCTAAGAACTCATCCTCTCCTCAAATGGTAAACATGTACTTTTCACTTAAGCATTCTAATTTTGCATTGAGGAGGGCCTAGTTTTGGTCTATGGGACTCACATAGCCCTTAAGTGAAATTAAAAGAAGAATTGGCTTATGATATATTATATTTTCCTTCTAAGTGGAGCACCCCACTTAGGGAGAGGGGTATTTAAGGAGAAGTGTGAATCATTCATGAGTATCATGCTATTTTGGATATTGATTTTTGAGTCTAGGCACGAAAAGCTTAACTCAAGGCTTTGGAGATCAAAACCTTCAAGGTTCTAAAGGATTAGGGATGAAACCCTCTAATTCTCATAATGGGAGGCTTCATTTTAGAGGTTGTAATTGATCATTGTATTCAAAAAATAAAGTTTTTGACCCTTCTTAGGGTGTGATGAATTAATTGCAAGAGTGGCGACTAGGTCAAAGAGGGAGGCGACTTGGTTTGAGGCCATTCGAAAAGGGTTTGAGGCCATTTTTAGGGCAGCAAACTGGTTTGTATGTTTGAAGACCCCTATCATAGAGATGCACTACATTTTGAGGGATTAAAGACCCCTTTTAGGGTTGTGGGAGCTTGATACATGCTTTCCTATTTTTCCCAACTAAGGTGACTTGCCTTCGGAGCCCCTTTGAGGGTTTGAAAGGCTATTCATAGCCTAAAACACATTCAGTAATTTTATATAATTATTTAGATAATAATCATGTTTTTAATTATTATATCCAACACTTGTGGAATGATATCGCCAAAAATCATATATTTGGTCTTATTGTATCTTTCTTCATATTGGTGACTTATAACTGAATGGGTAGGGTGATTTTATGCCATAATATTATTGTAAAAATTGATATTTTTTCTGTGAGGGTTTGCATAATTATTGGCAGCATTTTGTAAGGCTTTCATTGAGATTTTGGATTGGAAAGGCACCTGTAATTTTTTGCTAATTTTCAGCATATGGGTGATGGGGTTTGAGCTTGGTACATGCATTTGATGCCTTAATTTTCATGGGAATATTTGTTAAATTATTGCTAGGGTTTGGAGTTATTTATTACAATAATTGCGAGATTTTTAGGTTATCTGGGGTTTGCTAGAAAAATCAAAAAATATTATCTTTGGTTAGGGCTTTCTAATAAAATTCAGACTTCAGGGTTTGCTCCAAAAAGGGGACATTAAAAATGAGATAAAAAAAGTTATTGGCTAAGCTTGCCAAGGAAGATCAAAGGGAGATTCATTCCATAGGAAAGCAGTTGGAACAACTAGAAGATGAAAAGGAGGATATCAACCCTAGGGGGATCCTAAGCATGACCCATCAAATGATGAGGAGGAAGAGGAAGAAAGCTCACAATGCCCCTCTTTTAACCTACAAATTTAGATCCCACAATATGACTTAAGAGGTGGGATGAAGATCCACACATGGTTAAGTAATCTCAAACCACACTTTACAGTGCAAAAGATTAAAAAACAATATGACAAGCTAAATATGACCTTACAATATTAGTACAGTGCTGCCCATACGTGGGGAGAATGATATCTAAAAAAAATCCTAATGGGGAGTTTGTTGATTTTTTTAACACTCTTAACTCGAAGTGTAGATGATAAATGGGATGAGCCATATGACATCCAATTAATGCACTTATTTCAGAAAGATTTATATGGAGGAATACATGAAAAAAATCCTAATTTTTTAGTCCATGGCCAAGCTGTCTTCAAATCTAGTGCGGATGATCTACATTTCCAACCTATGGGCTGAGATTTAAACAAAGGTAAGGATGTTTGAACCAGAATCTTTTGAAAGGGATATTATTGTAGCTAGAAGATCTTAAAAACATATTGATGCCCTAAAAATTAGAATGGTAGTAACTACTTTCTTGAAGTCTTTTACTTGTGACATGAAACCCAAGGATGAGGGGAAATCTGAGTCTTCATTTTTTTTTAAACTGTGATCATTAATCTACCCCTATATCTATTATTATAAATCCTTTTCATAAGTGCTCTCAACCATGGAATAAAGGCCATGTATGTAGCATAAAAAAATTATATGGCAGAAGATGTGTATCCATCTAAGTTAAAGTCATAATCTGATAATGAGGGTACCCTAATCAACTTGATTCAAAGTGTGAACTAGAACACATGCCTCCTTTTATAGTATAAACAAGGGAACCATTGGTGTCACTTTTTTCATGATAGGGTTGGACCATTTAGACACCTTCAAGTTCTTTTCCCATGTCTAGAAAGCCTAGATGTTGATCATGGTTCATCTAGGTAGCACAATTAATATTCTAGATCAGAAACAAGTCCACAGGCAAGGCCTCCATTTAGACACCCTTGAGAGTTTTCCCATTTGGATTATAGGGCATAAATTTTTTTATTTCCATGTAGTGTATAATGTGAAACTTTTAGTGACAAATTATGGCCTTGAGGATATATTCTATGTTGTTGGCATTGGGGGAGTGGATGTTGTTTTGGGGGTTTGGTGGTTATATTGGCTTGGAACATACTCCACAAATTATCTAGAGAAAATCTTGACAAAATCACAATTATAATTAAATTTCCTATGCCAAGGATTGATGATCTACTTGATGAGTTGCATGGTCCAAATTATTTCTCAAATATAGATCCTAGGTCTGGGTACTATCAAAATACCAATTCAGACTCAAAACCAGAAGATGAAAACATTCATAACTCATCAGGGGAACTCCCAATTTAGGGTCAAGCCTTTTGATCTTAAAAATGATCTAAGTACGTTTCAAGCTCTAATAAACAAGGTATTTAATAAATTCCTATGTGAATTTGTCCTTGTGTATTTTTGATAATATCCTTATTCACAACATTCATTGGAATTCGATATTAAGCATCTAGACATTATGTTGGATATCTTAGCTAAAGAGAAGAAGTAACCTAAGGCTTTCAAGTGTGAATTTTCTTAGGCATCTTTGGAATACCTTGGTCACATTATTTCGGCTTATGAACTATGCACTAACCCTACAAAGATCAAAGTCATACGTGATTGGCATGTGCCCAAGGCTCTTCAGAAACTTCATGATTTCTTAGGCACATTATGATTCTATAGAAGGTTTGTAAGGAAATTATCCATAATAATCCATCGTTTGATGAGCCTTAGAAAGAGGGATTCCTGCAAGTGGTTCATTGAGGCACAAAAATTGTTTGAGGATCTCAAACAAGCTCGTCTCTACTCCACTTTTAGCGACTCCTGATTTCTTCAAGTCCTTTGTCATTAAATGTAATGCTTTTGGATCCAAAATTGGTGCAATACTTTCTTAGAATGACCATCCCATCACAATTGAAAGTAAGGAATGAATGATTGGGAACAATAGATATCAGCATATAGCAAAGGGATGTTAGTCTGTAATGTCCCTTTCTAGTTAGACATTGTACTTTCAACATGATTAGCCTATCAGTGGCCCTCATAGACTAATACAACATGGTTTGAGGGTCCTCTCCATAGTTACCCAAATGGCAGTTGGTTTCTTTGGGGAAGTTTTGACATATTCTGGAGGTTTTCTAATATATTTGTGTTTTATGATATAATTCATTATTTTATATTAAATTTCAAATATAATATATTAAAAGGGAAAAATAATAATAAAATATTATTATGTTTCTAGAAGCTTCCCAAATGAAGGAAAAAAAAAGAGTATAAAGGGAGGTGTGGGCTGCCATTATGAATTATCCTGAATTAATGTTGTCTTTGTTGTGATATGTTGGTGGAGCCTAGAGTTTCTTACAGTGAATCAATTTCTCTTTGGGAACGATAACTCCCATTGATAGCATAACTGAGGGAGTGAAATATCTCTTGAAGGGTTGCATTTTTGACGTGATATTTCAGTCATCTCAATTGGAGCAAATTTTGGAGAAATCAATCAATTTTCCTTGGTTAAGAGAGCAGATTACTTTATAGAGAAATATGATATAAAAATAAGATATTCATAGTCAAGGAAGGACACCATTAGGAGGGATGATTTTGCTTGTGGGCTTTCCATTTTGCATCAATTCTCTGCTTGGCTTGGTATGCCCACTTCCTTGGAGCATTGAGATGATATTAGATGCTTGAAGCAACACATATTCATTGCATATTATTTTAAATTTGAGATCAGACCAAAATATGGGTGGCTAGCTTGGAAATTTTGATTTGGCTTGGGAGATCATCCTTTCACTAGGAAATTGCTTGCTCTTTCATCTATTCTCAAAGGTGCCTCAATCCTACTAGGGTTCATTGCATACAATTCATCCTTTAGTTTAGTTAATATCTACAACTGTAGGTGTGTGTCCTTCATACTAGCATACCATATAATTGTAGTTCTTGTTTATGCCAAGAGTCTTGGCTAGTCTAGTGGAGCATTATATCAAATCATCAATGCAAATAAGAATAATAAGTTGCTGGTCATTTATAGTTATATTTTGAGAATTTGAATTGAGATAGTAGGTTGCATGCCAACTATTTGACTAAATGTCCATTGGCTGTAAGTGATTAGTTTGCTTTGTGAATTCATCTAATTGCATAGAAAAGAACAAAAAAAAAAAGTCGTTCCTGCATCTAGAACTTAGCATTGTCATTCTTGCATTTTTCTATAAACACTTGAAGCTTTAATCCATCATTCTTTAAACAAATAATCAAAATTGTGACAAAAACCAACAAGAAGCACTTTGCTTACAAAGTGTTTGAAAAAATTACAAGCAGCAAATTAAGATAATTAAGGGTAGATTGGGAAAGGATTGTTACATAATCATCCTACATTCAATTTCCAAATGGCATCAATTTCTCTTGCGGGGAAAGTTTTTTATTAAGACTGACCATCTTAGCCTTAAGCACTTGTTGACTTGAGAAACCTTAACAAAGAAGCAAAAAAAATGCATTGATCACCTACATGCCTATGATCTTGAGATCCTCTACAAGAAAGGGAAGGAAAATGTGGTGGTAGATGCATTGTCATATGTAGAGGAATCCCATGTCTTTCATGCCATGTCCGTCAGTCAACTTGCTTGTATACAATATTCGCTACAAGACTAACTCAACTCACCCTACCACAACCAAGCTCATACAAGACATTGAAGAGGGGAAAAAAGGTAAACCTTCATATATTCAGAATGGCATCATATTTTTTAGAGGACAAAATTACTTAAGAGAGAAATCCCCACATAAAAAAGCAATTGAGCATGAGCATGGGTCTCCATTTGTAGGCCATGTTGGATGCCAAAATAACTACAAAAATATCATATGCAATTTTTTTCTAAACAAAACATTAAGGCAAACATTCTACAATTTGTAGTTGAGTGTGACACCTATCAATGGAATAAGGTCGAGCATGTTCCTTCCCCAAGACTTCTACAACCAAATGTTGTACCAAATTAAAAGTGGGAAATTGTGCCAATGGACATTATCTCAAGTCTTCCCAACTATGAAGGTAAGGATGAATTTTTGTCATGGTAGATTGACTGACTATGTATGTCCATTTCATTCTCATAAGGTAGGAAATCATGGCCCTAAGGTTGGTAAATTCATATTTACAACATGTGTTTAAGCCACATGGTGTGCCAAAGAAGATCATCTACAATCTAGATTAGATATTCCCAAGTCATTTTTGGAAAGAACTATTTCATAATGCAGGGGTTATATTTAACATAATCACTGCCTACCATCCCTAGCCTGATGGTCAAACATAGGTGGTAAGCAAGTCCTTGAAGGGTATCTGAGAATGTATGTAGGGGATAAGTAGAGCAAGTGGGTGGAATGGTTACATTTGGCTGAGTGCTTGTAAAACACCACATATTACTCCATCATCAAAATGACATCCTTTAAGGCTCTATATGGGTACGAGTCACCATCACCATTAGATCAGGTAATTCAAAGGGGCAAGTTGCTAACAATAAAGGAAGCATTGGAGGAGAAGCAAAACACTATGAAGTTTGAGGGACAACTTAGTAGCAAATGCCAATAAGATGAAGCAGCATGCAAATCAACACAAGACAAAGGACAAGGTATTTTTTTTGCTACAACCATATAATAAACCATGTTAAAGCATACATAGAAGCAAACATTGCAACCACAATATTATGGCCCATACAAGGTGGGAGGGAAGGCAGGTGAAGTTGCATATGCATTAGACATACCAAAAAAATGAAGATTACATGATCTCTTCCATGTATCATGTTTGTAAAAAATATAGGAGTGCATATTATGCCACAAACAAAACTTCCTATCACAAATGAAGAGGGGAAGTTGGTGTTGGAACCATAGTGCATTGTTGGGGAAGAGGATATAAAGTTACAAACTCAAGTTGTGTGAATGTTCAAGGTCATGTGGAAGTTACAAAACAAAACTTCAGCAAAGAATGCAACTTTGGAGTCAAAAGATTTGTATCAAGCATTCAAACATTCCACACTACTAAAAAAAGCAAAAAAAGAAATATAAAAACAAATAAAAGTAAAAAATATAAGAATTTGAGGGCCTCTACTCATTTGAAAAGAGGGTTTCCAAGGTAAGCATAAAAAAATGCACATTGTTGGAAAATGTGCCTTAAGAGAAGCTTGAGGAATTGAAAAAAAAAACTTGTTCTCATGCATATATATGGTTAACAAGTATTATAGGGTGTGTTGGTTAGAGATTCCTTTTATGTAGTGATTTAATGCTCTTGGGTTCCATCCCCCATGCATCCTTCACATGTATCAAAATCAATAGTGCAAAATTTTGCACTTGGGACGTTCCCAAGGGGGCATCTATCCTAGTACTAATCTAGGTTAAGTGCACTTAACTTTAGAGTTTTTATTAGCTTTGAGGACAAAGCTCCTTAATAAGAAGGGTATGTTATGTACCTAGGCACAACATATGTTATATAATGTTGTCCCTTTTATTCTCAACATTATTATCAAATTTAGTTATATTTCTAATGCTTAGAATTAGTGAAGGGTTAGGTCATGAGTTAAGTAAGGGTTTCTTGCGAGTTGGATATAAAGGGTGGAAAAACTCTAAATAATGTATCTTTTTACCATTCAACTTTTAATGCAGATGGGCATTTTAGTTGCTATCTCTAGCTCCAAATCCAAGAGATCAATTAAGGCCGGAGTCTACGAACACCCGTTGCCTTATCACTCCACTCCATTTAGGGATATGCGGTATCTAATCCCATCTTAGTGGTGATACCCACTTCACCACCGAATGCTAGAGACTCTCTCCTGAGCATAACTATAACTAACTATTGGTACCCTATCTATCTATATACTCCTATCTTCCCATCTCCCTATCCCTCTCCCTATCTATATAGTGGGAGAGGGGAGAGGGGACACGTGGCTATCTTATAGATGGATTTTCAAGTGAAATCCACTCTCAGGTCAACAGGTGCCCCCATTTTTCCATTTTATCATTTATTCTACTTTATATTTATAGTTACGTTTTTAGTTATTGTTTGGAATGCAACATGATAACAAACAAGATGTGGTTTACCATCATAGTCTTTACTACACCTACAAGTTGACTTGTGATGTCCTTCAATTTTTTTTAGTGATCACCTATTGATCCACCTTCTTTTAACTTCAAAGTATAATGTCTGTTTTTCAATTAAAGTATCCCAATTTTATTTGAATCAACATGCAAAGAATCTAATTGCTTTGATGTAGTAATACCATTGTCTACATCAGCAATAAAGGGGACAATAGCATCACTGACATAGTTAACAATGTACTAGAGGATTTCAAGGTTAGATGTATCATTTTTAGGTTTTGCCACATCACTATTTGGTGGTCTCTTTTTTTGTTTCATTAAAAATGTCCCATACCCCTATCACCCTAAACAACACTTTCATTTTCTGACTCCAAATAACATATTTGTCATTTGCATATTTTGAAGATTTAAAGATTCAATAAAATGTTTCATTATTTGAGTTGAGGATCCCATTAAAAATTTATTGCTTCAAAATGATTACTCACTCATCCTCCAACAACTAAACAATTTCACATGTAGCATAAAACTTCCATCAAATAAACATTTCTCTATTAGATCGAGCATTTCCCAAAATAAGTTTCATAAACATTTCACCAAAAAATTTCTTCTAGCATCAAAATAACTTCAATGAATAAAATAATACCATCTTTCCCTAGGGCATTCTTCATTGAAGATCATCAAAACACTTCAATCAAAATCATTATAAAATTAACCAAAATCCAATCTAATTGTGTAAAAAAAATACCTCATCAAAGCCTCTCAATTCCTTATATTGATAGAACAATGTTGAGTACCCTCTGAAAAATTACTTCTTTATTATTTTCAATCTCTACTATCATCATGAAATATTTTCTAGATAGAACAATTGTTGATGGATTTTGGGATAATTGTAAATAGGATATGCATTGTTATATGCCTTTTAATTATTAACCACTATTAACACAAACATTCATATATATCTCTTCTTAGAAAACATTGGTAAGGATAGGAACTGATTATCCAATCCTTATGAAAATCTTAAGGAATTTACTATAAACCTTGTTCTAGAATGGAACTAATGTCCAAGTTTATCTTGTGTGTTTTTTTTTCCTACACACGTTTTACGAAACCTTCCAAAAGAATATTTGCTTGAATATTTTATCCCTAGATTGTACCATAGAATTTTTAATTGAAATATTGTAACACCCTCCACTGTCACTCCAAAACTCACTACAAAAAATATTTCTTTATTTTAACTTTACTAGCCCGCACACAAAGTTTGGAGCGTGGCTCACATGCACGCATGCACACACAAAAACAAATATCACACCATTATGTGATAGTTGAATGTAACACTACACCCATCATTTATTATTTTGAATTAAAGGGAATCTATTAATGGGTTTGGTTTTAGGCTAACACACCTCAATGCAAGCCAGGTTATGATCCTAGGTTCACTAAGCACACTTGGCTCTAAGCAACACCCCATTGAGACAATTTTGTGTGGCTTACTCTAAGAGTCTTTTTTTCCCTTCAAATGAATTTAGGGCATCAAAAAACCTCTAAGATGATGATAATAATGCCTCATTAGGACACCAAAATCATAAGATGTTTGCATGTCACATATAAAACATGCTTTATGTTATAATTATTACACATCCATGAGTATCGTACATCACACCAACTCTATTAATGTTATAATTATCACATATCCATGAGTATAATACATCACACTAGCTCTATTAGCATTTATAACTACTTGCTTAGCATAAGTATGTGATATCATGACACATGGCAAAGCATCACACAACTACTCCCGGATATATCGCTTTGTCACACAACATAAATTACTACACAATGCAGAAGTCTATGATATAGTGACATAGTGAAGCCTCGTGCAACTACTCCCACACATATAACTTTGTCACACAACATTAATTAATATGTAATACAGGTTTGCAAAGAAGTGACACATGGTGGATCCTCACACAATCATACTTCACATAACAAGAAACCTATCTGTAACTCAATGGGCACTGCAAGATGTGATACACTAACACGTGGCATGATCTTGTGCAATGAGGGTCACAAGCTTAAGGCTTATTCAACTAGATAAATGCCCAAGTCAATACACTATCTATGTTTGTGTTTTCAGTTATAAACCCATGTTAGTTGTTTGCAAGGTTAAAGTGGGACAATTTTTTGGTTTTAATACCAAATACATAACTTCGTAACTACTGATGCACAACATATCACAAGCCTAAAATCCACCCATCCAATGGACAATGAGCATTGCAACAAGTCTTAAAATAAAGCCTTTTTTAGTTTGAACACAATTAGTGTGGGATAATGATTATGCATGTGCCAAAAGAACATGATCTAAAGCTTACATTGGTGGCACCACATACACACTTATAAGGCTAACATAAACAATGGGTAAAATCTTAATAATACACATTTTTAAGTCCACAATGGATTTAAAGCAACATATCAGTCCAAACATATTCATTGTTCATTTTATATAATCTCAAGAGGATAGGGAAAGACATGGCTTCCACGAGTATGTGCTAAATAAATATACTACTACAATAATAATGGAAATTTTATTATATTGCAATGAGGAGGAAAACTCACATGGGTTTTAGGAAATAGCAATCTATGGAATAAGGTTTCAAGAGAAAATGAATATCATAATAAAATGTGAAATAATGTGCATTCCTTTATAATTTATAACCCATGGATTACACTCTTTAATTCACATGTAGGGAAATTCATTTAAAAATGGTGAGATAATCCTAAATTAGAAAGGCTTTACTTAAATGATGACAAGCAGCTTATTTAGGAAAATTCTCACATAAACTCCTATTTTTTCATATGTAATTATAATATCACTTATTCACAACATTTTTATTTAAATCATCTGGGCAGCATTTACACAAGAACCTTCAATAATTTCACAAATAAATATCATCAATCTATCTTAATATAATTCCTAGTTAAATTATAGGATTGATATTTGTTGGTTCCCAGTTATACACCTCTATAGTTTGGCCTTGCACAATTGAAGAGGATGGAAAGCTAAGATGAGAAGCCACTGATATGTCGTTATCACTAGGGAAGGGCTTAGCATCTAAAATGGACCAAACAAAGAAAATGACTGGGAGGCATCTACATAGGGTATGGATAATTCCCTGCTACTTTTGGCTTTGCCTGAACCAAGGTGAGAGGACCTACAGGGTACCTTGCTCACATGGAGTTTTGCACTTCAATCTCCATGAGGATTATTGGTACAAATAGGGAAATATGACCAAAGCATAACCAAGCCTATACACTTCACTTGTGAAGGGTTTTCACACTAAATGCAAAAATGTTTCACATCATATACAAGCTACTAAAGACAGACAAATGGGTGGCTGTAATTTTCATTCTAGCAACTATTTCAAACAATAAGGATAAGTGAGAGTTACAACACTAGGATTTAAAGCACATACATCAAACACACTTTAAATATGTAGGGTTTTATGCGTCCACAAGGCAAACGACACTTATAATATGCAAATGACATGTTATCTGCAAGGTGAGACAGGGTAAAACCAAATTTATTTGAATGATGGATAAAGGTGTGGATGGCCAGTAAATGAGCACGAAGAAGTTCATAGAATAGCTATACTATCTTCATTAACAAATGTTGTTCAGTTTAGAAATAGATAAAAGGAAATCATGCACAAATGATCCTCAAAAGTTCATAATCAATACTGCAAATCATCCTTCAATTATTCCCCCCAGCTAAATTCATGAGCCTAGGACTACCCTTAAAAAAATATCAATACTCTGTTCCCAAATCTCAAAATAGAAAGGATTTTATGCTCTAGGTATAAACCCTAAATGACTACCATGAAGAAAAATATATCATATAACCAATATACCAAGCATGTAAAATAGAGCATTGTACTTCAACAATAAGAAGGAACAATAAACCATGAACAGATTCCATTTATCAATTGAATCAAAGTTGAATGCAATATGTCTTGAAAATTACATAACATAACATTGTGTGAAATGATTCTATAACAAGGGAGACATTTTGAATTCTCTCAAAGCTTGCCAATGATTTTATAATATAAATCAATTTGGCATCAAAAAATCATGCAGAGAGGACTCTCTAAGCTATAGCTTCAGACTCAAAAATTAACCAACCTCTGTAAAGAGATAGACTCCCTTATACAATTTTAGCCAAGTTTAGCATATTCCTAAAGATGCTCCAGCTGGAAAAACTCTTTCGTGGCCCTGGAGTCTATTTAACGTTGTAACAAACATGATTCCTTGTATTTGTGCTCGTGCTTCTGTGATAATAACAAACTTGATACTCCACTACAACGAAATATTTTTAGTTATACATGTCGAGGACAATTATGCAAGGGACAAAATAACCTTTGCCTCTTTTTACAACAAATAAAAACATCTCTTTCCTATACACATGATTATCATAACTAACTTTGGAAGGGGCGTGCCACTAATGGGCAAAGTACAACGATTTCTAAGCAGGAAATGAGAAGAGAGACAAAAGAAGAGAGAGAAAAGAGGGAAGAGTAGTGACAACTCAGAAGGAATTGAAATACCTGGTCATGCTCGAAAATTGATGCTGATGACTGAATCCTTTGCCAACTTATTCTTATAATTGGTATATTCATCAATCATGAAGGCAAGATCCTTTTGGTCTAGGCCTATTTGGTACTTGAATTTGATTTTGATAGCTCAATCCAATTAGCAATCTACTGAAGAGAAGTTTGATTTTGTCCAACAAGTCCTCTGAGTTAGTCACAAGATTTTTCAAGTGACACCAATTGCTTTATCTTATGGATATCAAAGGATTCATGAGGCGCATCAATAAGGTTCTTCAGAACAACACACATATCTTCCTCCCCCAAATCACTTACACCATCAAGGTTCACCATCTTTTTCAGTGCGGCCTCTATCTCCCTCATGGCAATCTTGAGAGACTGTTCCTCTCCTTTCAAATCAATGAGGTCATCTTTGACCATCATCAAATGATGCTTGATCACTTTTTGACATTCCTTAGGCTTGTTCTGATCATTTGGAGCAATGATCTTTTCTGATATCAAAGTATCCATGCTCATCCCATAGATCTCCTCCATCTTCCATCGAGCTTCCTCCCATCTCTTAGTGTCCACCTCATTGAAAAATGTTTCTACATCACACTCCCTTTTACTCTCTACTATGTTAGTTAGGCATTTGAATGCCGAGTGGATTATTTCTTTAGCCTTAGCACCCAAGTCCTATTTCCACTCTTGTTAAGCATGAGATATACTAAGAGGGGGGGTGAATCAGTATATCATATATCTTATAAAACTTTCCCTTAATCAAATTCCACTTAATCAAACATTCAAGATATGCAATAAAACTCAAATAATAAACACCACACAAGATAGAGAGAGACACTAGATATAACGTGGAAACCCAATGTGGGAAAAACCATGGAGAACAATCTCAAGTATATGAATGAGCACCAACCCAAATAATATTCGAAAGCACTAACTTGTAGGAGCACCAACCCCTTTACTGAGCACCAACCCAACAACTATTCGTGAGCACCAACCCATAGGAGCAGCGATCCCTTTGCTAAGCACCAACCTAGCAACTATTTGTGAGCACCAACCCATAAGAGCACCAAACCCTTTGTTGAGCACCAACCCAACAACAATTCATGAGCACCAACCCATAGGAGCACCAACACCTTTGCCGAGCACCAACCCAACAACAATTTGTGAGTACCAACCCATAGGAGCACCAACCCCTTTGCCGAGCACCAACCCAGCAATAATTCATGAGCACCAACCCACATGAACACCAACCCCTTTGTGACCCTTCAATCCTCATGAAAAATGGCACCAAACTTGTATGGCCCTTCATATCCTTGCCTTTGAAAAGTCATGTGGTGACCCTTCATGATCAAAAATGTCCTTCCCACTTTTCTCCTTATCTTGGTGAATTTTCGTATTCCTCAAAGTGTCCCTTCATGAGAAATTGCATCTTTCCTCTTTTGTCTTCACTTGGTGACTCTTGGAATTCCCCAAGATGACTCTTCATGGGAAAATGCATCCCATCCTTCTTTTGTCTTTACCCCGTGACTCTTTGACTTCTCCATGGGCCCTTCTTTTGTCTCATATGCAATCAGAAATATATTCATTAATATTAAATAAATATTAACTCACATTAGCCAAGATAAACAACATTAAATGCAATGGGGCCTATATCACCAATAATGCTAGACCTTTGACATCAATGAAAATATTGCCAACAACTCTTTTGTTGCTTGTCCTCTGGCCTTTAAATCATCAATTCAGCTAGAGTCAAATGAGGCAAGTGCCAGATGGAGAAAGTGTGGAGCCTTAATAGCTATTGGAGTCACCTCCTTGGGCTCACTCAGTAGATTTTGCAAGTACTGGATCATACCCTAATTGTTTGCCTTCAATTCTTCTGTGGTGGCTTTATCTTTATCCATCCTTAGTGCTATCATGTTAGCCAAGACTTGTGAGTTGTGCTTCAGCTCCTTTCATGATGGCTCCCTTAGAGTATAACTATAGCTGGAGTAACTTTCTAGGGGAACATCCTTCTTCAATGTATCAGGTGGAGGGATAGCTACCTCAACATTCCTTTCTCTCATGGTAGTATAGGTGGTTCTAGAATGTGTTTGGGCCCTTCTTAGGGGGCTTGGCCTTATGCATCTAAATGATCTTCATTACATCAATGTACCCTATGTTGCTCATAATGTCTTCCTTCTCTTTTACTTGCTCTATGACCCAGAAAGGAGGCCTGGTCTGAAATCCCATCAAAGTTGTAGACATTATAGATGGCCTTGAGACAACAAGGGGTGGTGTCAATGATGAGCTAGCCACAAGAAGTACCACAAGCTTAGGTTGTGGGATCAATAAAAATTTCTCAATATCTTCATCACTTTCCTGCTCTTTGCCACCCCTTTCCAAGTCTAGCTCTATTTGCTCCAAAACATTGAACTATGACTTGGGTTGATGAGACTCATTAAGAAATTTCTCATTAAACTTCCTTGTTCAACTGACTGGCTATAAGGTTGCATAGCCACTTCACCTTATTTATTCACATGGGCTTCATTCATGGACAAGGCTATGGTGTTGTCCTTGCTGCCTTCAAGGAACTCTTCACCAATCATGGCCTCAAGAACCTTATTATGAATTGGGTCATGGACATGATGTGAGGGAGAATACTTCATGGAACTTTAATGGAAGTGAATCCTCTTGAAACTTCCTCCTCAACATCTTTATTGAAAACACCCACTTCTTTATCTACTATTGTAGGGGTGGGTGTGCCCATTTGTAGTCTTACTCCCCCACCTTCTTCTATATTTACCTTCTCTTTCGGTGTTAGACCTAACACCTATAGATTGGAAGGAACACCTCATGGTACATCTGGAACTTGTTGTGAGCCTTCATGCTCAACTGCCACCTCAAACATGGTGACATTTTGAATATTCTACTCATGGCCTTCTTTAGCTTTATCCTTAGTCTTATTTGATTCTTCAACTCCACCTTGGTCATCCTGGCCTACTGGTTGGGTGATGACAGTGTCCATGAATGTCCCCATCTTTGGAGAAATAGTCTCCTTTTTTAGAGGAGCCTAACTTTAAATGGCCGCTTTAGCACCAACTTGTACAACATCATCAAAAGACAAAGGGTCATTTGAGGTTAGGGCATCTTCCTCATAACCTTTTCTTTCTACCATTGAAGTTCCTTCCATAAACAAACCAATTATCAAGACCTTTACTAGGGTTTGGGGCCTCTCCCTGTGAGTCCATAACCCAATCTTCACTTGAGGAGTGAAGGCACATTGTTTCTTCATTATTTCAGCAATGGGTAGACCCTCATATAAATCCTCCTCCTCACTTATATCCCTTATTCTTTTGGCATATGAGGCTTGGTCCTCTCTTCTCTTCACAGGGATTTATTTGGATAGTGGGTCTTTGAATACAACCTCATTTTTCATAGGTGACTTACTTGGAGGTTGTAGAGCATTTTTTACTCTCTTCTACTTTGGTTGCTCCCCTTGGTCCTCACCTCCTCTCTTTCTTGAATATATTATCGAGGAAGGATGAACTGCCACTTGTTGCATAGGTGGAGCATGTGGGAGTGTAGTTGGGTTGGCCATAAGAATGACTGTTAGAATGGCTAGTACTGCTGGGGCTCCCTTTCCTGAAATGGATATGGGGGTGGCACTAACCAATGTAACCTCCCTCATAAAAACCTTATCCCAATTTTTTGCTAAACTTGTTATATTTGAAAAAGATAACCTAACCTTGGATTGTGCCACTGTTATCTTCTCCACATCCATTGGTTTGGTGAACTCAGTATCCCCAAGCTTGCATTTGAACTCACCTATTATAGCTGATGATGGAGCCATAGGGTCATCACTGTATTCTGGGAGAAAATCCTTTAGCTCTTCAACCTTCCTTAGCTCTTGAAGGATAGGGGAGTCATATGTGTCAAGGTTAACCCCATATTCCTTAAACCATATGAAGGTTCTCTTCATGATTTGTACTAATCTCCCAAGGATGGAATCATCCTCTTGAACACTAAAATCTAGCTAGGAGATGGGTTGGGCTTCAATGTTGTTTGTGTCGTACAATGAAGACAATGTCATTTTGTCATCCACCATGTCTTTGGGGATGGGAGCAATGTTGTATGCTATAACTTCTTGTACTATCAACCTCATAAATTCCCATTTTTAGACATCTTCAGTAGTGCAATCAAACCAAATGTCCTCATAATGTGATTGATGTAATATCACATTAGTAGCCATATGTACCAACCACCTAATGTTGTAATTGGGTTAGGGTGGCATCTTATCAATTACATATAGGCCCATGTCCTATTCCAACCCCTTTACCTTGGCAACTGAAGGACATGAATAATACCCTATTAGCACAAGAATTTTGAAAGGATTGTTGATCTTCTTGGCTGTGATCATTTCATGTGGTGGCACCATTTGTTGGCTCAACTCCATCACTACCAACTTATCGTCCAAGTATCTTGGTAGTTTGTGTGGGCATACTGAGTAACCCCTCACCTTGATGTATGTGAATGTTCTAAATTGTAAGTGGCACCATATTTTTTAATTACTTGTTTGGTTGTCACGGACATCCTATTGAGGCTTCTTAAAGGGAAGAAGACACTCATCATTATGTTAAAGAAGTAGTTGTAAAATCTGCAAAAGTTCTTCTTGAAGCACTCTATAGTGTTTTTTAGATATATTTCATATATCCTCATTCCATTGAGGTTCCTTGTGAGCCCCTAGAACATCATGTTGTGCAACAGGCTGTATATCAAATAAGAAAACATGTAGAATGTTCCTAAGAATGCCTCTTTAGAAAGAATTGCAACTTGGAGCTGCATCATCTACCTATGTAGATTATCACTGAGTATGGCCACCCAGTCTAGCTTTTTCTTCCCTTCTAACACGCAAATCATAATTAGGAACATCCATGGTTCAAATTTTTTTGTGGTAGGCACCCCGTAGACCCTGGTGGCCATGGCAATAACATATTGGGGTAATTCATTAAACTCTGCCAATTTCAAATTCTTGGACATTCTAGAGACCTTTTGTCTCTTTTTGGCCAACCAACAAGAATTGACAATATCCTAGATAGCCTTATCATCCTTTTTCGTTTACTCTTGGCATTCCTCCAAGGAGAGTGTAATGATTTCTAGCTTGGGGGAATTCTGAGCATGGTGTTGAGGGCTTGTTATAGTGTGGAATTACACCCTTATGGGAGAGTTTTTCAGGCTCTCACTCCCAGCTACAAAATTGGAGCAACCTCACTCTATGGGTATCCTGTAGTGAGGTTGAACCTCTAGGATTTTTAATGAGGCTAGCTCTTCAGATGCTTCACTTCAGCTATTCCCACACACTAAAACCTATTGTTGACCAAGGAAAAGGGAGAGAAAGGTTACATAAAAAGGGAAAATTGAACTAAGAAAGGTGAAGCACCAAATAGAAAGTGACCAACATAAGCATGAAATAAACACTAATTTAGCATAAGATAATTCTGCTTATACAAGCTCACAACCAGTTAATTTGCATCAATGTTTTATAAACTAGGCTCACTAAGCCGTATATGAAGCAAAGAGGAATTTCAAAATTCACACCAAGCATCCATTAATGGTAGAAAGAGCTCAAGTTTAGACCTGTAACTAACCTAAAAATACTTTAAAATAGGTAAGAATGAAGGACAAGGGACATGTAAGAACACTTCTTCACAAGGCCATCATGCACAAGCTTGTTAAACATGATTTTCAAACAAGAGATAGGTAAAAATAATCTTTATTGCTTCAAAAGGTCTTTCTTACAAACTTTGATAGGGTTCTTCCTTATCAAATGAGGATATCTTCTTTTGAAAAGAGTTGAGACATATATAGAAAAGGGTAAGACCTAAAGAGAAGAGGCGAGCAAACAAAAATCAGTAAATGAGACCCAATGACCCTCCATGAATTCTCACCCACACTTGGGTTAATTAAAACTAATCCTTCTCCAACAAAATAACCGCCATTAGCTCTAAAAGTCTTTCAGCACTCTCATTGGTCGAGAAACACACTAGAAGACAAAACTCTGTAAGGATAATGATGCCATGGTCCACTAGGAAGGAAAAGTCTAGGAACATCTTCAATGCCTGAGCTATCTTTTCTAATTTATTGATCTTTATCTTTCATCTCCATGCCGTCCTCCAATTGTCTGCTTACATATGAGCAAAAAAATTCTTACACCTATAAACCTGACTGAGCCATGCTGCTTCTACATTTGTCAACTATTTGTCAGAAATGATGGCCATGCCAAAGGATGAAGACTCCCCATTAACTTCACCTACCAGCTCTTGCCTTGTAACCTAGACCAGATCTTCCCTATAGATGGAAAACCAATCTAAAGATATTAGTTTTCTTGAATTTATCTTATTTATGTTGGTGCGAGTCCATAGGTTACGTAGCTCCTTCTGGTCTTTTAAACACCAACTACTTGCAAGGGCTTAAACTTGACATTTGCGGGCCCGTCATCAATTTATTTGGACTTTCATTTCGAGCATTGTCTTCGACATCCTTTCGGGATCTTTTTCTTAGGCTTTTGTAATGTACCCTTCGGATTTTTTAAAATGAACCTTCCCGAAGGGAAAGAGACCCTTCAGGCTTCTTGAAAAGGACTTTCCTGAAGGGCAAGAGACCCTTCAGGCTTTGTTAATGGCACCTCCCAAAAGGTAACAACCCTCCAGACTTTTTAATTGAGACCTTTAGAAATATTGCAATGGTCCTCTGGAAAAGTGAACAAGCCCTTAAGTAATGGACCCAGGCCTTTTGCAAAGGACCTAAAATTTTGTAAGTGCCCCTACTGCTAATGACAATTTTCTTGGGTAAAATGGAAATGTCCCTTTGAAAGGGGTAGTGACCCTTCGAAAGACCTAAAATGATCCTGCAGAGTTTTTGTTTTGGCCACTTTTCTTTAAAAGATATCTTTCAAAACTTTTACTTGGAACAATTCTTTTGAAACAATTTTCCTGAAGATTTTTTGACACTTGAACAAAGGAAACCAAGACAAAACTCCCAAAGAAAGAACATTTAGCTATAAGGAACACTTAGATGAAAGGAGAAAGAATTCCTTCAAGAAAATTGTTCGCATAATTTTCTCAAAAGGAAAATGAAAACAAAATTGGCTCGAAAGAAATCACCTTTCACTTGTTCTCCGAAAGAATGAACAAGGAAAAGACTTAGCCAAAAAATAGATTTTTCATTTAGCTTTTGAATTATAGGCTTAGTCTTAAACACTACTATCAGATCCATTTCTAAGCCTTTGACCCAATATTTCATCAAAACATGCAAGAGTTTCATATTTGGGTCAAAAATGGCCAACATATTTGGCGGCTCACAAGGGTTGCATCCCTGTCAATACAAGAGAACTTAGACCATGTTGCCTCGTCAAACCCATCCATTGGGCATGGAGTCAAGTCACTTTTTCACTGAATCAAAACCTCCCTTTGAAGCAATAAGGACAACCAGAACAAAACAAAACCATGCCCAAAGCACTTAGGGAAGGGAAACACATAGTTGAAAAGGATGTGCACAAGGCACTTAGAGAAAAACATGAAAATCTATACAAAATGTACTATATATACAATGGCTATAAACTCTTCTAATAACATGAATTTAGATTAATCCTATTAACTGGGATGGGTAGTATCTCTCCATCCAGTTGGGCTAGTTGGAAAGCATTATGTTGTTTGCATCCATGGATCAAATAAGGACCACTCCACAAGCTGTCAAATTTGGTGTGATTTCTTGGCTTGGCCTTATTTGAATCCCATTTGAGGGCTAGATCCCCTTTTTTAAATTCCCTTTCTATGGATCTCTTTTCAAAATCTTTCTTGACTTTGGCTTGATGTGACTCTAGTGTCTTCATTACAAGGTATTTTTTTTCTTCAAGCTCCATAAGTTCTACCAACCTCACATTCATGGGCTCATCTTCTAGCAACTCCAGCTGATGGGTGAGATATAATGTAAGCAGCTCAAGAGAAATGGGTAACTTGACACCTCTTTCATATACTAAAACATATGGAGAAATGCCAATAATAGCTTTAGGAGTTACCTTATCAGTGTACAAGGTTGTCTTTAGTTTAGTGTGTCATGTCTTCTGGTTCTCTTCTATGGTTCTCTCGATGATTCTTAGCAAATTTTTATTTGTGGACTCAGTCAGTCCATTTCTTTGAGGATAATAGTTGGAAGAGGTGCTGAGGTAGATGCCCATCTTGAGAGCCAATTCACTCATTTTCAAACTGAGGAATGCTAGTGCATTATCAGAAATGATAGTGGATGGAACACCAAACCTGGTCATGATGTTGTCATAAAAGTCTAAGAATACACTTTCACTATCTTCTTTCAACACAATGGCTTCCACCCACTTGGTGAAGTAGGTGGTTCCAGTAAGCACCCACTTATGCCCCACACTTAATGGAGGGTTGATCATTCTTATGAAATCTATCCCCCATTGCATGAAGGGTTGCTCTACCTGATTGGGTTGAGAGGAAGGGCTGCCAATCTTTGCTTACCCATAAAGAGAGCACACTCTGACACTTTTTCACCTATGCATAAGCATATTTGAAGAGTTTGGGCCAGTAATAACCTATCCTCATTATCTTTGCTGATGTGGTCCTTGGAGCAAAATTGCCTCCCACAGGTCCATCATGGAAATGCTCCAAAAGCTTGGTCACCTAGTTACCATATATGCATCTTAGGAGCACTCAATTGAGGTCCTTTTTGAATAAAACCTCACCAACCAATGCATAAAGTATGGACTAAAGTTTGAAATACCTTCTATTTTCTCTATTCATACCTTATGGGTGTTCACTTGTCATCAAGAAACATGTCATATCCTGGAGCCAACTAGTGTGAGGTAGGAGTGCATCCATCTGTGAGTTATCTTTTGTTACCAAAATAACCTCTTTGTTTTCATTAAGGTCATCAACCATGTGCTCATAAAAACCTTTGCCTCTCACTAGCTTAGTGACCTTGATCTCCACATCATGCTCCATAACCTTGGTAATCTAACCAACCGTCTTTTCATTCAAGTCTTTATTAAGAAGGAAATGTCTCACTCTAGGATGAGACACCATGATATAGATTTTTCTATTGGAGAGCATGGGCCTAAACCTTTTAAGGATTCTTACCACTGTAAAGACTTGTTTTTGTATGAAAGTATACCTCACCTCATATCCTTCCAGCGCTTGACTGAAAAAAGCTATTGGTTGTTCAAGTTCTTCACCATTCTTTTGTATCAGCGTAGCTAATATATTATCAATATTGGCAAAGGTGTACAACAAGAAATCTCTTAATAATTTAGGTTCATAAGTGTGGGTGCTTGGGTAATGGCCTACTTGATAGCCTCAAATGCTGATTTACCTTCATTTGACCAAGTGAATGCTTGATTCCTCTTAAGCATAGTAGTGATGGGTTTGGCCAATTTTGCAAAACTAGGTATAAACCTCCTCACAAAGTTTATTTTCCCAAGGAAAATTTAGAGTCCCTTCTTATGCTTGGGTAAGGATAAGGCCAAGATGGCACTATCTCTATCAGGGTCAATAGCTAATCCTTGTTTTGAAACAACATGGCCCAACAACTTACCTTCATGCACAACAAACACACATTTCTTGGGATTCAAAGAGATTTCATACTCTTTACATCTCTCAAAGATCAACCTCAGGTGATCCATGTGCTCATTGGCATCATTCGAGAAAATTGTGATGTCATCTAAGTAGACTAGCACCATTTGATTTAGCAGCCCTTGGAAAGCCATGTCCATTGCCCTTTGAAAAGTGGCCCCAACATTTGATAAGCCAAAAGGCATTTTTTGATAAGCATACATGCCCCACTTGGTGGTGAACGTAGTCTTGTATTGATCTTCCTCTTTCACCAACACATGGTTGTATCTCGAGTACCCATCCAAAAAAGAAAAACATTCTGAACCTGCAACCATTTAAAGAAGCTGCTCCATGGATGGTAGAGAGTAATGGTCCTTCAAAGAGACCCTGTTCAAATCTTTGAAGTCAACACATAAATGGATCTCACCATTCTTCTTCCTTACATGCACCAAATTGGCCACCCATGATGAGTGTTTGATGGGAAAGATAATCTTGGATTCAATCAACTTGGTTAGCTCTTTCCTCATAAGTTCTTCTATTTTGGGGTTGACAGGGCTCTACTTTTGACTCACAGGCTTAGTATTAGCCTCCATCTCTATAGTATGTTGGGCTAACTTTGGATCAAAGCCTATCAGATTGCTATACTCCCAAGAAAAAATGTTTGAAAAATCATTACAAAGTTTAATGAAAACGTGCCTTTTAGCCCTGATGCTTACCTTCCCAAGCTTGTCCTTGAAAATGAGGACTCATAGTTTTTTTCATCAGTTTATATTACTACCTTGTCTTTCCTCATATGGTCTCCCTCATGGAAAATTACTTCAAGAGTGACCAGCCCTTTAGGGAGCTTGTCAGATTTTAGTTGAATGATTTGATCATCATACTAGTTTTGAAACTTCTCTCGATTGGTAGAGAACTTAGTTTCTTGTTATAAGAAACAAGCAATTTGTTTGTCATTTTCAAAACCCTACCAATGGGCCTCATTGTCTGGCACTGATGGTCTCACCACCACCTTGATGTGTGGCTGAACCTTGGCTTCTTTCAGCTTACTTGGGATGTTGAACTGAGCCCCCATGGTTGCCAACCTGTCAGCATACCAATTTTGGTTCATTGGCATAGCTTGAATGTCAAAGGCTTCGAAATCTTCAATTAGGTCCAACACCCTATTTTTTTAGGACCTCATCAAAGGATTCTTCATAATGTTCAAGCTCTTGACTTGGTTTACTATAAGCTCACTATCCCCATATATTTTCAACTACTTGATTCCTTTCTTACTAGCCCACTGAAGACCATGGATTAAGCCTTCATATTCTGCTATGTTTGAAGAGCAACTAAAATGAAACCTATAAGAAGAGAAAAACTTATCATCTAAAGGGGAAACCAACATTTCCCCTACACCTACTCCATTTTCGCTCCTTTAACCATCAAAGAACAACTTCCAGATACCATTGAGGTTGTCTTTAGGTCTAGTGAGGTAAGGCATGAGTTGATTTTCTTCATGTAGCAAATAGACACCCATGTCTCTTTCTTCAACACCTTCTAAAGGGTTGATAAATTGATTATCCCCCCATAACTCATCCAAGAATAAATCTAGAATTTCTTCAGGACAAGTGTTCAGCTCTTGACCAATTGTAAACTCATCCTCATCAAGGATAATACAATTGAGGTTTATGCTATCTGGCTGATGGGGTTCAATGTGAAAGTGTGCCATGGGTTCAACCTTGATTGATACCTTAGTCTCGTACCTAATTCTGAATGCCATGTATGACCAATTTGATACGAGATAGCCTCCTATTTTTGTTGTGAATTCTCTAGATATGCATAGAGCAAAATGAGGAGGTACCTCTAAAATCAACACATCTTGAGCCACTGAGACACTAGGACAAGCATGTAGGGTCAGGCTGAGACCTTTGATAATACTAGCTAGTTTAGTGGAAGATCCATCAAGCTACAAAACTCCATTGGATTGGGGTTCATACTTTAAACCAAGCTGGTCTGCTATTGATTTTGGCATTACTGAAGTGATAGCCCCACTATCTACCAAACAATTGTGCACCACGGAATCACTGATAATTAATGAAATGTAAAATGGAGGAGGCTTGACCACTTTACCTAACCCTTCTCCCATAGGACCTTGGGTTGCATTAGTGAAGACCTACGTTTATTTGCTTAGTTGTCTACCTACAGTTGTTGTAACACTTATCTTGGACAAGCCTTCCTAAAGGATATCCACTTGTCTAGGAATGGAAAGCATGTCCCACATTGGTACGCTCATGCTAGATTTCTTTAATTATTCAACAATGTTGATTAGTGTACCACAAACCTTTGCCTAGGTTTTGGGAGTTACTGCTACTAGCTTTGTCAATGAAGGAGCGATAATAAGAGGTTCCTTGAAAGTTTCCTAGTTGTCACCCATATTCCTTTTGAATCTTGTGTTTGCTAATACTGGGACATGAGCTAGACTGGGGATGACATGCTAATTGGATGCATAACACTCTTCCTAATCACTAGTAACCATTATAGCTTCTAACTAATTTGATACCTGATCCAATCCTTATTCTTGTGGAGGCTACTCTGGCTTTGTCATCATGGGGATCTCCATGCTTAGAGCCATAAGAGCTAGATTGTACCCATAAGCAATAGCCTGTTGCCTTTGGTCATTGAAACCTTGGTTAGAACCACTAGTTGGGACAATGGATTACCCAAAAGATTGATTTCAAAGCATTATCCCTTCAGCGTCTTAAGCCATATTGTTCTAAACATGAACCAAAGAATTGGAAGGGCTTGCAGCATTTGGATTATAATTGTGTTGTCTAGAATAATTATGCTGCCCCTGTCCTTAGAAACCTCCTTTGTAGGGTGGTCTATTTGCTTGATAAGGTTGTTGAGGCTGATATGGAGCTTGGTATGGCTTACTATAAGCTTTTTGCCTCTTGACATTGACCACATCATTCCCCAAGGATTGGAGCATACTCTTCAGTTCTAAGTAGTTCTTTTGCTCTTGGGAGTCTCTGGATCCACTAGTGGAGGCCTTTTCTCGATTTGGTGAAGGCACAATAATAATAGTTGGAGTTGGAAGGATAACATCAAGTGGGGGGACAACTGCAAGGGTGGTATAATCTCAAGGAAAAGGGGCATTGGGGGTCTAGGAGTAAGCTTGCTAGCCTGGACTAGACAATTTTTAGCTTTGATAGCCACCTCATAAGCACCTGGCAAAATGTCCCCTCCCATGGATTGGATCATTATAGTTGTGTCACTATTTAGAGCTTTTAAATAATATAAGTCAAAGTTTGGGGATGGTCTAACAATGGCTGGAATTTTGTCCTAAGCCTTTTGAAATCTTGTATTGAAGTCTTGCATGACTTCATGGGGGGATCTTTTGATTGTGGTAAGTTGCTCTGCTAGTGACAAATGGTCACTCTTATCTACAAACCTCTTACATAAGGCTATTCCCAGTTGATCCCATGATTGAATCGAGTTAGGAGATAGGCCTCTATACCAATCTAATGCCTTTCCCTTGAAGGATACATCTAATAGCCTAATGGCTACATTTTCTACTGTGACATTATGAATGTTGCATAAGTTAGATGTATGTTATGTGCTCAATAGGAGTTATAATTTGGTCTCCTATGTAATATGGGATGCTTTTAAGGGCTATTACTATCATAGGGTCATATTGTGGAAAATTCAAAGGACTTTAGCCACTGAAACCCATAAAATCTCTTTGAGGAATCATGGTAGCAAGAGGGTCTAACAAGGATCTTCTCACGAAGGTATACCTTATGACTAGTATAGTAAAGTAGTTTCTTACATATGTGTGAGTATGGGTGAACCTTAACCTTCTTGTTGAGTTTAAAGGTAATTCAAAAAATTTAAAAGGAATACCTACAAAAGTTGATCTTGTAGTCACCTTTGGCATGAAATATTTTTATTATTTTGCCACCAGATTGTTGGATGTTATTTGGAGTCCCCATATACTGAAAGATGAAAGCTATAACCACTGTAAATTGATTAAACCAACATCAAATTTGACCAATATCTCTTAAAAAGGTCCCATTGGGTGTGCCAAGGCCAAAGGGGTGAAGGAGCACACAACTGAATGACCACCGTCAACAACAGTCCTAGTGTCTAGTTGGTATGCTCGAGCACACACAATAATGAGTTCTAGGTATGGAGTAGCCAACGGGAATGTTATCGTAGGTGTGATGTAACTCATGCCAACATTGGTAACTACTTATGGGGATTAACTGGTATAAGACATTCAATAGGGCCCCAAAATCTAACCCCATAACATTTGTATCACTAATCGAATCCAAAATTGAAACAATATTGCCCTTTACCAAGGTTGAAGATGCTGCCATCTTTCCCTAGCTCTCTAGTGCAATATATTAATACTAGATAAACTTTTCACTCAAATAACCCTCAATCGACCTCTTGAATCCTCTCAAAGAACACAACATAAGGAGAAAATGGGAAACTTACTGTTTAATTTGGAGGGTCGATCACACTAGAATCTGAAGGTCTGTGAAGAATTCATTGTAATCATGTTCTCGCACTGCACTCAACTAAGGCACACAAATAATTCAAAATCATGAATTCAAGCTCTGAATGCAAAGGGTAATTTTTAGAATGAAGATAAATACCTAAGTTATAATCCCTTGCATTTCAAGACTAGGGTTACCATTAATGCTTCAAAGCCCAACGACTGATTCTCAACCACTCTTATTAATTGCTTCAAACCTCATTAAAAAAAGAGAGGGAAAATACAAATGTTTCCTTTTACGCCAAGCAATCCTCCTTACAACACATGGAGTCATACAAGTGGAGAATACATCATGATACCTTTTTAGGGCTTCAAGGACTTTTGCACCTTTTCATTCATTACTTTCCACCAGTGCAGTAATGCAATAAGCCCTAAGTTCGTCATGGGAGGTAAGAATTCCATGCATCATAATTTATCTTTGTAAATTTGGGCATTCGAGCCTCCAGGTATCTTTTGTATTTTTTGCACCAAGAAGTAAGTGGGACAAACTTTAGAAAGGGACTGAAACTAATAAAACCTCGAGGAGCCACCATGTGGAATCACTAATTCTTGCGAGTTCAGGTATTTTGGACCTAGGGACTTTAAGCACCTTGCCCACCAAAACGGGAAGTGGGGCAATTTTCAAGTAAGGCCCAAAATATCCAAATCCCCAAGAATTCTCCACATGTCCAATTTAGACGTGAGTTTGGACTTTCGGCCATTTTTTACCTCTACATCAACTTCTAAAATTTCTCCATCAATATCTTTGAGATAGAATGTATGGCTCCCTATATAATAATTGATGGTGTAAGGACCCATCCATAGGGAATCAAATTTACCATGCTTTTCCTTGTCCTCATGCCTGTTATCTTAGAGTAGAACTAGATCACCAACCTGAAAAGATCTTGGGGGGATTTTATTGTTAGAAATCCTTTTGAGCCGCTCCTTTAACTCTATATGCCTCTTGTGAGCTTGTCTACGAGACTCATCGAGTTCAATGATTTGGTCAATCCTTTCTTCATAGTGGTTTGTTTATTTTTCATTCTCTGCTATTTGTTGCATGAATTGGTAAGTGGGTAATTGTAGATTCAGGGGTAAAACAACTAGAGTGACATAAACAAGTTCAAAGGGGATTTTCCCAATAGATCTCTTTAGAGTCAACCTATCCACCTAGACAACAAACTTCAACTGTTCACCCCATTTTCTTTTGTTAGCATCCAAAGTCCTTTTGATGATCTTCAACAAATTCTTATTACTAGATTCGGCCTGCCCATTTCCTTGTGGATTATGATTGGAGGCGTATGCTAGATCAATCCCATAATCTTCACATAATACACTTAGTTGCTTGGCTCTAAAGTACATATCATTGTCACACACGATTTTGACTAGCACTCTAAATCGACAAATCACATTATTCAACTAAAAATTAGTGACTACCTAGTGGGTTTATCTTCTAGTGGGGATTGTTTTAACCCATTTTGTGAAATAGTCGATAGCCACTAGGATCCATTTGTGGCCAAAAATTGAGGCATCCCTCATTGCCTAAAAGGTCCCTCAATAGAGACCGGCTACAAGGGAAGTGATACGGATGCTTTCATTCTTCTAGAGAATTATTGGCATTCTTTACATCTTCTTACCATGGCAGCAACATCATTGAGTAATGTGGGTCACCAATACCCAACCCTTAGAATCTTGTGTGTAGTGAATTTAGGAGCAAAGTGACCACCACACACACCACTATGGAACTCTGTAATCATTGAAGGAATCTCATTTTACACTAAACATCTCAAGAGAACGCCATCCTGGTTCCTCCAAGCTAGGTCATCTCTTAGCAGAAGATACTTTTGAGATACCAACTTCAATGTCCTTTGATTTTTACCTAAATGGGAGGGAAAATTTAGAGTCTTCAAATAATAGACTATATCTTTGTACCATGGAGATTGGCTATACTTAGATTTAAGGTTATTAACCACCCTTTCTACATTATTTACTTCGACAGCCTATAAATTTGCTTCAGTCATTAGCTTGGCCAGACCCATGCCTTTGACCAAATTAGTAATTTGTATCTCTAGGTCATAATCTTGAAGTTTGTTGACCCATCAACACCTTTTTTTAGTATATTCATTTTGAGTTAATATGTCCTTCACCATAGTGTGAGGAACATAGGCTGCTATCTTTGAACTCAAAATGTAAGATCTGCACTACTTGATAGCATTTAAAAGAGCAAAGGCTTGCTTCTCCATTAAGGTATATCTTAACTCAGATCCTTGTAGTGCCTTACTGAAGAAGGCAATATGCTACTCATGACCTTTATCATTCTTTTGTAGCAGCACTGCAGCAATAGTATGTGTAGAGGAAAATGAAAAGATTTGGAAATCTTTTTTATAGTTTAGATCTGGTGATATCTTGGAGCATATTGTCCATGTTAGGCAATGGGTAATTTTCCTTCAATGAAACCTTGTTTAAGTTATGAAAATCAACCTAGAGCCAGATGTCTCCATTATTCTTTTTGACAAGCACTAAGTTTGCCACCCACGATGAATACCTAATGGGTTGAATGATCCCACCATCCCTTAATTTTTTCAATTATTCTTGCATTTTAGTGTCTAAGATGGGATTGACGAGCCATTGTTTTTGGCAGAATGGTTTTGTATCGAGGTGGAGGGGAATAACATGTTGGAATAGGTCTTCCCTATAAGCCTTCAACTTTGAATATGACCATGCTAGGCAGTCTTGGTACTTTTTTAATAGCATGATGAATGCTTCCTTTTCTTTCTTGCTCAAGTGGGTACCGAGCCAAATCTTCCTTGGATTTTCTTCAGTCCCAATATTAATCTCAGTCACATATTTTGATATAGAAATGTTTCTAGATTTGACTCTATCAGCTCCATCAAAGGATGCTTCTAGACTAACCAATCCTCTAGGGATAGTATTAGTCTTTAACTGGATTATTTCATTTCCATATAAAGTTTATTTTCCATCACAGACCTGTATCATAGAGTCCCAATCTATAATGGTTCCTTCAAACTCATCTATACAATGCATAAATCTTTTTATTTGATCATCATTATCAAAGACTTGCCAATGATCGATGTTGTCTAAGATAGAAGATCTTTCCATTTTTTACCTTAAATTTTGCAATCCTCTTTGCAAGCATATCTAACATATGATCAAAATCTCAGGCATGGTATTAAATATTAAAGGCATTGAACCATTCCAAGTAGTCCCATATAGCATTTTGGTATTGATTCAACCTTTTTTGCTTCGTGGTGTAAACAACCCAGACCTATTTCACCACTAGTTCAGAATCACCCTTAACCAACAATCTTTTGAATTTATTTTCACAAGCAATCTAGAGGCCAATTATAAGTGCTTCACATTCCACAATATTGTTCGTGCACTTAAAAGACAATTGGAAAGAGTACCTATAAACCTAATCATCAGGGGTATAAAAGACAACCCCAGCCCCATTTTTGATGTTTGAACATGCTCTATCAAAATGCATGGTCCAAATGAAGTCTTCATCATTAATACTAGATTCAGGAGGCAGTTATATGTACTCAACATTTCCTACAAAATTATTAATATCTGTATCCACATACAACACCTCATTCACTTGGTACTTAGGATCTTCTAAAACATGAAGCATTTGTGGCTCCTAGTTTAGGCAAACCATTTTCCCATCCAGGGGTATAGTAGCATAGAAAAAATCCATCTGAACACTACCCCCAATACTAGCAGCCCATTTTTTGGATAGCAACATATCCCACTTTGATGGACAATCTCAACAATGACGTCCATACTCAATAATTTACCGTGGTATTACATGAGTTGTACCACCAATCCTTTGACCATGCCAACAGGCACTTTTATAGAATCCATGGCAAGGCATCATCCATATGTTGTGGTTATCCTTATGCAAAGTTCATTTAACACAACTAGTGGCATGATATTACAAGATGCACTAGACTCAAACATGTAGTTATGAACAATTAATCCATTAATTAACAGGGTGGTATAAAATGGGTCAACATCCATTTGACTTTATACCAATGTTGTTCCCAAGTATACCTCCAGGTGATGCTCAGGAGACCCTGCGTGTTTTCACCTTCCAAAGGGAGATCAAGAGGAGGCTCAGTGTCAACAATTTCATTGACAGTGATTTTCTCTATGAATCCCAAATAATCAAAAGCTCTTTTCCTATGCTCCAGAATTCTAAACAATTCCACAAAGGGTATTGTGAACTTTAGTTGACTTAACACATCGGCCACGCCACAAATACTATATTTGGGTAGAGGAGTATTAGTCGGTAAGCTTGTAACATTCTCATTTGGGATACATCCTTCAAGAGTTAGGGGAACAAAAATAGGAGAACTAGCATTCTTGACTTCTCTTTTCAAGGGAGGCTTCCTAGGTTCATCTTTTTTGGGAATGATAGGCAACAAAGGAGTTCAATTTTTGGCCTGGGTACTTCTTAGTTTGACATTATAGGGTGTAAAACCAGGCTTAGTGGAACCTTGGACCTCTTTATTCCCTTTGGTCTCTTTTTCTTTAGTTTCTACTTTAGGAGCAAAAGAGTCTTTGCCTTTTAGAGGAGTATTTTGGTCCTTACTTCTCAAATTGTACTCCTTTTCTTGGGCAATTGCTATGTGGATCATCAATTGCTGATCCTCAACCCATGGAGGAGAGTCTCCATATTTTTATTTCATCATTGATCTTAGAAACTCAAAGTCATGAATAAGTAACTCATATTCATGCATCATGTTTATCTTAAAGACAAAATCTAGGGATGGGATTCTCACCTTTTCACATGCTCCCCAAAATGCTTGAACAGTGGTAGCACATTAGCTCCATTGATGGAGAAGCAACCATCACATCTGGTTCACCAAATTGGAAAGTAAATTGTTCATATGCTGGGGTATCTTCATAATCAGGGACAACTATTCACAACTTCCTCTTTGAAAGTGTAACTCTCCATTTCCTAGAAGTCAACAATATAGATATCATCTTTGTCAGATGCAGTTGCAAAACCACCTACATCTTGACCACCATCACTAGCTATGTTACAATGGGGATGAGGGAGGAAACATTTATCACACGAATCGATGTTGTAATCGACTATGTTGATCTTTATAGCTAAAGGATCTGGTACCTCCCTTCCACTTTCCCAATTTTGGTTTCTTTCATCCCTTCTAGGCCTTTTCCCTTGTCATTATTCTTGGCTTGGAAAGATGGCTTGCCTTGACCTTGATCTCAAGGATGATTCCTCTCTTCTCTCTTATGATCTCATTTGTCATCATGGTTAGAAGGATTATGAGACAACCCCTTTTTAGCTCTAGCCAACTTGTAAGAGATCTCTTTCACAGTAGTGGTCAAAGTCTTTACCATTTTCTCTAGGTCCATGCTCTTTTGGGAGACCTGAGGCTTTTTAG
This sequence comes from Torreya grandis, assembly GCA_037957365.1. Lineage (NCBI taxonomy): Eukaryota > Viridiplantae > Streptophyta > Pinopsida > Cupressales > Taxaceae > Torreya > Torreya grandis. Next base: position 362,768 of record JARHVA010001865.1, on the reverse strand, counting down.
GATTCACCAACTTGACATCAGCCCTCTTGTTTAAAGGCTTATCCACAGCTTTGATATTATTTTCTATTTGGATAGCCAAATTGAAAGCCATCCTTAGATTTGTGGGAGCCTTATCTTTGAGATAATAGGCTGCTTTCTTGTCAAATGCATCACAATACTTAATCAAAGAAGTAACACCATTGGGATTGATGTCTTCTGGTATCCTTCTCAACACCTTACTGAATCTAGAATTGAAATGCTTCACACACTTGTTAGGATTATTCTTTAGGCTCTCAAACTCAACAAACAAGAATCTAAGGTCAATGCTATCACCATATTGCATCTTAAATGCATCAATCATATCTTGCATTGTGTCTATTGATCTGTCGGGGAGGGATTTGAACCACTCCTGAGCCTCATCTTTAAGTGTGTTCAAAAGAGTTTTATACACACATCTTCTAGATCAATTTCATAATCTTCAATGAGGTTTAAGAAGGATTTCAAATGTCATTCCCCTAATACTGCATTGTTCCTTTGAAACTTAGGTAATACATTTCTAATCTTTATAGGGACCTCATTGGGGAAACCAGGTATACCATTAAATTTAATAGGTCTAAACCTTGGGACTATAAATGGTCTATGTCTATTAACCAAACCTTGATCATCTTCTCCATCATTGTCATTGCCCGCATTAAACATCCTTCTCAGGTCATGGTCTTCCATTTCTAAATTTGAAGATGAAGCTGAACCAGGTGATGGTTGAGAATGGAACTGTGAGGACTTGAAGGAGGAGAGATAGAGTGAATCCTTAATGGCCTAGTGGGAGGAGAAAGATTTCTTTGTGGATAAGGAGCTTGACTTGTAGGGAACTCATATTTATTTGATGCACTTTGGTATCCTTCAACCAAAGGGATATTTGTAATGAGCCTAACCCAATCTAACCTAAATTTCTTCAATTTCCTCCCTTTGTAATTTCGTCAATAGTTGGTGTGCAAGTCTTTGCTTGCTGATTTGTTATTTTAGTTGGATATTGTTTGTTTGCAATGAATGCCAAAATGGTTTGAATGCTTGGAAAGACTTCTAAGATTTATAGGAAATGATTTAAATGCAATACAATGTTCTTTTGGATTTTTCAAATGCAAATAGATGAAACTACATGAAGTAAAATGGATCTACAACCAATTGGCATTTTAACAAACAATTGGCATGCATACTAATAAGCTGAGTACAAATGATATTATTATGCACAAGTGCAACTATATGTGATTCTCCTTGATTGCAATGAATGTCCAATACAATGTTAATATAAATTGGCCAAGACTCTTGGCAATTACAATGTTATCAAAATATTACAATGTTGGTATAGATGCACACCTACAACTGCAATAGAAACTATCCTATATGCAATGATATTGAGAAAAAATTATAGAGGAAGCTGATTGTTTGATGGTGCCCTTGATGATAGTTGATGAAGTAATCAATAACCATGCACAGTGATCACTTTCCAAGCCAAATCGACCCTCCAAACTAGTCACCCATGTTCTGATGTGAAGACAGAAATAAAATAAAATATAGCTCTTCTCAACCTCCAATCACACCAAATGGAGTCACCTAGAACCCAAGAGACATGCACCTCCAACCTTTAGCAAAATTGAACCAAAATGAATCCTCCTTATGCAAAATAGTGGCTTTTTATGCAGACTTCAGATGTCTATAATTTTTGATATAAAATTCAGATTCTTTCCAATGCAGGTCACCCTCCTAAATGCCAAGATGAATGAAGACTTCAACACCAAAAAATGTCTCCAACAATGTACCAATTGAACTATGCAAAATTGGCCCTATTATAACATGAAATTGCACCCCTATGGGAGAGATTTTCAATCTCTCCCACTTCTAGCTATAAGCATGGGAACAACCTTAGGATGTGGGTGTCTTATGGTGAGGTTAAGCCTCTAAGATTTTTAAAGAGGCCAGTTCCTCTTGGTGGATCACCTAAAACTAATGCTGAAATGAAACTTCATAGGGAAAAGGGTTAGAAGGGAGATAAGGGCTCCTAAGAGGGTTAACTAGGCGATGCACCATAAATGAATGGACACTCATCTATGCTTGAACCCACACTAGATTAGTCATGAGGTGACTTGGGATTGCATGATATTAGGGTTAAGCTAACACACATTGGAAGAGGTTTAGTCAAAACACTAGTTCAGACCTGTAAAACTTGAAAATACTTCAAAGAGGCAAGCAACAAGCTAATAGACTAGGAATAAACGCATTCACAAACCCACCAAGCAACAAGCATACTAAAGCACTAATTGAAGATAGGAAATAGGAAAGGAAATCAAGTCTCATCACATTCAAGAGGTAGTTTTTACAATACTTCGACAGGGTTTAGCTTGGTCGAAGGAGTATGCTTTTGCAAACATCTCAATGGGCATCCGTCTCCCATCAAGATGCCAAAAACTCTAAAAATTGGGAACCTTTTTAAATGGCTTGAAAGCCTATATATATAGAAAAGGGAAGAGAGAGAGAGGTTTACGTGGAAAGAGAAGAAGCCATTGATTACTGCTTTCATCCTCCTTTCCATGAAAATGCACCGTTTAAGATCTTCTCGAGCCCTCCCTATGCATTGAAGTCTCCCTTTGGCACATTCAAAGGAACCGTGTCGTGAGTAGTTGGATGTCACTTCTAGCATGGATGAAATGATATTTGCATTAAAAACAACATGGTGATCCTCCCCTTTTACGTGTCTTGCTAAAAATGATGTGGGTCTCCATGTGTGGAAACTCAAGCTAACCCATGCTACATTCAAGTTGAATGACTGTTTGTTGGAGATGATAGCCATTACTTTCACCTATCAGCTCCTGCTTATGCCTGGACCAAACCTTTCTTATATATGTAAAACCAATCTAGAGACATTGGTTTCCCTACATCCATTTAACTCTAATCTACTTGAGCTTTACTTCTGTGAACCATCGATTCTCTACTAGTTGGAAATGCTCTTGGATCGTCCTCCATCTGTTCCTTTGAAAGGTCAACCCCTGCTCTAACTTATGCCACATGGAACTCTTTTATTCATTTGACCAACCTTGATGTCTTTGGGTTCCTCCAGCTTGATGACTTTGGGCTTTCGTGACTACTTATGAATTCTCCTAAGTCAAGTAGCTCTGAAAGCTAGATTTGCACTTTACAGTGCAAATCAGGGTTTCTTAACTACTTGATTTATAAAAATCTATAAGTAAAGTCTTTGGAGAATCTCGAATTACACTATGTAGTGTAATTCAGGTTCTCTGAGCCTACTTACTCATCAGACTTGTCCAGCTATTCTACTTCAGACTTCTCCATATAGAAGTCTTCAGATTTTTAATAGCCAGTTACTTCAGACTTTTGGAGGCCAACTACTTTGGACTTTTGTCACTCCAAGTCTTCGAACTTATTTTTTAGGCCTCCTTTCTATAGGCTTTCCTTGGATAACTTTCTTGAAGGAATTCCTTTGGAGGAATTCTTTTTGGTTTCTTTTTTACGTTCTTTATCCTTCAAGATTATTTTCTCAAAGAAATTTCCCTTTGCTTATTTCTTTATTTCTTCGGCCCTTTTCTTTCACCAATTTTCATGGGAAAAATGTCTACCAAAATTCCCTTTAACTTTTCTGAAAGTGCCCTTCAACAAATTGTCAAGTGGTCCTCTTGAAGGGAAATATACCTTTTGGAAATTTTGAAATGGTCCTCCTATCGAGAAAAGTGCCCTTCGATGCCTGAAAATAGTCCTTCAATTTTTTTGAAAAGGTCCTTCCTGAAGGGCAAGAGACCCTTCGACAAACATGAAATGGGCCTCCCACAGCTTGAAAAGGTCCTCTCAAATTTTTTTAAAGTGCCCTTTTGAACCTTTCTTTCAGACAATTTGTCCGAAAGAAATTTATCACTTGGAGACAGAAAAAACCTGAAAAAGACTTGGCCGAAAGAAAATAACTCGAGGGAAAGAAATACTTGTTCCTACAAGGCCCGGATTATGATCAATGACTTAGCCCAAAAAAGGGGAAGCCCAATTAAATAATTTTACACAAGGCCTAGTCCTTTGGTTTGCTTTAAAACATCTCTGTTGGCCCCCTGAAGAATTTGCTCAAGCTTAATATGTGGGCCAAAAAATTGGCCAACAGGCCCTTGGCCACTAATTTTGCCCAGTTGAGATGACTGAAGTAGCACCTTCACAACTGCAACCCTTCAAGAGATATTTCACTTCCTTAGTTATGCTTTCAATGGGAGTTTTTCATTCCCAAAGACAATGCTGATATTTTGTAGAAACCCTTGTCTCCACAAGATGCTCATCAAATAGAAATGTCAATAATTGGATGATGAGAAGCAAGCCAACAACATCTATTTATTCTTTTTTCCCAAGGAGTTAACCCCTTCTAGAAGCTTCCAAATAAATAATATAATATTATAATATATTTACACTTTATGATAATATAAAAATATAATTCATAAAGTGCAAATATAAAAATATAACACAATGTGTTATCCAACATCCAAGATATCGAAAGAAATAATTATCCAAGAAACCAATGAGCCAACCGACACTTGGGTAACTGCTGAGAGGACCCTCTATCCATGCCCTATTACCCTATGAGGGCCATTGATAGGCTAACCATGATGATATATAAATGTCTAACTGGAAGGAGACATTACAATATTAGAGAAAAGAGGGTAAATATAGTGTAAGACAAACTGATCAGGTCTTACTTGATTGCCTAAGCTTTGGCCTACAATAGGCTTCCACACTTGTTTGTTTCTAGATGGAAATTTTAACTCAGGGACAAGCTCTTTTGATGGATTCTTCTGAACCACTAAACAACTAAATTCCCCTAATTCGAAAGCACATGACACGTGCATGTGTTATTTTGTGTCGACAATGTCTTAAATGGGATATTGGTCCATACACAACTAATATTGGCCTTTAATTCCACTCCAGTCAAATTTTGACCTAATAATATGACATTTGGATCAGTTTGATTAATTTGTGCGCCATTTTTCAAAGAATTGCACTAAAAATGTTTAAATCTTACTCAAGCAAATTAAACCAAATTATGAGCCTAAGTAAGAAATCCATGGAACTTGTTGAATATTTATTTTTGGAAATTGATTTCTAATATTTGGATCATCATATGACATCATGTTTTGAGGTGGCTCCATAGGCCATAAATGCAACAAATATCTGATTAAGCCCTCCCATATCTCATTAATGCTCCTTATTCCCAAATCATGATGAGAGTATTCATATATTTTATTTACATAATTAGATTAATTCATGGCCCCACATCTTCATCTTGAGATGGATGGTCATGGTTGATCCAAGCCCATTTGAAAAATAAATAAATAGAAGACCTCACACTCATAATTTTAAGCTATCTTGGTATAAAATTATTATGCCCAAATGATTTTAAAAGCTCTCTCAAGACAAAGTTACCATGCCCAAATAGCTTCTTCAAGCCATATTTTGATGTAGTGTTATTATGCCCAAATATTGAGCCAAACCATTTCAAACCAAGCCAAAGCCAAGCATGAACATGATGCCAAAAGGAAATGGAGATAGCTAAACCCCATTGATGAAGACCTCTTGAGCACAAGCTGAGCAAGCCACTTCAACAAGTCATCTTGGAGACTTAAGGTAAAAGGTTTGTTTTTTATGTTTTAGTAGTTGTTTTTATCATAGCTTTATTATTATGCTTCTCCCTTTGATCTAGGCTTAAGGTGTTAGATATTAGTGTGTTTTTGGATTTGGTTTTCTACACTAACACTATACTAATCCCTCCTTATTGGATTCTTATGTTCATAAAATGGCATGCCCAATAGGACAAAATGCATTCCACATACCAAGGAGAACAAGATGCAACTCTAATTTTTTTGAATGAATGCTTAAAAATCTTTAGATTTGAGTTTTAATTTTGTTTTTGCCATTTTTGTGTTCACTTGGGATTACACGGTGATCGACAATGGTTTTCTGTAACTGGAAGTGGTCTTTTACAATCGGTGATGGTTAATGACAGTCATATATAACTGACCATGGTCACTGTGTGCATCCCAGAATCACTGACGGTCACTGTGTAGGGTAGCAAGCTAATAAGACATCTTTCAAAGCTTGGTTTGGGGTCATAGCGACTCCATTTTGGATGATTTATTTTTTAAAACCATATGGTTTCTCCCAAATTTTTAGAATATGCTATCAGTTTACCTTCAAATTTGCATAGTTTTTTAACAAAATCTTGAAATATGAGTTTAAATCTTTTTAAAGTTTCTAATTTTTGTTTCTTGGTTTCATTAAATTATGTTTTCTTTTTCTAATCCTTGCCTTGCAAGTTTTATTGATATTTTTGCTAACCAAGTCTAATTTAACACATATGTTTTCTTAAGGTTTTGCCTTCAGGTTGACAGGGTATCATTGATGATCTTTATCAATTGCTAATAATTCTACTTAACCACCAATGGTTGTCTTTCACCAATTGACGATGGTTGCCATGAAACTGGTGATGGCACCTCTGACCATCAATGGTCACTGTGGCAAATTAAATCCAAACCCAAGAGCTCAAATCCAAACTTCATTTGCTAATACTCATAAGTGCTTCTAAGCAGGAGGAAACTCTCTTGTTTTTGTGAGGTCAAGACAAACATTGAACATCAATTCTCAAGCTTAAATGGCTTTTAAAACTTAAAATTGGTGTTTAAATGAATTAGGCTAAAATCAAATATTTGGATTTGGGTTTAAAACAAAAAATTGCATGATTTAGACTCACACATTTGAATTTGGATGCTTAAAAAAAATTAGGAACATTTCCTTTGGTTCTTAAGAGGAAAAGTTTACATGTTTATGATTAAATATATTTTTTATTTGTTCTTCAAAAGTTTTTACTTTATGCAAGTCATTTTTTGTTTGCTTAGTTAGAATTATTTGTGTGAAAATAAATTTGTGTGTGGATGCTCTCGCCCAGTCCTCTATAGAGAACTTGTAGGGTCAAAAACGTCATCTTCATTTCAAAATTGTGCCTTAGTCTAGAGGTGTAAAAAAGATGTGAAGGCTCTCCCCAAGACCTGCATGGCTTAGGTGATCTAGAAACAACCATAAAGCCTTTATACTTTTTTTTTTCATTTCATGCATTTTGGATTGTGAAGGGGAATTTATTACCTCCCATAAGTTCTATAGGGAAACTTTGACCTGGGACTTCATCTCCCAACATCATCTTCAACCCCTCTCCATGGGAGGTTATATAAATTGGGATCCCCTAGGACGATGGTTTGAGCTGTTAAACCATCTCCGTTAGTAGAGGCTAAGCTTGGGATGTTTGAGCATGTTGACATCGCACTACACTGAGTGAGTGATGAATGTGGTTGTAAAAAGGGCAAGACCTTTTTACAACAAGCCATATGATGTAGACCCAAATGACATGCTGCTTCTCTTGTGTGATGATGTGAAAGTCGGTACACATGAGATCCATTTAGGCAATTAAAAACTAATTAGATTTAGTCAAACCCACTTTGCTACATCCTTGATAGGATTTAGGATGATTATACTTAGTTGTATTTTGGTCATTTATCTTTTTCTTGCTTGGTGTTTTGAAACTAAAATTTATGTGTTTGTTTATAACCACTTCAAAAACAAGTTTGTTTATACACCACTCCCTTGTCAAAGAGGTGTTATGTTGACTATTTTACACCGTACTTTTGCTTTGTAAAATTTGCTAAAACTTATTTGTGTGTATGTCACTTGACTGATACAGGTACCATTATGCTCTCCAAATTAGATATTGAGTGTGTGCCTTTGAGTATTTGAAACATAACATTGATCACATCATTAGAGCATGTTAACGTCGTTATGTTTCTCAAATTGTTTCAAAACTTGTTTGACTTGTACCAAAACCATTATTTAAAACAATGTCACATATGTCATTTGGACCTTGTTCATGCGTCATGTTGTCCAATTTTATGTAGCGTATTTGGTCAAATCTTAGTCTTTAATAGTTGAATCTTCAATTAACATTGTCAAGTTTGAATTCAAACATTGATTGATTTCTATTTAAGCGTCACTTCACCGTGACTGATACACAAATCTATCTCTTTTGGGTTGCGTAACTTCAGTTAATTGATTAATCAAATCTAAAAACTATTTTTTGTTTGTTCAGAACCTATCCTCATCATTATTTGTGCTTTTATTTGAGAGAGCACAACCTTTTTCTAGGTGCCTTTTGTCTTATGGCTTATACTAGCTGATCATGTTTATGTTTGAATTTGTGTGTTGGGTTTATGTAAAATTTGTTCCAAATTTGTTAGATTAAATTAAATCACATCATGTCTTTATTTCAAGTCTAGCTTTTAATTCTATTTGGCCAAAAGTCCTAACATATCCTGTCTAAGCCTAGATTTTAACTCTGTGTTTGGATAAAAGACCTAGCGACTCTTTTCCCTTTTCTAATTCAGACTTAGTTTGGAATACTTTGACCTAGACTTTGACATAACAGTTTTTATTTAGACACTTGAATTTTTTTGTGTATGAAATTTGACATTTGACTATTTTATGCCAAGTCTTAACACAAACCATTTTGGAGATACAACTCCACTTTCAAACAATTATTTTCAGAGATACAGCTCCACCAACTTCGACCAAGTTAGACCAAGTTTGAACCTTTGTCTTTTCAGAGATTGTTTTTCAAGAGTTTGTAGAAATCTCAACATTTTTTATTTCAGAGCTTTCGTCATTAATGTGGATATGTCTAGCTACACTTATGGTGGACTCATGTACAATCCAACTTATGATAGAATGGATGCAAAAATTAAATATAATCATCACCTCTTTGAGGAAGAAGTGGTTTGTGAGGAGAAATTTGTTGAAGACCCAACTATAGACAATGTTGTGTGGAAAATGGATCGATACCTTCCTTACAATGATCAATACAGGGAACAAAGACAAAAACCAGCTTACAATCTAACTCAAGACCCTGACTAGGATGATACGGTTTATGAGGAAGACTTGGATTCTTTGGCATGTGAAATCAATCAAGATCCACAACACCCTAGACTTATCATTCTAGGACCTTGTCCTTTGGCTTGTGTGAGCAATCAAGCTCCACAGTGCCCTAGAATTATCATTCTAGGACCTCATCTGTTGGCTTGTGCAAGCAATCAGGCTCCACGATGCCCTAAACTTATCATTCCATGACCTCACCCTTTAAATTATGCGAGCTATCAAGCTCCACAATGTCCAAGGAATACAATTACCATACCAAGACATCATCCTTTGGTTTTTGCGAGCAATCAAGCTCCACAATGCGATACCATTTCTATACCAAGACCTCCTCATTTAGCTTGTGTGAGCAACCAAGTTCCATGATGCCCTATCATTATCCAACCGCTGATCATTCTTCATCCATTACCAATTTCTACCCACTTTATAAAACCCCAACCAATCTAGGTAGTACCTCAACTGAGCCAATCACTCAATGACCAAGCTATGTTCCAAACTGGTATTTTCCAACTCATTGGAAACCAAGGCTAAGAAAACCAACCAATTCAAGATGTTTTTGTTGAACCAACCATTTGTGATAAGTCAACCTATGATGAATCACCTATTGATATACTAGTCGAGGACTCTAGCTCTAACAAGCCAGTCTTTGTTGAGTCACTTCTTAATGATTATAACCATCTTTGGGAAAATCATTACCTCGATCATATACCTATTTTTATTGAGCCTCCCCTTGACAAGCCAATTTCTAAGGAATTGTCTATTGACATTTTTCCTACCATTGAGGAGTCTCACTTTGATAAACCAATCTCTGTGGAACCCACCATGCCATCACATGTTATTATTTATCCAATATCAAACATTCAATAGAACATCATTGTAACAACATCCATATTAGATGAAGAATCAACATTGGAGTTAGGTTCTATTTATTAACCGACATCAAATTTAGCATCAAAAATACAATCAACATCAGTCTTACAACTGGATTCAAAATCCCTTGAGTCAAAATTAGATTCAAAATCAGAATATGTTCATGAATATTATAATATTGGTTATACGTGTCTTGCAGATTAGTTTGAATACATTTGTGATCCTTCTACAATTTTTGACGATGAGTACTTCAACTTAGACACGAGTTCTCCTAGTATCTTCTACAAGGATTGTGCTACCATTCCACATGCCATTACCACCAACCAACATAGCCATTGTATTGACATTCCACCTCCCATAAGTGTCGATTAAGACTAACAGAATCACACCTTGTTGAACTGCATCCATGGTGACATCGTAGTTGAAGAACATTGAGGAGGCCAAGACCAAATTCATGAAAAAGAAGAACAATCTCCTAATGAAACCTTTTTGGAGGTGCTAGGGGACAATCAAAGTTCAAACTCAGTATCTTCTTGTGAAACCTTTTCGGAAGCACTAGAAGACAATCAAAGTCAAAAATCAACATTCCTTAGTGAAACCTTCTCGAAGGCGCTATGGGACAATAAAGACAACTTCATTGGTATAAACCTCTTCGAGGTGCCAATAGCTGAGCACAAAAGTTCTTCACTGCTTGATGAAGACATTATCAAAGATAAAATTAAAATAGCTTCCACTATATAGCCTAATCAGATGGTAGCTACTCTCAAGCCCAAATAACAGAAAAATCTAGTAATCCTATGAAGAGAATATTCAAAAATTGTTGGCCCTGTCACATCCAAAGATATGTCGAATCCAGAATCAACAACATTGTGTGTGCCTAAAAATTCCAATATTCATTTGTTTCCCCACTATCATTCATTCCATTATCATCCACCATTCCATTTCAAAAACAAACCTATCAACCAATGTTTATCCCTATTTGCCATCCACAACCGCACTTTCCTTTGCAGAGGCTACAAAGATATCTTATCTTGATGCTTGAAAAAAATAGAATCAAAGACCAATGAAGATCACAACATCATTGGAATCCAAATATGCATCAAGTTCTTGACAAAGTAGCTATTCAGATGAGGTGTGGGGTAACAATTAACATGATTAATTATTCTAGTTGTCTCATTTGTTGATTAGGACATGCATCTCCATATCAACGAGAGCAACATAATCATTTACCATACCTAGACCAAACATATCAAAACCCAACAACCATCCTCATCCAAACACATATACCATACCATTGCCATTGTCACATATCCTTTTATCATTGTCACATACCTAGCCAATCACTTTATCACTTGGGGGCAACCCTCTTACCATTTTATCCAATCTATCAAAACCCATCATTATCCTAAACAATGTCATCTTACCTTTCCATTCCTATCTAAATCAAAAACTTTTTTTTGTCATCCTACCCAATCCTATTTTGATTTTGGTTCATTTGGTTCTTCCCACACTTTTTGTGAGGAAATTTTGATCCAATTTCATCAATCAATCAAATCCATGTTTAAGTGACAGTCTATGAAAGTAGTGTGAGAATTGATCTAGCAAGATATCTTTCATTTTACCTCCTATATCAAGTTTGTTTATGTGAAACTGATTATATCACCTGCTGAAGCAAATTAGTGTTTACCAGTCTTGCTACTAATTATAACTACCTATGGGCAAATTAGTATCATTGATCTAATCCATTGTATCCTAGTTATTACCGCTTATGGGAAAACTAGGGGCAACACTTGTTTATCATGCATTATCGCATCACCTTAGCATTATTTCCATTTGATTGGCCATTTGTCAAATTTGAGAGCTTGTTGGGACTTGGTCAAGTTTCTCCCCACCTTTTGTGTGGACAAAATTACTATGACTTGAGGTCATTTCATAACTATGTGGGCCATGCTCAATTCATATTGAGTTCACCTCAATCCCCCTTTCCATGTGCTCTCATCGTTTTGCAAGCAACCTAAACCAAACGCTCTCACCATTTTGTGAGTATCTTGTCATTCTCTAATGAGTTAAGATAGCTCAAATTTCCAAAAACATTCATAACATTTCAAAAATCCAAAAAATATTTGTCCTATCTAAGCCTAGTTCATCATCCTCAAACTGCCCTACTGAGGTAAATCCATTGTTAGGATCTTTTTTATTGCTCTTATTTTTAGGCTTTCTATTTGTTTGTTTATTTTTTATGTTTGTTTATTTTTCTATCTTTTTGTTTATCTGCTTGCTTGATCTCCTGTTTGTTTACTTTCAACATTGTTGGCTTGACTCAGTCTATATGCGTTCATTGGGTGATTCCTTGAGCACAATATTCTTGAGTCTATCCATATTCATACGTCGACATTGTCATCATGGTTTTTATCATTGGTGAATTATTTTCAAATGTTTATTGGATCAGCAGTTAGTTCTTATGCATATTTTAACCAAGTTCTCATGGTGTTTTATCATATGCCTACCGTCACATGCTACATCAAAAATTAGATGCAAGAGGTTCTACAAGCAATGGGACATCAAAAGTTTCTCCTTGGCACCTTGGCAAATCCTTCCACCCAGCTTAATCAAATCAACCCATTGATAATTCTAGTTGTATCAACATTAATAAAGACGCGCATCTCTGTATTAGCAGGTATAATTGAATCATTTTTATTGATCAATATTTTTCTATTCATCTCTTTCATCACTTTGCATCTTCATACACTTAGTTGTTTGTGGCTTCTTTAGTCATTAGACCATCACATCTATGTTTGTGCTCGCTTATCTTTAATTTGTGCAACAAGTTCTATCCTTGAGTCATGCTTGTTAATCTGCCCTACTAGGGCACAACCATATCAAACATCACCTTTAGCCAATCCAGGTCCTCTTAATGATTATAACCGCCTATGGGCAAATCATTATTTTAGTTTTTATTCTTGATTATAACCACCTTTGGACAAATTAGTACCTTTTTAAATCAATGCATGCAAGCATTTTCTCATTTAGATTATTCTCACCCATGGGTTAATTCCACCTTTTTTCTTGCTTCTTTTCGAGATAATGTCCATCAAACATATGATGGCCACTCCCTCGAGGGGGCATCATTATAGGCATTTTAAATGCCATTTGGATCTTTTTCTTCAAACCATCATTTTTTTCAGGCATACAAACCTTTTTTCATTCTTTGAAAAGACGTTACTTGCTTATAGCTTGCAATGCCTTCCCAAATAGGGGCAAACTGTAGACACCTAAAAATGACCACCAATAACCAATGACCAAGCTTCAGACCAATTTCTATCAAACATTGCAATTTGACCTAAAAACACTAAAATGTATTAAATGGCTCAAATTTGTCATATACAAGTGCCAATTTTTGCCAAAGTATCCTTAAATAAGGCAATGCATTTTATGAGATCATTAGTTCTTCCCAAATCATTTTGATCTAAAATGCTAAAAATGCAATTTGACGCTCTAAACCACGAAATTCCCCTAATTCGAAAGCACACAACACATGCATGTGTTATTTTGTGTCAACAACGTCCTAAATGGGATATTGGTCCGTACACAACTAACATTGGCCTCTAATTCTACTCTAGTCAAATTTTTACCCAATAATATGACATTTGGACCAGTTTGATTAATTTGTGCACCATTTTCCAAAGAATTGCACTAACAATGTATAAATCTTACTTTGGCAAATTAAACCAAATTATGAGCCTAAATAAGAAATCCATGGAACTTGTTGAATATTTTTTTTTGGAAAATGATTTCTAATATTTACATCATCATATGACATCATTTTTTGAGGTAGCTTCATAGGCCATAAATGCAACAAATATCTGATTAAGCCCTCTCATACCTCATTAATGCTCCTTATTTCCAAATCATGTTAAGATTATTTATGGATTTTATTTATATAATTAGATTAATTCATGGCCACACATCTTCATCTTGAGATGGATAGTTATGATTGATCCAAGCCCATTTGAAAAATCTATAAATAAAATCCCTCACACTCATAATTTTAAGCTATCTTGGTGTAAAATTATTATGCTCAAATGATTTCAAAAGCTCTCTCAAGCCAAAGTTACCATACCCAAATAGCTTCAAGCCATATTTTGATGTAGTGTTATTATGCCCAAATATTGAGCCAAGCCATCCTAAACCAAGCCAAAGCTAAAAGCCCAACATGAACATGATGCCAAGAGGAGATGGAGATAGCCAAACCCCATTGATGAAGACCTCTTGAGCACAAGCTGGGCAATCTACTTCAACAAGTCATCTTGGAGACAGAAAGAAGGTAAAATGTTTGTTTTTTATGTTTTAGTTGTGTTTTTATCATAGCTTTGTAATTATGCTCTTCCCTTTGATCTAGGGTAAGGTGTTAGCTATTAGTGTGTTTTTGGATTTGGTTTTCCTACACTAACACTATACTAATCTCCCCTTATCAGATTTCTATGTTCACAAAAACCACACGTTTCCATTCTTTTTCTCTTTTTTCCTTAGCCCTTGGGAAGCTAGGCAAGGCTAAAGGTCTTCAAAAGTGTCATGTCCAAAAGGGGGACATGACATCATGTCCCTTCCAGCACCAGAATTCACGTACCTAACTGAATTTAGAGGAGAAATGTCCTCAATTATGTGTAGCATAGACATAATCCTCATCTAAAGAACCATTATCTTTAGCAACATTCCCATGTTGTTGTGAAGAAAACTTTTGTTTCCAAGTACGTGTGGACTGTGGCTTCTTTTGTTGTCCTTTTAGAGATTGTTTGGGGTTAGGCTTCCTGTTATTAGAGCCTTGAGTAAATGTATTGTACCAACAATCCTTCAGTTCATGGTCTATTTTTCCACATATATCATAGACCTTCTAAGAACGTGGTTTGTTCTCATGTTGATTTTACTGAGGGTTCTACTTAGGAGAGTGTTTTGAAGGCTTCATTAGCATCTTCCCCATCTGATGTGATGCTAGTGCACTTTCTTCTTCTTTTGTCGTGTGCATGAATTCTTCATGTCACAACATATTAACTGACTTTTCAAAAGTTGGTTTGGTCTCTGATATATTGAGAGACATCAAAAATATCTTGTAGGATGGTAGCAGTGCTCTTAGGATGATGGCTACTAGGGAGTCATCTGACACTTTCTCACCCAATGCTAAGAGTGAGGCCCATAGTGTTGCAACATGACGAAAAAAGCCTTCAACTTTTTCACCTATCTTCAACTTGAAATAGTGAAGTTGGCTTTGTAGATGAAGGATGATATTTTGGTTCTTAGCTTTGTAAGAAAACTGAGTTTGTCCCAAGCATTTTTTTGATGTAGTAGCATCTCAGATATGAAGTTGGACCTCATCTAATACTCTGAATATAATGATCGACCTCACCTTCTAGTTTGCTTTTTCAAACTTTTGTTGTCGGTAAATGTCTAAGGCATGTCAGGAGAATATGCCATTAACAACTGGCCAAAGATCTTCAAATTCTAGGTGAGTCTTCACTTTAATTTTCTATGCAGCATAGTTTGCACTATAAACAAGCTATGTATCTAGAAGAACAAATCTTGGACCATTGTCAGCCATTGTGAACAAAATTGTCAGTAGGGGATAGATTGGTTTCTTATCACTCTAATAGGTTTCCTTTCTTATATACCCGTCAAACCGATATACCAAACCTCCCAATATGCTCAACCTTCCTATATACTTGATGGGAATCTCATCCTTTCTATATATCGACGGTACATGAAAGATACGTTAAATCACATGAGAGTAGAGTGATACATGGTACTTAGCATGTGAAAGGATTCATTTTATCAATGACACCTTCTTAGAGATAAATCCTTGTACGTGGACGTAACTTCCTTATATACTCAAAATTTCAACCTTTCTGGGTTTACATCGAATGATAATGACGAATTAAAAATGGAGGGAATGGTAAAAATGATATTGTGATCCTTATTTCTCGATAATTTAGATGGTTAAAGCCATATACGTCGTCGTTGCAGCTATGTTGGGTTGGATGCAATCGTTCAACGTGACACTTTACTTGTAAACATGAATAAAAGACACCACATATATTGAACACTATGATTGTGCAAGACGCAAAATTTTGTATATTTTAAAGTTTTCTGATTTGTTTGTTTTATATTTTTTAACAATAATAAAACAATTAAATTAAAAATAATATAAGGGGTGTAATAAAATAATTTCAGGGATTGCTTTATTATGCAATTTCACACAATATGGCAAAATTTCAACTTCTAGATAAGCACCGTTTTTAAGATACTAAATTAAGTTGATTTTTAGGGGCTCTTAAAGGAGAAATTAAAAAAAATCTATTTTTTTTTTTAAATTTTTAAATGTAAGAGTTGTACAAAAATACTTAAAAGGGTTTTTTTATGCTGGGATTTTATGCATACTCTCAAATTTTCAACTAAAAATCAACCCGAAGCTCAAGATATTGAATTAATTTAATTTTAGGCAAGTTTTCCAAAAAAATAATTAAAGTGAAAAATTTGTAATAGTTGTAGTAATTTTCTTTAAAGGGGTTTTTTAAATTAACAATATGGACATCCATGCAAAATTTTGGGTTTTGGGTCTTTACGGTTTGCAATTTTGAATTAATTGGTTTTCAAGGTTTTAAGGCAAATTTGCTTTAATATTCTAAATTTGATATTTAATAAACTTTTGATATATATATATATATATATATATATATATATATATATATATGCCCTATATTTGCATAATTTATCATAAACTTTGGTTAAAATAATATATAAAAAATTTAACCAATAGGTAATGACCTATTTATGCAAGTTTACAATGGCTCTTCAAGGAGAATGAGCGCTCTTTCTATGTGCATTTGCAGCTGGTTTTGTCTTTGTTTTTGTTTTTTGTGATATTTGAGCTCTAGACTAGATTCAACCCACCTCCTTGGATTTCAGGTTTCAAATCTAAAAAAAACAGAGTGATGATGCTTTGTTTCGCAGTGCTTTTACTCAGAATGGCACCTACCTTTGTTTGCCACACCTTCCACACTTTGCATGGAGCTACAAACAAAAAAGGAGTTTGCTTGTGTTTGCTACAAACAAAAAAATAACAATATAATAATTGCTTTCTTCAAACAATGCCTCTCTGTTCTTTTTTTATTCTTTTCCTTCTTGTTGCTCTCACTTCAAAGTAGCAATGGCACCTCTATTATAGTGGTGGATGCTACTCTTCAAGCAGCTCCAAATCACAAAGAAACAAATAAATAATAAAGTTTCTTTCCTTTTTTTTTAAAGGCAGTGCTTGACTTTGCAACAACTTCTCTCATAGGAATTTTTTTTTAGGAGGACGACTTAGTGCCGCCTAAATCCTACACATAGGATAATGCACTGACTAGTGCTCCTCCTTGTTTCTCTTCTCAAACTCTGCTCTCTTCTCTTCTTCCTTATCGACCTCCCTGCTCTAATAACAAATCTAGATAGAGATATAATCAAAATATGATTTTATTCATTACCAATATATTGGCGAGAACCAATGTTTATACACTATTGTAGACTAACATTAGCTCTTATAGTTAAGGAGACTGATCTACTAATAAGAACATGGTTCTAGCTAATGCTAATCTATGGGAGTTTAAACAAACTCCAACAATAGAATAACCGAAAAGATTCTATGCAAGTTGTTACTCACATTCTTATAACCTATGATGAATTAAATATCATCTAATTTATTTATTCTAACAGATTCAGTATGCGCTGCCGCACCCGAACAAAGATCAATCTTCTCCTTCAATACCCACCCAAAGGATAAACACAAATGATGGAAAACAAAGAGGAGAAGATATATAAATAAAAGACGATTCAAGGCAAGAAGACAAAAAAGGTGGTTGGCTCAACAAATCACATTGCACAATTTGCTCTCCTCGGCTCTACACAACCACTTCTCCTTTTAATCCCTAAAGGAAACCATATAAAAACATGTCTCTTTCATAATGTTGAGCATTCTTATTTATAAGCCGCCTCCTTCACGAGATCTCTAGTTATGTTATTAAATACAATATGGCTTTCATGTCCATTTTGCCTTCTCTTCATTAAAATTGTGTAGGATATTTAATCAGCATGGACACTTTTTTCGTTCTTGTGGGTCACCCAATTTTGTATCAAGACAAAAAAATCCGATTTTCCATTTAAAGTTCCACCAACACTTTCTTGTTTCGGGCTCTAATTTTTTTTCATGAATGTTATTTTTCCTTTTTCTTTTAAACCACATATTTTCCCCTTTTGTCCTCATGTGTCTTTTTCTTATTCCCACTTGGTTTTATCCCCTTTTAAAACTTAAAGATGGCCAATGTCTCATAATAGTTAATGTGCCAAATGGACCCAACTGATTCACCCAAGAGCTTAATATCTCGTAAATATGAAGTGTCTATTGTTTTGGAACTTATTGTTGGGAACCTTGTTGATTGTGGGTGTTTGTTGTTAGAGTTGCAACTCGTTGACACAAATATCCAATTCTCGACCCCACCCCCATAGAATATACATATCTTTACCAAGTCATTTCATCATCCGTATAAATTTGGTTGTCATAATATAACCCTATAATCTTATACATAACCCAAATACATCACAATACCTCTATGATATGATAGGGAATAAATCTTAACATCAAATACCAATAGTAAATTAAATCATCAACCACTATGCAATCACAATTACATATACGCAAAAAAAAATGCCACATCATCATTCTTATATTCATAAGGTAATATAAGTCCATGTTTAGATTTAATAACAAAATACACACATGCTCCAACGTATGTAACCTGGCATATTAAGTCACTTTAGCAAGTAATAGCAAAACATGTGTCTAGAAAAAGTAAAACAACATCATAATGGCTCGAAGGGGACCCACATGTGTATACAAAATAGGTGCTCCACTATGGGGCACTACAAATATGAATATAATATTCAAACTTTGACTTTTCACTTTACAATTATTTCACCTCCTAAAATATGTCACTCTTCCGTTGTTATATAATTAGATTTTATAACATTTAAAAATATATACTTGTCTTTATTATTTGACCTTGACTTGCAATTCTCAAACGTTGGCTAGAGTTTCAATAAAACTTTAATTTTACCGACATAGCTCTCATACCATATTGGATTTATGTATTACGTTGAGTAAATAAGAGACATCAATAAAGCGACACGAATGATGTGTGAATGGCTCGTCCATTTATGTACAACCAGCATGGATGTAGGACAGAGAAGTCTTGTGCATCTAGTTGTAAACAGAACTGTAAGCCATATCCTTGAAGGATAGAAAACTGGTCTACCTTACCTATCAAACTATCACTTACATGTATGTGTACGACTGTGATCAAGATGTTGGCATGTGCATAGCTAAGAAACTCGTATTTATCAGCAAGTGGTCATCCCTATATGTTCTCGGATCACTAGTTTCATGAGAGTGAGTGCTCTATTACACAGTCCTTGCAAAGGAAATTGGCGAGAAATAACTGTATCGAGCCCAAACAGGACCCTAAAACTCCACCAAACAAGGCTAGAATGATTTGCTATATGTATGTTATAGCCACAATTGTCTGTTTTTATGATGATGTGGACTATTTGTCTCGCTGGGGAAAGGCCTAGATGTTCTCCTTTGTAGCTTTTATAGGCTAAGTTTCTACATGCAATTTTGTTGCTCAGCTTATTTAACTCTCATGTACTTTGGTGGAATTTAAGGTGCACTTCCGAAAAAAAGAACTTGTTTGAACCTTGTCAGTCAGTAGGGAGCCAGTTTGTATGTTTACTGATGGGAGCCTGGACTTTCTCTAAAGGGCATCCTCATAGGACATTGTATTACTCCTATTTGAGTCCAAGTGCCTAGCTCAGACAAAATGGTCTAGGTAGATCTTCCAAAAGCTATTTCAGTGATTCTGTCAAGTCCATGTTCATAGTTTGCAGTAATGATGGTTCTTGTTCCATGGTCTAAGGCACTCTAAAACAACATACAGAGGTTCCCAGTACCGCCTAGATCATCAATCCATCTCCACTAGATTCCACACACACTTCTACAATGCCGCAATGCAGTTTAAGCAGATCCGGCATGGTGCCATCCATGCACATGCCAAACCTTATTTGGTCTTCACCAATGGCTTTCCCAAACACCTGCGAGCCACACCGTGTGGTACTGCCAGCATTGCTGCCTGCATTCCAAAGGGGCAGACCCACCAATACAATTCGAGGGGCAGCACCTCTGTAGGGTGTGGGACAGCACCTGAAAGGCCATATTTTGACCGTCAAATGTTCACCCCATTCAGCTCAACCGTTGGAAGGCAAGGAATCACTCGTGGAATTTTAATCGATTCAAAACAGTTCTTTATTCTTTGCAGCTTATACAATATTAATAAAACTCCCTCTGGAGAATGCCATGTACAAAACGCACAAAATAATAATTTTTTTTGGTTCAGTTCAATTATTGTTTCTATTCTGAATATTGTTTCATATTACTTCCACACACGCATATAACACATCTAAATCCTCATTTAGAGTGTTATACCCCAAACCTCCTACTATTTGGATCACAAAAACTGAAACAAGATAGCTCCTCTAACTAAGCACTTGAGAAGCTGAATGAAAGAGATTATGCAGAATTTACGGTAGTGGAACCAATGTGAATAGACACACATTGGCAATTTGGAGGGATGCATGGGAATTTTAGAAGACACGAGATTGCCCTGATATGTTGAAAATTGAAATCAACAGATTTGAATTAAAAAAAGGCGCCCAAATTTCCAGCTTGCTAGTAGGAGCTGATGTTTGACATGTGAATCCGAATCCCCATATTCTATTGTGCCAAAGTACAAGGCTGATTGACCCCATGTCACTAGACAGCCTATCATACTTTGACTTTCCATGCAAAGAAGTTCAAGTATGATGCTTGTTTCAAAGATAATAACAAGGTTCCATTTGATGAACGTAATGATTCTTCATATCCTCTGGTTTGTGCTTAGTTTTATCACAGATTAAGAGCTCGTGTATGGAACCAAACTGAATTGATCAATGGAACTAAACTAAATGATCTTTAAAGTTTGAACAGCATACCAGTGCAAGGACCAACAGCATTTTGGGGTCCCGGCTCATGCTAATTGTTGATTAATAGGAGAAAATTCATTGGCAAGTCTCTGAACAAGTAACGAAAATAACCTCTCCCAATCTTAGCCACGCCATTCAAGAAATTCATTTAGAACAGTCTAGACTGGGGAAGTATCTTAACGCATTGAGAGGGGTTGACTGTAACTATCCACTTTTGATGCTTTACAAATGAAAACTTATTTTGACGTCCCTTGTGCTTTAGCTAAAAGATCATGGATTTTGGAAGGAAAATCTCTATAGACAGTAGGATGCGCATAGGTCTATTCCACACAAACCCAAAGTTACGAAGTTGTGTGTGATTCTCATTAGATTTCTGTAGTAATATGTCTGGTATAGCCAGACTATTAGTGATTCATTCTAGAAATGTTGGGTGTAGCACCCTTAGGGGAATATCTGTCCGTTCCTGCTTTTACAGGGCTCTCACATCAACCTGGCTGGGTTTTCAAACCTGTTTCAGACTCGATTCTTAATGGATGAAACCAAAAAAGATCCCTTATCCTAACTATCTATAGGTACTAGAAAAACAAAATTTTTGAATTGTAATTGCAATTATAATTTATTCGCCATTAAGGCAATATAACATAAAAAACAAAAGCTTTCAATTTTTTAAAATTATCTCATTTCTTTCTAAACATCTGCTAATTCTAGTTTTCACCTAGAGTAATTTCATACTCTGAAATTTCCTTTTTCACCCTCAACAGTGCAGATCACATTGATTGAATTACCTATTCCAGTCCATGACCACGAAATTCAGATCCCTGCAAACAAAATTTAGTAAACTTTTCTAATACTGATTCTTCTAATAACGCATTTTCAAAGTTAAATCCACACCAAGCCCAATAAACTTGATGACCTTGGTATGTATTGTTGACCGAGCTTGGCATTGACTATAGATTCATGCTCCTTAGATGCTTGTAATTTCATCTACTTTTTCTGTAAACACCCCATTTTTTTTCGTAAACAGCATTACATGTATATATTACCTGCACATGTAGGTAGACGCAAAAAAAATCCTTTTAAAGACATGAATCTTTGTTTTGCATTAGGATATTTTTTATGATTTTGTAAATGAAATCATTCCAAATTATGCATTTCAGCAAAATAGTTCAGTAGAATAGAGCACTGCAAGGTAGCTTCAGTATTCCACCTAGATATTTTTTTTAGCAGATTTTATTTATATGTTATAAAAAAAAAACGATGTTCTTATTACACTTGTTATTAAAAAAAACAAGATGTTCTTATTACACTCTTATATGCAGGTCCCTTTTTTCTCACAAATGGACGATCAGCTTATTGATGCTATATGTGAACGGCTAACGCCAGCTCTTAGCACTGAAGGAACATATATTGTTCGGGAAGGAGATCCAGTGAATGAAATGTTCTTTATCATTCGTGGCTACTTAGAAAGTGCGACAACCAATGGAGGTATAGCTGGATTTTTCAATTCAATTACATTGGGTCCTGGTGACTTCTGTGGTGAGGAACTGCTCAGTTGGGCATTGCTTCCAAAATCTAGATTAAACTTACCATCCTCGACAAGGACAGTTAAAGCATTGGTCGAAGTAGAAGCATTTGCATTGCGGGCAGAAGATCTAAAGTTTGTTGCAAACCAGTTCAGACGTTTGCACAGCAGGAAACTACAACATACATTCCGGTTCTATTCTCACCAGTGGAGGACATGGTCAGCCTGCTTTATACAAGCAGCCTGGCGGCGTTACAAGAAAAGAAAGCTAGCAGCAGAACTTCTTAAGAAAGAGAGCTTCTGCTACTCACAAAAGCAAGAATTTGAACCATGTTGCGCTTCTGCTACCTCGGAGGATGATGCTAATGCAGATAGCAATGATACCCCTGCCACAGCCATGAAAGAAGTTCCTCAGGATAACCAAAGTCTAGAGGCTACAATATTGGAATCTTTTTGCTTTGTTACAAAAAGAAGTAGAAGTGTTAGGATGGAGGCTATGAGTTTTCATGGTGCAATTGATCAAATGCCCAAGTTACAGAAGCCTGAGGAGCCAGATTTCTCTGCTGAGGCTGAGGATGAGTAACATACTCATTGACTCGCAGGTGTGTTTCATCTACAAAGAAGCATTCATTGCCAAACTCTGGAAGTTAAAAATAAGCATGTAAAGCTCTTGAAGAGAAAGTCATACATTCATTTATGCATTGACTTTCCTGTCTGTGCTTCGGTTTCTTAATTGTGCTGGGCTTGGTTTGTGTATTGTCTTGTAAGAATGTTTTGCAATCCCTGTATCATATGATGTGCCCCTCTCCCTTTGACAATCTACTCCAAATTTGGTGCCAACTCTATTAGCACATGGGATTGTTACATTTGAAAGTTTAGTCAATGTTCTGTATTCGTGTAGCATGCTAATTTATGGGCAAAACATTAATTTTGAGAGGATACTAAAATCTGATCCTCATAAACATTCAGAGGATCTCGGACATTATTTTTGTACCAATGCAGAGGAAATACTCCAATTTGTTCGCTGGACTCAACTCTTCTAGCAAAAATGGCAATGCTTTGTCAATTCAATGTAATTATTAACCGATTGTGTGCATCTTTGATTTCTATTGGCAATCTTATGAGGATTTTCATTGATGAAAAGGAGTCGTATATCTTTATTAAATTGATTGACATTTTCATGGTTGATGCTATCTGAGAATTTGTATGGTTTCAGTCTTTGCTTTTAACATCAAGAATCGATACATTCATTATAAAGAACTATGAAAAGAGTCGCTGTTTTGACTTCTGATGATAATTGCATCATTGGCCTTTGCAAGTGATATCTATCACATTAGTTTTTGGTATTTGCCCCTCAATTTATAGCTGCTTTGCAAACAGTAGAAATGATCAGATGAATCATAAGATCTAAATGAACATCAATCATTCAGAGTTGATCCATCCTGTCCAAGTCTTAGCATCAAGAAGAATTTACAGAACGGCTATCAATCGTGGGCTAGATTGTTAATCCAATAAGTTTGCTTTAATTTTAAAAAGGAAAACTTCCTATGCTTTAATACGATCCCCTCGTTTACTCGATGAAAAACAAAATCCCAGATACATCATATAAACTAAATAAACATTAGTTTTTCAGAGAAAGAATTTACAGACCGACCACCCATCATGGCCTAGAATGTTACTCCAATAAGTTCTGCTTTAATTTTAGAATGGAAACCTTCCTGTGCTTCATCTGCAATCATGTGTGGCACTTGCACTGATTTTTTGCATGGTCTTGGAAAATAACATGCCTCAAGTACCTAGATGCGACCTTGCTCTGGTATATGCTTGCTTCAAATATTCAGTTTTTTGTGGTTATTTAAATGTCTTACAATTTCATCCATTTCTTATGTTTCTTATCTTTCCCTTAATATCATGATTTATAAAAATTTGAGTCTAAGACATGACTAACAAAATCCTGGCATTTTATAAAGCTACTTTAAGCTCCTTTTAACTCATTATACGGAGGCCAGATTTGGGGCGCAAATCGTTGGCAGTTTCAGTGTGATACCTTGTAAGCCCTTTTCTAGCTTGTGGTTGTTATTTTATGAAATCTGCTAGTTTACAATCTATTTAATTCAATGGCATTTCCCTACGATCAGAATTTATTCCACATTAGTAATCTCTCTCAATTTGCATTGCATATATGAGTTGTACACTTTGTTTCACTTTGAGTATGTGTTCAATTCCTTAGGGCAGACGAGCCAAGGTGATATGCACCATGGGGCCCAAAACCATGTGTGTGGGGGACAATTGAGTTTGGTTGTGCAGAGTGAATGTGCAAAGTTAATTTAGGCAGAACAAAACTAAACACATTCGATGGAGCGGAAGGCTTTACTTGCAGGGAATGCAACTTCTATTCAATAGCAAAGAATAGGGAAATGGTACAATGTATTACAATGCATGTGTTACAGAGTAGATATGTGGCACATACTATTTGCTTAATGACTGTGTATGACATCGACCCTTGGCTGGATGCATATGTTACATATTTATATAAAAAGAATACCAAAGCAGTTACAACTGTTATTGGTTACAAAGAAGACAGTTGAGTCATTTCATCTTCCTTGCTGGATGACGGTTTAGCTTCCAAGTTGATGGCGACTAACGATTCAACTAACAAGATTCTCGACTGGAAAGTGCCACCTAATAAGCCATGCAATCAAATTAGGTTGACATGTGGATGTGCTGGAGTGAAGAAAAATGTGGGCACACAAGTCTGAGAGCTAATACCAGTGAGGTGCATAGGGATGTGAGTTGAGTAGTGCGCAGTGAAGTGCGTCGTCTACGATCAGGTGCGATTTGAGTGCGAAAGTTTACAAACATGTGCAAGACTTATGCATGAGTATGTAAGCAAGCTTCATGCTGAGGAGTACGAGTTGTGTGCAGAGAAACAAGTGAGGAGCTTGTTCTGTTGTGAAAGAGCTATGCACGGATCATTTGCCCTTTCTTGAAGAGCAATGGTCTCCATTGCGTTGGTGTATAGTTGAGGAAACTGCACTCGAAGTTGCTACCAAGTGTTCCACTTGCCCTAATCAACATATTGTCCAACCTTGACCACTAGAAAAATTTGATGTGTGCCATGGCGGGTGCGTGTGTCTGTCACTTCGATGATCTTGTCCTTATTTGCGGGGTGTAAGTGTTTAGGGTCCAAATCAAAAGGATATTGTGTCATTATTGGCTCAAGAAGTGTTGAAGTGCCCTAGCTTGAGAAGTTCCACGTTGAAGACTGGGTGCAAGCCCAAATATGGAGGGAGATCAAGAACAAAGGCATTCTCACCAATTGTACGTAGAATGGTGTAAGGACCATAGCGCAAAGACTTGGTCTTCCGATGTGGAGCTTTGAAGCATTCTTTCTAAAGGTGCAACCAAACTTTATCACCAACTCAAAATGCATGAGGTGTGCAATGTGCGTCATGGTGCTCCTTGTACTTTGCTTAAGAGCGAGAGAGAATCTATTGAACATGCTAATGAACAGACTAGATGTGTCACAAAAACTTCTCAGCTTTGTCCACTTCACGTTCCTATGTGCGCGACTCAGGGTCTGTTGGTGCATGGTAGGAAATGTCTGGAAGTGCTGAAGTTTTAAACCCAAGACATGTCTAGAATGGACTTTGACCTATAGAGTTGTGAAGGCCTCTATTGTAAGCATGTTGAATGTACAAGAAATTGTCATCCCGAGTGTGAACATGTGCATTGTTGTACATTCACAAAAGATGAACAAGTGTGTTTGACCACTTCATTTTGCCCATCTATCTGTGGATGAAAATCCATCCACTGATCTAGCTGCATGCCCATCAAATCCCACAATGCTTGCCAAAAAAATATTTATAAAGTGCAGATCTCGATCAGAGAGGATGGATGTTAGAAGCCCAAAATGAACCCAAACATGATTGAAGAAGGCATGCACAATGCCATCTGTGTCAATGTCCTTGTAAGTGACCACGACAGTTATCTTAGAAAACATATCCAGTACAACGAACATAACATCATGCTTGTGTCTTGTCGCATGCAACTAGTCATGAAATACATGTTAGTATATTCCCATGGTCTAGATGGAATTGGTAGAGGTGTGTAAAGTCTTAGTTTCCTCTTCGTGGGCTTGGTGATGCAACTAGGGATGCAAGACTTGATCTGTTGTTCCATGTTTGTGTGCATGTGTGGCCAATAGAAGTTGACTGCAATGTGACTAAAGTCTTTGTCACACCGAAGTGCCCCAAGGTCATGCCATAATGCACCTCCCAGATGAGTCATTGGTGAGGTGCATCGTTAGGAACACAAATATGTCTGAGCTTGTAGAGAAGTTGGTTAGACAAGTAGAAATCCTAAACTTGTTTATCTTTTGCTAGGCTGGTGTAAGTTGTTGTGAAGTCCTAGTCAGCTAAATAGAGGGGTATACCCAATTTGTGAAGTTGTGGTTGTGTATATCCAAAACCATGATGAGCACGTGAATTGATGGTTGGCTAAGGCAATGTGTTGCCTTGTTGTCCTTCCCTTTTTTGTACTTGATCATGAGATGGAACTGTTATAGGTAAGTCATCCATTTCATGTGTCACACATTCTCCAGCTTGTTCGACATCTGCAGGAACTGAAGTGGCTTAAGATCTGAATGAACAACTATCTCCTTCCTCAGAGTATAATGTTGCCATTAATTGATTGCTTGCACAATAGCATACGATTCTTTCTCATAAGTGGAGTACCTTTGTAATGCGACATTGAACGTCTCTGAGTGGTATGTGATCGGATGTCCATGTTATGTGAGCACTACACCGAGTGCATAGTTGGATGCATCAGTGTGAATGTTGAAGGAATGTGCAATGTTAGGCATTGTGAGAACATATGCTATATAGAGGTGGTGCTTAAGTGCCTCAAAAGCATGTTGTTTCTCATGAATTTGGCTGAGAGCCTGAGAGATGTGTGAGAAACCAAGGAAGAACCTGCGGTAGAAGTTAGCAAGTCTAAGACAAATCCTCAATTTTGTGAGACTACACAGAATAGGCCAATCTTGGATCACTTTGATCTTCTCTGGATCTACATGGATGCCTATGCGATCTATGTTGTAGCCCCAATACTAATTCTGTGTAATTGTAATGTCCCCTTCTAGCTAGACATTGTACTTTTGACATGATTAGCCTATTAGTGGCCCTCGTAGGCTAATACGACATGGTTAGAGGGTCTTCTCCATAGTTACCCAAATGGCAGTTGGTTTCTTTGGAGAAGTTTCAACATATTTTAGAGGTTTTCTAATGATTTATTAGAATGTTTCTATTTTTAGAAACCTCATGTTACAAAATGATGTTATATTTGTACTTTATGTTATAATTCATTATTTTATATTAAAGTGCAAATATAATATATTAAAAGGGAAAAAATAATAAAATATTATGATGTTTCTAGAAGCTTCCCAAATGAAGGAAAGAAAAAAAAAGTATAAAGGGAGGTGTGGGCTGCCATTATGAATCATCCAGATTTGATATTGTCTTTGTTGTGGTATGCTTGTGGAGCCTAGAGTTTTCTGCAGTGAATCATTTTGGAGGTGATATATCGGTCATCTTAATTGGAGCAAAATTTGTGGCCATTGGCCAATTTTGGAGAAATTGATTTGGTGAATTTGTGGAGGTTGCATAGCTATCTTTTGGTGTTGGTTTCTATATAGCTCGACATTGATTTTCCTTTGTTAAGAGATCAGATTGCATTGTAGATAAATCTAATATAAAAATCAAATATTTACAGTCAAGGAAGGATGCCATTAGGAGGGACATTTTTGCTTGTGGGGGTTCTAATTTGCATCAATTCTTTGCTTGGCTTGGTGCACCCACTTCCTTAGAACATGGAGATGATATTAGATGCTTGAGAAAATGCATATTCATTGCAAATTATTTTAAATTTGAGATCAGATGAAAACAGAGGCAGCTGGCTTGGAAAATTTGATTTGGCTTGGGAGATCATCCTTTCACTTGGGAATTGCTTGCTCCTTCATCTATTCTCAAGGGCACCTCAATCCAGCTAGGTTTCATTGCATACAATTCATCTTTTAGTAAAGATTCTATTTGCAGCTGTAGGTGTGCATCTTTCATACCAGCATACCATATAATTGTAATTCTTGTTTATGCGAAGAGTCTTGCTAGTCTAGTGGAACATTGTATCAAATCATCAATATAAATAAGAATCACAAGTTGCTGATCATTTATAGTTATCGTTTGAGCATTTGAATTGAGATAGTAGGTTACATGCCAACTGTTCGACTAAAATTCCATTGGTTGTAGGTGATTAGTTTGCTTTGTGAATTCATCTAATTGCATAGAAAAGAACAAAAACGAAGTCATTCTTGCATCTAGAACTTAGCATTATCATTCTTGCATTGTTCTATAAACACTTGAAGCTTTAATCCATCATCATTCAAACAAATCATCAAACTATGACAAAAACCAACAAGAAGCAATTTGCATACAAAGTGTTTGAAAAAAATTACAAGGTAGCAAATTGAGACAATTAAGGGCAGATTGGGCAAGGATTGTTACAACAACACCAAATGTACACTTTGCTAAGTTGGCCTGAAATTTGTGTTGATGCAAAGTGTCTAGGACATGCGAGATGTGTTCCATATGCTCCTCCCAAGTCTTGCTAAAGATAAGAATGTCATCCAAGTAGATGGTGATGGAGTTTAGGAAATGCTTGATTAGATAATCCATCAAGAAGATGAAAGTGGATAACACATTGGTTAGGCTAAAAGGCATGACCAACCATTCATACAATCCTTCCCGTGTCTTAAATGTTGTCTTTCAAATGTCTTTAGGATGGACTGGAACCTAATGGTAACCTAACTTCAAGTTGATTTTGGTGAAGTATCATGTGCCTCAGAGTTGGTCTAAAAGGTCATCAATGCATGTCAGTGAGTACTGATTCTTCACTGTTATTTTGTTGAGTGCGTGATAATCTATGCAGAGTCACTAAGACTCATCCTTCTTGGGTGTAAGGACTATTGGATTCCTACAAGGTGAAGAGCTAGCCTTGATCTTGCCTTGATCAAGGAGCTCTTGTATTTGGCATCAAATTTCATCATTCTCCCAAACTGATCTATGATACAAGGGGCTATTCGAAAGAGGGGATCTAGGAACCAAATCAATGCACTATTTTACTATGTAGTGTGTTGGAAGGCCTTCAGGGTTTGCAAAGACTTTTCTATGCTGCTCCAATTTCTTGTCAAGTTGTGATGTCATGTAAGTGTTGTGTACTGCTAAAGTGTGCTTTGTCTTTTGCACAAGTGTATCAAGATGAACCATGAGTAACATGAACTTCTACACGTACGATACGATCTTGCGACACTGTTTGGCAAAGACCAAAGTGACTTTGGTCATGGGTGATGATACAAAAAGGTTGTAGAAGTGATCATGCACATGAATAGTCCAAAGGAGTGGCTTGGCTTGATATGTAGCTTCGTGGTCAAATAGATACGGTCTTCCTAGCAAGATGTCACAGAGCTCTAGAGGTGTGATGTCATAAGTGATGTCCTTTATAGGCTTGAATTTGTACTGAAAAGTGAATTGTCTTCAAACCTGTATATCTTTCCCCTGTTGTAGCCACCCTAGAGAATATGGCTTAGGATGCACAATAGTGGCAAGACCAAGGCGTTGAGTTGTGGATTGCGTAATGATGTTCTTCTAACTGCCATTGTCTAT
This sequence comes from Torreya grandis, assembly GCA_037957365.1. NCBI lineage: Eukaryota > Viridiplantae > Streptophyta > Pinopsida > Cupressales > Taxaceae > Torreya > Torreya grandis. The sequence goes on along the minus strand of JARHVA010001865.1, from coordinate 332,573 downwards.
GATAACATGGAGACGCTGAATCTTCACCTAGAACTTGGTGTGGAAGAGACGTTTGTGCTCCTCAAAGATGTCAATCATAGTGGTGTTAGTGCTTTGACATGAGGCATATGGATCAGTGTTATCCATTGGTGTGGGTTGTGATGTAGATTGTGTGAGGAAAGATTGTTGGGCATGGCATTCAAAATCATCATGAGTGGATGAGCAATGGTAGTGGCACCACTTATCACCAAACTTCTTGCCTTTGTTTGAAGCAGAAGGCATAGGGGCCTTTGAGTTCTTTGCAATCTTCTGAGGCTGCTCACCTTTGCGAGAAGTGTTCTACTTCTGCACAAAATGGAGTTGTATGAGGACTGGCCCTTGTGCATTACATTGGATGAAGAGGTGGAACATTGCTTCATGTTTGCCTTGGATTCAATCTTGGTGGCATTGCGATATGCTTGCCCTAACATGTCAAAAGTCAAGAACTCCATCTTTGTATAGATATAAGGTGAGAGTCCACTGATGAACTTCAAAACCTGATGTTGTTCATTCAAGTTCTCTCATAGACGTGCAGAGTAGTCATGGAATATGTTGTTGTAGTCCACTGACTATTCCTTACACTGATGTAGTAGTTGTCACTTGATGTATTCATCTTCAAAGTGTCAGAGATGGTAGTATTCCTCCTTCAACACATTAACAAGAAAATTCCATTATTCGATTAGAATGCACTCCTATGCACATTGTGCACTAAAGGTATTCCACCAGTGAACAACTATAATGGACACTTCAGTACTGTGAAGGTGATCTTCTCAGCATCGGTGAAATAGTTGACTAAGAAGTATGCCTAAAATTTTCAAATCTAGACATCCATTGCTTTGGCATCAATCTTGCCTTCTAATAGAGGAATGTCCAGATTGACTTATACTTTGAAGGGAGTTTATTTTTGAAACTACTGTTGAGTGTACTGTGGAGGTGTAGCAGAAGGCATCAAAGTGAGTTGTATCATCAACTAGAAAAAGTGACCAAAATTTTTGGTGTGTTGCGCCTCCAGTGCATCAGTGATGAGCCTTTGAACCTCTAGGACTACCTTAGGTTGCTTCTAGGCATCATCCATCTTACTTTTGCTACGGCATTCTTCCAGATTTGATAGACCTTCATCCTCAAGTTGCGCTCATGTGTTTACAAGCATATAAAGGAAAGAAATTTGGAAGCTCTGATACCAATGATCCATGTCATGGGGCCCAGGACCAAGTGTGCAAGTAACAACCAAGTTTGGTTGTACAAAGTGAATGCACAAATTTAATTCAGTAGAACAAAACTAAATAGATTCGATGGACCGAAAGTCTTTACTTGCAAGAAATGCAACTTTTATTTAATAGCAAAGAATAGGGAAATGGTACAATGTATTACAATGCATGTATTAAAGAGTAGATACATGAAGCATGCTATCTGTGACTATGTATGACATTGTCCTTTGGCCAGATGCATATATTACATATTTAGACAAAAGAATACAAGAGTAGTTATAATTGTTGTCAGTTACAAAGAAGACGATTGAGTCATTTCATCTTCCTTGCTGGATGACAATTGAGCTTTTAGGTTGATGGTGATTAACAATTCAACTGACAAGATCCCTAGCTGGAAAGTGGCACTTGATAAGCCACGCAATCAGAATAGGTTGAAATGTGGATGTGCTAGAGTGAAGACAAATGTGGGCACACAAGTTTGCAACTGAGTACTAATGAGGCGTGTAAGGTTGTGAGCTGAGTAGTTAAATTAAAGGGTTTTCCCACAAACCTTAGCAAAATAATTAAATTTATGAATTTTATCAAAACCTAGTTGTAATGAATTCCAATTTTTTGTAAGTTCCCAAATATATATCTTTTTTTGATTTTACGACTAACCCTAGCTACCCAAAACCCTCACAATACAGTAATAAATTGTTCCCAAACCCTAGCATCAATTTAGGGGTTATTCCAACAATGTTATGGCCTCAAATGACCAAATCACCCTTCAAACCCTAGGCACCTAGGTGCTGAAAATTATTAGAAGTTATTGTAGCTGTACCATGCCAAAATCCACTCAATTTTATATTTGCAATATTACCAAAAATTATAGAATAATGTGTTATAATAATGCCTTATTTTTTCAAAATTATAAAGCAAAGATTATTGGAAAAATACCAATAATATGGTAGAAATATTATGCAAATTTTAGAATATTATTCTAGGCTGAATTAGGCTTGTTGGCCATTTTTTTGGGCCCGCATATCGAATTGTGCCCAGATTCATCCAATTGCTAATGGATGAGCAGATGTTCTAGATGAAACAAATGGACCAAAGAGATTCACAGTGCTAACAAAGTTTTGAGACACTTTAAGATTGCTTAAAGTGTATTTTTTCAAACTCTAAGGGACAGGTCTGTAGAGCCAAGAAAAGGTTCTTGAGCAATTTTCATGGTGAACCAAGTAGTTCAAGCATTTCAAGCATGAGTTCATCAGAACTACGGACTCCATCAGTGGAACTACTTTGCTTAAATTTCCTTATAAGTTGCAAGTCTCAAAAGGTCAAAGTGTTTTGGGCCTACTTCCAATGTAAAATCAGATTTTCCATGTGTTAAGTCTTCTTGCTCAAGAAACCCAGGTTACTCATTGCTCCTCTCTAGAACAAATCAAGTTTTTTGAGTTGCTTGTCTTATAAAGTTTTATGAGTAATAAGTTATTCCCCCTCACAGTCCCGATTTCACTTTCCTTTGATAGTCAGGTTTTTGATAGATCTTGAATTATAAAGTTTTCACAAGAAGTAATGTGGGTTCAAAAACCCGATTTGTTCTCTTCAGTGATAAACGGGTTTGGCAGGGTGTAAGTCTTCTTGTCCCAAGACTTTGAAGTGGTCTTCTATAGTGTTAATTGGGTTTTCCCTTCATGAAGACTTCGGACTTTTTGAGGCACATAACTTAAAAAGAGCTTTATGAGTAATTAGTTACAAAAAGTTTGAAGAAATGGACCAGTAAAAGCCCGGGTAAAATTACCCTTGCAAATATTTCGGGTGCCCTTGTCAAAAATTCTGAAGGGTGCATTTTAAAAAAGTGCTAAAGAGCACAATCCTTCTAAAATCTCTCTTTCAAGCTTTCCAAAGGACTTCATTCTTTTTCAAATGCTCATTCAAAAGGCCAAAGGGTACCCTACCCTTCAGGGAAAGTCTTCGGCAAAATTTTGAAGGATAGGTGCCCTTCAGAAGGAACACTTTCAAGAGACCCGAAAGGTAGATACCCTTCAGAAAAGTTGATAGAGGGTGTTTGCAGGAAACCCGAAGGGTAGGTATCCTTCAATAAAATTGGCAAGGAAATGGTGTGGGAAAAATCCTGAAGGAATTCCTTCGAGAAAATTGTCTGAAGGAATTCCTTTGGGAGATTTGCCCGAAGAAGAAGTCCACAGACTTCACAAGGGAAAAGTTCAAAGACTTGAGTAAGAAAAAATCTGTAGTAAGTAAGCTTGGAGAACCCAAATTACTCTTCATAGAGTAAATCGAGATTCTCTAAGTACTCTACTTAAGTAGACTTCATAAGTAAAGGAGCAAACAAAGTCTGAAGTAGGAGAGATCAGAAATCCCGAGTTACTCCACTTATGTTGGAAATATTGTCATTGATGTCAAAGGTCTAGATTTATTAGCGATAAAGGCCCCATTGCATTTAATGGTGTTTTTAATATTCATATCTTGGCTAATGTGTGTTAATATTTATTTAATATTAATGAATATATTTTTGGTTGCTGTAGACACCGAAATCGTGTCTACTCCCTTGGTCATCCTCCTCATCCTCTCCCCCTTGGTCCCCTTGGTCCACTTCAACACTCCTAACCCATGTCTTATTAATTTGAAATAATTATCTTATTTTAAGTTAATAATTCTCTCTCCCTTGCCACCTCACCACCCTAGGATGCCCTTCTTTGGATTCCCTTCATCCACCCTATGACCCATTTATGACCCCCATTTCATTCTCCCATGCCTATTTAGACCCTCTCGACCGTTCTCCCACGGCCCTTTGACCTAGCGGCATGCAAAAATGGGTAGAAGGCTAAAATTAGCCTCTGTCCCCATTCTGCAGCCGCTGACATTGGTCATTATTTGGCCGATGTCGGCAGTTCTGCCAGTGTCGGCAGCCTTCAAGACTGCATTCCACCTCCAGAATGCATATCCGCTCTTTCGACCTCTAATCAATCTGACCTTTCAGTCTTCAGCAATCCATTCCTTCACTCCCCCACTCTGCCAATCTTCAAACCAGACCTCTCACTCTCTCTCTCACAGGGCTTCTGCACCAGCTACAACAACAACAGGGACTCTGCATCAGCGAGCCACATCAACAACGGGGACAAGTATCAACAACTCTCCTTCTTCAGTAGGTATGAGCTCCTTTATTTCATTTCAATAATCTAGAAATGTATTAGTTGTTAGATCCCATTCATCACTTCCTATCACCAGACCAGACTAGACCCGAATCCTTATCTCCCTGTCTCCCTGTTGCCTCTGTGTTATGTTTGGTCCCTCTTTCAGACCATTCTTTCTGCCTGCAAAGACCCTGTACAGAGCATTCAACCAGACTCTCAGACCCAGACCCCCAGACCATTCAACCAGACCCATAGCCTTTTCCAGACCCGTCCACAGACCAAAAACTCATCCAGACCTCGTCCATAGACTACTGCCCTGACCGACGCCGGCCATAGAGACCACTGCCCCAACCGACGTCGACAGACTAACCGACGTTGGCAGACCTTGACAACCAACGTCGGTAGGACCACTGACGTCAACGACTGTGACCAGGCCGACAACAACATTTAGGTAAGCATTTGCTTCCATTTCCTTTTCAGTCTTCAATCATTTCAGTCTTTTATCATTCTGCACTTTATCAGACATTACTTTTATCAATCAGTGGGTTGACATTCCTCAAGCTTTTGCTTCTGGGATCAAGCTTTTGCTTGGCAACCCACCATCTCCTCATCTAACGCCTTCTTTGTCTTAGTCTCTTTCTTTTGCAGGTGTCATCCTCCACAACCAAAGAGGAGTTCTCACGACGTCTGGATAACGGTGCGCACGACTTCATCCAGGTACACACAAGCCTTAGACCATTCTTCCTAGTTTCTTATTTCTCTCTTTGAATGTAGAAAGCGAATATAGCATAGAAACATTCTGGCATGCCCGGTGGGACCTTAGGGTCTTCCTTGGGTTCCTTTTCTTTCCGTTCATATAAGTGCATTAGGTTTCTCCCTTTTCACCTCTTCCTTCTCTTCTAAATGACACCATTAGCGGGATTAAAAAGAACTTCTCTTTCTTTTCTTGCATTTCAAACTAGTCAAAAATCATATCCTTCAACCCTTTCTCAACTTGTTTTCATTCAAACTCACATTTTGACTTGGGCTTAAAACACATCGCATTTCATTTCTGCTTGCTTGCATTTCTTAGTCCACACCTAGTAATTAATAAACCACATCATGAACTAATCGTAGTCCACTTTATGTTACAGAACCAAACCACTTGCACCAAATCAAACATCAAACTCACCTGAGACAAGGCCTGACTGGGATTTCATCACCCAGCGGATACCTTACCCGTCCCGGCAATCCTACTTGGATTTCATCACCAAGGGGAAAGCCCACTCTGTTCTCTAGCAGAGTCTAATCTCTAGGGAAAGTATATTTTGGCTAAGCGGGCCCAGCTTATCACTGGACTCGTGAAGTGAGGGGAGCTTGCTCCTTAGCACCAGGCCATGTACGGAACCTAACCCAGACTCTTGAGCGCCTAAACAAACCTGAAAACATCCATAGACTACCTCTTCTAGGACCCATTCTAACAGCCAACCTCCCAAATGTCACTTTAAGGCATAAGCCAATAGGATTCTAAAAGTTGATTCTTAGGATTTAACGCTTAGGGCCTGTCTGTCTCCATCTCTATTTTTCTGTTCCCATCTGCTTGTTTGAGCTAGTGAGGATGTTCTTCTTCCTTTTTTTCCATGAATCTTCAAATTCTCTAAGTTTTTGGAAAACATAGTCACCGGCATCGGTTTTATCACCGACATCGGCAACTTTTATTCACCATCATCGGTTATCTGGCCGGCGTCGGCCATCTTTTATCACCGACATCAGTTTTTTAACTGACATTGGTCACTATCACAGTCCTTTTTTTCCCAAAAATAACAGCCTTAAAACCCACCCCTTTTTCTACCAAAACCACATTTTGAGTTTTTGAAACTAAAAAAACACAGTTTCTGAAACCTGACCCCTCTTGCCTTGAATGGTTTTGACACGCAGTCTAACCAAGGCTCTTCTTAACCATGCTAGCCATCAATCGCTTCCGCCTTCCCCATCCATAACCAGTCCTATAATGGAGTTCTACTCGGAGACCGAAAGAACTCCAACTCGACCGACCCCAACTCAACCCCCCATTATCCCTGAAGGGGACCAAGATTTTGAAAGATTCTTGGACCTCAATGTCGAAGCCCTCCAAAACTATCTCGCAAGAAACCCAACGCGAGACCTTTCGGGTGAAGTAGCAATGACATCAACACCATTCGCTACCTAGCCTTTTGCCTTAACCATTAACCCAACCATGGCCAATACCTAAACTTTGGTCTCCCCATCTATTTTTAGACCAACCTCCATCGGGGTTCCATTACCCCCTCAACCACATGTAATTCAACCAGGTTCTACATCATACCAAAACTTGATTGTCTCGACCCCTCACACTCTTGTGCCCATAAATGCAAGAGTGTCTACCTTCCCTTTTGCCAATGCCGCCACGCAAACCACCTTTGGTGGTATCTAGTCAACTTATGCCTTCTACCTTCATGACCTAACCACCCTTGGCCTCCACTTTTGTCCCAATGACTAGTTATACATATGTTGCCCCCCTACAAGCGCAACCAACTATGTCGTATGCCCCTTCTAGCACCTTTCAAGCGCCCTACAACCTAGGGGGTGCCCCACCCGCCAATCCATCAACAGACATCATCAAAATGCTGATGGACAAAATGTCTAGTCTCGAAGCCTCCATTTTTGGTTCACGCAATGCCCTCTCATATGAGCAAATTTGCAATGAACCCATTCATTCTTCTATCCCAATCTGACCATATCCCAACCAGTGGGAGCTTCCTAAATTTACTCACTTCTAGAGTAAGGAAGACCCACAAAAACATCTACGGGCATTCAGACATGCCTGCTACCTTATAGTGCATGATGATGCGTTGTTGTTACGCACGTTCCCCATGTCGCTTTCTGGACCCACCCTTGACTGGTATAGCTCTCTTACCAGACATTCTATCTTTTCATTCACTCAACTCGCCCAATTATTTCTCGACCATTTTTCTATCAATATCACCAAGCAAGTCTCAATCACAGACCTCTACTCCATCAGGCAATTTGATGATGAATCAATAGTCGATTTTGTCGCCCATTGGAGAGGCTTAATTAACCAGCTCTCCTTCTCCTTGCCTCAACCTGAGCTCATCGAGCTCTTTTATCGAGCATGTGCCAGGCACATCTCTTCTACCTTGCGGATCCAGACATTCTGCACTTTTGACAAAGCTTTCACCATGGCCCGAAAGCTTGAACTCCACGCCATTGAAGAAGATAAGGTCAAATTGCATAATACCAATGCAAAAGCCAATGACCCTTCTTCTTCCAGACCTTTTTCTTCTGCCAACTCCAAATCCAAAGGAGTGGCCAATACTGTGGTCATTAAATCACCATCCTTGACAAAAACTAATCACTCTCAACCTTATACATCTTTAAGCATCACCAAACAATTCCAGCAATGGTACATCCAGCGTTCATACACTCCGCTTGGAGAATCATACGCTTTCATTTTGGAAAAACTCGTCAAGCAGGGGGTCCTCAATCTCCCTCCAATCTGACCACCTCAATTCAACCCTTCAAAAGCCTTCCCTACATGGTATAGGGAGGCCGACTTCTGTCACTTTCATCGCGTCCACGACCATGACATCGACAATTGCCGAACCTTCAAAAACATAGTCCAAGACATGATCGACAAGGGGGATCTTGTTTTGGATAACCCAAATGCCCCACCCAACCAACACATCGACATCTTTAAACAACCATTCCCAAACCATCCTCTTAATCAAAACAATGTCCAGACCTTGACCAATAGCTCCCAAGAACATGACATACGTATGGTCAACACGGTCTCGCCTCTTATCCTTGACCAACCTCCTTCACAGGTGGAAGACCCTTCTTCCCCTATTCGTCCATCACAGGTAGAAGAACCCTTTTCTCCTGTTAGTCCTCCATCGATCTCTCTTACACTGGAGGATGCCTTAACCATTCCAACGCCATTAAGCCCACCTCCATCCTTCCTCCCACCAATGGAGGACCCGACCTTGCCTACTCCTCAATCACAAGTCGAAGGCACAATCATCCCTGCCCTCTGCCCTATTAAGGAGCCACACTCTCCTATTTCTTCTCCACCAAGAGAAGACCCAGTCTTTTCACCCATTTCAACCAAAGAAGACCCAATCACGGTTTCTTCTTGCCTTTTGTCTGAGATTACTACATCTCACTCACCTCCGTCCACATCTAAATCCAAACTCATATCTAAACTCACCTTGCACAATGGTGGCCCTCAACCCAAACCAAAGAAGGCCACTAAACCACACCGGAGGACTCCTCCCCCACCTTTGTCATTACCTTCAATTTTGGGCCCGCATCCGTCCACTTTAATAGGAGTGCTTCCCACTCCCATACTTCACAGAGGCAAGTCGCCTCCATTACTCTCTCGACCCATCAGACATATATCTCCTCTAATCCATCGACCAACACCTCCTAAACCAAAGTCATCAACCCCCACTGCAACAAGACACACAGACCCATTAGTAGGCTCTTATGCCTTGCTGTTATGACATTTATTGTAGTCATCTCGCATCAATCTCCCGCCTCTTAAATCATATCAATCTCTCGAACCAAAACCACCTTGATTCGATGACACTCAGATTTGTGCATATCATCGCACGCCTGGGCACGACACGGAGCATTATTGTGCCCTCAAGGTTGTCATTCACCAATGTCTGGGGAATGACACCTTTCTTCTCAACTATGTTAGCAACAAGCCTTCAACACCGCCCCACTCATCGACTCTCAGATCAAGACCATCTTGGTTCGACAACTCTAAATTTTTCCACTATCATCACACTCTGGGACATGACACTGAGCATTGTTGCACTCTTAAAGCTGTCACTCGTCAACATTAGAGAAAGGATACCCTTCTCATCAAGGATCCTCTTGACCACCCCTTCGACAAATCATCAACACCGACCCATGCTTCTCATACCTCATCACTTAAATCAGGATCTCCACGCCAGACTTTGGTCCCTTTGCCACCTTTAACCCCCTTATTCGACATCAACACAGTCACTCTGACCACCAAGCCTCATCCGACCTTGACCAAACTGTCAAACATTCTTCCTAGTCGCTGGGAAAATTCAATGCTCATCCAAGCCTCGACCAACCTTTCGACCCAGTCTCGACCAAATATCAATCACTCTTTTAATCCCAAACCTCAACTACACATTCAACCCAACCTCGACCAGTCTCAACCGAATCAATCAACCAATCTTTTCACCCAATCAATCAACCAAGCTTCAACCAATCTCGACCAATCATCGACTTAATACCAATTTCAACCCAACCATCAACCAAATATCAATAAACATCAACCAGACATCGACCAATCATCAATCCAAACCTCAACCAGACCTCGATCATGACATTGACCAAGACCTCAACCACATCTTGACCAAGACATTGACCATGACCATGACATTGACCAGACCATCGACCAAACCATCGACCAGACACTAACCAATCATCAATCATGACCTTGACCAAACATTCAACCCAAACATTCAACCAACTTTTTTATCAAAACATTCAACTAGTCTCGACCAATCAGTGACCATATCAACCGACTTCACATCCAACATCAATCAACACGTGACCAATCTCGAAGAGGCAAATGGGGCAAGTCCGCTCCTAATTGACTCAAACATTATCATAACGCACAAGCATGGCCCAGGGACTTATCAGAACTTGAACCCTTTAATGCCTTGCATCTATGACCATTCTACTGTTAGTCGAGTACTCGATCATTTGATGATTTACTTGAGCTCATCCCTTGAGCAACTCCCTGTCATTGTCAATCCTCATTCCTTTCAACCCTGTTTCCCCAACACTTTGTCAACCCTTTTTGTCAAGCATGAATGCTTTGTCCTAATAAAAGGGAACCCTTAAACCTCTAGAGGCTCGTCCATGGCTAAACTTCAGTCAACAAAACATGTCAAAAAATGGGATACCTATCATATAAGGTCATAAACTCTAAATGTAGATTGCTCCCTCGAAGGACAGCTACATAATTGCTGTGTTTACTAGACTGCTCCCTTGAAGGACAGCTAGGCCAAAGTCATATCAAAAGCATTTAAAGCAAAATATAGACCACTCCCTTGAAGGATGGCTATGACTAAATATTGCTACAGACAACACTCATTTTGAAGCTTCCCGCATTGATCAGCTTCACATATATGACCACCAAGCAAAGCAACATCCCAATGCAAACTTCTCGCATCGATCAGTCTGCACCAAAAAAAAAATGACTGACAAGTTATAAAGTCATGGACATGCCTATAGACGTTCTTGGGTCACCTATAAAAGGGGCAAGGTTCTTCCTGCCACAAAAGGGTTACCCCATCCTCTCATATCACATATCCTACCTATCACCCCAACATACTCAAGGGACTTCGAGCTCACTTAACGTCAAGTGATTTGATTACTTCTCTAGCAACCACTGGTCAACGACGTAATGCATAAACGGGGCTTTTGTTCTAACAAACCCTATCTATGCCCTCATTTTGGTCCTTGTTAATGAAAGAGCAATTCGCCTTTCACTTCCTTTACACTTTGGTCACATTCAACCAAACCTTTTTCTACCCAACCAAACCAATTCAAACCAAGCCAACCCAACATTTTCAGGCCAACAACATGACATCGCACATCATCCTAGTCCATTTCACATAGTTTTTATGGACACCAATACACATGGAAACTATCGACCAGACACAATTTATGTTAAGCATAAACCAATACTTGCTGAAGCATAAATAGACCTCAATTCATTTTTATCATACATCCATCACGAATATGGAAAATTGTTAGGGATGAAAGACCCCTCGACCAATGTTGCAGAATACACCATTTAGAAAAGGCTGTAACATCTTTTTCTCCTCATCATTTCGACCCATGACCAAACCAACCCATCATCAAACCCTTTGACTCCTAGTCTGAACTACATTGGTCTGAGGCCCTAAGACCGGGGCTATGTAGGCAGCACTCAGATGACACGACATCTTCTGGGGTTAGCTCGACCACCCTCATTTGTTTGTCTCCCTGATGGACAAACCCTATCCTCCCTTTGACCATGACCTTGACCTTGACCTTGACCAGACCCATCGACCACTTTGACCCTTCCTCCCTTTTAGGGAGAACTACATTAGCCTAAGGCCCTTCCACAAGGGCTATGTAGGCAACACTCAGATCACATGACGTCTTCTGAGGTTAGCTCAGCCACATCCTTTCATCCATCCATCCACCTCGACCATGACCTTGGAGATCATGACTATCTCCTCTGACCCCGACCACTTCCAAGACAACTTTGCCTTGGTTTTTTTTGCATGTATGCTACCTCACGACTGGTTAGCAAAATTAAGCGCAAACTATTTTTGACCCTCACAAGTATATGATCGCAAGCCGGTTGATCCCCACTACTTGTGACAATTTTCATGTTTCTAGGAGCACTTCCTGAGCCTGAGATACCTGGAACATGATGACCATTTAGAGCTTCAGCTTAGATTGAATAACCCAATCAGCTACGACCAAATGCTGGAGCCTGATTATTTCAATTTTGGCACTCCTCGACCCTCGACCTGTGACAATTTGACCTGACCATCTCGTGAAGTGGTATACGCGCAATCACAACTTTTACAGTGTTCACACTCCATCTTCACCCTTTTTCATCCACTCTTTGTCAAATCAGCACCCAATTTTAGGTTCCCTTTTCTTGATTCCTGCTTTGAGGGGGAATACCTCATCCATAATTCGGGCAACCAACCTCTTCCTATTTTTGTCTTGTAGTTCACTTGAACAATCAACAAGACAGAATCAACCTTATCCCACACCTGGGGCAATCATCTCCTATTTTTGTCTTACAGTTCGTCCAGAACAACCAATAAGACAAAAAGGGGCAAATGTAGACACCAAAATCGTGTCTACTCCCTTGGTCATCCTCCTCGTCCTCTCCCCCCTTGGTCCCCTTCGTCCACTTCGACACTCCTAACCCATGTCTTATTAATTTGAAATAATTATCTTATTTTAAGTTAATAATTCTCTCTCCCTTGCCACCTCACCACCCTAGGATGCCCTTCTTTGGATTCCCTTCATCCACCCTATGACCCATTTATGACCCCCATTTCATTCTCCCACGCCTATTTAGACCCTCTCGACCGTTCTCCCATGGCCTTTTGACATGGCGGCCTGCAAGAATGGGCAGAAGGCTAAAATTATCCTCTATCTCCATTCTGCAGCTGCCGACATCGGTCATTATTTAGTCGACGTCGATGGTTCTACCAGCGTCGGCAACCTTTAAGACTGCATTCCACCTCTAGAATGCAGATTCGCTCCTTCGACCTCTAATCAATCTAACCTTTCAGTCTTTAGCAATATGTTCCTTCACTCTGCCACTCTGCCAATCTTCAAACCAGACCTCTCACTCTCTCTGTCACAGGGCTTCTGCACCAGCTACAGCAATAGCAGGGACTCTGCATCAGTGAACCACATCAACAACGGGGAAAAGTATCAGCAACTCTCCTTCTTCAGCAGGTATGAGCTCCTTTATTTCATTTCAATAATCTATAAATGTATTAGTTATTAGCTCCCATTTAACACTTCCTATCACCAGACCAGACCAGACCTGAATCCTTATCTCCCTATCTCCCTGTTGCCTCTGTGTTTTGTTTGGTCCCTCTTTCAGACCATTCTTTCTGCCTGCAAAGACCCTGTACAGAGCATTCAACTAGACTCTCAGACCCAGACCCCCAGACCATTCAATCAGACCCATAGCCTTTTCCAGACCCGTCCATAGACCAAAAACTCATCCAGACCTCGTCCACAGACTACTGCCCCGACCGATACCAGCCACAGAGACCACTACTCCAACCGACATCAGCAGACTAATCGACATCGACAGACTAACCGACGTCAGTAGACCTTGACAACTGACGCCGGTAGGACCACCAACGTCGATGACTATGACCAGGCTGATAGGAACATTCAAGTAAGCATTTGCTTCCATTTCCTTTTTAGTCTTCAATCATTTCAGTCTTTTATCATTCTACATTTTATCAGACATTAATTTTATCAATCAGTGGGTTGACATTCCTCAAGCTTTTACTTCTGGAATCAAGCTTTTGCTTGGCAACCCACCATCTCCTCATCTAACGCCTTCTTTGTCTTAGTCTCTTTCTTTTGCAGGTGTCATCCTCCACAACCAAAGAGGAGTTCTCACGACGTCTGGATAACGGTGCGCATGACTTCATCCAGGTACACACAAGCCTTAGACCATTCTTCCTAGTTTCTTATTTCTCTCTTTGAATGTAGAAAGCGAATATAGCATAGAAACAGTTGCATATAAGTCAAAAGAGGGCCCATTGAGAAGTCAAAGAGTCACGGGGTAAAAGATGAAAGAGGAATGGGACGCATTTTCTCATGAAGAGTCATCTTGAGGAATTCCAAGAGTCACCATGTGAAGACAAAAGAGGTATGGTGCATTTTTTCATGAAGGGACACTTTCAAGAATATGAAAAGTCACCAAGATAATGACAAAAGAGGAAAGGACACTTTTGCTTATGAAGGGTCACCATATGACTTTTTAAATACAAGGATACAAAGGGTCAAGCAAGTTTGGTGCCATTTTTTATGAGGATTGAAGAGTCACAAAGGGTGAATGCCAAAGGTCTTTTGTAAATTATAAATAAAAGCTTGAGAAGCCATTTGTAATATGCAAGAGAGAGCATGGTTTGTATTTGTTTTTGAAGAGAGAAAAGCAAGAGATATTGTAGAGTTCTATCATTTGTTGAGTAAGCAACATTGAGAGATAGTTGTGTTTTATACACAAGAGGGGTTGGTGCTCACAAATCTTTGCAAAGAGTTGGTGCTCCTGTGGGTTGGTGCTCACAAATAGTTGCTATGTTGGTGTTCGACAAAGGGGTTGGTGCTCTTCTAAGTTGGTGCTTGCAAACTTTGTATTTTGAGTTGGTGCTCATTCATATAATTGAGATTGTTTTTCATGGTTTTTTTCACTCTGGGTTTTCACGTAAAAATTTGGTGTCTCTCTCTCTCTTGTGTGGTGCAAATTATTGTTTCAATTTTATTGTATATCTTGAATGTATGATTAAGTGGTTAAAGAAAAGAATCAGATTAAATAAAAAGATATATAATATACTGATTCACCTCCCTTTTTGGTATATTTTGTGCTTAATAATTGGTATCAGAGCAAGTTCTTTTTAAAAAAAGTTTTACAGCTTGAAGGTAGATCGGGAAAGCACGATGGCTGGATCACATGAAGAATTTTTTACAAATAAGGCACCTTCGTTTGATGAGACGAATTATGTTTTTTGGAGCATAAGGATGAAGACTTATTTGATGGCCCTTGGATTTGACAATTGACAAGCAGTGGTGGAGGAATATGAAAAGCCACAGACACTTGTAACTACTCTGGCAGAAAAGAAGCTAAATTCCCAAATAAGGGTAATGATGATAATGAAGAAGGAAAATATACATACAAGAAGAATTTCAAAGGTAAATTTAAGAAGGGATTCGAGAAGAAGAGTTTCTATTCTAAAGATCCTAGTTCAGCCGAAGATAGTGGAGTCAGTGATTCAGAAGAAGAAGAGATTCTATTCATGGCCATACATGAAGATATCTCCACAAACAAAAGTACAAATGATCAAGAAGAAGAACATGATGAAGCCGAAATGAATCTGGAAGGAGAACTCATTTGTGCCTTAGAAGAGTTAAAAGCTCTTGAAAATAAAAATTGAAGATTAAAGCTTCAAATTGAGAAAAATGAAAAGGATTCAAAGGAAATAATTGAATATCTACAAGCACACTTTGAAAAAGCCAAGAAAAATGAAGAATATTTAATGGCATAGTTGAAAATAGTAAGTAAAAAATGTGAAAGGTATGTTATTGAAATTGTTTTTTTTTAAAAATAGATCTTGAGAAAACAAATAAAGCAATCAATGATAGAACAACCAATGATTCAAAATTTAAGAATAACTCTAATATATTGAATAAGATATTAGAAAATCAAAGATCAATGTCAGATAAGACATGTATTAGATTTGAAAAAGAGAAAGAGGAGGTCACTACTTTCATAGACAATGAAAAAGAAAAGAGCTATGCTGAAGCTCTTACAAAAGAAGAAATAAAAAAAGAAATTAAGAATACAAAGGACATCTCAAACAAAGAAGACTGAAGGGAACAGAGCTACAAAAAGCAATTAGGGTAGAGATACACAAACATGTCCTATTTTTATGGTTACTATTTTTATTGTAATGGATATGGTCATAAAAAAATAGAATATCGAAAAAAGGCTAACAATTTTAAAAATAAGAAGGAAATTCATATAGATTCAAGCAAAAGCCACAACTCTTTTACTCCTCTATCAAGCTTTAAAGAAAAGGCCATAATATATTACAAGTGCAACAACTTTAGACACATAGCTTGGTACTGTAGAAGCGTGTTCGAGTCAGTAAAAAAGGACCAGAGTTTCAAAGCTCTATTCATCAAGAAGAAAGTTCAGATAGGTTCATGGCAAAAGAAACAAACTAAAAAATCTATGTTGGTACAAACAACTTTACATGCAACTAATGAAAAATAGCCATGGTTCATTGATAGTGGATGTTCGAGGCACATGACAGGAGATAAAAGCAAGTTCATAGCCTTGAAGAAGATCAATGGTGGCATAGTGAAATTCAGAGACAATAATATTGTTAGAATTGCTAGAAAAGGTACACTAAGTTTGGATAATGGTAGAACTAAAACTGAAAATGTTTTATATGTAGAAGGTCTTAAGCATAACCTTTTGAGTGTAAGTCAAATGTGTGATTAGGGACACACACTAAATTTTTATGCAAAAGATTGTGAAATTAGAAGAAAAAATTTAGATGTGTTGGTTGTAGATGCTCATAGAATAGACAATAATTTATATATGCTATCAGACATCAAAGGTCAAAGATATTATTTGAGTCATATTGAAGAAATTTGGCTATGACACATGAGAATAGGGCACATAAATTTTAACAATCTTGTCAACATTAGCAAGAAGCAAGCAGTCAAAAATCTTTCAAAGATTACAAAGCCATCTAATATGCTTTGTGAACCTTGTCAACATGGGAAGCAGGCTAGAAGGTGGTTCAAAACAAAAGAGTACTCAACCACTCAAATGTTAGATCTTGTTCACACTGATCTATGTGGACCTATGAGAACTCAAAGTACTCAAAGTGAGAAATATTTCATGTTGCTTATTGATGATTTTTCACGTATGGCTTGAGTAATATTTTTAAAGAAAAAATCAAAGGCTTTCAGACATTTCAAAGCATTCAAAGCATTAGTTGAGAATGAAACCAGTTTGAAGATTAAGTGTCTAAGATCAGATTAAGGAAGAGAATTCATGTCAGATCAATTTATTGAATTTTGTGAAGACCATGGAATAAATAGACATTATTCAGCAGCCAGAACTCCACATCAAATTAAAGTAGTTAAATAGAAAAATAGAAAAGTTTAGGAGATGGTGAGGACAATGCTAAATGAATCCAAGATAATAGATAAATATTAAAGAGAGGTAGTTGGTACATCAGTGCATATTCAGAATAGAACATTATTGAGAGTCAATAGTGACAAGGCTCCTTATGAGTTATGGAAAGACAAACCAACAACAGTTGATTATTTCAATTTTTTTGGCAGCAGATGCTTCATAAAGAGAACTGATAAAAAACTTGGTATATTTCTTGGTTATTCTTGTAAAAATAAAGCTTATAAATTTTATAACAAAAGAACCAAAAAAATTGTTGAAAGTGCAAATGTCTAGATAGAAGAAGATGGAACACAAAGAATCAGTGATCCAGTAGACATTCTTGAAATCATTGAATAAGAAGATCTTGAAGAATCAGATGAAGATGAGAAGAAAGAGAAAAAAGACACCAAAACTCCATATAAATATGTTCAAAGAAATCATAATGAAAGTGAGATCATCGAGGACATAAATAAAGGAATTCGCACCAAAAGAATGATGGTAAGTGAATCTAAGAAAGTTAATTTCTCTTTGTTATCCAAAATTCAGCCTATAACTTTTTTAGAAGCTAGACATGATAAGCATTGGATTAAGGCTATGGATGAAGAATTGAATCAAATAGAAAATAATGATACTTGGGAATTAGTGCCTAGACCAAAAGATCACAATATGATAGGAACAGAATGGGTTTATAGAAATAAGTTGAATGAAAATGAAGAAGTGATTAGAAATAAAGCAAGATTAGTATGTAAAGGATATGCTCAGATTGAGAGAATAGATTTTGAAGAAACTTTTGCACCAGTGGCAAGGTTAGAGGCTATTAGAATATTTCTTGCATATGCAGTGTTTAAAAATTTCAAAGTGTTTCAGATGGATGTCAAATCTACCTTCTTGAATGGGAATCTAGAAGAAGAGGTCTACATTAAGCAACATGAGGAATTTAGTCTCTCAAATATTATTAACCATGTATGCAAATTAAAGAAAGCATTGTATGGATTGAAACAAGCTCCTAGAGCTTGGTATGCAAGACTTGATAAGTTCCTGTAGGATCAAGGTTTCAAGAGAGGATTTGTTGATAGTAATCTCTACATCAAAACAAAAGGTGAACATTAATTGGTTGTTGTGGTATATGTTGATGACATCATTTTTGAAGGAAATATTGAAAAAATGACAAAAGAATTTTATAATAATATGCAAAAATAATTTGAGATGTCTATACTTGGAGAATTCTCATTTTTCTTAGGATTGCAAATATTTTAGTTAGATAAAGGAATTTTCATATCTCAAAGTAAATATGCCAAGGAAATGTTGAAAAAATTTGGTTTTAAATATTGTGCACCAGTTGGCACACAAATGTATATATGAAATAAGGTGAGTAAGGTTGAAGATTCCCCTATTACAGATCAATCTTTGTATAGATCTATGATTTGTAGTCTTTTATATTTAACAACATCGAGGCCAGACATCATGCATGTAGTAGGTATGGTTGCAATATATCAGTCAGCTTCAAAAGATAATCATGTTTAGTTGGTGAAGAGAATATTCAGATATATCATTGGGACATTGGATTATGGATTGTGGTATCCCACATATAGAGATTTCACTTTGGTTGCTTATATAGATTCAGATTGGGTAGGGTGTTTGGATGACAAAAAGAGTATAAGTGGAAGAGCTCTTTTCTTTGGTGATAGCTTAGTATCATGGCTATGTAAAAAGCAAAATTCAGTATCACTTTCTACAGCTGAAGAAAAATATATTACAATTGTATTGTGTTTTACTCAAGTGCTTTGGATGAAGCAAACTTTAGAAGATATCAAGGTAAAATATGATGAACCTATTTCTATTTTTTGTGACAACACAAGTGCTATTAATATTTCAAAGAATCCAATAATGCATTCAAAAACAAAACATATTATCATTAGATATCACTTCTTGAGAGAGTAGGTTGCAGATCAATAGGTTAAGATGAAATATATCAGTACTATAGAGCAAATTGCAAATATTTTATAAAGGCACTATCAAAAGACACATTCGAGTATCTGCGAGAGAAGTTGGGAGTAATTTTTTTACTTCCTACCATTGAGGTTCAACATTAGTTAAAGGGGAGCTAAGTCTTAGCTCCAAGTAGGCCCTTTGCTATTGATGTCAAAGGAGGAGAATAATATGTACAAGTATAGATGAAAAAACAAGTACAAAGAATAGGTACAAGTTGCTACAGTAAGGAGTTATTGTATGTTTTTCAGATGACAGTTCATGCAGGTTTCATGATGTGGTATTTTTAGTTTGAGGTTGCCATCAATATCAAAGGGGGAGATTGTTGGAAATATTGTTATTGATGTCAAAGGTCTAGCTTTATTGGTGATAAAGGTCCCATTGCATTTAATGGTATTTTTAATATTCATAGCTTGACTATTGTGTGTTAATATTTATTTAATATAAATGAATATATTTTTGGTTGTATATGAGTCAAAAGAGGGCCCATTAAGAAGTCAAAGAGTCACAAGGTAAAAGACGAAAGAGGAATGGGATGCATTTTGTCATGAAGAGTCATCTTGAGGAATTCCAAGAGTCAACATGTGAAGACAAGAGGTATGACATATTTTTCCATGAAGGGACACTTTAAGGAATATGAAAAATCACCAAGATAAAAAGAAAAGAGGAAAGGATGTTTTTGCTTATGAAGGGTCACCATATGACTTTTAAAATACAAGGATACGAAGGGTCATGTAAGTTTGGCATCATTTTCCATGAGGATTGAAGAGTCACAAAAGGTGAATGCCAAAGGTCTTTTGGAAAGCTATCAATAAAAGCTTGAGAAGCCATTTGTAACATGTAAGAGAGTGCATGGTTTGTATTTGTTTTTGAAGAGAGAAAAATAGGAGATATTGTAGAGTTCTATCATTTTTTGAGTAAGCAACATTGAGATATAGTTATGTTTTATACACAAGAGGGGTTGGTGCTACTGTGGGTTGGTGCTCACAAATAGTTGCTATGTTGGTGCTCGGTAAAGGGGTTGGTGCTCCTACAAGTTGGTGATTGTGAACTTTGTATTTTAAGTTGGTGCTCATTTATATACTTGAGATTGTTCTCCATGGTTTTTCCCACTTTGGGTTTTCACATAAAAATTTGGTGTCTCTTTGTCTCACTTGTGTGGTGCAAATTATTGTTTCAATTTTATTGCATATCTTAAATGTGTGATTAAGTGGTTAAAGAAAAGATATATAATATACTAATTCACCCCCCCCTCAGTATATTTCATGCTTAACAACTTAGAGTAAATCAAGATTCTTCAGGTGCTCGACTTAATCTTGGTCCAGCGGCATGAGAGACATGAAAATAATGAATGACAAGTTATCACATGGTGTAAGATGGAGAAGAAAGAGCCAATCAACACAAGATAGGTGGCACAAAGGTGACCAATCAGAGTGAGAGAGTCCAAGCGACTGGTGGATGGAGTTTTAATGAAGGTTTTTATCTTTCAACGTGGCCCACAACAAAAAGTTGTTTAATTTAAATCCAGTATGACTCGAGCAGGTTAAAACACATATAGGCCTTATTTTCTCCTACAGGACATGTGAAAATGAAAGTGACCACGTTGTTTTAAATGAAAAAATTATTTTCAGCCATAAAGGAAGTGACATTCTAGTTAGTCATAACATGGCTCCTGAAATGTGCCAAAGAGAGACTTGAATGCATGGGAAGGGATCGAGAAGATCTACGATGATCCTGAGTGGCACATTTAGTAGCAAAAGGGAGGATGACATCAGAGTCCAAGCCATCAACAACTTCTTCCTTCTTCCTTTTCTCTCCCCCCCTTTTCTGATATAAATAAGAGGCCTTGGAGCCAAGAAGTGATCCTTGGACTGGCGATAAGATTATTCTATAGAAATCGCTTTTGAAGTAATACAAGGAAGACTTTTTTGTTTCTAGTTAAAACAAGTGTGCACATTTGGTTTCATTTGTAGAATGTATGATTATCATTCATCACTTGTGATTTTTTCTAACACCTTTCTTTTGATCCTTTCAGTTTTGTGTAAGATTGTGTGAAGTGTCTGTGTGTCAAGCTCTCTTTAAAGTTTTACCAATTCATAGTGTCTCCTATAGACCTACTTTTTTATCCTTAAAAGTGCAAGACTTCTCTTCAACCTCGATGCAAAAGCTCCATGCCTATAGCCTTGAGATAAAACCAAAATAACCTGTGTCCTATTTGGGTTCATCAGTAGTTGGCTCTTTTTTAGAACAAGTAGATCACTTCATTTTGGTGCATCACCTCCCTTAGCTTAGATTTCTTTTCAGTCATCTTCCTACCCCTTTACTTAGCTAATAAGTAGATTTTAGTATGAGAATCAAGAGCTAAAGTGAAGCACCTAAAGAACTAGCCTCATAAAAAAGCCTAGAGGTTCAACCTCACCATAAAAAACCCACATCTTGAGGTTGTCCCCATACTTGTAGCTGGAAGTGAGAGAGCCTAAATAACTCTCTCATATGGGTGCAATTCCATGCTACAAGGCCTAAAAATAGGGTGTAAACCTTCCACAAGGGGGTTGTCCCATGATAGAGAATTTAGACAATGATGATTCATCAATGCAACCTTGAATTAGGGGTGTTCAATGCTTCAAATTATAGCACAACCCTTGGTAAGGGGTCTACAACATCAATATGTGAGTCACCACCTCAAGAAAACACAAAAACCCACAACAAAGTCTTCAAACAATTCATCCCATGTTGTGACGAATTTAGCACACTTCCACAAGCGATTTGCCACACCTTAGGAATGGTCCAAATTATAAATTCTGCCTTTGATGATCAATTAATGCATTTGAACTAGTGCTGCCCTAGATGAGGAATAGAGGTTTTCATCCCTAAACCTTCCTTAGCCTTCAAGGAATTCATCTTCAAGGCCTTGGTAAGGCATTTTTGTGCTTAGACTCAAAATTTAATTATCATAATATGCATAACCTTTTCAAATGAATCACAATCCTCCTTATATAACTTACTCCTCAAGTTGGGCACTCCATTTGAAGGGAAAGTGCAAAATGTTATAAGGTTAACTTTATTATAAAATCACTTAAGGGATATGCGATCCCCATTAACTCAAAAATCCCCTTCCTCAACTTAAAAATAGAACAACTTAACCAAACAATACATTTTTATAATTTGAAGAGGAGTTAGTGCTTTCTTTTTAAGTCCCCTTTCCCTTAGCCTAAGGAAAACACCAACGAATAAGGCTAAGGGTCCTTTTCACTCTTATGTCCAAAAGGGGGACATGATAATCCTCCCTACCCAAAATTACTTGTCCTCAAACAATAAAAATATATGTGAAACTGTCCCAATGATTTGTTTCATGCAAAACTCTCCTATAGCCTCTTCCCAAGGAAAGGAAACCCTATTATGATGTTTTTTGTTGTTGTACCTATGAGAAGATTGATATCCACATGTGTTGTAAGTGTTGGAACAATAGTATTATGTAGACATATAAAACTAGCCACAACTGGCCTAAGACCATACTTCATATTGATTCCTACCAACCATTGCAAATCAAGCCTAGGAATCACTGAATGTCTCAAATTTGCTTGTGCATCATTTATCGAAGCTTAAAATCACATTGAGACATCCCTAATTGAGGTATTCTATCATATGCAATAATAACCTATCATGCATTCATCCCTAATCACCTTACAACATCAAACCTATCAATTTGGCCTATGGACCTATTAATTGGGGCACTTACACACTTAAATCAAATCTTGAAAGATCTAAAAGGCTAATCTAAATCAATTAAAAGACCATACTTCATATTGATTCCTACCAACCATTGCAAATCAAGCCTAAGAATCACTGAATGTCTCAAATTTGCTTGTGCATCATTTATCAAAGCTCAAAATCACATTGAGACATCCCTAATTGAGGTATTCTATCATATGCAATAATAACCTATCATGCATTCATCCCTAATCACCTTATGGAATCAAACCTATCAATTTGGCCTATGGACCTATTAATTAGGGCACTTACACACTTAAATCAAATCTTGAAAGATCTAAAAGGCTAATCTAAATCAATTAAAAATCTAAACAAAATTATATGCCTAGTTGAATTATCCATTTAAAATTAATGAATCTTAAAAAAAAATCAAAAATTCAAAATATCCTAGCCTTTCATCATTGCCTTTATGAGTTGTCAAGCTCTTTGAAAATATCCTAAAATATCTAATTTGAGAGCCATGCCTTGTAATTTCAAATCATAATTACTTGACAACTATTAACTCTATTGAAGTTAGTTTTAACTCACCTAGGTTTAGTTTGAACCCATTCTAAACCTAAAATCCCCTTGGGTGAAAGTTAATTCCTAAGGCTATACATACAAGACCTTGCTTAGTGAACCATAAGCTATTTTGGTGCAAAGTTATTATGTACAATTATCTTCAACAAGCTTGGATATTGTAGAGTTAATTATGTAGGATTTTCTCCACAAGACTCATGCAAATAGTGCTACCATGCCCAAATCTTAAGCTAGGCCACTTCAAAGCCAAGGTGCCAAGGAGAGAAGGAGCCAAGAAACCTCATTTATCAAAGACTTCTTGATGTATAAGCTAAGCAAGCCATTTAGCAAAGCATTTGGAGCTCCCAAGGAAGGTACAAGAGTTGTCTTTTATGTTTTTATTGTGTTTTTGTTTAGTTTTTATTACTAAGCTCTCCCTAGTGTCTAGGATAGAGGTGTTAGGATCTTAGTGTGTTCATTTCATTTTTTTATGAGATTAACACAAGACTAACCTCTCCTTTATGTCAAATTCTTAGTTCACATGTTGGCATGCCCGGTGGGACCCTAAGCATCCCATACAACCAAGGAGATTTATATGCAACTTTTAGTTCTAATAGATGCTTAAGAATCTTCAAAATTCAAGTTTTAACTTCATTTTTCATGTTTTTTTTAGCAACACACAAGTTACATAGAGACCAACATCATTTGTACAAGACTAACAACGATTATCCCAGAATTGACATCAATTCCTATGTGAAAAATAAAGTACGACAAGAATGATTAACGAGGATTTTCCTTGAGTTTTTTTTATCTTCATTTTGTGTTTTGGGACTTGCATCTTGTTTTTTTAACTATTTTCTACAAGATCCAGAGGGATATTTGATATTTATGCTTGTTTTGTTAATCATCCTTTTTGTCAAACCATATTGTGTTTTCCTGTGTTCTTGCACGAACCAGCGTTGATCTTTGTGGATTGACTTCGATCTTTGAGTGGATTGACGTCGATCTCTCTGAGATAAACACTGAGAAACCCAAAAGAAAAATCCTAAATATTATTTTCTCATTCACTTTTGGGCTTCTAAGCAGGTAAACCCTTTAACAAACTACAGGTCATGAGGTGGAAAAAGTAAAGTTTGAACATAATTAAATCTTACACACTTTGTTTTTGGTGCTTAAAATGAACTTAGTTCTTTTCATGCCTTAGTTATTTTTGAAGTTTTGTAAGTTTTTCACACAACTAATGTCAAGAGGCTCAAAATTCACTACACACTTTGTTTTGGTAATTAAAATGAACTTTCACATTTATTTACATACTCCTAAGAGTTGTTCATTCTATGCTTACTTATTAAAAATTGTTTGTTGGAGCAAACCAAGTGATGCGTGTATGCTCTCCCCAATCCCCTTTAAGGAACTTGGGTGACCAAAAACACTCATTCTTTGCCTTTGTTGGTTTAGTCCAAAAGCATGAAAATAAAATCTCCAAGGCCATCACCAAATCCATATGGTTTGGGTGAACCCAAAATGACCTTAAAGTCTTTTCATTTGTTTTTATTTTTCATGCATTTTGGCTTGTGAGCAGGAGTTCATCACCTCCTCACGGGTTATTTAGGGAAGCATTGACCCATAAATTCATCCTTTGATATCATTTCAACCCCACTCCATGATGGGGTATATAAATTGAGCTAATGAATAGTTACGAAAGTAGTTTGAGTGGTTAAACTACCTTTGTTAACGACTGTTGCCCTCAGAACGTATGATCAACTCAAACATTGCACTACACTGAACAAGTGATGGATGTAGTGGTTATGAAAAGGATAAGAACTTTTCATAACAAATTAGTTGATGTAGATCCTATTAATGTGAGCATCTCTTGTGTTAGCCACACTTGGGACTATCTAGAAACACGTGAAAATTGATAGTTTAGAACAACTTCACTTGTCACAAACATATTATTGATGTAGGGCGAGTAGCCCAAAGTTCCATGTCACAGTACAAACTCTTGAGAGAAGTGTTGAACACAACTATCAACTGAGAGGGAGGTGAAATAGTAAATGAGCTAAAACTAGTTGATTAAAATTTCTAAAGGAGATATCAAATCATATGCATATCAAAGAACAAATGTAGAGAGCACACACACACAAAAGCACAGTACACCAAATTTATATGTGGAAAACCCAAAGGTAAAAAAAAATGTGAGAATAGCTGATAGAATCTATTATTCTAATCTAACCTCATAGTTAGATCACCTCAATGGCAAAACCACATTAGTTACATTCAAAGACACTGTAACAATCCTTGCCCAATCTACCCTTAATTATCTCAATTTGTTGCATTGTAATTTTTTCAAACACTTTGTATGCAAAGTGCTTACTACTGATTTTTGTCATAGTTTGATGATTTGTTTAGATGATGATGGATAAAGCTTCAAGTTTTTATAGAACAATGCAATAATGACAATGCTAATTTCTAGATGCAGGAATGACTTCTTTTTTTGTTCTTTTCTATGCGATTAGATGAAATCACAAAGCAAACTAATCACCTACAACCAATGGACATCTAGTCAAATAGTTGGCATGAAACCTACTATCTCAATTCAAATGTTCAAGAAATAACTATAAATGACCACCAACTTGTGATTCTTATTTTTATTGATGATTTGATACAATGCTCCACTAGACTAGCCAAGACTCTTGGCATAAACAAGAATTACAATTATATGGTATACTAGTATGAAAGATGCACACCTAAAACTATAAATATAAACTATACTAAAGGATGAATTATATGTAATTAAACTGGGTTGGATTAAGGTGCCTTTGAGAATAGATGAAGGAATAAGTAATTTCCAAGTGAAAGGATGATCTCCCAAGCCAAATCGAATCTTCCAAACTAACCACCCCTATTCTAGTCTGATCTCAAATTTAAAATAATATGCAATTAATATACGGTGTCTCAAACATCTAATATCATCTCCATGCTCCAAAGAAGTGGGTGCACCAAGTCAAGCAAAGAATCAATGCAAATTGGAACCCCCACAAGCAAAACCACTGTGATGTCCCTTACTTAGGGGCTCTTTTATCTGCACAAAAGCTCTGATACCACTGTGATGTCCCTTACTTAGGGCCTCTTTTTCTTCCTACAAAAGCTCTGAACAACTGTAATATCCCCTTCAAATAGGGAATATATAAACTTATAAAACTCGGATCACAGATACAAACTACAGAATAGATTCAAGTATGCATAAACAAATCACAGCTCTTATCATTCATTTAGATGATTACAAAATATGTTCTTATAAACTATTACAATTGAAGTCCTTTCTTATGCATAAAAAACATGAAATACAGTATTGAAACCCCTGGCTTTGCAAATCTGGGAGTGAAATCTGAATCTAAAGGGTCTCGGCCTTTCTGTGTCGACACACAGACGTCGTCGTCGGTCGATATATCGCCGACATCGGTCTCTGTCGGTCAGCTTTCTGCCGATGTCGGTCTTCAGTCGACCGATGTCGGTCACCGAAAGCTCTCTCTGCCGATGTCGGTTCTTGATGCGGATCTGTACGGACCTGTACGGACTTGGTACAGCCACCAACCTGTCTATTCTTAACCCCTGATAGCTGAACAACCTAATGATCTCAGGAATATAGATTCTAACATAAAATCTATCTCTGTATATCTTATTGGATCAACAACTAAATAAAGAAAATACCTAGAAAGCTCTGTGATAAACTTCTGTGTGAAGTTATCTCTCAACCTTGGAATTCTGTGATAACTTTTGGATGAAGCTATCTCTTAGATCTGTATCTCTGTGATAACTTCTGAATGAAGCTATCTCTCAATTTGGCAATAAATCAGTTGATATCTCACAACCTCTAAATCACACACAATGAAGAGTTGATGTTCTCCACTGCAATGGAATCCTGGAACCCTTGGCTCAGTCTTCACAGAAGAAGTTCTTCAATTTTCAATAATCAATAATCTATGCATACATAATGAACAATGGCCTCCATGAGAAACCCTTATACCCTCAAAAAGATATGCTTGCCCTAATTAGGGTTTCTTAAATTAGAATTAGGGTTTCTAATTAAAAATAGGCTAAATAATTAATATTTGATTAAATCAATCAAATATTAATATCTCCCTCAATACATGTCGGATCGACGAACCGATCGAAGCTAGTGAATCAGGGAGTGATTCCGCACATAACCATATCAAAATAAAGGCGCTCCGCTGCATATCAAATATCCCTAAAAAGTAGGAGCTCATGCCCAATGTCTGAAATAACCTGAATGAAAACCAAATGTAGAAATTTTGCGAATCAAAGTCAAGCCAAGCTCTAATATGACCCTCTATCCATCCTATTAGCCTACGAAGGTCGCATAATAGGCTAATCATCATTGTTGGTTAACTTTGGGCAACGTAGGTCACCTGAAGCCCTACACCTTCCCATTTGCACACCCATCATCATCATGTCAAGAAAATAAAGTATTTGAGTTCGTTGTTGTCTGCCACGGTTTCCTCTGCCGGGCTTTCCTCAACCACTGATCCAAAGGGAACAGAATGGAAGTGGTTTCATCTTTCACTGATCCAAAGGGAACCAGAGTTGTGTCATGGGTCACATAGGCTTTTGATGGGTTTGAAGGGCCTCATACACCAACTCACTTATTTGTGGGAACATGGCGGCAAGATAAGCCTTTAACTTTTTAGTCACCAAAGACAAAATGAGTAATGTCAGAATCACTTTTAAGCGTGAGTGGATGCACAAAGCCATCGAATCTCCAAGGAAACCATCAAATCTCCGAGAATCCCTCCTAATGACATCCTTCCTTGACTGTAAATATCTGATTTTTATATCACATTTCTCTATAATGCAATTTGCTATCTTAAGCAAGGAAAATTGATGCCAAGATATATAGAAACCAACACCAAAATATAGCTATGCAACCTCCACAAATTCACCAAATTGATTTCTCCAAAATTGGCCAATGGCCACAAATTTTGCTCCAATTGAGATGACTGAAATATCACCTCCAAAATGCAACCCTTCAAGAGATATTTAACTCCCTCAGTTATGATATCAATGGGTGTTATCATTCTCAAAGACAGATTGATTCACTATAGAAAACTCTAGGCTCCACAAGCATACCACAACAAAGACAACATCAAATCTGGATGATTCATAATGGCAACCCACACCTCTCTTTATACTTTTTTTTTCTTTCCTTCATTTGGGAAGCTTCTAGAAACATCATAATATTTTATTATTATTTTTCCATTTTAATATATTATAGTTGCACTTTAATATAAAATAATGAATTATAACATAAAGTACAAATATAACATCATTTTGTAATATGAGGTTTCTAAAAATAGAAATATTCTAATAAATCATTATAAAACCTCCAGAATATGTTGAAACTTCCCCAAAGAAACCAACTGCCATTTGAGTAACTATGGAGAAGACCCTCTAACCATGCCGTATTAGCCTATGAGGGCCACTGATAGGCTAATCATGCTGAAAATATAATGTCTAGCTAGAAGGGGACATTACAATCCACCCCTCCTAAAATTGCTTGTCCCCAAACAATCTCAAATCTAGATGCTGTAGAATCTCCTCTCTCCCAAGTAGCATCCTCAACTGGCAAGTCCCTCCATTTAATTAAGTATTCCCTAATGACCCATCTCCACAAAGTCCTCTCTCAAACATCCAAGATGGCCTCGGGCACTAGTATCTATTTCCCCTCATCATCTAGGGGTGGAAAAGTCATGGAAGGAACCACATGATGTCCTAACACCTTCTTGAGGTGTGACACATGAAAATATTATGTACTCTACTGTCGGCTAGTAACTCTAACTCATAAGCCACCTCATCCACTCTCTTGATAATCTTGAATGGCCCATAGTATCGTGGCTTAAGCTTCTCGGCTCTAATTTTCTTAAGAGAAGACCGTGTGGCTGTAGCATCAAGTAAACCATATCGCCAACCTCAAATGAGTGTTCAACTCACTTTTGATCTGCATACTACTTTTGTTGGTTCTGGTCTTTTTGTATGTTTTCCCACAATGCTCTCATAATGTCTTGGTTCTCCTACAATAGATCACCAGCCCTAGGCACTTGGCTATCTCCAAATAACAAATCTAGAAAGCTCAATGCATCATACCCATACAGTGCCATGAATGGTGTCATCTAAATAGAGAGATGGTAAGTGGTATTATAAAAAATCACCTAAATATAACCACTTAACCCAACCCTTTTACTGCCCTGCTATGTAGTTCCTGAAGTACCCTTCCACCCATTTATTCACAATATCCATCTACCCATCGACTTGCATGTGGTAACTAGTACTCAAAGTGAGTTCTATCCCACACAACCTAAATAGCTCCTACTGAAAATGACTCATAAACCAGTTGTCTCTATCACTGACTATGCTCCAAGATAACCCATGCAACCTAAATACCTCATGGAAGAAAAATTATGCCACCTATGTAGCTAAGTAGGTGGGATCAGAAGGAAGTGAGCATATTTAGTCAAATGATCCATAACCACATATATGCAATCCTATCCCTAAGCTCTGGGTAATCCAGTAATGAAATTGATAGATAAGCATTTCCACTTCCTATCAGGGATCAGAAGTGGTTGAAGTAAACCTGTTAGATATGTGTGTTCTTATTTATTTTGTTGACAAATAAGACACTCTCTGACATATCATAGAACATCTGATTTAAGTCCATTCCAAGTGAACCTCTCTTGAATCTGCCTATAAGTCTTGAAATACCCAGGATGACCTGCCATGGGTGTATCATAAAAGGTCCTCAAAATAATGTTCTTCATCTCCGATCTTGGGGTCAAATAGATCCTTCCTTTGTAAATGATTTAATCATTTACAACTATTTATCTAGTATCCTGTATTGACCCCTCAACAATACCTGCAACCCAACTGTCCTTGGCATACTCTGCCACTATCAAGTATCATCAATCATTTGCTATCCCAGTCATAAAACTCAACTGTGGATGTCAAGATAAAGCATCAGCAACCATAGTCTATGTCCCTTTGACAAAGGAGATGTCAAAATCATATGATCACATCTTTTTGACCCATTTTTGTTGTTAATCATTAATATCTCTCTATCCAAGGAAATGCCTTAAACTGTTATGGTCTGTTTTCACCACAAACTTACTGCCTACCAAATACTACCTAAATTTGGCCAATGCATACATGATGGCCAACATCTCCTTATCATATATGTTGTACCCTCTCTTTGGACTGCAAAGCTCCTAAATTTTAAAAGCAATCAAATGCTTACCTTTCATAAGGAATGCACCTATCCCCTCACCTGATGCATCACACTGTAGCTCAAAGGGTTTGGAGAAATTTGGCAATGAAAAAATTGAGAAATAATCATAATTAGCTTGAACATCTCAAAAAAATCTTGTGCCTTAGGATTCCAAATAAATTCCCCTTTTTTCATCAAATTAGTGAGTGGTGTCACATGCCGTGAATATCCATTAACAAACCTGCAGTAGAAACCACACAATCCCAAAAATCCTCTAAACTGAGTAAGGTTCTCTAGATTAGGCCATCCAATAATCACCTTGATCTTCTCTGGGTCCATATGTACCCCCTCAGCACTGATGATGTGCCCAAGATACAATAATTCTATCTTTCCCAAGTCATACTTGGATTCCTTGGCATACAAGGATTCACCTCCAAGAATACCCAAAACTGCGTCAAGATGTGCAATATGATGCTCCCATGTTCTGCTATATACCAAGATATCATCAATGAATACCAACACATACCTCCTTAACTATGAATGGAAGAACTTATTCATTGTAGACTAAAATGTCGCAAGATCATTGGTTAGCCCAAATGGCATAACCACAAACTCAAAATCTCCACAATGGCACCTGAAAGCCATCTTCCCTATGTCCTACTCCCTGCCACGAATCTGATGATACCTCGACCTCAAGTCAATTTTGGAGAAGTAGTAGGCACCATGTAACTCATCTATCAACTCATCAATTCTAGGGATGGGGTAATGATTCTTGGTTGTTGTTTTATTCAGAAGCTTATAATCAATACACATCCATAATGTACCATCCTTTTTCTTGACCAAGACTACTGATAATGCAAAAGGTGACTTACTTGATCTAATGTGTCCCATGGCTAGCAACTCCTTAATAATTTTCTCTATTTCATCCTTCAACCTTTTAGGGTGCCTATATGGGGTGACCATCATGGGCTTAGTGCCCCCCTCCAACTTAATGATATGCTCAATCCTTTTATCTAGTGGTCTTCCTAGTGAATATCACTGAATACCTTAGTGTGGTTAATTCTTAACTCCTAAATATCTAGATGGTAAACTGGCTTCTATTGCTCACCCTATGTAGGCATCAAAACACACTCCACTGCCCACTCAATCATGTCATGCCTCATAAGTCTCTCCATCCTCCTAAAAGAAATCATCCTAAAAATAGAATCTTAAATAGCCTTGAGGACATGATTTTTTCCATCTACTTAGAATGACATTTCCATCTCTCTGAGATCTAGGGTGAATTTCCCTATGTCATGTAACCATCTCATGCCAAGTACCATATCTGTATCACCCATATTCACCACATAGAATTCAGTCTTGAACTCATAGTTGTTCAAATGCATAGGAAAATTTTATATCCTCCTTTTGTACTTGAGGGTATAACCATCTGCCACCTTAACTCTTATTCCCTCAAATTCCTCTGTCCTGATTCTATGCCTCTTAACCAATTAGGCATCAATAAAATTATGAGTTGCCCCTATGCCAAGAAGAGTGATAATCTTTTGCCCTGCTAGAACTCCACACATTCTAAATGATCCCTCTTACTGGATGCTAGTGATGTGCACATCACATTGCCTCGATGCCCCTTTATGCTCTCCTTCACTTTCATGCTTATCTTCATCGTGCTATGTACCTAAATCCTCAGGATCAAATTGCTGATTTGATTTCTTTGACTCAGAGTCCTCATAATATGCCCACACCACTCTATTAGCTTTTCCTTTAGGTCTTAAGGGACAATCATGGTTTTCATCATAGGGCCCCTTATAGTAGAAACATAACTTTGTCTTGAAAAAATCATTAAGTGTATCCCTATCTAGAGGTACTGCTGATTTGCCCTTAAAATATGGTTTGTTCTTCTTTTTAGATAAAGATTTATTGTCTCAATATGAAGAAGATCCCTTTTATGAGTACTCTCTTTGTGGGGCTTCAAGTTCCATGCTCCTAGCCTTCTTCATTGCCTCCTAAAGTGTGGGAGGATCAAATGCTTTAATCCATCCTCGCATAGGCTCCAAGAACCCCTCAATGAATATCACCACCAATCATCTCTCTAAGATGTTGAGCACCATTATTGATAGTTTCTAGAAGTCTCCAATATAGATTTCCAAACTACCAACTTGCTTGAGCTAGGCCAAATCCCTAAAGTATGATTCTAGATCATTCTTATCGAAATGCTTAATCAGTCTATCCACAAACTCCTAGTAAGATGTGATTTGACTGTGTTGCAATGTAACTAGTTCATGATACAACCATTCATGTGCTTCTCCCTTTAGATGCAAAGTGACAAATTTGATAGCTTCCTCTTCTGTCATGGGTTGAGGAGCTAAGAAGGTATCCAACTTATGAATCTATGACTATGCCATAGTCTTGTCACTACCATCAAACATGGGTAATGTAATCTTATTAGTAGCGTGCTTGAGTTTCTTATTTTGATTCCTAGGTCTTATCTCCTACCAATACCTATAATAATCAATCCTTGACTGTACAAATTGATCAAAATGCTTAAGCTCTTGTGCTTCAGGTGTTAATTGTTGCCATTCATCATGGGTAACCATATATACATCAACATAGGTTGGATTCTCAACCTCTTCAATATTCTCCTTAATTGGTTCATTTATCAGGAATGTGGGTTGAGTAGGCCTATCTTTAATGCAAGAAGGTACCCTCTGCACTCTTCGGGACCCAACTACACTCCTATCATCTTCCTAGACATGAGGCTATCTTCTAGGTAAATTCAACTATTACAAAGTATTTGCCAACTACTATAAGGCCCCAGCTACCTGTTGCTGACCAACTCATAAATCTCTAAGAGTGTCTCTCACTTCTCTATCACCATTTCTACCATTGTCTCTTCTCTCGTCTCTGTGTGGACCCATGTCTGCTCTATTACCCATTTCAACCAAAGGTACCTCTGTAAATGGATTTTCTTCTTACTAGTTCCCTTCCTATTTTGCTCTTTTGTGGGTATAGTACCTATGATGACCTCTCATGTGATATTTTAACCCTCCAAGATGGCAGGATCATGACTCTGATACCATTGTAACAATCCTTGCCCAATCTGCCCTTAATTGTCTCAATTTGCTGCCTTGTAATTTTTTCAAACACTTTGTATGCAAAGTGCTTATTTCTAGTTTTTGTCACAATTTGATGATTTGTTTGAATGACGATGGATTAGAGCTTCAAGTGTATATATAACAATGCAAGAATGATAATGCTAAGTTCTAGATGCAAGAATGACTTTTTATTTTTATTTTTTATATGCAATTAGATGAATTCACAAAGCAAACTAATCACCTACAACCAATGGACATTTAGTAAAATAGTTGGCATGCAACCTACTATCTCAATTCAAATGCTCAAAAGATAACTATAAATGACCAACAACTTGTGATTCTTATTTATATTGATGATTTGATATAATGCTCCACTAGACTAGCCAAGACTCTTGGCATAAACAAGAATTACAATTATATGGTATGCTGGTATGAAAGATGGACACATACAACTAGACATATAAACTATACTAAAGGATTAATTATATGCAATAAAACTTGGTTGGATTGAGGTGCCCTTGAGAATAGATGAAGGAATAAGAAATTTCCAAGTGAAAGGATGATCTCCAAAGCCAAATCAAATCTTTCAAGCTAGCCACCCCTATTTTGGTCTAATCTCAAATTTGAAATAATATTTAATAAATATGTGCTATCTCAAGCATCTAATATCATCTCCATGCTCCAAGGAAGTGGGCGCACCAAGCCAAGCAAATAATCGATGCAAATTGGAACCCCCACAAATAAAAACATCCCTCTTAATGGCATCCTTCCTTGACTATAAATCTCTAATTTTTATATTAGATTTTTCTACAATGCAGTCTGCTCTCTAACCAAGGAAAATTGATGCCAAGATATATAGAAACCAACACCAAAATATAGCTATGTAACCTCCACAAATTCATCAAATCGATTTCTCCAAAATTGGCCAATGGCCACAAATTTTGCTCCCATTGAGATGACTAAAATATCACCTCCAAAATGCAACCCTTCAAGAGATATTTCACTCCCTCAGTTATGCTATCAATGGGAGTTATCATTCCCAAAGACAAATTGATTCACCAAAAAAAACTCTAGGCTCCACAAGCATACCACAACGAAGACAACATCAAATCTAGATGATTCATAATGGCATCCCACACCTCCCTTTATACTTTTTTTTTCTTTCCTTCATTTGGGAAGCTTCTAAAAAAATCATAATATTTCATTATTATTTTTCCCTTTTAATATATTATATTTGAATTTTAATATAAAATAATGAATTATAACATAAAGTACAAATATAACATCATTTTATAGCATGAGGTTTCTAAAAATAGAAACATTCTAATAAATCATTAGAAAACCTCCATAATATGTTGAAACTTCCTTAAAGAAACCAACTACCATTTGGGTAACTGTGGAGAAGACCCTCTAACCATGTCGTATTAGCCTACAAGGGACACTGATAGGCTAATCATGTCCAAAGTACAATGTCTGGCTAGAAGGGGACATTACAGACACCTATCCTTAGGATACACTGATCCCCTAACTAAGCACCAACTCATTTTTTTCTAGAAGGCACCTACCAATAAAAACTATGGAGCTACAACTCGAGTGTATAAGATAGATTCACAAATGAATCCAGTTTAATTTCTTTGTTACAAGTCTACTTTGTAACTACTCACTCTTGGCTTATTTTGTGTATGCCTATTCTCCTTCTCTCCTCAAAATCTACACATTCTCTATGTGCCCTTTCTCCTTGTCTGCTCAATCTCTGTTCCTCTGACTTTTAATCTATGTCTGCATACATCTAGATATATTCTATTCAGACACACTTCATTCCCCTTTTTTGCCTTTTACTATGTCTGTATTCATCTAGATAGATAACCTTTTATTTTCTTCTCTCCCTTACAGGTTCTATGCCATTATATCTTCTATTTGACACAATCCATTTACACCAGCTGCTTCAGCCTCTCTTCCTTTGTATTTTTTATATATTCTTTGTTTGACACGTCAACGTCCTCTTCTTGCCTCTATACCTCTCTCTATGCTATCATGGTCTATGTTTGTATATTCTATTAGACACACTTCATATTGCTCACATGCTTAGGTTTAATGATAGTCTTTGATTATCTCTTAAAATTTCAATGGCAACAACAACTATGACAAAAAGCAAATTATAATGTTCAAGATGTCATATATGTATAGATAATGAAGCTTAAGGTTTTCTATCTCCAATTGCATTCATACTTGAACTACAATTAACTGGTTCTCATTAAAAATGATTTTATTTATGCTCTTTCCCATGTCTCAGTTCATGCATCACATTGCAATGGTCAAGTCTCTTTACTATGTTTGGCAACTACTGGATTTATCTCATAAATGCATAGCCTCCTTAATTCATGATTGATCGGTTGGATCAATCAATCTCAGGCTCTGTGTAGAGTTTTTGAGCTCACCATTTATCTAGTCATGTATTTAAATGAGGATTATTCATCTTATCATTAGCACCATTCACTGTCTATCTTGAACCGTCAGATATTTCCATTTTTTAAAATAGAACCACCGACCTCTCTTACATTAACCATCAAGCTCTTTCTCACATCTTGATATTTTCTATATGATCGGTTCGCTTTCAATCCTTTTGATTATATTTGATATGCTCAATCTCTAATCTTTCCTTGATCCTTTAGCAATAATTCAAGTGTCTTAGACTTCAGTTGAGATATCCTTTAGATTCTTTTTAAATGTCCACTTACCCTAGATTCTTTCCAAAATAATCCAAGTGATCCTTGGGAAGCTTTGTAGTGGTCCTTGTGTCCTCCGCAATTGTCCTTCAGCACTTGTGGAAGTGCCCTATGTCTTTGGTAAATTCTCAAGTCTCTTTTCCCTCCATTTGAACTACCCCTTCGAATAAATTATAGTGGGCTTTTTGTCTAAGTCCCCTTCAGGATAATTTTCATAGACTTTTTGTCTGGGTTCCCTTTGGGACAATTTCCATGAAATTTTTGTTCGAGTCCCCTTTTGACACTTTTGCTTAGGACACATACCCTTTGGGGCTTTACAAATGTAGCCTTCAGCTTTTTTATAAAGGTCCGTATACCCTTTGACCTTTTTGCAATGACCCATTCGACATTTTTTGGATGGTTGACTACCCTTCGACATTCTTAAAAAGTACCTTTCAAAATTTTTGCACGGGATCATTTCCTTTGGATAAATTTATGAAAGAATTACCTATACCAATGTTTTTGAAAGAATAGACCAAGTCAAAAATTGGCTAAGTGTGAAGACCAAAACAAACATTCTTGACAACAACATACTTTGGTTTCTTTGCATTTTTTAACTTATAATATTGAAAGAAGTAAAGTTACTTGGTAAACCTGATTTACTCTCGAGGTAAAGACCCATTCAGGTTTCTTGACTTGCTTGACTTCACTAGACCAATTTGGGTTCTCTACATGACTTTACTTTTAAAGTTCATAAGTAAAGCAGTGAAATCACTTGACAATCTCGATTTACTCCACTAGACCCATTCGGGTTTTTGAGATTGTTTAGCTTATAAAAATGAATGCAACTAAGTCATTTTGAAAACTCAATTAACTCACCCAGACCCATTCAAGTTCTTAACATTTATTTACTTTATAAGTAGAATCATTTCACAAACCCGATTCACTCTACCAGACCAAGTTGGGTTCTTGATAGTGCTTTACTTATTTTATAAGTAGAAGCATTTCACAAACCTGATTTACTCCACAAGTATGTTCAACTCAACCTTTAACATTAATGCATGATAACACATGCTGCCTTTGACATCAATGACAATTCTTCAAACCTCAATGACTATGTCCAATAAGAAGAGGGGGCCTAAAAACCCTACTTTTCATGTGATTTTACTTTTTGGATTAACAATTAAAATCCTCTCAAGAGCGAGCATATTGATGGAATTTGATAGTATTATGCAACCTTGTCAATTTTAGGATTTAGGATTGTACACTTAGGTGTTTGTGTCATTTTATCCTTTCTTGCATGGTTTTGAGTCTGAACTATCTATTTTTGTTTATCTTACCACATCAAAATGAGTCTTGTTTATACATTACTCCTTTGTTTGAGCAGGTGTTACACTACCCATTTGATATCATACATGTGCCTTAATATTTTTATCAACCTTTGTGTGTGTTTGTCATTTGATTAAAAAGGGTATCATTATGCTACCCAATTCATTTCAAACCTTTTTCCCTTTAAGTCTTGAAACAAACCATTGATCATATCTTTAAAGTGCGATAACATCATTATGGTGCTCGATTTGTTTCAAAGACTTATTTGCCTTGTGTTTCCAATTCAAAACTAAGCCATGTGTGTCTTTTGGATCTTCACTTAGTTCTATTATGCCATTCATTTTTATCTAGCTTGTTGTTTGTTTAAAAAACCTAGTTTTCCTAAATTAAGTTTGAAATTAGCCTTGCCAAGTTCAAATCCAAACATTGATTGATTTCTACCTATGCCTTATGTAATTTTTGCCTAGGCATCGACATTTCTCTTTTGGGTTGTGTAACTTAGCCTAGTTTCTTATTCAATTTGAAAACTATTGTTTGTGCCTAAATTTGGGACAAACAACCTATCTTTCATATGCCTTTTGTTTCATGCCTCATACCAATTGACCAAGTTCATGTTTAAATCCAAATGCCTAGTTCATGCCAAAGTGTTTCAGATTTGTTAGATTAAATCTCATACCTTGTTTTGTTTAAAATCTAGCCTTTATGCATTTTCCAAAAGACCTAGCACATGCCTATTTTGAGCCTAGCTTTTGTGCCTTCTCTAAAAGACCTAGCAAATTTTGTTTTCTTTAGATTAGACTTGTTTGGAATGCTTTGAACCTAGAGTTTGGAATGTCAGTTTTTATTCATCCACTTAACCTTTTTGTGTGAGACATTTGACGATAGACATTTGATGTTAGATTGTTTTGTACCAAGTTTTAGCACAGATGATGTTGGAGATACAACATCACTTTTAGACCAAGTTAGACTATGTTTGGAATATTTGTCCCTTGGACATTATTTTTCAAAGTTTGTAGAACTCTAGGCCTTTTTGTGAAATGCTTATCATTAACTTGGATATGTCTCATTACACTTACAGTGGAGCCATGTACAATTTTGGCTATGATAACATGGTC
The DNA here is from genome assembly GCA_037957365.1 of Torreya grandis. Lineage (NCBI taxonomy): Eukaryota > Viridiplantae > Streptophyta > Pinopsida > Cupressales > Taxaceae > Torreya > Torreya grandis. The sequence goes on along the minus strand of JARHVA010001865.1, from coordinate 293,918 downwards.
ATATATAATGACTTTGTTCAAGACCCCTACTGGGATGATGTTGTTTGTGAGACAGATCCTTATCCTCCTTAAAATATTTAATCTGGGGAACAAAGCCAAGATCCTCAAGAGCAGTATGTGGTGATACCTTCTTTGGGCCAATTAATGTACCAATTTTTCCTTTTCATGCCTAATGGTACCTTATCCCCTACCTATGCCATTAACCCTCCTTCAGATTGTGTGAGCAACGAAGCTCCACAACATCCAAGTATTACCATTCTAGGACCTCATCTTTTGGCTCACGATGGTAACCAAGCTTCACAATGCCCTACTATTACCATTCCAGGACCTCATCCTTTGGCTTGTGATAGCCACCAAGCTTCATAATGCCCTACCATTACCATTCTCGACCCTTCCAAGTATTTTAGCTCATTCTCCCAACAAGGTTATCCAATCACAACTTGATGGATCATAGTTACTATCCTAGGCTAGTAATCAACATTTGTTAAGCCTATCATTACCCAACCACTATCGATCATTCTTCATTCATTACCAACATTCTCCACTTTAGAAAACCCATGACAATTTTCAAGCCACAAAAAAGCCAATCAGTACCTCTCCAACCGAGCCAATCATTTGAAAACCAAGATATATTCAAAACTAGTATTTTAAAACTACTTGTAAACCAAGGCCAAGAGATCCAACTAATGCACAATGTTTTTGTTGAAACACCTATTTGTGACGAGTCAACCTGTGATGAATCACCTTTTGTTACTATCCTCATTGAGGAGTCTCACTCTAACAAGTCAATATTTGTTGAGTCACTTCTTAATGATAATAACCACCTTTGAAAAATCATTATCTTGACCATTGTCCTATTTTTAAAGAGCCTCCCTTTGACAATCTAGTCTCTATGGAGTTGTCTCTTGACCTTTTTCCCCTTGTTGAGGAGTCTCACTTTGACAAACCAGTCTCTGGGGAGTTGTAATGTCTCCTTCCAGTTAGACATTTATATATCAACATGGTTAGCCTATCAATGGCCCTCATAGGCTAATAGGGCATGGATAGAGGGTCCTCTTGATAGTTACCCAAGTGTTGGTTGGCTCATTGGATGCCTGGATAACTATTTTTTTGGATATCTTGGATGTTGGATAACACATTGTGTTATATTTTTATATTTGCACTTTATGAATTATATTTTTATATTATAATAAAGTGTAAATATATTATAATATTATATTTTATATTTGGAAGGTTCTAGAAGGGGCAGACCCCTTGGAGAAAAAGAATAAATAGATGTTGTTGGCTTGCTTCTCATCATCTAATTATTGACATTTCTATTTGATGAGCATCTTGTGGAGACAAGGGTTTCTATGGAATATCAACATTATCTTTGGGATGGGAGTGAAAAACTCCCACTGATAGCATAACTGAAGAAGTAAAATATCTTTTGAAGGGTTACAGTTATGGAGGTGGCACTTTAGTCATCTCAGCTAGGCAAAATTGGTGGCCAAGGGCTAATTTTTCATAGCTCAATTGGTACATTATTGGAGACATTTTTTGGTGTTGAAGTATTCATTCATCTTGGAATTTAGGGGGGTGACTTGCATTGGAAAGAATATGAGTTTTATATCAAAAATTACAAACATCTGAAGTCTACATAAAAAGCCATAATTTTGCATGAGGATTCATTTTGGTTTGATTTTTGCTAAAGGTTAGAGGATCTTATCTATTGGGGTCTTGGTGACTCCATTTGGTGTGATTGGAGGTTGAGAAGAGCTGGATTTTATTTTATTTCTACCTTCACATCAGAATAGGGGCAACTATCTTGGAGGGTCAATTTGGCTTGTAAAGTGATCACTGTGTATGGTTATTGATTACTTCATCAACTATCATCAAGGGCACTATCAAACAATCAGGTTCCTCTATAATTTGTTCTCAATATCATTGCATATAGGATAGTTTCTGTTGCAACTGTAGGTGCACACTATACCAACATTTTAATATTTTGATAACATTGTAATTGCTAAGAGTCTTGGCCAATTTATATGAACATTGTATTAGACATTCAGTTCAAGGAGATATAAGTTGCTGGTCACATATAGATGCAATTGAGCATTCTAATATCATTTGTACTCAACTCATTAATATGCATGCAAATTGTTTGTTAAAATGGCCGCTGGCCATAAATGCATTTTACTTCATGTAGTTTCATCTATTTGCATTTGAAAAATCCTAATGAACATTGTATTGCATTTAAACCATTTCCTAGACATCTTAAAAGTCTTTCCAAGCATTCAAATCATTTTGGCATTCATTATAAACAACAATATCCAACTGAAACAACAAATCATCAAACAAAGACTTGCACACCAACTGTTTGACGAAATTACAAAGGTAGGAAATTGAAGAGATTGAGGTCAGATTGGGTTAGGCTCATCATAGTGGTATCAGAGCCTTGATCTTACCATCCTGGAGGGATAAAAAATCACATGAGAGGTCACCATAGATACTACACTCGAAGAAGAGCATAACAAGAAGAGAGTTGGCAAGAAGATAATCCATTTGAGGACACACCATTAGAAGAAATGGGTGACTAGGCAGAAGATGAGAGAAAAAATGAAGAGGTTCAAAATGAATTACAGAATGGTAAGGGGAAGGAGCGAGCTAGAGGAGAGAGTCTTGAAACATAATTTAGAATAAGAATTGACAATTTGATGGATATGATGTTTGAACTATTGGGTACTATGAGACAGGCTATTCCACAACAAAGGATAATTTAGATAGGGCAGACTAATGGCAGTTTAAGGATAGAAAAACCGTCAGTCCAACAACATTTGTCATCTAGCATGTTAGAGCGTAGCCCTGGATAACCTTTTTTTATCTTAGGGAGACCCCTCCAATCTAACAAACAAAACAACACCTAGAGATTTAGGCACCTTATGGCATGTTAGCAGTAGATGTGACCAGATACTATATAAATTATATGGCACTTGATCCTAATATTTGATAGGTCTTATCCATTAATGAGTTTTTAGATGTGAAGAAACTATTATAGCACAGAGTTGCACCAATGTGGGAGATTTTTTCAAGTTCTCCCACTTTATAAACATGGGAGCAACCTTAGGATGTGAGTTTCCTATAATGAGATTGAGCCTCTAGGATTTTTTAAGAGGCTAGTTCCTCTCTGGTGGATCACCTAAACTACTGCTGAAACAAAACTTTCATGGGAAAAGGGCTAGAAAAGGGAAAAAGGGCTCCTAAGAAGAATAATAGGTGATGTACCATATTTAAATGGACACTCATCTACATTCAAACCCACACTAGATTAGTCATGAGGTGACTTAGGCTTGCGCGATCTCAGGATCAAGCTAACACACGCTGGAAGAGGTTTAGGGAGAACACTAGTCCTAACCTGCAAAACTTGAAAAGACTTCAAAGAGGCAAGCAACAAGATAATGGATTAAGAATACATGCATTCATGAATCCACCAAGCAACAAACATACTAAAGCACTAATCAAAGATAGGAGATGGGCAAAGAGATCGAGTCTCATCAAATTCAAGAGGCAGTTATTACAATATCTTGGCAGGGTTGAGCCTAACCAAGGGAACATGCTTTTGCAAACGTCTCAATGGGCATCCATCTCCCAACAAGATGATAAAAGTCTATAAAATTGGGAACCCTTAGAAATAACAAATCTCATGATATATATAGAGAAGGGAAGAGAGAGAGAGGGAGAGCCACACTGTAGAAAGGAGAGAGGAAGAAGATGTTGGAGACTAGGACCAATGTCATTGTCTTACCTTGACCATGAAATGCATTAGCCATGATCACCGCATATCTTGAGCCCTTCCCATGCATTCAATTTTTTCCTTTGTTAGGACCACATGTCTATGCTTATAATGTCATGATTAACCTATTCTTGGATAGTTGTCTGTTTGTTTTGAGTGAAGTCATGCCACTGCATTAATTTCTCATCTGCCCATGGAGACCAATATTTGATTATTGAGAAAAACCAATCCAAGACATTGGTTTTCCTATAGTTGATATATAGGATATATAGCTTCCCTGTTGAAGTCTTCAAACTTTTCTTAGTTGAAGTCTTCAAACTTCTGCCTATCCAAGACTTTGAGTTCTTCCTTGTGGATTACTTCAGCTTTGTTTGTAGTAGACAAATTATTCATGGGAATTCTTTTCCCTGAGCAAAATATCTGAAGGAATTCCTTCAGACAAATTGTTTGAAGGTTTTGTCCTTTTTCTTTTCCTTCGAAAAAACTTTTTTAAAGGAATTCTTTGCCTTTTTGTCTTTCTTTTTAGATTTTTAGACTTATTTTGGATAAAGATTTACTCCTTAGAAAACTTGAGAAACACCCTCAAAGACCAAATCAGACTTTTGACACTTCCTTACTTCAAAATTTGCTTAATTAATTACTTATAAAAAGGAGAAGTTGAGCTGCCCCGAAAACCCAAAGTTGTCACTGCTGGAAAACTTGAAGTCTTCCCAAAGACTTGCTATTCTCTTTCTTTGAAAGTCCCTCCTCCCATGCTTAGGCAAAATTTTATATGGGGGCCAAAAAATGGCCAACATTTTTGTGACTCACAGAGAAGCATGCCTGCTATGCTTGGACGAACCCAACATTTTGCCCTACCTAGTGCATTGGGCATGGAGTCATTATTAGCTTGCAACTATCCTGGTCTGAAATTGGATACAAGGCCGACCCTTGTTAGAAATCCCTCTTGAAGCAATAAGGACAACACAAAATAAAACAAAGTAAAGTGCCCAAGGCACCTACTGAAAAGAACTAGCCTAGAACAAAGCAAAAACAAATGTGCCTGAAATAACACTTGGAGGAATTGACCAAAGCTAAACCTAATATACACATCCTAAAACTATGTACCCCTTTCCTCTTGGATAAAAAGGAAAGCTTGATACTTTTCTTACATTATGAGTCAAAGGATTGCTCAGGGCATGCAGTTTCTTGACCTCTAGCTTGATGCCTACCTCTTCTTTGCTACAACTGATAACTTCTTTGTCATCATGTTTAATGAAAACTAGGCAGCTCCAAATAGATCAGCTATGTGAACCCAGGCAGTCCCAAACTCTTCATATAGCTCCTTCATTGTAACTTCCAATGATGATTCAACAAGGTAGACCTCTTTGATTCCTATGGCCTCCTTAATAAAACTAGACTTGTTCTTTACTTCATGTTTTCTAGGCTCATCAAGGAACTGATAGCCTATTCTAAAAATCAGAAACAAGTCTAAACCAATAATGCACTCTTGAGGTGGAAAAGGTGAAATATTTCCAACTCCATCTCCAATGATTTGCTTGATAAAGTTGCTTTCCTTGCCTGTAACCAAACCATAGTTTTATTGGAGAAGAACATAACCAACTCCCAAGATCTCAAACAAGTCCTCAAAAGAGCCTTTCAATTGATTGGGAACCTCTGGCTACTCCAAAAGTTCATTAGTTTGATCAGATTCTTCATTCATTTCCTCGTCCTTCCCATCATGTGGTAGCTCATCCGAGGAAATGACGACCTTGACCCCTTCATCCTCAACATAAGGTGGCAACTTTACATCCTTAATAGTGTAGTCTACTTCATGCACTACTGCAAAAGAGTTTTCAATATATTCTTCATTCAAGAAATCTACGTTGATATTTTGCTAACCAAGGGGGGACCCTATGGTGATTTCTTCCTCAAATTCACTTGTGACATCTTCCTCCTCAGCCTCTTTGGATACATCCTCCATAGGTTCCTGTCTGGTTCCTTAAGTTGCAATGCTTGGATCACCTCCACCTCTTCTTCCTTCTTCTCTTGAATTGGCTTAACCAATTTCCAGGATGGAAATGTTTAGGGAATAGCCACTTCTTTTTCCTTATTCTCTGCTTCTTGAAAGACTCTCCATGAAGGAAAGGCTCTAGGCTTTTGAGGGGGAAGGAGTGGAGGAGGCAAGGTCTCTTGACTGACTTCAGGAATCACCACCTCCTTTTGCTCACTGCTTTGAATAAATTTGCAAGATGTAAAATATGGAGGCTCTTAAGGAGGGAGGGATGGGGGTTGAATGACCTTGAGCTTACTTGGCTACATGACTTGGCTCCAAGATGGGAAAGGTAGAGGTTCAGAGTTCATTTGCTAATTTTGCATTTCTTGTTCTTTCCTTGCCTTCATCTCCAAATCTCTGATTTTCTTTGCTATATTTTCTTGAAATATCTCCTCTTTAATGTGATCAAGAACAAAAGAAGGTTCTTGGAAAGGAATGAAGTCTTGGACCAAACAACAAGCTATTCCACAATAGGCACTTCATTTTTTGACAGCCTCCTTGGATGGATTTCCTGTTGGCCATTTTTTGGCCCACATATCAAAGTTTACCTGAGTATGGAAAAGGGAGATTTTAGGAGAGAAAATGGTAAACCTTTGGGAGGACTTCAGGTTTTCTAGCAGTGACAACTTTAGGTTTTTTGAAGGCACAGTGCAAATTAGGTTTCTAGCAGTGCTTAGCTACTAAATGTTTTATAAGTAGAATTAATTCAGGTTGAAGAACTTAAATTACTCATAAAAAGTGCATTTTAGATTCTCCAAGGGGCACTACTTGATTACTTCATAAGTTATGAGTGTTTAGAAACCTGAAATAAGTAAAGGGGCTTGACAAACCTAATTTGGTCTTGAAAAATGGTGCTTCTTGGGTTCTTCAAGGGACAAGTCTTTTTACAACAATCTGAAAGGGCTTTTAGGGCAAAAGGGACCAATCAACTTTTTTGAAGGTACACTTTAGTTTTTCTAAAGGGATTTTTCTTCTCCAAGTGGATAGTTGTAATTTTTTAGAAGGGTATGTTACCCTTCGGAGGGACCATTTCAAAATTCTTAAAGGGTATCTTTCTCTTCAGGAGGATCATTCACTAGAGTCCAAAGGTACACTTCAGTTTTTCTGAAGGGTCTCTTACCCTTCGAGAAAGTCCATTGTGAAAAGATCAAAGGGTAATTTTAAAGACAGATGTGGAAAAAAATTCCAAAGGAATTCCTTCAAACAAATTATTTGAAGAAATTCCTTTGGGAGATTTTCCTGAAAAAAATAAGCTAAAAAAGAAATATGAGACCAAGTGTCCAAAATAAATGACAGGTCAATGGACATCAAAATTAGGATAACTGACTAGCCATTAGAAGTAATCAGTTTGAAAATCCCAAAGTCTTAAGGCTTGACAACAAAGTGAGAAGACTTCAAGATGGACAAGCCTAAAGTAAGTAGGCTTGAAGAACCTAAATTACTCTGCATAGAGTAAATCAGGTTTCTCTAAGTACTCTACTTAAAAGGCTTTATAAGTGAAGGATCTGGAAAAGTCTAAAGTTGGAGAGGCCAAAGAACCCAAATTAATTTGCATAGAGTAAATCAGGATTATCCAAGGGCTCAACTTAAGCTTGGTCTGATAATGCTAGAATCATGATGCAATCAATAGAATGCTACCACACAACATAATTGGAGCAAAAAGGTCCAATTAGTAAAGGACATGTGGCACAAAGATATTTAATAAACATGGGAGAGTCTGAGCAGTTGGTAGTTGGAAGTTATGAAGGCTCTTATCTACCATTATTCATTATCTATAATCACCGTTTGATGCTTAAATACGTTACGGCAAGAAGAAACATTCCATCTGCTCATAACATGACTTTTTAGATGTGTCAAAGAAAGTCTTAAAGACTGAAGGGGCTTAAGAGTATTGGGTTGTGATTTAGAATGGTGCATTTATAAACATCAAGGAAGGATAATAGGAGGTTTCAACCATCTATGACTTCTTCTTTCCTCCTTTTCTCTCTTCCCCATTTTTTTAATAAATGGAGGCCTTGAGCCTAGAAATGTATCCCCAGACTGGTGATAAAATCACTCTGTGAAAATCACTATGTAATGGACCTTTGAAGCAATAAAGATTATTTTTACCTCTCTTTGTCTAAAAATTATGTTGAGTTAGCTTGTGCACTAATAACATTATGAAGAAGCATCCTTCCAACCTTGTTCCACTTCTTTCTTGCTTGTTTGTAGGTGCTTTCTAGTTAATTGCAGGTCTAAACTCATGTTTTTTGGCCATTAATGGATGCTTGGTGTGAATTTTTAAATTCTTCTTTGCCTCATGTGTGGTTCAGTAAGCCTAGTTTAAGAAATACCTATGTAAGTTAACTAGTTAGGAGGTTGTGTAAGCCAACTTATCTTATGTTGAATTGGTGTCTTTTCCAAGCCAAATGGATCACTTACTTTTAGTGTATCACCTCCCTTAGTTTTTTTTCAAGTAATCTCTCTCCCTTTCCCTCAGCCATTAGTAGAGTTTAGAATAGAAACCCAAAGAATTGAAGTGAAGCACCTGAGGAACTAGCCTCATAAAAATTTTAGAGGTTCAACATCACTATAGGACACCCACATCCTGAGGTTGTTCCCATGCTTATAGCTAGAAGTGAGAGAGCTTGAAGAACTCTCTCACAAGGGTGCAAATATAGTCTATAATAGTTCTAGCATGCTTGATGGGATAACGACCATTTCACTTCCATTTTTATGGAAAATTTGGTCAAATTTGATGTTGTTTTGATCAGTTTAAGCAATGGTACCTTTCATATTTCAACATCTAGTGACTCTAAAGAACACCCAGCTATCTGGTGGCAGAGCAGTAGTTACCTTTCATGCCAAAGGTGACTACAAGATCTACTTCTATAGGTATTCCTTTTGAATTTGTTGAATTACCTTTAAACTTAGCAAGAAGGTTAATGTTCACCTATACTCATCCTTATGTAAGAAGCTATCCTCCTAAACCAGTCATAAAGTATACCTATGTAAGAATATCTTTATCAGCCCCTCTTGCTACCATGATTCCCCAAAGATTTTTTGTAGGTTTTAGTGGCCAAAGCCCTTTGAACCTATCATAGTATGATCTTATGCTAGTAGTAGCCCTCAAAAGTGTCAACCAAGCTGTAACTCCTACTGAGCACATAACAAACATAGCCAACTTCTTCAACATTCACAATATCATAGTGGAGAACATGGATGCTAGGATATTTGTTGTATCCTTCAAAGGAAAGACATTAGATTGGTATAGGGGCCTATCTCCTCTTTCTATCCGTTCATGGGATGAGCTGGGAATAATCTTGAGTAAAAGGTTTGTAGATAAGAGTGATCATCTATCACTTGCAAAGCAACTGACCACAATTAAGAGAGTTCCTCATGAGGTTATGCAAGACTTCAATACGAGATTTTAGAAGGCATGAGATAGGATTCTAGTAGCTATTAGACCATCTCTAAATTTTGCTTTCTTGAATTACTTGAAGGGTCTCAATAGTGACATAGTTGTAATGATTTAATCTATAGGAAGATACATACTATCAGATGCATACAAATCAAGGCATAAAATTACCTAGTTTAGGCTAGCAAACTTACTCGTAGACCTTTAATCCATTTTGTTCCAGAGATCAAACCACCTCTTACATTCATTCTTCCACTCGATGTTACACTTAAAATGCCAACAATTATTGTTGTACCTTCATCTAAGCAAGAGAAGGCATCTACTAGTAGATCCAATGACTCCCAAGAATAAAAGAATTAATTGGAGTTGAAGAACATGCTCTAATTCTTGGGAAATGATGTGGTCAATGTCAAGAGGCAAGCTTACAACAAGACTTGTCAAGCCTCATATCAACCTTAGTAGCAACCTTATCAAGCAAATAGGCCACCCTACAAAGAAGGTTTCCAAGGATAGAGGTAGCCTAACTATGCTAGACAACATAATTACAATTTGAATACTATAGGCCCTTAGAATTCCTTGGTCTCAATTCAGAATAATGTGGCTCAAGAAGCTGAAAGGATAATGCCATGGAATCATTCTTTCGGGAAATACATTATCTCAACTAATGGCTCTAATCAAGCATTTAATAATTAATGGAAATAAGGTGTTGCTTATGGATACAACTAAGCTCTTATGGCCTAAAGCACAGAGGTAACCACAATGATGAGATAAGAGCAGTCTCCACAAGTGCAAGGCTCAAATCAAGGATTCAACCAGCTAGAGGCCTCAATGGTCATTAGTGAGCAAGAGGAGTGATATGCATCGAATCAGCAAGCCACTCCCAGTCTAGCTCACATCCCTATCTCAACAAATACAAGGTTCAAGAGAAGGAATATGGGTGACAATCAGGAAGCTTTCAAAGAACCTATTGTGACTACTCCTTCATTGACAAAGCCAATAGTAGCAGCTCCCAAAGTTTAGGTAAAATTTCATGGTATTCCAATCAACGTTGTGGAGCAAATGAAGAAATCCAACATGAGTGTGCTAATGTACATTTTGTAGGAGGGATTATCCAAGATGGGTGTTACTATGGCTACAAGTAAGCAACCAAGCAAGGCAACTGAAGTCCTCACTATTGTAGTCAAGAGTTGTGTGGGAGAAGGGTCAAGTAATGTGACCAAGCCCCCCTTTGTATGTCTCTTTGATTATTAGCAATTCCTCGGTGCACAATTGTTTGGTGGATAGTGGGGTCAACACCTTAGTCATATCGAAGTCTATTGTTGACCAGCTGAACCTCAAATATGAGCCTCACACTAAAGGAGTCCTGCAACTTGATGGTTCTTCCACAAAGCCATCAAGAATCATCAAGAATTTGAGCCTAACCTTGCATGTTTGTCCTAGCATGTTTGTCCTAGCATGTCCATGGTGCAAGACATGCTGATTTTAGATATCACTCCTCATTTTTCCTTGTGTCTTTCTAGAGAGTTCACAGCCAAGATTGGGGGCTAATTTGTAGTAGATTGGTCTTACATGGAATTTAGAACAAGGTATAGGACTAAGGTCTTAATCAATGTTGAACCCATGGCATAATTCCATATTGAACCCCATCAACCAGATAATATAAGCTTCAATTGTACCATCCTTGATGAGGATGAGTTTAAAATTGGCCAAGAGTTGAACACTCATCCTAAAGAAGTTTCAGACTTGTTCTTGGATGAGTTATGGGGAGATAACCGATTTTTCAATCCTTTGGAAGGTGTTGAGGAAAGAGACAGGTGTCTACCTATTGCATGAAGAGAATCAACCCATGCCCTCACTCATTAGACCTAAGAAGACCCCAATGGTTTATGGAAGTTGTTATTTGATGGCTCAAGGAGCAAGAATGACATAGGTGTTGGGGCAATGTTGGTTTCACCCTCAAGTAACAAGATTTTCTCTTCTTATAGGCTCCATTTTAGCTTCTCTTCAAATTTAATAGAATATGAAGGCTTGATCCATAGCCTTCAATGGGCCACCAAGAGAGGAATCAAACTGCTGTAAGATTATGGAGATAGTGAGATCATAGTTAACCAAGTCAAAGGCTTTAATGTCATAAAGAATGCTTTGATGAGGTCCTACAAAAATAGAGTGTGGGGCCTAATTGAATATTTTGAATCCTTTAACATTTAAGCTATCCCAAGAGATCAAAATCAACATGCTAATAGGTTGATAGCCATAGGAGCTCAGTTTGACATTCCAAGTGACTTGAAGGAAACCAAGGTTAAACCACATGTCAAGGTGGTGGTGAGATCGTTAGTACCAGATAATGAAGTCCATTGGAAAGTTTTTGAGAGTGACAAGCAAATTGTTTTTTTTTATAGCAGGAAGCTAAATTCTTCTCTTCCAACCAAGCTAAATTGCAGCATCAATATGAGGATCATATGTTCAGCTGAAGTCAAACAAACTTCCTAAGGGGCTAGTTACACTTGAGAGCCTTTTTCATGAAGGAGACCATATGAGGAAAGAAAAGGTAGTAATGTCTACTAATGAAGAAAACCATGAGAGAGTCCTCATCTTCAAGGATACACTTCTCAAGCTGGGGAAGGTAAGTAACAAGGATGAGAGGCATGCTTTCATAGCACTTTACCAAGATTATGTAGATATTTTTGCCTTGGAGTACAATGACCTAGCCCAACACACAATAGAGTTGGAGGCCAATTCCAAGTATGTAAGGCAAAAACAAAAGCTGGTTAACCCCAAGATTGAGGAGTTGATGAGGATGGAACTAACCAAGTTGATCAAGTCTAGAATCATCTTTCTCATCAAGCACTCATCATGCATATCCAACTTGGTGCATATAAGAAAAAAGAGTGGGGAGATTAGGATTTACATGGATTTTAAAGATTTGAACAAAGTCTTCTTGAAAGATCACTATCCCTTGCCATCCATGGAATAACTAATTCAAGTAGTTGTCGGTTTAGAACATTTTTCCTTCTTAGATGGTTTTTTTGGATACAACCAAGTCTAGGTGAAGGATGAGGATCGGTACAAGACTTCCTTCACCACCAAATGGGGCATGTATGCATACCAAAAGATGCATTTTGGTCTGTCAAATGCTAGTGTTACCTTTCAAAGAGCCATGAAAATGGCTTTCTAAGGGTTGCTGAACCAAATGATTCTGTTATATTTGGATGACATCATAGTTTTCTCCAAGAATGCCTGTGAACACACGGACCACCTGAGGCTAATTTTTGAAAGGCGTAGAGAGTATGGGATTTCATTGAATCCTAAGAAGTGCATGTTTGCCAAGCATGAAAGCAAGCTATTGGGCCACATCATCTCAAAGGGAGGGTTGTCCATTGATCCTGAGAGAATAAGTGCCATCTTGGCCTTATCCTTGCACAAGAAAAATAAGGGACTCTAGAGTTTCCTTGGAAAAATAAAATTTGTGAGAAGATTTATCCCTGGTTTTGCAAGTTTAGTCAAGCCCATCACTGCTATGCTGAAGAAGAACCAAGTGTTCACTTAGTCAAATGGAGGCAAGTCAACATTCAAAGCTATCAAGCAAGCTATTGCTCAAGCACCCACACTTATGAATCCTAATTTCTCAAGGGATTTCATTTTGTATGCTTTTTCCAATAGTGATAATATATCAATTATGCTGATGCAAAGAAATGGTGGACTCGAGTAGCCATTAGCTTTTTTCAGCCAGGGGCTTGAAGGGTATGTGATGAGATACACTTTTATGGAGAACTAAGTCTTTAAAACAATAAGGAGCCTCAACAAGTTTAGGCCAATGCTATCCAACAGTAGAATCCATCTTATGGTATCTCATCCTAGAGTAAGAGACTTCCTTCTTAACAAGGATTTGAGCAAAAAAAGAGCTGGTTGGATTACTAAACTCATGGAGTACAATGTGGAGATCAAGGTCACTACGCTAGTAAGAGGTAAAGGCTTATGTGAGCATATGGTTGAAGATCTTCATGAAGACAAAGAGGTCATCTTGGTGACACAAGATAACCTACAAGTAGATGCACCTCCACCTCACACTAGCTGGCTCCATGTTATGATTCTCTTTTTGCTAACAGGTGAGTGCCCTCAAGGTATGGATAAAGCAAAAAAGAAGGTATTTCAGACTTTAGTCCATACCTTATGTTTTAGTTGACAAGGTTTATTTTAAAAGAGACCTCAATGGAGTGCTCCTAAGGTGTATAGATGATGATCAAGTTGCCAAGCTTTTGGAGCATTTTCATGATGGGTCTGTAGGAGGTCATTTTTACCCAAAGACTATTGGAGCAAAGATCATGAGGATTGGTTACTATTGGCCCAACCTCTTCAAGGATGCTTATGTATGGGTGAGGAAGTGTTAGGAATGTGCTCATTTCATAGGAAAGCAAAGGTTAAAAACATTCCCTCTCAACCTGATTCAAGTGGAGAAACCATTCATGCAATGGGGTTTAGATTTCATTGGTATGATCAACCCCCTGTCAAGTGCCTGGCATAAATGGCTGCTTACTTCAATTGATTACATCATCAGGTAGGTGGAAGCCATTGCAATGAAGGAAGCCAATAAAAGTACAGTCTTAGACTTCTATGACAATATTGTGAGGTTTGGTTTTCCATCCACTATCATCTATGATAATGCATTGACTATCCTTGGTTTGAAAACAAGTAAATGGGCTCTCAAGATGGGCATCTACCTCAGCACTTCCTCAAACTATTATCTTTAAGGTAATAGGTTGGTTGAGTCCACAAATAAGAATTTGTTGAGGATTATTAGGAGGACTATGGAGGAGAACCAAAGGACATGGCACACCAAGTTAAAGATAGCCTTGTGGGCTGAGCAAGTAACTCCTAAAGCTATTGTTGGCAATTCTCCATATGTTCTAGTATATGGAAGGGAGGCCAGGTTACCCATTTCTCTTGAAATACCTACATTAGAGCTAGCCCATCAGTTGGGGCCGCTGAAGATGAACCTATGAATGTGAGATTGGTAGAACTCACAAAGCTTGAGGAGACAAGGAACTTTGAAATGAAAACATTGGAGGCACATCAAGCTTAGGTCAAGAAGGCTTTTAACAAGAGAGATATAGTAAAAACTTTCAAGGAAGGAGACCCAGTTCTCAAATGGGACTCAAATAAGGCTAAACTATGTAACCATACCAAGTTTGACAGCTTGTGGAGTGGTCCTTACTTTATCCATGGATGCAAATAACATAACGCCTTCCAACTTTCTCAATTAGACGGAGAGGTATTATGAATCCTAGTCAATGGGATTCATCTGAAGCCTTGCTATTGAAAGTTTGTAGCCATTGTATATATTTTTGTATGCTTTTTTTAGTTTTCTTTTGTTTTTCTCTCTAAGTGCCTGGTGCACATCTTTTTCAGTTGTGTTTTTTCCCTTCCCTAAGTACCATGGGCACAATTTGTTTCATTTCAGTTGTCCTTTTTGCTTCAAGGGAGATTTATAAAAAGAGCCAACTTCATGCAAAAGCAATGAATCCATGCCCAATGGATCAAACAAAGCAAATGAGTTGGGTTCTCAAGCATATCATGCATGCCTCCCTATCAATCACTAGAAATATTGGCCCACATATCAAAGTTTACCTAAGTATGGAAAAGGGATCTTTCAGGCAAGAAAATGGTAGGTCTTTGGGAGGACTTTAGGTTTTCTAGTCATGAAAACTTTAGGTTTTTTAAAGGCATAGTGCAAATCAAGTTTCAAGCAGTGCTTAGCTTCTAAATGTTTCATAAGTAGAAGTAATTCGGGTTTACAAACCTGAATTATTGATAAACAGTGTATTTTGGGTTCTCCAAGGGACACTACTTGGTTACTTCATAAATTATTAGTCAAAAACCCAAAATAAGTAAAGGGGCTTGACAAACCTGATTTAGTCTTTAAAAATGGTGCTTATCAGATTCTTTAAGGGATGAGTCTTTTTCAAAAAATTTGAAGGGGCTTTTAGGGCAAAAGGGACCAGTCAACTTTTTTGAAGGTACACTTTAGTTTTTCCAAAGGGCTTTTTCTTCTCCATGTAGACAGTTGCAATTTTTTTGAAGGGTATGTTACCCTTTAGAGGGACCATTTTAAGATTATCGAAGGGTATCTTTCCCTTTAGGAGGATCATTCATGAGATTATGAAGGTATGCTTCAATTTTTTTGAAGGGTCTCTTACCCTTCGGGAAAGTCCATTGTAAAAATCCTGAAGGGTAATTTCAAAGACAAACGTGGACAAAAAGTTTGAATGAATTTCTTTAGAAATAAGCTAAGAGAGAAGCTTGAGACTAAGTGTCTGAAGGAAATGACAGGCTAATAGATGTCAAAATCAGGATAAGTGACTAGCCGTTAGAACTAACTAAGTTTGAAAAGCCCAAAGTCTTGAGGCTTATGAAGTAGCAAAGTGAGAAGACTTCAAGATGGACAAGCTTGAGGTAAGTAGGCTTAGAGAACCCGAATTACTCTACACAGAGTAAATCAGGTTTCTCAAAGTACTCTACTTAAAAGACTTTATAAATGAAGGATTTGGGAAAGTCTAAAGTTGGAGAGGCCAAAGAACCTGAATTACTCTGCATAGAGTAAATCAGGATTCTCTAAGGGCTCGACTTAAGCTTGGTCTGACAATGCTAGAATAATGATGCAATGAATAGAAGGCTACCACATGGCATAACTAGAGTAGAAGGGCCAATTAGTAAAGAGCAAGTGGCACAAGGATGTTCAGTAAACATGGGAGATTTTGAGCAGCTAGTAGTTGAAAGTTATGAAGGATCTCATCCATCATGGTTCATTGTATGCAATCACCATTTGATGCTTAAATACGTCACGCTAAGATAAATATTCTCATTGATCATAACATGATTTTTTAGATGTGCCAAAGAAAGTATTAAAGATGGGAGGGGCTCGAGAATATTGGGGGGTAATATGGAATGGTGTATTTATGAATATCAAGGAAGGACAACAGGAGGTTCCAACCATCTATGACTTCTTTCCTCCCTTTCTCTTTTCCCCCTTTTCTTTATAAATAGAGGCCTTAGAGTCTAAAAATGTATCCCTGAACTGGTGATAAAATCACTCTACAAAAATTGCTTTATAAAAGACTCTTTTGAAGCCATATAAGGAAAACTTTTATGTTTTTAGTTAAAGAGAAAAGTGTATTTTTAGTTTTATTTATAGAATGTATGATTGTTGTTCATCACCTACATTTTTTCTAAGCACCTTGCTTTTAACTCTTTCAATTTTATGTTGAATTACGTGAAGTGTCTGTTTGTCCAGTCCCTTTGAAGTTTACTACCTCAGTGTTTCTCGTAGACCTATTTTTTTATTCTTTGAAGCGTAAAGCTCTCCTTTGACCTCCATGCAAAAGCTCCCTGCCTATGACTTTGAGATAGAACCAAAATAAGCCTACATCCTATTTAACTTCATCATTAGTTTGCTCTATTCTAGACCAAGTGGATCACTCTCTTTTGATGCATCACCTCCCATTAGCTTAGGTTTCTTTTCAAGTAATCCTCTCACCCTTTTTCCTTGGCCATTAGTATATTTTAGTGTAGAAATCAAGGAGTTGAAGTGAAGCACATGAGGAAATAGCCTCATAAAAAGTTTAGAGGTTCAACCTCACCATAGGACACCCACATCCTGAGGTTGTTCCCATGCTTATAGCTGAAAGTGAGAGAGCCTGAAGAACTCTCTCACAAGGGTACAAATCTAGTCTATAACAATTAGCCCAGCATACTATAGAACTAGAGGCCAATGCTAAGCCTACGAAGCAAAATCAAAGACCTATCAACCCCAAAATAGAAGAGCCTATGACGAAAGAGCTAACCAAATTAATTAAATTCAAGATCATCTTCCCCATCAAGCACTCATTATGGGTAGCCAATTTGGTTCCTGTAAGAAAAAAGAGTGGAGAGATTAGGTTGTGTGTTGACTTCATAGATTTGAACAAAGTCTCCTTGAAGGATCATTACCCTCTAACATCCATAGAACAACTTCTTCAAATAGTTAAAAGGTCAGAACATTTTTTTCTTTTGGATGGGTACTCGAGATACAACCAAGTATTGGTAAAAGAAGATTGGTACAAGACTACTACCTTCACCACAAAATGAAACACGTACGTGTACCAAAAGATGCCCTTTAGTTTGTCAAATGCTGAGGTAAATTTCCAAAGAGCCATGGACATGGCTTTCCAAGGATTGCTAAATCAAATGGTGCTAGTCTAATTGGATGACATCATAGTTTTCTCCAAGAATGCCAGCAAACACATGGACCAGCTGAGGTTGATATTTGAAATATGTAGGGAGTATGGGATCTTGTTAAATCCCAAGAAGTATGTGTTTACCATACATGAAGGTAAGTTATTGGGCCACATCATTTCAAAAGAAGGGCTTGTTGTCAACTTGGAGTTGCACCTTGAATCAAAGATGTGCATGAAATGGCCAATCCTCTATCTGGTTGAAATAATGGGATCTTCTCACGAGGGTGGGTGCCTCAATGGTGAGAAGAACCTCTAGAAAAGGCTAGTTCTTATAAGATGTATCAATGAGGATCTCTACTCTATGCTGTGGACTACCATGGAAAAGGGAGAAGGAAACTTTAAGGGGAAATCCTACCTAATAAAGGTGATACACTAAAATATTGATCCACTCAACTTGGAAATTTGAACACTGAGCAAACAAGGGAAAAGGAAGACCTTTGATTTCAATCAACCACTATGCACAAATATTTTGTGAGAAGGTTCGATCCAAAGACCAAAATATGAGGAAAAAATGATGGAGAGAGGTCTGATACAAGAAACATTGTAGCCACCTAACATCCACTTACAGCTTTAGTAAAAGACATAAAGAACACTTAACATGATCTGCATAATGATAAGCTAGCAACTAGGTACGAATTAGAATTTGGGAAGGGAGAGAAATCTACCACATATGATAATTACTGAATGAATATACACTATGCCAATACTTGAAATCTGAAAGTACAATATTTGTATTGATCAAAGAGGTTACACAACTCACCAATGGTAGAGTCTGGTCTTGCCAAGAGAGGGATAATTTTTTTAAGGCTGAAAAGCCAATTTATAAAGAATTACAAAAACCAAAGATTGGCATTGAAAAATTGAAGAGAAGGATTAACTTAGATTAACTCAAGGATGACTTGGAATTTCAATAAACTATATTTTCCCTTTGTATTTTCATGAAGCTCCTTGCACTTGAGGAAGTGAACTTGTCTTTTGTTTATTGAAACACCCACCTCTCTTTGCATGGAAATCCATGCCAATGTCAATTTCAGCTTCTACGTGAGCTGCTGGAACGTTTGAACCACTGAGTTGGAAGAAGAGAAAGGATGATTTGGATGAAGAGATTATTCTCCTTTACATGGAAAACTCCTAGTAGATACAACATTTAATAATTAGTCAACTCTAAATCTAGAACAGTCAACTCGATGTCCGAATTTAGAACTCTAATTGACGCTGAGTTAGACCTTCAAATGCATGAGAATGACTAGTCAAACCACAAATAAAACAAATAGTCAACTGAAACTTAGTAATCTACCAAAAATAGCCCTTGTTCGCATGTATTTTCTCCTATTTTGGTCTGCCTATGTCTTGTCTATTTTTGGTGGGATTCTATTTTTGGATGTATTGTCTATATTTCCTCAAATATTTTGTTTTCAATTTTTCCTCAGATTATCTATTTTCTATCCTTTTTTGCATAGTCAAACATCCATTTCGTTTGGATTTCTTGTTGTTTCCTTGGTCTTATTTTCTTTGAATCTTTTGTTTCACCCTACATTTACCTCGGGTTTATTTCCTCGGGCCTGTCTTTGGACTTTCTTATGGATACATTTTTGAAGGAATCCTTCGGACTTATGGCTCCGCACCTTTCCTTTAGCCTTTATTTATTTTGGCTTATCTATAATTTGGACCTTGCCTATCTTTGGACTTTTTCTCTGAATGATTTCCTTCAGACAAATCGTCGACTTGAATTGTCCTTGTCTTTGTTTATCCTCCGAAGAAATTCTTTTTGAATTTTAGTCTGAAGGAATTCCTTAAGACTTTTTCCTGAAGGATATATTCCTTTCTTATTTCCTTTGCTCAGACTTTCCTTTGTCAGGCTTTTTGCTTGGCCTACCCCTTTGAATTTCCATGGGCTTTGTGATCACCAACTTTTCTACATTAATCCTTTAGACAAAAAGTCTAAAGGAATTCCTTCGGACTTTTATCTAAAGGTTTCCTTTTGCTATTTTGCCTTGTCGACTTTATTCCATGGGCTTCTTCTTTAGTCTATTTCTCTGAATTTCTTTGGACTTTTTATTCAAAGGAATTCCTTTGGAAAAAAATCCTGAAGGAATTAATCCTTTATCTTTTGTCTTTGCCTTTACCTTGTTGGCTTTATTCCATGGATTTTTCTTTTCTTCATTGTAATTTCTTGTGGTCTTCTGACTTCTCTCTCAGATTTCTTTAGACTTTATGTCTGAAGGAATTATTCCTTGGTCTTTTCTTGCTTTTGGTGAACCTTTAGGGAGGCTGTGGGTCTTTCCTTTGTAATTCTCCAAAGTAATCCTTTGAACAAAAAGTCTGAAGGAATTACTTCCTTTGTTGTAGGGTCTTTCCTTTGTTTTTTCATTGCTTTGTGCCATTTCTAACCCTACCTTTTTGATTTTCTGGCTCCTCCTTGGTCCTTTATCCTTGTTTAATTTCCCACACACTTGAGTCCTTTGCAAATGAGTTATTTTAATTGGTCTACCTCTTACCCAATGTATTATTTCTTCTTTGGCTAGAGACATGAATTTTTTGAATGGAAAAAGACAATCCTAACTTGTGGAAGAATTGTCAACATTTTCGGCGACTCAGCTAGCCCAACATGCCTACTATGCTTGATAACTCAGACCATATAGATACTATTCAAACTCTTAAAAAAATGATAAACTTGATTTCTGACTGAAAACCTCCTTTAATCATGGCTGAAGTAACCTCCTTTTTTCAAAATAAGAGGGGAAACACATGAAAGCAAAAAATTAACTAAAAAGTAAATGTGCAAACAAGCACTTATTGGAATAAAACTAAAGGAACAGTTGTGCTTGAACAACACTTGGAAGAAATAAAAACAAATAAGGAACCTTGATAACCATGATAAAGCATGATCTGTCTAGATAAAATTGTAAATTCTTGAACTCACTCCTTCCAAGAGATGTTACAAGTTGTAAAGCAAGATGTTTATTAGTCATAACCTTTGATGAGGCATTTTTCTTGTCCACCAACTGTATTAGCATCTTCCCAAATGAGTCATCAACAACAATAAAGACAAACTCATTAAGTACCTCTTGATATGTTTTAGATTGCTTGTCATCTACCACCTTGTCAAGTGATACCTCATCTATGCATGGTTTTTGGTGACCACATCCTTCTTATTGACTGTTGCAAGTTCATCCAGCTCTTTAAGGAGCTTTGAGTGGGCAACCCAATTTATACTGTGACCTTGAATAGGTGATTATTGATCAAATTTATCATAAGCATGCTCTTCAATAGCCAACATATCCATACAAAGTTTTTCAATCTCTTGTAGAGATTCAAGGTATAGCTGCCAATCATCTTTTTGTTCCTCATTTTGATCTATTTGAACTGGATCAATTGTAAGGCTATCTAAATCCTTCTCAATAGGAGATACCTATAACTCATTTATAAATTTAATCTATATCAACTCCTCTTGAAGTTTCTCTACATCAAGATCAATCTTCCCACTCTCAGCTATAATTGGATGCTCAATTACAACCTCAAGTGAAGTACCAATAGGAAATTCTTCCTCAAACAATCCTAAAGCATCCTCTACACACTCTATAAGAACATGTCCTGTAGCTGCAACCTCTTTCTCAATACTCCAAAGAACAGGATCCCCTTGAGGAAGGGGGATGGTGGGGGGTGATAAAATTCATTTGTTTGAGAGGGAAAATGAAGCATGGAAGGTCGATCATGATCATATTTTGGAATCTTGAGGGAAAAGGAATTATCTAGGGAGTTTTGGAGAGGAGGGAAAGAGAAACTCTTAAAGATGTCTATATTTTTTTCCTTCCACTTGGTCATTACCTCATCAAAGTCTAGAACTTGCTTGTCTTCCTAGACAACTTGAGCTTGAGGGATGATTGGTGAGGAAAGGGGACTATAGAAAGGTTTAGTCTCATGAATAGTCACTATAATAGGCTCTTGAGTATGCTCTTGAATATGTTATTGACTCCAACTAGGAAGCTCCCTTGGCACACACAAGGCATGGTTAAGAACTTCATGAGAATAAGAAACACAATAGCCCTTTGTAGACAATTAGTTTAACTCAATTTTTTTCCTTTCCCAACCCTCCACATTTTCCACTACAAGAATATATAGTCCATTTATCTCTTTTGGATCATTGGACACATTTTGAAATAGACCATTCACTTCCTCATACTGAGAGTTAGAACAAACCTTTCTTGCATATGCTAGTATTCTGAGCTCTATTTCATTTATTCTTTCTTGAAGGCAAGACTACTCATATGCAACATCATATCCATATGGCAAAGATGAAATCCAGTTCTAAGACTAATATGGCTTACCATGAAGGTAAGATTCATGCTCTTAATAAGGTTGATTATGAGAAACTTGATAAGGCTCAACATAGCTTTGATAATACTCTTGATAAGACTGCTTAGGCTCATAAAGAGGCTCATAGGTATCATCCCCAGGCTAGTATGATCTATCATTGGGATGATAAGGAAACATAGCATAGAAATTCTCTTCATACACAACCATCAATATTCATTAACGATAATGCAATAAAAATAGACTCACATGGAAACTGTTTTGAATGATTAGAAGCAATTGCTTGAGCCTGGAATCACCAAATACTTCTTGAAGAACACTGTTACAACTAAAATTTCATTAAGATCAGATCCAAATGGTCCCATTGGGCATGCAAAAAAATGTTGTCAACTTGGAATTGTGCCTTGAATCAAAGATGTGCATGAAATGGCCAGTCCTCTATCCAATTGAAATAATGGGATCTTCTCATGAGGGTGGGTGCCTCAATGGTGAGAAGAACCTCCAGAGAAGGCTGGTTCCTGTAAGATGTATCAATGAGGATCTATACTCTATGCTGTGGACTACCATGGAAAAGGAAGAAGGAAACTTTAAGGGGAAATCCTACCTAATAAAGGTGATACACCAAAAGATTGATCCACTCAACTTGGAACCTTGAACACTGAACAAACAAAGGAAAATGAAGACCTTTGATTTCAATCGACCACTATGGACAAGTATTTCATGAGAAGGTTTAATCTAATGACCAAAACATGAGGAAATAATGATTGAGAGAGGTCTAATACAAGACACTTTGTAGCCACCTAACATCCACTTACAGCTTCAACAAAAGACATAAAGAACACTTAACATGACCTAGATAATGATAAGCTAGCAACTAGGTACGAATCAGAATTTGGGAAGGGAGATAAATCTACCACATATGCAAATTTTTGAATGAATATACACTATGCCAACACTTGAAATATGAAAGTACAATCCTTGTATTGATCTAAGAGGTTACACAACTCACCAATGGCAGAGTCTAGTCTTGCCAAGAGAGGGATAATTTTTCTAAGGCTGAAAAGCCATTTTATAGAGAATAAAAAAAGCCAAAGATTGGCATTGAAAAATTAAAGAGAAGGATTAACTTAGATTAACTCAAGGCTAACTTGGCCTTTCAATAAACTATATTTTCCCTTTGTCTTTGCATGAAGCTCCTTGTGCTTGAGGAAGTGAACTTGTCTTTTGTTTATTGAAACACTGACCTCTCTTTACATGGAAATTCATGCCAATGTCAATTTTAGCTTCTATGTGAGCTACTAGAATGTTTGAACTGTTGAGTTGGATGAAGAGAAAGGATGAGTTGGATGAAGAGATTATTCTCCTTTGCATTGAAAACTCTGAGTAGATGTGGTGTTTAACAATTAGTTAACTCTAAATCTAAAATGGTCAACTCGACGTCTGAATTTAGAACTTTGATTGAAGCTGAGTTGAACCTTTGAATGCATGAGAATGACTAGTCAAACCACAAATAAAACAAATACTCAACTGAAACTTAGCAATCCACAGAAAATAGCCCTTATTCGCATGTATTTTCTCCTATTTTGGTCTGCCTGTGTCTTATCTATTTTTGATGGGATTCTATATTTGGATGTATTTTATCTATATTTGGTCTATATTTCCTCAGATATTCTATTTTCAACTTTCCATAAGTTTGTCTATTTTATATCCTTTTTTGCACAGTCAAACCTCCATTTCTTTCATATTTTTTGTTGTCTCCTTGGTCTTATTTTCTTTGGGTCTTTTGTTTCACCCTGCATTTGCCTCGAGTTTATTTCCTCGAGCTTGTCTTTAGAATTTCTTGTGGCAACTTGTCTGAAGGAATCCTTTGGACTTATGGCTCCCCACCTTTCCTTCGGCCTTTATTTCTTTTAGCTTATCTATAATTTGGACCTTGAATGTCTTTGGACTTTCTCTCCAAATGATTTCCTTTGGATAAATTGTCTGCTTAAATTGTCCTTGTCTCTATTTATCGTCCAAAGGAATTCCTTCAGACTTTTAGTTTGAAGGAATTCCTTCAGACTTTTTCCTGAAAGATATATACCTTTGTTATTTTCTTTGCTTAGACTTTCCTTTATCGGGTTTTTTAGTACGGCCTACCCCTTTGAATTTATGTGAGATTGTGATCACCAAATTTTCCACATTAATCCTTTGGATAAAAAGTCTAAAGGAATTCCTTCAAACTTTTGTTCAAAGGTTTCCTTTTGCTCTTTGCCTTTTCGGCTTTATTCCATGAGCTTCTTCTTTAGTCTATTTCTCCAATTTTCTTCAAACTTTTTGTCCAAAGGAATTCCTTCGAACAAAAAGCCCGAAGGAATTAATCCTTTATCTTTTGTCTTTGCCTTTACCTTGTTGGCTTTATTCAATGGATTTGTCTTTTCTTCCTTGTAATTTCTTATGGTTTTCTAACTTCTCTCTCAGATTTCTTTGGAATTTTTATTCAAATTTTGTCTGAAGGAATTATTCCTTGGTCTTTTCTTGCTTTTGGCAGACCTTTAGGGAGGCTGCGGGTCTTTCCTTTATAATTCTCCAAAGTATTCCTTCGGATAAAAATTCTGAAGGAATTACTTCCTTTGTTGTAGAGTCTTTCCTTTGTTTTTTCATTGCTTTGTGCCATTTCTAACCCTACCCTTTTGATTTTCTGGCTCCTCCTTGGTCCTTTATCCTTGTTTAATTTCCCACAGACTTGAGTCCTTTGAAAATGACTTATTTCAATTGGTCTACTTCTTACCCAATGTATTATTTCTTCTTTTGCTAAAGACGTGAATTTTTTGAATGGCAAGAGACAATCCTGACCTATGGAAGAATTGTCAACATTTTTGGTGACTTAGCTGGCCCATCATGCCTGTTATGGTTGAGAAGTCAGACCATATAAATACTATTCAAACTCCCAAAACAATGATAAACCTGATTTCTAACTGAAAACCTCCTTTGATCATAGCTGAAGTAACCTCCTTTTTTCAAAATAAGAGGGGAAACACACAAAAGAAAAAAACTAACTAAGAAGTAAATTTGCAAACAAGAACTTATTGGAACAAAACTAAAGGAATAGTTGTGCTTGAATAGCACTTGGGGGAAAGCAAAATAAATAAGGAACCTAGCTAACCATGATAAATCATGATCC
This sequence comes from Torreya grandis, assembly GCA_037957365.1. NCBI lineage: Eukaryota > Viridiplantae > Streptophyta > Pinopsida > Cupressales > Taxaceae > Torreya > Torreya grandis. Next base: position 268,967 of record JARHVA010001865.1, on the reverse strand, counting down.
ACCTAGATCAAATTGGAAATTCTTGAACTCACTCCTTCCAAGAGATGGTACAAGTTGCAAAGTTGGATGTTTATTAGTCAGAACCTTTGATGAGGCATTTTCCTTGTCCACCAACCATATTAACATCTTCTCAAATGAGTCATCAACAACAATAAAGACAAACTCATCAAGTACCTCTTGATATTTTTCAGATTGCTTATCATCTACCACTTTGTCAAGTGATACCTCATCTATGCATTGTTTTTTGGTGACCACATCCTTCTTATTGATTGATGCAAGTTCATCCAAATCTTCAAGGAGTTTTGAGTAGGCAACCCAATCTATACTGTGACCTTGAATAGGTGATTCTTGATCAAATTTCTCATAAACATGCTCTTCAATAGCTAGCATATCCATACAAAGATCTTTAATCTCTTGTAGAGATTCAAGGTACAACTGCCAATCATCTTTTTATTCCTCATTTTGATCTATTTGAACTGCATCAGTTATAAGGCTATCTAGATTCTTCTCAATAGGAGATACTTGTAACTCATTTATAACTTCAATCTGTATCAGCTCCTCTTGAAGTTCTTCTACATCAAGATCAGTCTTCCCACTCTCAGCTATAATTAGATGTTCAATTACAACCTCAAGTGAAGTATCAATATGAAATTCCTCCACAAACACTCTTGAAGCATCCTTTACACACTTTGCAAGAACATGTCCTGTAGCTGCAACCTATTTCTCAATAATCCAAAGAATAGGATCCCCCTGAGGAAGGGGGATGGTTGGGGGGGTGATAAAATTCATTTATTTGAGAAGGAAAATGAAGCATGGGAGGTTGATCATGATAAAATTTTGGAATCTTGAGGGAAAAGTAATTATTTAGGGAGTTTTTGAGAGGAGGGAAAGAAAAACTCTTAAAGATGTATGTGTTTTGTTCCTTCCACTTGGCCATTACCTCATCAAAGTCTGGAACCTACTTGTCTTCTTAGACAACCTGAGCTTGAAGGATGATTGGTGAGGAAAGGGGACTATAGGAAGGTTTAGTCTCATGAATAGTCACTATAATAGGCTCTTTAATAGGCTCTTGAATTGGATCTTGAATCCAACTATGAAGCTCCCTTGGCACACACAGGGCATGGTTAAGAACTTCATGAGAATAAGAAGCACAATAGCCCTTTGTAGACAATTGGTTTAACTCAATTTTTTGCCTTTCCCAAGCCTCCATATTTTCCAATACAAGAATACATAGTCCATTTATCTCTCCTGGATCATTGGACACATTTCAAAATAGACTATTCACTTCCTCATACTGAGAGTTAGAATAAACCTTTCTTGCATATGCTATTATTCTGAGCTCTATTTCATTCATTCTTTCTTGAAGGCAAGATTACTCATATGCAACATCATAGCCATATGGGAAATATTAAATCCAGTCCTGAGACTGATATGGCTTACTAGGAAGGTAAGATTCATGCTCTTGATAAGGTTGATTATGAGAAACTTGATAAGGATCAACATAGCTTTGATAATACTCTTGATAAGGTTGCTTAGGCTCATAAAGAGGCTCGTAGGTATCATGCCCAGGCTAGTATGATCCATCATTGGCCTGATAAGAAAAAATATCATAGGAATTCTCTTCATATATAGCCATCAAAATTTATTCATGATAATGTAAAAAAAATAGACTCACATGGAAATTGTCCTGAACAATTAAAAGCAATTGCTTGAGCTTGGAATCACCAAATACTTCTTAAAGAACACTATTGCAACTACAATTTCATTAAGACCAACTCCAAACAGTCCCACTGGGCATTCTAAAAATTGTTGTCAACCTAGGGCTGCACCTTGAATTGAAGACGTGCATGAAATGGCCACTCGTCTATGCGATTGAAATAATGGGATCTTCTCACAAGGGTGGGTGCCTCAATGGCGAGAAGAACCTCTAGAGAAGCATGGTTCCTATAGGATGTATCAATGAGGATCTCTAATCTATGCTATGGACTACCATGGAAAAGGGAGAAGGAAACTTTAAGGGGAAATCCTACCTAATAAAGGTGATACACCAAAATATTGATCCACTCAACTTGGAACCTTGAACACTGAGCAAATAAGGGAAAAGGAAGACCTTTGATTTCAATCGACCACTATGCACAAGTATTTCATGAGAAGGTTTGATCCAATGACCAAAACATGAGTAAAAAATGATGGAGAGAGGTCTGATACAAGACACTTTGTATCCACCTAACATCCACTTACAACTTTAGTAAAAGACATAAAGAACACTTAATATGGCCTGCATAATGATAAGCTAGCAACTAGGTACGAATTAGAATTTGGGAAGGGAGAGAAATCTACCATATATTCAAATTGTTGAATGAATATACACTATGCCAATACTTGAAATTTGAAAGTATAGTCCTTTTATTGATTGAAGAGGCTACACAACTTACCAATAGCAGAGTCTGGTCTTGCTAAGAGAGGGATAATTTTTCTAAGGTTGAAAAGCCATTTTATAGAGAATTACAAAAGCCAAAGATTGGCTTTGAAAAATTGAAGAGAAGGATTAACTTAGATTAACTCAAGGCTGACTTGGCCTTTCAATAAACTATATTTTCCATTTGTCTTTGCATGAAGCTCCTTGCGCTTGAGGAAGTGAACTTGTCTTTTGTTTATTGAAATGCCCACCTCTCTATGCATGGAAATCCATGCCGATGTCAATTTTAGCTTCTACGTGAGATGTTAGAGCATTTGAACCTGTTGTTTCCAAAATCAGCTTAGCTCATTTTTGAAAACAACCCCCTACAAAACTTGTCCGTTTCATCTTTTGTCTCTCTAAGTTCATTTTTCGATATGAATTTCATAATTCGTTTTCGTCTTGGCCTCGGAACGAGAAGTGGTTACCATCTCGTCCAAGCCAAGTTTTCCCTTCCCCTTTCTTTTTTTTCTCCTTCCAGAGTTGGTCTCTTTTTGCTTTCCATGCAAGGGCGGTGAAAATCACCTCCTCTGCATTTCCCTTGTTTTTTGTGCAAGGGCGGCGATTTTCACCACCTCTGCACGTTTCCTGCAAGGGCGGTGAAAATCGCCACCCCTGCACTCCGACCTGCAAGGGTGGCAATTTTTGTCGCCCCTGTAAATAGACCGACTACATGCAAGGGCGACAAAAAATGCCACCCTTGCATGTCTCGATTTTTGTGTAGGCATTAATGGCCACGCACGGTAGGTTATTGGGGTGGGTTTTTCACCCCATATATTCCGATTTGAGCCTCATTCTTCTCATTGCTTCCTCCTCTCCTCCTACCTCTTGCACTTGAGTGCCTCAAGTGACGTTTCGAAGCACCAACTCGTGGATTCAACCTCTTGATGCGCATGTTTTCTTAGGTAGAGTTCATTTTTAAGTTTATTTCCTATTTTATTCTATTTTAGCTTAGTTTCTTTAGTTGTTTTGTTTTTATTTCTTTTTCTTCTCCCTCCTACCCATGATTTTTCTGCCAGGACCTCACTCGGGTGGCGGATTTTGCCACCCTTGTCCTTAACCATTTTCTTCCACCCATCCTTCCTTCTTCATCGCGGGCTCCTCTTTTCCCTACCCATGGTTTTCTCTCCTTGCGAGGGAAGCATTTTTTCCGCCCGTGTTATCTTTTCATCTTTCATGCAAAGGCGGCAAAAAATGTCGCCCTTCCACGTTTTCCCATTGTTAAGCGCAGTGGTGGCAATTTTCGCTGCCTCTGCATGTTTTTACAATTTCAGTGCAAGGGTGGCAATTTTCGCCGCCCCTGCATCCTTCTCGCAAGGGTAGCGAAAATCACCGCCCCTGCATCCTACCCGCAAGGGTGGCAAAAATCGCCGTCCATGCATTCTTCTTGCAAGGGCAGCGATTTTCACCACCTCTACTATTTCTTCCAAATTTATGTAAGGGCAGTGATTTTTGCCGCCACTGCATTATTCCTTAATTTTCAGCTAACTCCCAGAATTTTTTTTGAGTTGTCCCTTTCATGCTTTTTCTTCCTCATTTTTCACTCTTTTGCTAGACCTAGCCTATTTAAGTGACCTCCAGTAACCCATGCCACTTAAATTACGCTCTCCCTCTCTCACTCACTCTCCTTTCATCTATGATCATGGCTGCAACACGTTCAACAAACTCTTGTACATCTGCTCCCATCCAATCAAGATTGTACTCTATGATGGAAGCATCTCCCTCAAAGGCGAAAAGCATGAAATACAAGTATCAGGGCATCTTCCCGCTCACATCAGTCACCTCAAATGTCGATGACATTCGAGATACCGAGATCGATCACATGGACATGGCCGAATTCCTGGCACGAACCAAGGCAACAAATCTCAGTACTGGGATAAAAAGAATTGTTGAGAGCAACATCCACCTGGTGGCCGCCTTTTCAGTAGTAGCGCATCATGTGGAATTCATCCTCCAATACATGCATTTTTACAACAAAGAGACCAAATTGATTTCAAATGCCAGTGGTAGTATGATAATTCGATTGGATCCCGACTTTATCGACAAGGTTTTCCTATGCCCTCCAGCCACCGTAATAACCCAGATTGACTTCGTGGACGCACAAAAGGAATATGACAAAGACCTTGAGAGGGCAAAGAAGGTCATGAACTATAAATGGCTAAAGACCCTGAGGATCAGTCTCTCTAGATGGCCAAAGAGCTTCCCTAGAAGTGATTTCATCGAAGAAGTTGGTGACCTAATCACCCTCCTTAGTAGAGTATGGGGCCTCCCGTCCTCTTCACAATTCCATGAATGGATGTATTCATTCATTAAGATCATTCTTCAAGGTAAGCAAACCATCTTTTGGGGGGAACAGATCAACAACACCATCCATGAATAGCTGACCAGGGTACAGACCTCCTTCAAATTCTACATGACTTCATACCTGGTCTATATAGCTGCTGCAATGCGATCTTTCCCAGGTTTGACAACAGAGGAAAATAGAAAGACCACCCCGGTCTACTCATATTATCTACAACTGATGCTTCAGGGGTCAACACGTCATTTCAGATGAGTAAATGATGCATTCTTTGCCATATTTTTGTGTCTCTTCGATCCTCAGCTGGAGCAAAAAAGAATATCAGACGAGGCCTGGATGGTAGTGAACAGTTATGGCTGTATGTTCCTCCAGTTCCCTACTTTTTGCTATCTTCAAGTTGGTTTTTACCAAGGATACCCTTATATGCTCCCCAAATTCCCTTCAGACAGGTTAGTCCTAATGGAGCTTTGCTGACAACTGGCTGTCGTGCATACAAAGCAGATGGAACTTAAGAGACCCAGTTTCAAGTTTCCTATCCAGATTGGCAAGTTTTCAGTTGCTACATCAACCAAAGCTAGGGTCATGGAAATAGAAATGCAGATGGTTATCATCAAACCATTCAAGAGATGGGAGAAATTTGACTACAGGGGAGTCAAAGAGAAGATTAGAAGAAAAACTCAGTTCCACGAACCCATGATTGAGGATATTTGGGTGGACCTGAGGACGGTTGACAAAATAAGGAAAATGGACTATTGCCATCTCACACTGGAGCAGATAGAATACCTCAAGCTTGCAGAGATCCCTTTTAGTTTAATCGATGATGGGAACATCATAAACAACAGGTATCTAGCAGAAAAGGTTGTTGGTTCCCCTCTCCCTCCAATTCAGTGGTCTCAAAAGAAATTGACCTCTCTGAGAAAAAGATTTGAACCAATATTGGCTAACACCAATGATTGGTTAGCAGCCAAAGGGATCACCCTGAAAGAATTCATTATAGGATCAGAGGCTGAATACCAAGCAGAGTTGAAGAGGAAGGTAGAAAACCGAATAAAAAACAAAGGTGATGTTCCTTCTTCTTCTAAGCCTCACAAGCCTAGGATCATCTTTGTGTCCAAAAAGCCTACGTCCACACGAGAGCCTGAAATAGCAGCTGAAGGAATCAAAGGTCAAAGCCCCGAGGCACAGATAGCTCAGCCCATGAAGACATAGGATCAACCTTTAGAACGACCAGGTGTTGGGTCTCCACTCTCACCGGGACAAGCACAACCGATCTAGAGCGCCTCTCCTTCTCCCCCTCAATCTCCTGTGGTGCCTGCTTCTCCTATCTCTCCAATCAGTGTTCCCTCTTCTAGAGCCACTTTTCCTTCCACGGTTGTATTTGGCGATCCTCAGGGTCCTTTCGCAAGTTCCCCTCGCTCTTTCGGGTCCATTCTGAGTCTATCATCTCCATCTTTCAACCTGCCACCTAGCCCTGCACCTGAGCCAAAATCAGTAGTTGATACAGTTTTGCCGGTTACTCCAATTGCAACTACTGTCACCACCAGTAGTGTGGAAGCTGCTACAATGACACTGGTAGAGTCAACTATTGTTACAACAGGTACTTCTCTCCCGCCTTGGATGTCTTCTTTCACGTTGAAAAGAAAGAAAATGGCCATCTCCCCAGATGAATTTGATTTTGGCAAGATAGTGCCGACAAAAGCAAGGGCTCCTAAGAGGCCAAAAATCCTCTCCAAGTTAGTCGAAGAAAAGGGGCAAAAATTTCTAGAAATTGCCAAGCCTCCTTAGGACGCAACCCTTGAGGGTTTTGAAATGAGCAGTTATTCCATCTCTCGTGTTGAACTTGGCAAAGTTACTCACGAAGGTGCGAAGAGCGATCTTTAGTCAGCAATGGACATTATAGTCCAAAAATTTGATAGAGAAAAGGAGATGAAAGACTATTATAAAGCCAAAGTTGAGCAGTTAACAACAGTGATCAGAAAGTTCACTATTTCGCCTGAAGCAGCGACTCCAAAGGCCTTTTCTGTGGATGATTCAGTCATTCAGAAAGCTGAAAAGACCTATTTAAAGGGAAGAGTCATGGAGGAATATGTTGAAAAAATGCACAATCAGGGAGTCTCTTTGCTATCAGAAGTTGTGGAAAGAACAAGTAAAATGAAGAAGTTGAAAGCTTAGGTGGACGATTTTGTCTCCCTTATTTCTCAAGAAATTGACAGCTTAGAGAAAGATCTCGGCAGATAGAAGGAAATAAAAGATCTCAAGAAGAGTACCCTGATATCTATCGGTGTCATCTCCAACAAAGACTCCTATGTTAAGATCAAGGAGTCAATGGTCTTAAGAATCCAAGTACTCAAAGACTTAATTGATGATCTCAAAGCTTTCAAGAAAGCTAGTGAAAAGAGTGACCTGAGCCTGCTGAACAAGTTAGAAGAACTGCCATGTAACTTGACCTCCAAAAATCGTCAGTTCCTTCCGGCAGAGGAAATGATTCAAAATTTCAAAGGGATGATCCAGAAAGATTTTGAAGAAGCATCTTTCTTAATGACTTCGGTGGACAGCATTCTGGATGCTCAGTTAACTTTGGAGAATTTGAAATCCAGGTTAACTGGCCACTCTAAAGCCATCACAGCATTGAAGGATGCGCTGATTAGAGCAAGAGTCATCTTAAAGAACGCAGTTGTGCTAGACAACATGGGAATTTAGGCATCGATCGCCATGTATGATGCTCATCTAAAAAAGTCCAGCAGCAAGAATTGACTCTCTCTCTCCCCTTCTCTCTTCTTCTATCCTTATGCATTTCTGTTTTGTACAGAATGCATGTAATTTTGTAATATGTAATTACATGTAAGTATTTTGAAAAATATCTAAAAGTCAAAGATGAGTCATCTTTGACCAAGATATTTTATATATTTTATTATTTTTTGTTTTTGAGGATTTTCTCCCTATATATAGTGGAGACCTCATTTGTAAAAAGGCTTGGAAAAATTCAATAGCAAACACTCTACTGAAATTGAAGCAACTTTTGAGACTTTGTGCTCAAACTTGTAAATCATATTTTGATTAAATAAATGAGAAGAAGTTTATTTCAGACTTTGTGTTGAGATTATCTGTGTTATTTAGGAAATAGTTCTTGTCTTTTTCCTAGTAACATCTTGTTTATCTGATTTAATAAGCAAGTGGGTGTGTTATTATTATCTGAGGTTGTTTCTAGAAGGTAGAAGATAGACTTTGTGCTACTTTTATCTTGGAGATTCAGTTATCTTTTGTAGTTTTAGGTGTAGACTTTGTGCTTCACTTTACTCTACGATTGTACTTGTTCTGAATCGGTGAAAGAAGCTACGGAAGACTTTATGCTGGCGTGAACATTCTTGTGAACTTTGTTACTTCAGGGGATTTCTTGCTCTCTGTTTAATATCATTCCTGAAAAAAGAGGAGTGTTGTTAGCTTAAGGCCAGGATTTTCCCTCTTTTGTTCTTTGTACATTACCTCTAAAAAGAGAGAGGTAGATGCTGTTATACCACCCCCTGTGTTATTTTCCGCTTAACTATATATATATCCAGCATATAAATATTGATAGGGAACCTCCCCTTGATGAGAGGAGAGATTTACTTCGTTCAGATCTGGTAAATCCATACTTTTTGTGGTGTAAATCTCCCTGTGCTATGGCTGATATACCCATTTTGTCATCAGTTAGTTGACGAAAAAATATTCACCCAATAGTTTTTGGTGACTCCGCTGGGAAAAGAACGAGCAGTTCCAATTCTTTTCCATTGTTATTTTTCCCCCAACTTCGTGCAACAGTTTTTGGCGACTCCACTGGGGAATCGCATGTACAGTCTGAAACCTCAAGTTTTAGATTGAAGCAGTCTCTACCCTTATGCATTACATAGTTTGGCGACTCCATTTCATGTTTTACCCATTATCATTATAGCCTTACCATCTCCCTCCATCTCTGTTATATTATCTAGTCTGTAATACCAGAGCTGCTGGGAAGAACGTGCATTTTGAAGCCTCAAGCTTCAATTTGAAATAGTTTTGGTCCCATTTTCATTTTGAAAATTTGGCAACCCCACGCTACATAAGAAGTCAGAGATCTAAGGGTGTTGTTGATCCTATGTTTGAGTTGGCACAACAGAGTAATTTTGATCTGTTTCCTTCATCAGCCTCTCTTCAACGGTCTAGGAGTTTTCCTTCTAACCTTGTCAGGTCACCAACACAAGGTAGAACTTTTTTTTTCACTGTTAATCACTGCCTACCTATAAACACTCCACCAAGGTTTGTTATCCCACCATTTAATTCTCCTATCATAATGGCTCAAGGTCCGTGGGGTAATTCCTTTGGCCCCCTTAACTTAACCCCACCTCTGCACGAACTACCTCGTAGTTCTAGGAAAAATTTTCCTAAGTTTTTTGGAGATGGAAAGGTTCATCCCGATGAACATATTACCGCTTTTTCCATAACATGTGGTGTAATTGGGGTTGAATTTGAAGATGTGGTAGTAAGACTCTTTGTAGAAACTTTACAAGGAGCTGCCACAGATTAGTTTTATCCCCTGCAGGCTGGATCAGTGACAAGCTGGGATACACTCAAGTCCAAATTCGAAGCTAGATTTAAATCCGCTGAGGATGCGCATGCTTTGTTAGCGCAGCTGACACAATTGAAGAAAGAATCCCAAGAACCCATGAGGGATTTCATAGCTAAATTCAACAAGTTGAGGAACCAAATTTCGACTGTGGCTCAGCCCACGCTGGAAAATCTCAAATGCTTTCTCATCAACTCACAGCAACCTGAAGTAAGTTTCCTGTTGAGACAAGCTAGCCCTATGGACCTAGCTTTGGCTCAAAGTTTGGCTACTGAGATTGAAAATGATCTTATCTTGGTAGGTAAGATTAGGAAAGATCCTAATAAAAATAAAATTCCTTCATCTACTGAAAGCTCTTCCACGGGCACTACAGACCCTATGGTGCAAAAATTAACGAATGAACTGATAGCTTTGAAAAGACAAATAACCAAAGGTACATCTGCTCTTACTTATCGAGATGCACCCAGGAGATCATTCCAAAATCAGCAATATTAGGGTAATGCAACCCAGAACCAAGGGCAATCCAACCGCCTATCTCCTGCTCCAGGGAGGTTAGCCATCGAAGCAGCACCTGCTAATTCAGTGATCAGATACCTAGAAGCTGAGCACGACAACTCTTTTCAACCACAGCTAGACCAACAAGAAAATGCTGATCTCTTTGATGAACAGGAAGAGGAATTACCTGGCGACTCCAATATTGATTTCCTGGATTACCAAGATGAAGCTGGGAGTAAAGGGAAAGATTCAGAGGGAACTTACGCTATTTTTACCAGATTTCAAAATCAGTCAGTTTTACAAACTAACAAAGAAAAGGTAGATGAAGATCCCTGGCCAGCAGTTTCTATTGCCAAACATGGGACTCCATTACCTCCATAATCAAAAGATCAGGTAACTCATAAAAAAGTAAGTACTCCCAATCACCCAATATCCCCCTCTTCTGCTACTCAGGCCAGTGGAGTACCCGTCAAAGCCTCTGATGATGGAATCTCTTCTTCTATTGCAACTTCTTTTCAATCATTTGATATAATTGATCATGCTAGAAAGACTAAGATTCAGATGACGGAGGTTGAGTATTTAAGAGCTAACCCAGAACAGTTTGATAGGTTAATAGAGTATGTTAAAAATAAAGCTGTCGCTCTAGGACAAGACTCTTTAAAAGTTGTTCCTGATCTCCCCAAAGACAAACCAGCCCAAAACAATCTGGTTATGACTCCTCCTGTCGCTCCTGAGAAAATAAAACCTTTCTATGTTTCCCTGCTTATAAATGGCTACAAACTGAGTAATTGTATTATACACTCCGGGGCTTCAGATAATGTCATGCCTGCAAAAGTGGTGGATTCTCTCAGCCTAACTTTGACCAAAACTTTTGGGAGGTGTTTTTCCATGGAAAACAAGTAGGTTCCCCTCCTTGGCCAAATAAAAGATGCCCAATACGCCTTTGTGGCTTTTCTGAAAAAGCGGATAAAAATGACGGTTCTAGTAGCCGATGTTCCAGCATCTTACGACATCCTACTTGAGCGAAATTTATGTAACGATGTTGGGGGCGAGTTAAGCATGGACCTATCAGAAGCAAAGATTCCAGTTCAAGGCATCATGAAGAAATTGCTTCCTGAGAAAGAAGCCAGGTATGTAGTTACCCGTTCCGCAGCACCTGAAGCTCAAATTTTATTTGAGTCTTCAGGCATGGGCACTTATTTCTTATCCACAGACGAGATCCATGGTGCATTAGATGAAATTCCTACGGGTGGTGATTTGGGTTTGGTTTTAGCTGACGCGAAGGGTGGAATGACCAAGCAAAATGAACACGTGAAACAACCCTTTTCCCAAAATGAAAAAGTTTTTATGGAAAAAGCAATACCTGATGAGCTATGGACCTTGGAGTTTGACGGCAGTTGCTCTTCTATTGGATCAGGAGCCAGAGTTGTGTTGGTATCCCCTCAGGGAGAGATTATCTCTTTTTCTTACAAATTGCAATTCAACAATACTAACAACATGGCCAAATACGAATCCCTGTTGCTTGGACTACAGGCTACCAAAGAAAAGGGCATTAGGAAACTCCATGTTAAAGGAGACGCTGAGTTGATAGTCTGTCAGGTAAAGAACCTCTATTAGACCAAGAATGAGAGGTTGTGCCATTATTGCAATCTGGTATGGGATCAGATCAAAAATTTTGACGCCTTCAATATCTTTGTTGTTCTAAGGGAATTCAATGATTGAGCAGATGCATTGGCTGTCTCTGCCACCCTCCTAATTCCCCACCCAGATTTTAAGGGAGATAAGTATACTATTGAGCTTATTTTCTGACCAAGTGTACCAGATAATGCTGACCACTGGCAAGTGTTTAACACCGATGATCAAATCATCGCCTCCTTGGAGCAAAAAGACAGTTTTAAACAACTGCGTTTTGAAGGTAGTGAACCCCGAGAGTGTGGATTAACCCCTGAAACCTAGGTCAATATAGGTGAAGATTTCCTACAGCTCAAGGGGAATAAAATTCTCAAAGGTTTGGTTTCTCTAGAAAAGTTGTTTGATAACCATGACAGGTTTGTCAAAAAACAACGAATAGATTCAAATTTTTCTCAAGATTTTGATCAAATCAACTTGGGGACCAAGCACGATCCTAAGATGGTAAACACTGGGAAATGCTACACTTCCAAAGAAAGGTTTGAGCTTGCTAGTTTACTCCACCAATATAGGGATGTGTTGGCCTATTCTTACGATGACTTGAAATCTCTTAGGCCAAATGACACTGTCATGACATCCCCTTGAAAGCCAACTTTGTGCCTTACAAACAGAAATCCAGGCAATATAATCCAAAAATCTCAGGTACTATTTTAGCTGAGATACAAAAGATGCTAGATGCTCGGATAATTTTTTCAATCCATCACTCAACATGGATTGCTAACATAGTACCCGTCAGAAATAAAAATGGTGAGATTCGAATCTGTGTGGATTTCAAGAACTTGAATTAGTTGTCCTTAAAAGATAACTAACCCCTTCCCATTATGGATCAAGTCTTACAGATGGTAACAGGTTCAGAAATGTTATCAATGCTTGACAATTTTTTGAGGTACAATCAAGTTGAGGTCGAGAAAGCAGATCAACACAAGACAACGTTCACCACACCTTGGGGCACTTTCGCTTACCGCAGGATGCCTTTCGGTCTGATAAACACAGGTGCCACTTTTCAAAGGGCCATGGATCTTGCTTTCAAAGATGTGATGGGAAAATTCATTGTAGTGTACCTAGACGATCTGACGGTATTTTCAAAACAGCGTTCTGAGCATGTTCACCATTTGCAAAAGGTACTAGAGCGCTACCGTCAAAATGGCATCTCATTAAACTCAAAGAAATCCGTCTTCAGAGTAACTGAAGGGAAACTTCTCACACACATAGTGTCTTGAGAAGGCATCAGAATTGATTTAAAAAGAGTTAGGTCCATCTAGGAACTTACTCTGCCTACTAGCAAGACCGCAGTTCACTCTTTCTTTGGAAAGGTGATTTTTTTTAGGAGATTTGTTCCTGAATTCGCTGAGAAAACCCGTCACATTGTCAACATGATGAAGAGCGATGCCACATTTAGGTGGACTACCGAGGGCAAATCAGCGTTCAAAGAAATTAAAGAAGCAATTGCTCGGACACCAGTCTTGGTATGTCCGGACTATACTAAAGGTTTCAAGATATATAGTTATGCCTCTGAGCATACACTATCAGCTATTCTGGTTCAACCAAATTTATAAAATATAGAATCTCCTATTTCATTCATGAGTTTCCCACTCAAAAATCACGAATTGAAATATTCCCTTATGGAGAAACATGCATACGCTGTGGTCAAGGCTATCAAGCATTTCAGGTTTTATATCCTGAATTCTCACACCGAAGTTCTTGTACTAGATACAACAATAAAATCTATTTTAACTCAGCAAGAGTTCGGTACAAAGAGAGGTAACTGGATTGCTAAAACTCAAGAATTCGATCTGAACATCAAACCAACCAAGCTTGTACGAGGAAGGGGTCTCTGCCAATTGATCACCAACAACATTCCAGACAGAGTAAAAAGTGAAGAACAAGATATCAAAAGCGTGCCCACAGTTCTCTTTATTGCCACTACTGATGAGTGGTATTCTAACATTGCTCATTTCCTAACATATGGCGAGTGTCCTGCTCATCTTTCTTTTAAAGAAAAATGGAATGTTAAATTGAAAGCAGTTGGTTATGTTCTGTGGGACAATGGTCTTTACAAGAGAAACTTGGATGGGGCATTTCTTCGTTGTGTTGACAAAGCTCAACAAGAAAGACTTTTAGAATCTTTCCACAATCTAGCCTGTGGAGGACATTCTTTGCACCGGTGACGACACACAAAATTCTATGAGCAAGGTATTATTAGCCCACGCTTTTCAGGATGCTTACAAATGGGTGCGTAGGTGTGAGCTGTGTCAGCAATTCATTGGAAAGCCTAAGCTGCCTGCTTTGCCCCTCAAGCCAGTTGTGATCAAGGAACCATTTCAGCAGTGGGGTATTGATTTCATTGGTGCAGTTAACCCGTCTTCAAGTGCCAGACATGATTATGTCCTCACCGCGACAGATTATTTTACTAAGTGGGTGGAGGCCATACCAACCAAGCATGCTACATCTGAAGTAGTATGCAACTTTCTCAAAGAAAATATCATCTCCAAGTTTGGGGTTCCACTAAAAATTATGACAGATAATGCGGCCTGTTTTTCGTCGCATGAAATTACTCAATTTTGTTTCCATTATGGGATTACCTTATCTCACACTTCAGATTATTTTCCTCAAAGAAATGGACAAGTAGAATCGAGTAACAAGAACTTGGTCACCATTATCAGGAAGTTAGTGGACGACAATCAGAGAACATGGCACAAAGCTTTGTATGATACTTTATGGGCCGATAGGATAACACCCAAAAAAGCTATAAGTATGTCACCTTTCTAACTCTTATATGGATGAAATGCAAAAATTCCCATCACCCTTGAACTACCAGCACTCAGATTAACCAGAGCAATCGAAGACTCAACCTTTGAAAGCTCAGTTGACAAGCACATCATGTGTCTGATCGAGCTGAACGAACAACGAGTTATGATGGTAGATCGGATCAAGGAACATCAGGACCGAGTGAAAGCACTTTTTGATAAGAGAGCTAGAGTGCATGAGTTCCAAGTTGGAGATCAGGTCTTGTTATGGGACAAGCGATGAGAACCAAAAGGGATGCACGGCAAATTTGACTCCTTGTGGAGGGGTCCATTCACCATTCGACAGCTCTGCGGTGAGGCCAGCTTTTTGCTGGAGTATAAAGATGGAACGCCATTTACACTACCTCACAATGGGCAGCATCTAAAGATTTTTAACCCTTGAATCTCAGATGAGTCTGTTTGTAAAATATGTACAATTTTTATATTTTGTCTATTTTTCTTCCATTTTTCGCTCGACTCCGTAGCCCAATGGCTTGGATGAAGGCACTTAGAGACTGGATTCTGCTTTTGCTAATCAAATCGATTAAACAAAAGTTTTCCAATAGGAGCCAGCTATTGTTTCCAAAATTAGCTTAGCTCATTTTTGAAAACAACCCCCTACGAAACTTGTCTGTTTCGTCTTTTGTCTCTCTAAGTTCATTTTTTGATACGAATTTCATAATTCATTTTCGTCTTGGCCTCGGAACGAGAAGTGGTTACCATCTCGTCCAAGCCAATTTTTTCTTTCCGCCCCCCCCTTTTTTTTTTCTCCTTTCAGAGTTGGTCTCTTTTTGCTTTCCATGCAAGGGCGGTGAAAATCATCGCCTCTGCATTTCCCTTGTTTTTTGTGCAAGGGCGGCAATTTTCACCGCCTCTACACGTTTCCTGCAAGGGCGGTGAAAATTGCCGCCTCTGCATGTTTTCTGCAAGGGCGGTGAAAATCACCGCCCTTGCACTCCGACCTGCAAGGGCGGCGATTTTCGCCGCCCCTGTAAATAGACTGACTACATGCAAGGGCAGCGAAAAATGTCGCCCTTGCACGTCTCAATTTCTGTGTAAGCATTAATGGCCGCATGCGGCAGGTTGTTGGAGTGGGTTTTTCACCCCATATATTCTGATTTGAGCCTCATTCTTCTCATTGCTTCCTCCTCTCCTCCTACCTCTTGCACCTGAGCGCCTTAAGTGACGTTTCAAAGCACCAACTTGCGGATCCAACCTCGTGACGCATGCATTTTCTTAGGTAGGGTTCGTTTTTAAGTTTATTTCCTATTTTATTCTGTTTTAGCTTAGTTTCTTTAGTTGTTTTATTTTTATTTCTTTTTCTTCTCCCTCCTACCCATTGTTTTTCTGCCAGGACCTCACGTGGGTGGCAGATTTTGCCACCCTTGTCCTTAGCCGTTTTCTTCCACCCATCCTTCCTTCTTCATCATGGGCTTCTCTTTTCCCTGCTCGTGGTTTTCTCTCCTTACGAGGGTGGCATTTTTTTTGCCCGTGTTGTCTTTTCATCTTTTGTGCAAAGGTGGCAAAAAATGCCACCCTTCCATGTTTTCCCCTTGTTAAGCGCAGTGGCGGCAATTTTCGCCGCCTCTGCATATTTTTGCAATTTCAGTGCAAGGGTGGCGATTTTCGCCGCCCCTGCATCCTTCCCACAAGGGCGGTGAAAATTGCCGCCCCTGCATCCTACCAGCAAGGGCGGCAAAAATCGCCGCCCCTGCATTCTTCTTGCAAGGGCAGTGATTTTTGCCGCCTTTGCTGTTTCTTCCAAATTTATGTAAGGGCGGCGATTTTCGCTGCCCCTACATTATTTTTTAGTTTTTAGCTAACTCCCAAAATTTTTTTTGAGTTGTCCATTTCATGCTTTTTATTCCTCATTTTTCACTCCTTTGCTAGACCTGGCCTATTTAAGTGAGCTCTAGTAACCCATGTCACTTAAATTGCACTCTCCCTCTCTCGTTCACTCTCCTTTCATCTGTGATCATGGCTGCAACACGTTTAGCGAACTCTTGTACAACTGCTCCCATCTAATCAAGATTTTCCTCTATGACAGAAACGTCTCCCTCAAAGGCAAAAAGCATGAAATACAAGTACCAGGGTGTCTTCCCGCTCACATCAGTCACCTCGAATGTTAATAACATTTGAGATACCGAGATCGGTCACGTGGACATGGCCGAATTCCTGGCGCGAACCAAGGCAACAAATCCCAGTACTGGGATAAAAAGAATTGTTGAGAGTAACATCCACCTAGTGGCCGCCTTTCTGATAGCAGCGCATCATGCGAAATTCATCTTCTAATGCATGCATTTTTACAACAAGGAGACCAGATCAGTTTTAGACGCTAGTGGTAGTATGATAATTTGGTTGGATCCTGACTTTATCGACAAGGTTTTTCTATGCCCTCCAGCCACCATAGTAACCCAGATCAACTTCATGGACGCACAAAAGGAATATGATAAAGACCTTGAGAGGGCAAAGAAGGTCATGAACTATAAATGGCTAAAGACCCCGAGGACCAGTCTCTCTAGATGGCCGAAGAGATTCCCCATAAGTGATTTCATCGAAGAAGTTGGTGACCTAATCACCCTCCTCAGCAGAGTACGGGGCCTCCCATCCTCTTCACAATTCTATGAATGGATGTATCCATTCATTAAGATCATCCTTCAAGGTAAGCAAACCATATTTTGAGGGGAACAGATCAGTAACGCCATCCACGAATAGCTGACTAGGGTATAGACCTCCTTCAAATTCTACATGACTTCGTACCTGGTCTACATAGCTGCTGCAATGCAATCTTTCCCAGGTTTGACAATAGAGGGAGATAGAAAGACCACCCCGGTCTACTCATATTATCCACAGTTGACACTTTAAGGGTCAACACGTCATTTTAGATGAGTAAATGATGCATTCTTCGCCATATTTTTGTGTCTCTTCGATCCTCAACTAGAGCAAAAGAGAATATCAGACGAGGCCTGGATGGTAGTGAACAGTTATGGCTGTATGTTCCTCCAGTTCCCTACTTTTTACTATCTTCAAGTTGGTTTTTACCAAGGATACCCTTATATGCTCCCTAAATTCCCTTCAGATAGGTTAGTCCTAATGGAGCTTTGCTGACAACTGGCTGTCGTGCATACGAAGCAGATAGAACTTAAGAGACCCAGTTTCAAGTTTCCTATCCAGATTGACAGGTTTTTAGTTGCTACATCAACCAAAGCTAGGGTCATGGAAACAAAAATGCAGATGGTTACCATCAAACCATTCAAGAGATGGGAGAAATTTGACTACAGGGGAGTTAAAGAGAAGATCAGAAGAAAAACTCAGTTCTACGAACCCATGATTGAGGATATCTGGGTGGACCTGAGGACGGACAATGAAATAAGGAAAATGGACTATTGCCGTCTCACACTGGAGCATATAGAATACCTCAGACTTGTAGAGATCCCTTCTAGTTTAATTGATGATGAGAACATCATAAACAGCAGGTATCTGGTAGAAAAGGTTGCTGGTTCTCTTTTCCCTCCAATTCAGTGGTCTCAAAAGGAATTGGCCTCTCTGAGAAAAAGATTTGAACCAATATTGGCTAACACCAATGATTGGTTAGCAGCCAAAGGGATCACCCTGAAAGAATTCATTACAGGATCAGAGGCTGAATACCAAGCAGAGTTGAAGAGGAAGGCAGAAAACCGAACAAAAAATAAAGGTGACGTTCCTTCTCCTTCTAAGCCTCACAAGCCTAGGATCATCTTTGTGTCCAAAAAGCCTAAGTCCACACGAGAGCCTAAAATAGCAGCTAAAAGAACCAAAGGTCAAAGCCCCAAGGCACAGACAGCTCAGCCTATGAAGACACAAGATCAACCTTCAGAATGACTAGGTGTTGGGTCTCCACTCTCACCGGGACAAGCACAGCCGATCCGGAGCGCCTCTCCTTCTCCCCCTCAATCTCTTGCGATGCCCGCTTCTCCTATCTCTCCAATCAATGTTCCCTCTTCTGGAGCCGCTTCTCCTTCCAGAGTTGTATTTGGCGATCCTCAGGGTCCTTCCGCAGGTTCCCCTCACTCTTTTGGGTCCATTTCGAGTCTATCATCTCCGTCTTTCAACCTGCCACTGAGCCCTGCACCTGAGCCAGAATCAGTAGTTGATACAGTTTTGCCGATTACTCCAACTGTAACTACTGTCACCACCAGTAGCGTGGAAGCTGCTATAGTGACACCAGCAAAGGCAACTATTGTTACAACAGGTACTTCTCTCCCGCCTTGGATGTCTGCTTTCACGCTGAAAAGAAAGAAAATGGCCATCTTCTTGGATGAATTCGATTTTGGCAAGATAGTGCCGGCAAAAGCAAGGGATCCTAAGAGGCCAAAAATCCTCTCCAAGTTGGTCGAAGAAAAGGGGCAAAAATTTCTAGAAATTGCCAAGCCTCCTCAGGACGCAACCCTTGAGGGTTTTGAAATGAGCAGTTATTCCATCTCTCGTGTTGAACTTGGCAAAGTTACTCACGAAGGTGCGAAGAGCGATCTTCAGTCAGCAATGGACATTATGGTCCAAAAATTTGATAGATTAAAGGAGATGAATGACTATTATAAAGCCAAAGCTGAGCAGTTAACAACAGTGATCAGAAGGTTCACTATTCTGCCTGAAGCAGCGACTCCAGAGGCCTTTTTCGTGGATGATTCAGTCATTCAAAAAGCTGAAAAGACCTATTTAAAGGGAAAAGTCATGGAGGAATATGTTGAAAAAATGCACAATCAAGGAGTCTTTTTGATATCAGAAGTTGCAAAAAGAATAGGTAAAATGAAGAAGTGAAAGCTCAGGTGGATGATTGTCTCCCTTATTTCTCAGGAAATTGACAGCTTAGAGAAAGATCTCGGCAGATGGAAGGAAATGAAAGATCTCAAGAAGAGTACCCTGATATCTATCAGTGTCATCTCCAACAAAGACTCCTATGTTGAGATCAAGGAGTCAATGGTCTTTAGGATCCAAGTACTCAAAGACTTAATTGATGATCTCAAAGCTTTCAAAGAAGCTAGTGAAAAGAGTGACCTGAGCCTGCTGAACAAGTTAGAAGAACTGCCATGTAACTTGACCTCCAAGGATCATCAGTTTCTTTTGGCAGAGGAAATGATTCAGAATTTCAAAGGGATGATCCAGAAAGATTTTGAAGAAGCATCTTTCTCAATGACTTCGGTGGATAGCATTCTGGATGCTCAGTTAACTTTGGAGAATTTGAAATCTAGGTTAACTGGCCACTCTAAAGCCATCACAACATTGAAAGACACACTGATCAGAGCAAGAGTCATCTTCAAGAATGCAGTTGTTCCAGATAGCATGGGAATTCAGGCATCGATTGCCATGTATGATGCTCATCTAAAAAAGTCTGGCAGCAAGAATTGACTCTCTCTCTCCCCTTCTCTCTTCTTCTATCCTTATGCATTTCTATTTTGTGCAGAATGCATGCAATTTTGTAATATGTAATTACATGTAAGTATTTTGAAAAGTATCTAAAATTCAAAGATGAGTCATCTTTGACCAAGATATTTTATATATTTTATTATTTTTTGTTTTTGAGGATTTTCTCCCTATATATAGTGGAGACCTCATTTGTAAAAAGGCTTGGAAAAATTCAATAGCAAACACTCTGCTGAAATTGAAGCAACTTTTGAGACTTTGTGCTCAAATTTGTAAATCATATTTTGATTAAATAAATGAGAAGCAGTTTATTTCAGACTTTGTGTTGAGATTATCTGTGTTATTTAGGAAATAGTTCTTATGTCTTTTTCCTAGTAACATCTTGTTTATCTGATTTAATAAGCAAGTGGGTGTGTTATTATTATCTGAGGTTGTTTCTGGAAGGTAGAAGATAGACTTTGTGCTACTTTTATCTTGGATATTTAGTTATCTTTTGTAGTTTTAGGTGTAGACTTTGTGCTTCACTTTACTCTATGGTTGTACTTGTTTCGAATCGGTGAAAGAAGCTACGGAAGACTTTGTGCTGGCGTGAGCATTCTTGTGAACTTTGTTACTTCAGGTGATTTCTTGCTCTCTGTTTAATATCATTCCTGAAAGAAGAGGAGTGTTGTTAGCTTAAGGCCAAGATTTTCCCTCTTTTGTTCTTTGTACATTACCTCTGAAAAAGGAGAGGTAGATGCTGTTATACCACCCCCTGTGTTATTTTCTGCTTAACTATATATATATATCCAGCATATAAATATTGATAGGGAACCTCCCCTTGATGAGAGGAGAGATTTACTTCGTTTAGATCTGGTAAACCCATACTTTTCGTGGTGTAAATCTCCCTGTGCTATGGCTGATATACCCATTTTGTCATCAGTTAGTTGACGACAAAATATTCACCCAATAGAACCACTGAGTTGGACAAAGATAAAGGCTAAGTTGGATGAATTGATTATTCTCCTTTGCATGGAAAACTCCTAGTAGATGCGGTGTTTAACAATTAGTCAAATCTAAATATAGAATAGTCAACTCGATGCCTTAATTTGGAACTTCGGTTGAAGCTGAGTTAGACCTTCGAATGCATGAGAATAACTAGTCAAACCACAAATAAAACAAATAGTGAACCAAAACTTAGAAATCCACCAAAAATAGCCCTTGTTCACATGTATTTTTTCCTATTTTGGTTTACCTGTGTCTTGTCTATTTTTGGTGGGATTCTATATTTGGATGTATATTGTCTATATTTCCTCAGATATTCTATTTTCAACTTTCCATTAGATTATCTATGTTCTATCTTTTTTTGCACATTCAAGCCTCCATTTCTTTCAGATTTCTTGTTGTCTCCTTGGTCTTATTTTCTTTAGATCTTTTGTTTCACCCTGCATTTGCCTCAAGTTTATTTCCTTAGACCTGTCTTTGGAATTTCTTATGGAAACTTTTCTAAAGGAATCCTTTGGACTTATGGTTCCCCATCTTTCCTTCATCCTTTATTTCTTTTGGCTTATCTATAATTCAGACCTTGCCTATCTTTGGACTTTCTCTTCGAATGATTTCCTTCGGACAAATTATCCGCTTGAATTGTCCTTATCAGTGTTTATCCTCTGATGGAATTCCTTCAGACTTTTTCCTTGAAGGATATATTCCTTTGTTATTTCCTTTGCTCAGAATTTCCTTTATCGAGTTTATTTTCTCAGGATTTTTGCGTGGCCTACCCCTTTGAATTTTTGTGGGCTTTGTGATTGCCAACTTTTTGGCATTAATCCTTCGGAAAAAAAGTCTAAAGGAATTCCTTTGGACTTTTGTCCAAAGGTTTCCTTTTGCTCTTTTGCCTTGTCGGCTTTATTCCACGGGCTTCTTCTTTAGTCTATTTCTTTGAATTTCTTTGGATTTTTTTTTGAAGGAATTCCTTTAGAAAAAAAAGCCTGAAGGAATTAATCCTTTGTCTTTTGTCTTTGCCTTTACCTTGTTGGCTTTATTCCACAGATTTGTCTTTTCTTCCTTGTAATTTATTGTGGTATTTTGACTTCTCTCTCGGAGTTCTTTGGACTTTTTGTCTGAAGGAATTATTCCTTGGTCTTTTCTTGCTTTTGGCAGACCTTTAGGGAGGCTACAGGTCTTTCCTTTTAATTCTCCAAAGTATTCCTTTGGACAAAAAGTTTGAAGGAGTTACTTCTTTTATTGTAGGGTCTTTCCTTTGTTTTTTCATTACTTTGTGCCATTTCTAACCCTGCCCTTTTGATTTTTTGGCTCCTCCTTGGTCATTTATCCTTGTTAATTTCCCATAGAATTGAGTCCTTTGCAAATGAGTTATTTCAATTGGTCTACCTCTTACCTAATGTATTATTTCTTCTTTAGCTAGAGACATGAATTTTATGAATGGCAAGAGACAATCCTGACCTATGGAAGAATTGCCAATAGGGTTATCCATTGATCCGTAAAGGGTAGATGCCATCTTAACACTCTCTCTCCCCAAGCATAGGAAAGGAGTTTAGAGCTTCCTTGGCAAAATAAAATTTGTAAGAAGGTTCATACTGGGTTTTGTAAGCTTGGTCAAGTGTATTACTGCCATGTTAAAGAAGAGTCAAGTTTTTTATTAGCCAAGGGAAGGAAACGATGATTTTGAAGCCATCAAACAGGCCATTTCCCAAGTACCCTCACTCATAAATCCTAATTTATCCAAGGATTTGATGTTATACACCTTTACCAATGTTGACAGCTTGTCAGCTATGCTGATACAAAAAAATGGTGAAGGAATGGAGTAGCCAATTGCCTTTTCTAGTCAAGGGCTGGAAGGATATGAGGTGAGGTACTATTTTATAGATAAACAGATCCTCTCATTAGTAAGGAGTCTTAAGAAGTTTATACCAATGCTCTCTAACAACAAGATTTTTCTCATGGTGCCCCACCTTAGAGTTAGGGATTTCCTCCTTAACAAAGATTTGAATGAGAAAAGATTTGTCTAGATCACTAAAATCATGGAGTTTGATGTGGAAATCAAAGTGACCAAGCTAGTCAGAGGTAGAGGTTTGTGTGAGCACATGGTGGAAGATCTTCAAAAGGACAAAGAAGTTGTGGTGATTCAAGACAACTCACAGGCAGAGGCACCTCTACTTCATAAGAGTTGGTTCCATGATATAGCACATTTTTTGCTAACAGGGGAATGCCCCCAAGGTCTAGACAAGGCCAAAAAAGGTATTTCAGACTTCATTCCATACCTTATGCATTGGTTGATGGGGTTTTATTCATAAAGGACCTCAATGGAGTGATCCTAAGGTGTGTAGATAATGACTAAATGACCAAGCTCTTGGAGCAATTCCATGATGGACTTATAGGAGGTCATTTTAAACCAAGAGCCTTAACAAAAAAAAAGATAATGAGGGCTAGTTATTACTGGCCCAACCTCTTCAAAGATGCTTATGCATGGGTAAGAAGGTGTCAAAAATGTGCCCTTTTTATGGGTAAGCAAAGATTAGCAGCTTTTCCTCTCAACCCAATTTAGGTAGAGCAACCATTCATGTAATGGGGTTTGGATTTCATAAGAGTGATCAACCCTCCATCAAGTGTGGGGCATAAGTGGGTGATTACTACAACTAACTACTTTACCAGATGGGTGGAAGCCATCATGTTGAAGGAATCTAATGAAAATGCAATCCTAGACTTCTATGACAACATTGTAACCAAGTTTGGTGTTCCATCCACTACTATTTATGAAAATTCATTGGCATTTATTGGTCTAAAAACAAGTGAATGGGATCTCAAAATGGGCATCTACCTTAGCACCTCTTCTAATTATTACCCTCAAGGAAATGGATTGGCTGAGTCCACAAACAAGAATTTATTGAGAATCATCAGGATGACTATGGAGGAAAACCAAAGTGTGGCATACCAAACTAAAGACAACCTTATGGGTTGATAGGGTGACTCCTAAAGTTGGCATTGACAATTATCCATATGTCTTAGTATATGGAAGGGAGACCAAGTTGCCCATTTCTTTGGAGCTACCTACATTGGAACTAGCCCATCGACTAGAACTACTGGGAGAGGAGCCCATGAACATCAGACTGGTTGAACTCATGGAGCTTGAAGAGATGAGAGACCTTGCAATGAAAACACTAGAGTCATATCAAGCTCAAGTCAAGAAAGCTTTTGACAAGAGAGCCATAGCAAAGACTTCAAAAAGGGGGATCTAGTCCTCAAATGGAATATAAATAAGGCCAAGCTAGGAAACCATACCAAGTTTGATAGCTTTTAGAGTGGCCCTTATTTGATCCATGGATGCAAACAACATAACATTTTTTAGCTTGTCTAGCTAGATGGAGAGGTAGTACCCATCTTGGTCAATGGGATTCATCTAAGGCATTGTATATATTATACATTTTGTATAGTTTTTCATGTTTTCCCCTAAGTGCCTTGATCACATCTTTTCTATTGTGTGTTTCCCTTTATAAGTACTTTGGGCACTTTGTTTGTTTTGGTTGTCCTTGTCACTTCAGGGGAGTTTCTAGACAAGGTCAGCCTTGTCAAAGAAAATAGTGACTCCATGCCCAATGGATCAGATGAAGAAAATGAGCTAGGTTCTCAATCATAGCAGGCATTCTTCCTTGTGAATCACCAAAAATGTTGGCCAATTTTGGCCCATATACCAAGCTGCACCCAGGTGGATCAAGTTGTTAATGGATGAGCAAATGAATAGATGTTCAAGATGAAATGAGTGGACTAGAGAGATCATATAATTCTCACAAAGATTTTAAAATAATTTAAGATTAATTAAAGCGTATTTTTTCAAATTCTAAGGGACAGGTCTGTAGAGTAAAGAAAAAAGTTATTAAGCAATTTTCATGGTGAAACCAAGTAGCTCAAGCATTTCAAGCATGAGTTTAGAAGATCTACAAACTCCATTAGAACTATAGGCTCCATCATAACTATAAACTCCATCAGAATATCTATAGACTCCATTTTAAGAACTATGAACTCCATCAAAACTATGAACTCCATCAGTAGAGCTACTTTACAGTGGAAGGTCCAAAATAGGCAAGTGTGAAAAAAAACTGATGAAGCAAGAAGAAACATTGCCTTATAATTCTTTTAGGACTCTCGGGACTCTAATTTTATTCACAAAGTGCTTTATTTCATAATTTTTGTTTAGCTAAGGAAAGGAACTTCTTCAGACATTTTATCTAAAAGAAAGGTTCCAAAAGACAAGTGTTTGTTCAAAACATCAAGAATTATTTCAGACATTATGTCTGAAATAATTTTCTAAAGGGTACTTTTCATCTTTCCCAAAGGAAATGGCCCAGTTTCAATTTTTTTGAAAGGTATGTTCTCTTCAGAAGGGTCCATTTTGAAAATCCAAAGGGCACTTGTAAATTTTTGAAGGGCACCTAAATAATTCCAAAGGGCACTTGGAAGGAGTCTGAGGAGATATTGCCGTAGACAAATTCTCTGAAGGAAAGTGCCCAAGTTCAAAAAGAAACCGACCTTTTCAACTTTTTTGAAGGGTATGTTCCTTTCATAAAGGTCCATTGTTGAAAATCCAAAGGATTTTTCTTCGGGAAAGTGCCCAAGTTCAAAAACACTAAAGAAGATGTCTGAAAGCAAAGACCCCAAGGGAGTTGAGCCAAACAAAAAGTTTGAAGGAATTACTTCAGGAGAAAAGTCTAAAAGAAAAGGATCTTCAAAAAGAGTATTTTTGGCCATTTTATGGCCCACATATCAAAGTTTACCTAAGTATAGAAAGGGAACTTTCAGGCAAGAAAATGGTAAGCCTTAGGGAGAACTTCAGGTTTTTTAGTAGTGACAACTTTGGGTTTTTTGAAGGCACAATGCACTTTAGGTTTCCAGCAGTGCTTGGCTTTTAAATGTTTTATAAGTAGAAGTAATTCAAGTTGAAGAACCCATATTACTCATAGATAGTGTATTTCAGGTTCTCCAGGGAGAACTACTTGATTACTTCATGAGTTGCGATCAGTTAGAAGCTCGAAATGAGTAAAGGTACTCAACATACCCAATTTGGTCTTGAAAAGTAAAACTTCTTAGGTTCTTCAAGAAATGAGTCTTTTTCAAAAATCCAAAGGGAATTTTCAAAATGTCAAAGGGTCTTTTTTGGGAAAAAGGGACCAGTCAACTTTCTTGAAGGTACACTTTAACTTTTTCGAAGGGCTTTTCTTCTCCAAGTGGACAGTTGCAATTTTTATGAAGGGTAGTTACCCTTTGGGAAGACCATTTCAAAATTATTGGAGGGTATCTTTCCCTTCAGGAGGATCATTTGCATAAATTTTAGGGGACATACAAAAATCCCAAAGGGTCTCTTACACTTCGAGAAAGTCCATTATGAAAACCCTGAAGGGTAGTTTCCAAAGATAAATTGTTTGAAGGGTCTCTTAGTCTCTTAGGCAAACAAAAGGTTCAAAGGAATTCCTTCAGACAAATTATTTGAAGAAATTCATTCAGGAGATTTTCTTGAAAGAAGTAAGCTGAGAGAGAAGCTTGAGACCAAGTGTTCAAAGGAAATGATAGGCTAATAGATGTCAAAATAAATATAAGTGACTAGTCGTTGGAAGTAACCGAGTTTGAAAAGCCTGAAATCTTAAGTCTTGGGAAACAACAAAGTGAGAAGACTTCAAGATGGACAAGCCCAAAGTAAGTAGGCTTAGAGAACCCAAATTAATTTGCATAGAGTAAATCAATTTTCTCAAAGTACTCTACTTATAAGGCTTTATAAATGAAGGATCTAGGAAAGTCCAAAGTTAGAGAGGACAAAGAACCTGAATTACTCTACATAGAGTAAATTGGGATTCTCTAAAGGCTCAACTTAAGCTTGGTTTGGTAATGCTAAAATCATGATGCAATGAATGGAAGGATGCCACGTGGCATACTTGGAGAAAAAATGGCCAATCAGTAAAAGACAGGTGGCACAAGGATGTTCAATAAACATGGGAGAGTCCAAGCAGATGGTAACTAGAAGTTATGAAGGATCCCATCTGCCATGGTTCATTGCCCGCAATCACTGTTTGGTACTTAAATGCATCATGCCAAGAAGAAACATTCCAAATACTCACAACATGACTTTTCAGACATGCCAAAGAAAGTCTTAAAGATGGGAGGGGTTGGAGGTACTGGGGGTGATTTGGAATGACGCATTTATGAACATTAAGGAAGGATAATAGGAGGTTCCAACCATCTATGACTTATTATTTCCTCCCTTTCTCTTTCCCCCTTTTTATTTATAAATAGAGGCCTTAGATCCTAGAAATGTATCCCTAGACTGGTGATAAAATCACTCTATAGAAATTGCTTTGTAAAAGACTCTTTTGAAGCAATATAAGGAAAACTTTTCTATTTTTGGTCAAAGAGAAGTGTGCATTTTGGGTTTTATTTGTAGAATGTATGATTGTTGTTCATCACCTACATTTTCTCTAAGCACCTTATTTTTGACTCTTTCAATTTTATGTAGGATTGCATGAAGTGTCTATGTGTCTAGTTCCCTTTGAAGTTTACTAACTCAGTGTTTTTTGTAGACCTATTTTTTAATTTTTCAAAGCGTAAAGCTGTCCTTCAACCTCCATGCAAAAGCTCCCTACCGATGACCTTGCGATAGAACTAGAATAAGCCAGCATCTTGTTTAGCTTCATCAGTAGTTTGATTTTTTCCAGACCAAGTGGATCATTCTCTTTTAATGCATCACCTCCCATTAGCTTAGGTTTCTTTTCAAGTAATCCTTCTACCCCTTTTCTTTGGCCATTAGCATATTTTAGTGTATAAATCAAGGAGTTGAAGTGAAGCACCTAAGAAACTAGCCTCATAAAAAGTCTAGAGGTTCAACCTCACCATATGACACCCACTTCCTGAGGTTGTTCCTATGCTTATATCTAGAAGTGAGATAGCATGAAGAACTCTCTCACAAGGGTAAAAATCTATTCTATAACAAGTTCAAAGTGTCAAAAGAAACCCAAATAAATAAGTAGGTAAGTAGTAGGCATTAAGAATAATAACAAATAAAAAGGTGACACTTGTTAGGATCATGTGGACCTAGATCGATGAAGAAAAATAAGTGAGATGGTTAGGGGATTTCAAGATTTGACGTGTGGCAAGAAATTGAATGTGTTGACAAATCAAGAGAAAGATCTAAGGGCTCTTGATTAATCATGCATTCAAATCTAATGGAGTGAATACACAAGTGGGGTCGATGAAACCAATTAGATCAATGACATAAAGGACCAAATGACTAAGGCAAATGCAATAGAAGTAAAGATGACAATAAGAACCAGACCTTGCCATTAAAGCTCCTGAAGGAAACAAAAGATTGGTTCACACCCACTTTTATAAAGTGGGTGAATGACTTGAATGAAGATGTAGAGCCATACCCCCAATCATACCACCTAGAACATGTTCAACCATGACGTTGCCAAATACACAAGCATGGATTTTTCATCCTAACAAAAAAGAGAATCAACTCAATCAAGGGCTCAAGAAGGAAAATGATTTTTAGTCATTAAGACCCCCCTCTCCATCCTTTCAAAAGGTCCCTCTTATTTCATCCCTTTTCTACTCTATATATAGGTTTATGGGCCTATAAATAGATCCCTCTACTGGTGATAGAGACACTCTATTAAAAATTTACTTGTAACACTCTTTTAAATCAATAAAAGATAAATTTATAATTTACATTGAAGTCAAGTGTACATTTTTGAAGTTTAACTTGCAGAATGTATGTTTTTCCTCATCATCTATGATTTCTCTATGCACTAAATTTTAGTTTTATTGTTTTCTTGTAGGTCATGTGATGTGTTAGCCTTTGGTGCCTTTTCAAAGAATTACGAGTCATAGTGTCTCTCCTATAGACCTATTTATTCCTACCCTTTAAAGTGCATCCTTCCTTTTGACTTCCACACAGCTACTCTGCTTGCAGCTATGAAATAGGATCAGCTAGACTTGTCTTATTTAAGTCTAGTAGTAGTCACTAAAGTTCCCAGTCTGAATGTGGATCACTCTCTTTTGGTGTATCACCTCCCTTAGCTTAGATTTTCCTTTTTATGTTATCTTCCTATCCATTTTATTTAGTCAGCACTAGATTTTAGCATGGGAAATGAGAGCTCAAGTGAAGCATCTGAGGAACTAGCCTCATTAAAAAGCCTAGAGGTTCAACCTCATGACAGGATACCCACAGCTTGAGGTTGTCCCAATGCTAGTAGTTAGGAATGAAAGAGCCTAAAAAACTCTTCTACAAAGGGTGTAATTCTAGCCTACAACATGACCTATTAAGTGGGGCACTGGCACACTTAATTAAATATTTACATCAATTAACAGACTAAATGAGATTAAATGCCTAGTTCAATTATCCACTTGAAATTAACAAATATCTAAAAAAGAAAATTCAAAAATTTAAAATATCCAAGCCTTTCATCATTGACTTTATGAGCTATCAAGCTCTTTGAAAATATCCTAAAACACCTAATTTGAGAGCCATGCCAAGTAATTTCAAATCATAATTACTTGACAACTATTAACTCTACTGGAGTTAGTTTTAACTCACCTAAGTTTAGTTTGAACCCATTCTAAGCCTAAACTCATCCTTAACTCACATTGGGTGAGATTTAATTCCTAAGACTATAAATACAAGACCTTGCCTATTGAACCATAAGCTATTTTGGTGCAAGTTAATATACATAAATATCTTAAATAAGCTTGGATATTATAGAGTTATTATGCATGATTTGCTCCATAAGACTCATGCAAATAGTGTTACCATGCCTAAATCTTAAGCCAAACCGCATCAAAACCAAGGTGCCAAGGAGAGAAGAAGCCAAGCAACCTTCTTTGTCAAAGCCTTCTTGATGCACACAAGCCATTCAACAAAGCATTTGGAGCTCCCAAGGAAAATAAAAGAGTTGTCTTTTATGTTTTTATTATGATTTCATTTAGTTTTTGTTAGTAAGCTCTCCCTAGTGTCTAGGCTAGAGGTGTTAGGATCTTAGTGTGTTCATTTCATTTTTTTTATGAGACTAACACAAGACTAACCTCCCTTCTATGTCAAATTCCTAGTTCACATATTGTACCATTCTTTTTCCCCACAAATGGCTGCCATATTTGTACCTTTCATGGCTAAACTTGGAACAACTGCTAGTACCTTTAAAACTACACTTTAAGATCATCAACTTACCCATTTTATAGGCTGGAAGCTTCCTCAACATGACTATAACCCATTACTTCATCCTAATATTCATGTGTTCTACCATCTTGGAGAAAAATAACCCAACAATAATTCCATACAAGGTATATGTGGGGCTATGATTGGATTTGACAAGCTTGAATTCACAAAAAAAATTGAAACTACTTACTCCCCATTCAATCATTGGGATTTCATACACTTCACCCTCAAATAAAGTTCCATGAGCTCACAACTTACCTTAGAGGGGCTGAAATAGATGTGAAAAACATTATGAAAAATATCTTATCGCTGCCCATCATGATCATTTTGTGTTGCATGTGCACCTTGGAGTGTGTGCTTCCTTGGAAAGTATCCCAATGCCCCTTGGGGCTATTAGTGTGTCTTAAAGTTTCTTCATTATGACAAAGGTGTGGCTCAAAATCTTGCATGAAAAACATAACTTTGGACAATCTTGAAGACATACCTTGTGTGTACATACCATGAAGAATTGAACAACCTTGCCATGGTGCCCCCATGAGTGTCTCTTGCCTCTCCTTTTGCACCCATTTACAAACAAGCTTTCCCCCTTTAACATGGGTGCATAGAGATTGAGGGTTTTCTTCCTTCATAGTGCTTCCCTTTTTATGTCTTCCTTTCCTCATGGGTTGAAGTCCTTAGGTAGCTATCTTATTGACGTATTTTACATCTTTGTAGTTTCCCACTTATTGTAAGTTTTAACCAACTCAATAGAATGTTCAATTCTCCTCCTTGCTAACCTTAGAAGTGTTGTTCCTTTTCTACCAATATCAACCTTCCCTCATAAGTGGAAGGCCAAAAATCTCTTGCAAACTCTAAACTTATAGAGGGCTATAACTTGCCCTATTTTTTAGAATTTCTTGTGCAGATGATAACCTGAGTTTGCTTATTTGTCCCTTCATTGTTTCCAACATTTATTTCCCTATTTTTTTCAGAATTTTTTGAAGCAATATAAGGAAATTTTTTCTATTTTTGGTCAAATATAAGTGTGCATTTTGGGTTTTATTTGTAGAATGTATGATTGTTGTTAATCCCTTGCATTTTCTCTAAGCACCTTGCTTTTGAATCTTTTGGTTTTATGTAAGGTTGTGTGAAGTATCTGTGTGTCTAGTTCCCTTTGAAGTTTACTAACTCAGTGTTTCTCATAAACCTATTTGTTATTCTTCAAAGTGTAAAGCTCTCATTCAATCTCCACGCAAAATCTCCCTACCTACGGTCCTGAGATAGAACTAGAATAAACATGCATCTTATTTAGCTTCATCAATAGTTTGCTCTTTTCCAGACCAAGTGGATCACTCTCTTTTGGTGCATCACCTCCCATTAGCTTAGGTTTATTTTCAAGTAATCATCCTACCCCTTTTCCTTGGCCATTAGTATAGTTTAGTGCAGAAATTAAGGAGTTGAAGTGAATCACCCAAGGAACTAGCATCATAAAAAGTCTAGCGGTTCAACCTCACCATAAGACACCCACATCTTGAGGTTGTTCCCATACTTATTGCTAGAAGTGAGAAAGCCTAAAGAACTCTCTCACAAGGGTGAAAATCTAGTCTTTAATAGTTGTGGCATGTCTGGTGGGACAACTACCATTTCACTTCCATTTTTATGAAGGATTGGTCAAATTTGATGCTATTTTGATCAGTTTGCAATAGTGGTATCTTTCATCCTTTAGTATCTAGCGACTCTAAAGAATAACCAGCTATCTGATGGCAGAGCAGTAGCTATTTTTCATGCCAAAGGTGACTACAAGATTGTCTTCTATATGTATTCCTTTTGAGTTTGTTGAATTACCTTTAAACTTAGCAAGAAGGTTAAGGTTTGTCCATACTCACCCTTATGTAATAAGCTATCCTTCTAAACTAGTCATAAGGTATACCTACGCAAGAAGATCTTTATCAGCCCCTCTTGCTGCTATCATTCCCCAAAGAGATTTTGTGGGATTTAGTAGCCAAATCCCTTTAAACTTACTCTAGTATGATCATATGCTAGTAACAGCTCTCAAAAGTATTCCTTCTTACTCAAGAGACCAAGCTGTAACTCCTACTAAGCATATAATAGACATAGCCAACTTCTGCAACATTCATAATATCATAGTGGAGAACATGGATATTAGGATATTGGATGTGTCCTTTAAATAAAAGGCATTAGACTGGTATAGGGGCCTTGATCCTAATTCTATCCACTCATGGGATGAGCTGGGAGCAACCTTGTGTACAAGATTTGTAGATAAGAGTGACCACCTGTCACTTACAAAGTAGCTGACCACCATCAAGAGAGATCCTCATGAAGTTATGTAAGACTTCAATACAAGATTTTAGAAGGCATGGGATAAAATCCTAGTATCTATTAGACCATTTCCAAACTTTGATTTCTTATATTACTTGAAGGCTCTTAATAGTGACATATTTGTAATGATTCAGTCTATGGGAGGAGACATACTGTCGAATGCATACGAGGTGGCCATCAAGGTATATAATTGCCTAGTTTAGACTAGTAAGCTTACTCCCAGACCTCTAATGCCTCTTTTTATAGAGATCAGACCACCTCTTGAAACCATTCCTCCACTCGATGTTATACTTCCAATGCCAATAATTGCTATTGTAACTTCACCTAAAAAAGAGAAGGCCTCTACTAGTGGATCTAATGACTCCCAAGAGTAGAAGAATTACTTGGAGTTGAAGATCATGCTCCAATCCTTGGGAAATGATGTGGTCAATGTCAAAAGGCAAGCTTATAACAAGCCTTATCAAGCTCCATATCAGCCTCAACAACAACCTTATCAAGCAAATAGGCCACCCTACAAAGGAGGTTTCCAAGGATAGGGGTAGCCTAACTATGCTAGATAACATAATTACAATCTAAATACTGTAGGCCCTTCCAACTCCTTGGTCCCAATTCATAATAATGTGGCTCAAGAAGCTGAAGGGATAATGCCTTGGAATCATTCTTTTGGGTAGTCCATTGTCTCAATTAATGGCTCCAATTAGGAGTTTAATGATCAATGGCAGTAAGATGTTGCTTATGGATACAACCAAGTTCTTATAGCCCAAAGTATGGAGGTACCTACAATGATGAAATAAGAACAACCTCCACAAGAGTAAGGCTCAAATCAAGGATCAAACCAGCTAGAAGCCTCAATGGTCATTAGTGAGCAAGAGGAGTGTTATGTATCCAATCAACATGCCACACCTAGTCTAGCTCACATCCCCATCTCAGTAAATATAATGTTCAAGATAAGGAATATGGGTGGCAATCAGGAAGCTTTCAAGGAACCTATTGTCACCACTCCTTCATTGACAAAGCTAAAAATAGTAGCTCCCAAAGTTAAGGTAAAATTTGGTGGTATGCCAATCAACATTATGAATCAAATGAATAAATCCAACGTGAGTGTGCTGATGTGGGACATACTTTCCCTACCTGGCCAAGTAGACATCTTGCAGAAAGGATTGTCCAAGATGGGTGTTCTACAACTACAAGTAAGCAACCAAGAAAGATACCTAAAGTGCTCACTAATGTAGTCAAGAGTCATGTAGGAGAAGGATCAAGTAATGTGATCAATGCCCCCCTTCTATGTCTCTTTGGCCATTGGTGATTCCTTGGTACACAACTACTTAGTAGATAGTGGGGCCAACACCTCAGTCATGTGAAAATTTATTGCTGACTAGCTAAAACTCAAGTATGGGCCTCACACTAAATGAGTCTTACAATTTGATGGTTCTTCCAAAAATCCATCAGGGATCATCAAAAATTTGAGTCTAACCTTGCATGTTTGTCCTAGCGTATCCATGGTGCAAGACATGTTGATTTTAGATATCACTCCTCACTTTGCCTTGTGTCTTTCCAAAGATTTCATAGCCAAGATTGGGGGCTACCTTGTAGTAGATTGGTCTTACATGGTGTTTAGAAGAAGGTATGAGACTAATGTCTTAATCAAGGCTGAATCCATGGAACAATTCTATATTGAACCCCATCAGCCAAATAATATAAGCTTCAATTGTACCATGCTTGATGAGGATGAGTTTACAATTGGCCAAGAGCTAAACACTCATCCTGAAGAAGTTTCAAACTTGTTCTTGGATGAGTTATGGGGAGATAAATAATTTTTCAACCCTTTGGAAGGTGTTGAGGAAAAAGACATGTGTGTCTACCTACTACATGAAGAGAATCAACCCATGCCATCACTTATTAGATCTAAAGAAGACCCCAATGGTTTATGGAAGTTATTATTTGATGGCTCAAGGAGCCAGAATGGCATAAGTGCTAGGGAAATGTTGGTTTTACCCTTAGGTATCAAGCTTTTCACTTCTTATAGGTTTCATTTTAGCTACTCTTCAAATGCAATAGAATATGAAGGATTAATCTATGGCCTTCAATGGGCCATCAAGAGAGGAATCAATTTTTTTTAAGCTTATGGAGCCATTGAGCTCATAGTTAACCAAATTAGAGGCTTGAACATCACAAAGAATGATTTGATGAGGTCCTACAAAAATAGAGTGTGGGAACTGATTGAAAATTTTGAAGCCTTCAACATTCAAGCCATCCCAAGGGATCAAAACCAAAATGCTGATAAGTTGGTAGCCATAGGAGGTCAATTTAACATTTGAAGTAAGCTGAAAGAAACCAAGGTTCAACCACATGTCAAGGTGGTGGTGAGACTGTCAGCGCCAGATCATGAAGCACATTGGCAAGTTTTTGAGAGTGATAAGAAAATTGTTTGTTTCTTACAGCAAGAAGTCAAATTCTCCTCCAACCAAGCTAAATTGTAGCATTAGTATGAGGATTAGATAGTTTAGCTAAATTCAAAAAAAATTCCTAAGGGTTTGGTTACACTGGAGGGCCTTTTTCATGAAGGAGATCATATGAGGAAAGAGAAGGTAATATTGTCTACTAATGAGTAAAAATATGAGAGACTCCTCATCTTCAAGGATAAAATTCTCATGCTGGGAAAGGTAAGTAGTAAGGATGAGAGGAATGCTTTCATAACACTTTGCCAAAAGTATGCAGATATTGTTTTGGGAGTACATTGACCTAAAAGGTTTTGATCTTAAACTAGCCCAACACACCATAGAGTTGGAGGCCAATGCCAAGCATGTAAGGAAAAAACAAAGGCCGATTAACCCCAAGATTAAGGAGCTGATGAGGAGGGAACTAACCAAGTTGATCAAGTCTAGGATCATTTTTTCCCATCAAGCACTCATCATGGGTATCCAACTTGGTGCCTATAAGGAAAAAGAGTGGGGAGATTAGGCTTTGCATGGATTTTAGAGATTTTAAAAAAGTCACCTTGAAAAATCACTATCCCCTGCCATCTATGGAGCAGCTACTTCAAGTAGTTGCTGGTTCAAAACATTTTTCCTCATTGGATAGTTTTTCTGGCTACAACCTATTGGGTGAATATTTTGTCATCAACTAACTGAAGACAAAATGGTCATATCAACCACAATGTAATGAGATAAATCTCTCCTCTCAGCAAGGGGATGCTCCCTATAAATTATCACAAACTTAACCTATACTAAATACTAACTCAGAGGTGAGATTATATCATCCATTTCTCTTTTTTCAGAAATGATGTTCATAAAACAAAAGGAAAACTTCCTAGATAATAAATGAATCTACATGAAACCCACGAGAGGACAAAATTTTTCGTTGCTTCTTTCACTAATTTATGATTTATATCACTAGGAGAATGAGGTACAGCCCAAAGTCTTCACTGAAAACTATAACAGATCATATGATTATAAAAGATAAAGGTAGTTCAAAGCCTTTCCAATATCCTTCATCCTAAGGCATTAAAACACAAAATAAAGACTATTATGGTAGCACAAAGTCTCCATAATCAGCTTCTAAACATCTCCCAAATTATTTTCACTCGTTCTACTTATTTGATCAAATGGATAAAATAATGTTTAGGAAAAAGACATAAGAACAATTTTCTACATAACGCATGTTATTTCAACACAAAGTTTGAAAGGTCCCTTGCTTTCTCATTCACCTGATAAAATTTGATTAACAATATGAGCTCAAAGTCTCAAAAATGCCTTTCAATTTGGTTAGAGTTTTTGCTTTCAATAACTAAGAGATCCCCCTCACTTTTTTTCTCAAAAATGAGAGATTACAATATATAACATCCAAAAGAAAGATTTTGGTGCTTCTTTCCACAAATGGCCCATGTTGCATTGAATGCATTGGAAAGAAGAAGTCCTATGAAGGGGCCATGTTGGAGGAGATTACCAGCCTTGACTTTGGCCTTTAAATCATATCAAATGTCTCTTCAAAAACATGGGTTTCCTGGTCCTTTGAAAGGCAAGGCTGCTCCTCTTTATGATACTTACATGACTGTCCACTCATCTTTACTCAAATGATGAAAAATGGGCCACACCATTGAATGCTTATGCTCTTTGATAACCACTTAGTGGACTATTCCACCCACTAAAATAACTCTTCTATCGATGCTTATGGATTCTCTGGCTCTTTCCTGAGTGGGTCACTGATTTTGTCCTCGGGTCTACGTCATTTACAAACCAATGGTTATTCCATTGTCCTGAATTTGATGTCTGCAGGGATGTCATCAGTTGCTTGAACCTTTTGAAACTTGAACCATCTTTTAGAGTTCACCAATTCAATGGTTTAATGGTTCAGTGGTTAACTACTTTATGTTTTACAAAGAGTTGTGTTTACTTAGTCTTCTTATGAATTTGATGTATCATTGAACCAACTATTTGAACCTTCCACTTAAACCCCATTGATGAACCATGGTTAGTAGATATGGTTCATTTCATATCATTTAACCCCATCGATGAACCATCCTTATCAAATTTTAAGTAAATGCCTTCAAGTGTTTTGAAATCTTTTCTTGTGAAAACCCACCTTTTGAACCTTGCTCATTTTCCTGACTGTAAACCCTTTGAAAACAAGTGATTTCCTTTGCTGAAAAGGCTTGTGCAATTGAATAACTTGACTACTCAGAGCATTTTTGAGAAAGAAATTGACCATTTATGGCTTGTAGGACCAAAATAGTCAATTGGTTGTCCACAAAAATGAGTGACTAGTTTTGGGAATAACAACTGGCTCCAGTTGTGGAACATCCATCAATTGTATTTTAAAACGATCAAAGGGAGTAGAATCTAGACTCTAAGTTCCTTCATCCATGCCATTGGGCCACAGAGCAAGCCACCCCAAAAAAAGAGAAAGATGCCAAAAACTAAATGAATAACACAAAACAAACAAAGACTATACAAATGTACAAATGAACTTATTTGATACTTCAAGGATTGAAGTGCTTCAGATGCTGCCCACTATGAGGAAGTGAAAATGGCATTACATCTTGATATTTTAGTAAGAAACTATTTTTACCACTGAATTGATGAATGGCAAACAAACCTCTCCACAAGGAATCAAATTTTCCATGTATTCCTTTTGGTTTTCTCCTCTTGTCCCATAACAAGACTTGATCTCCAATCTGAAACTCACAAATCCTTACTTTCTTATTGAAGAGTTTCTTTACCTGATTTTGATGTTCAAAAATATGGTCTACTACCATAGTTCATTGCTCTTCTTACTCAGTCAAGCACATGATTCTTTTATCAATAGAATTTTCAAAAGTTGAATCTTCTACCACCTTTACCAACTTAGTGCTAGTAGCTCCAAGGTAATGGGTATTTCTGCATTAAGACCATACCAAAGTTGAAATGGTGACATACCTATTGCCCTTTTAGGCATAATGGTATCTACCCATAAAGAATCAACTAATGCTTTATGCCAAGTTCTCTAATTACCATCCACTAGTTTCCTGATAATAGTAACCAGATTCTTGTTACTTGATTCTGCCTGACCATTTCCTTGCAGATAATAGTATGATGAGTGAGAAAGAATAATCCCATGATTGTAACAAAAGTCAGTAATCTCATGAGAAGAGAAACAAGTGGCATTGTTTATTATAATCTTGTTTGGAACCCCAAATTGGGAAATGATATTTTCCTTAAGGAAATTACATACCACTTTTGAAGTAGCATGCTTGACTAGAATAGCTTCCACCCACTTGGTAAAATAGTTTGTTCCAGTGAGAACATAGTTATGTTCAAAACTTGAGGATGGGTTCAAGGTGCAAATAAAATCAATACCCCATTGCTAAAAAGGTTCTTCAATCACCACTAGTTTGAGAGGTGATGCAGCCAACTTGGGTTTCCCAACGAACTATTGACACAAATCACACCTACATACCCAATTGTACGTATCTTGAAATAGTGTAGGCCAATAATACCTAGCTCATAGAATATTATGAGTAGTCACGGGTGCAAAAAAATGTCCTCTACAAGCCAAATTATGGAAAGACTCCAAAAGTTTACCCTGTTGTGCTTTATCCATGCAACAAAGAAATACCCCATCAAGGCTCCTTTCATACAAACTGTTATCCCACAGGACATAGTTAGCAGCTTTCAACTTGACATTTATTTTTTCTTTATATGATCGGAGAGTAGGATGCTCATCATAGGCAATAAAATGAGTGATATTAGAATACCACTCGTTAGTAGTAGTGACAAAAAGAACTATTGGCATGTCTTTAACTTCTGCTTCTTCATGTCCTATTTATTTTAGTATGTTATCAACAATAAATTAACACAGACCCTTTCCTTGCACCAACTTAGTAGGTTTGATATCAAGATCAAACTCTTGAATTTGTCATGTCCCCTTTTCAGTTGACATCTTCAGAGTTGATGGTTAGCCTATTATGCGACCCTCGTAGGCTGATAGGATGGATAGAGGGTCTTGATGGAGCTTGGCTTGTCTTCGATTAGCAAAATTTTACCAATTGGCTTTCGTTCGGGCTCTTTCAGACATGTATTGAGGGAGATATTAATATTTGATTGATTTAATTAAATATTAATTATTTGGCCTATTTTTAATTATGAAACCCTAATTAGGGCAAGTGCACCTTTTTGAGGATATAAGGGTTTCTCATTGGGAGGAGAGTCATATTATTGATTATTGATTTTAAAGATGATTTTGCTAAGGGTTTTTCTGAGAAGACTGAGCCAAGGGTTCTAGGATTCCATTTACATTGGAGAATGTCCACTCTTCAGTGTGTGTGATTCAGAGGTTGTGAGATTCATTAGGTTTTTTTGATTCAATAATTATCTAGATTAAGATCTTCTATATTGGATCCATATTTCTTGAGATTAGGCATCTCGCATATAGGCCATACTATTTTTTCCTGTTACTGTAAGAAACCTGTACCATTCTGCGTTAGGCCATACAGAGCCACAGGCCGCACAGAGACCGACATCGGCAGCAGAGACCGACATCAGCCGACTGAATATTGACGTTGATAGAGTAGCTGACTGACAGTGACCGATGTTGGTAGGATATAGACTGACGGTGGTAGCACAACCGATGTTGGTGACTATGTTTTCACAAAAAAACCCGTGCAGTACCGGATTTAGAGTTATTTCCAAATTTGCAAGAAACAATCAAGTTTTTTTTGAATAATGTTTCATATTATTTTATATGCATGACAAAGACTCCATATTATAATCATCTAGAACAATAAGATCATTGATTAGCCAGTTAATAGATTACATTGTTGTTTATTTATTTGATTGAATTTATCTCACAAAATCGTAGCTTTATTCTTGGAAAAACATCAAAAAAATTAAGATACAGAGAAGCAATATAAAATATTCAATTTCAGAATTCAAGGGAAACAGGGGTTTCTACAGTGGTATCAGAGCTAAATCCTTCCATCCTGAGGGTTTAGCAATCTTATGCAGCCATGAGAGTTGGGACCATACAGGTATTACACACGTAGTAGAGCTTTGGTTGATAGGCAACATATTTTGAGCGAGTAGCCAGAAGACATGGGTGACAATATTGATAGGACCCATATTCCTCACCATCCTAGGGTTCAAGATGATGCAGAGGTTTTACTTGCTCTCAGAGATTTATGAGAAGAGCAAAGGTGGTCTAACGAAGTATTACAATAGTTGGCAGAGGCACTACAGAGATTTGGTACTCCAAGGAGACAGTCACCACATCGTGACGATGTCAAGAGTGATGTAGGATCACAGAGAGCCCTTAGGACTGCTTCTCATACAGCTGACAGGCCTAGTAGGCCTACCTTTGTGAGGCAGGAGGCCAAGGAGGTGATAGCAGGTGAGGAGCATGAGGAGTTGTTTGCAGACACATTTATGGCAGTGAATGATGAGTGGGAGTTATTATCACCTGAGGTTAGAGAGATGATTACTTTTGACTGATTCATAACATAGAGGAGAGAGCATAACCGAGGTCAACAGGATGGGAGACCTAGACACTGGAATAATGATCTAAAGCATGATACGAGCCGGCTCACACTAGTGATGTTTGACAGTAGTGGTAAGGTGATAGCACAGGCCTGGATTAGTAAGCTAGACACATTTGTCACATTGCATCTGATGGCTAAGAGAGATGTTATCAAATATGTGACACTGCATCTTGAGGGAGTAGCTCATGATTAGTGGCACCATGAGATGGTGACACTCCAGCATGATCGGATCACATCTTATCAGGAGTTTGTGGATAGGCTAGTGGAGCATTTTGATAGGAAGGATCTAGAATCCAATTTCAGAGAGTTGGCTTAGTTGTGCCAGAGTGGCAGTCTAGAGTCTTACATTGGTGACTTCCAGAAGTTATCAGTTATGGTTCCTGACATTTCAGAGAGGCAACTTGTAGTGCTCTTCATGGAGGGATTGACAGAACCATTGAGAGGTTGGATCAAAGGCTTTGATCCTCCTTCATTATAAGTAGCTATGAAGAAGGCACGTAGTATGGAGATGGCAACCCCATCCAGTAAATCTAACTCCAGAGGTACTTCTTCATCCAGGGACAATAAGGGCTTCAACAGAGATAGAGAGGGATTAGATTTCAAAAAAGATAAATTAGGTGTTAAGAATGATTCAAAGGCCAATCCAACAACACCACCTTTGGATTGAGAGGCTCTTAATGATCTATGTAGGAAAAAGCTTTGCTTCTACTACAAAGGTCCATATGATGCCAATCACAATTGTCCTTTGAGGCCTAAGGGCAAGGCAAATCGTGTGATGTGGGATTTTTATGAGGATTTAGAATCAGAAGATTTTGAACAATAGGAGAGTTTTGAGGAGTCAGAGGCAGAGGCAGATTCAGAGCTTCACATATAGGAGGCACACCTATCTAGCATTTAGTCAGATGATTCATTCAGACTCCGTGGAGTTTTGGCAGGACAGAGGGTCATCACCCTTCTTGATACAAGACCCACACATAATTTTATAGATGCTAGATTTGTGGAGAAATGTGGACTCACTACCAAAGATTTTGAGGTCATTAGAGTTAAGGTGGCCGATGGTCACACTCTTAGGTGTGAGCGGATGATTAGAGACCTCCCATTGCACTTGAACAACTATGAGTTCAAGGCTGATTATTATGTGGTAAACATGGGGGATATAGACTTAGTCTTGGGTATGAAGTGGCTTCATTCCCTTGAGGAAGTCACTCTTCATCTCAAGGACATGGAGGTTCATTTTGATGTTGGTGGGAAGACACATATTCTTAAGGCAATATAGGGTAGCAACATCAAAAATATGTTTTTTCATCAGATGGAGATACTCATACCACACGATATGGGAGAGTGCACTGCTGAGTGCACATTGGCACCAACACAGGGGAGATATGTGGATGAGCTTTGTCTTGAGGTGAGTTCAGTTTAGGAGTTAGCACATGTGGTAGGGACTCAACTTTCTTTTACAAGTGGGTCACATGTGGATGATGATATGAGTATGTCTAGCATTCACACTCTGAATTTAGAGATTATCATGGGTATAAGAGATAGGTGTGTGAAGTCAGTTGGTATTGTTCACATTATTTAGGTGAGGAGTTTACTTGAGTTGCCAGTTGATTTTTGTTCATGGATTGGATGTTAGGATCCTTATCTTGGTACTTGGGATGATGTGACGCCATTGGATGAGAGTTGTGATAGACATGGCATGGAGTTTGTGTTGATTGACAGTGGCATAGATCATGTCTACATTTGGGATCCAGGTGGATTGGTTGATGTATTGTTTAGTGATTGCTTGGGGACAAGCAATTTCAAGACGGGTGGATTGTCATGTCCCCTTTTCAGTTGAAATCTTTAGAGTTGATGGTTATCCTATTATGTGACCCTCATAGGTTGATAGGATGGATAGAGGATCTGGATGGATCTTGGCTTGGCTTTGATTAGCAAAATTTTACCAGTTGGCTTTCGTTCGGGCTCTTTCAGACATGTATTGAGGGAGATATTAATATTTGATTGATTTAAT
This sequence comes from Torreya grandis, assembly GCA_037957365.1. NCBI lineage: Eukaryota > Viridiplantae > Streptophyta > Pinopsida > Cupressales > Taxaceae > Torreya > Torreya grandis. Next base: position 226,728 of record JARHVA010001865.1, on the reverse strand, counting down.
TAAGTATTAATTATTTGGCCTATTTTTAATTATGAAACCCTAATTCTTAACTATGAAACCCTAATTAGGGCAAGTGCACCTTTTTGAGGATATAAGGGTTTCTCATTGGGAGGAGAGTCATATTATTGATTATTGATTTTGAAGACAATTTTGCTAAGGGTTTTTCTAAGAAGATTGAGCCAAGGGTTCTAGGATTTCATTTGCATTGGAGAACATCCACTCTTCAGTGTGTGTAATTCAGAGGTTGTGAGATATCAGCCAATCTATTGCCAGTTTGAGAGATAACTTCATACAGAAGTTATCACAGAGATTTACAGGTATTTATTTCATTAAGTTTTTTTGATTCAGTAATTATCCAGATTAAGATCTTCCATATTGGCTCCATATTTCTTGAGATCAGGCATCCAGCATATAGGCCGTACTATTTTTTACTATTACTGTACGGAACTCGTACCATTCTGCGTCAGGCCGTACAAAGCCACAGGCCGCACAAAGACCGACATCGACAATAGAGACCGACATCGGCTGACTAAATACTAATGTCAGTAGAGTAGCCAATCGATAGTGACTAACGTCAGTAGGATATAGACCAACAACGGTAGCACAACTGACGTCAATGATTGTGTTTTCACACAGAAACCCGCATAGTATCAGATTTAGAGTTATTTCTAGATTTGCAAGAAATAATCAGGTTTTTTTAATAATGTTTCATATTATTTTATATGCATGACAGAGACTCCATATTGCAATCTTCTAGAAGAACAATAAGATCATTGATTATCCAGTTGATAAATTACATTATTTTTTATTTATTTGATTGAATTTATCTCACAAAATGTTAAGGTGTGGAGCTAAAAACTTCACCAAGTGAGTGGATTGCAGAAGTTGTAGGTTTACATAGTCACCAGTGTCAGTCAGGAGTGATTGATGTCGGTCAGAAGCAAACCAAGAGATGCTAGCGTTGGTCATGGATCAGCCAATGTCGGTCACAGGCAGACAGGCAGGGACTGACATCGGTCACCTGTGCATCCAGGAAGCTATTTCCATGGACAGAAGAGAATGTTTGCATGTTAGGATTAAGTGATAGTCTTAAGTCCGCATCTCTATTATTAGTAAGACTATTTAGAGCCCTTGATTAGGAGGTGCATCTGATGGCTGTAGTTGTATGCTCATGTTTCCTAATTAATATATAATAGGATAGATCTTCATAGCTTATTAGTGTGTAATGTTGAATTGGACAGTACAATTGTATATGTGAATCATTCCAGGTTGTTGGAGTTGATTGTAATTGAGAGAGAGAGCTCTTGAGGGAAAGAGATCTAGAAAGAGATCTATACATCTGAGATAGGTGTGGAAGAAAAGAAGTTTCTTCAATTGTATTCCTTCTGTAAAGAGTTTAATACAAGTTTTCAGGGTGGTTTCTTGTATCTCTTGTTCTTTGCTATTTCTGATTCTAGTTACTTATCTTTCTAGTTTAATTCTGCATTTAATTGCTTTCATATTGTAATCAACATTGTTGGTTGATCTCCAACACAAAATCGTAGCTTTATTCTTGTAAAAACATAAAAAAAAAGTGAGATACAGAGAAGAAATATAAAATATTTACTTTCAAAATTCAAGGGAAATAGGGGTTTCTACATAATTTTAGCAATATAATTTACCCTTTTAGTACCATACTCTTGTTGAGTTAAAATAGACTTTATTGTTGTATCAGGTACTAGAATAATAGCGTGTGAATTTAGGATATAGAATAAAAAATGTTTTACCGCCTTAACCATGGCATAAACATGCTTTTCCATATTTGAATATTTCAATTCATGATCTTTGAGAGGGAAACTCATAAATGATATGAGAGATTCCATACCTTCTTCATTCTACTGAACTAAAATGGTTAAAAGTGTGTGTTCAAAAGCATAAATGTATACTATGAAGTCTTTGGCATAAACTAGATAAACCAAGATTGGGGCATGAGTAATAGTCTTCTTACTATCTTCAAATGCTTCTTTGCCTTCTGCAGTCCAATAAAAAGTAGCTTTACCCTTCATCATGTCAATAATGTGGCGAGTTTTCTCTATGAATTTAGGAATGAACCTTCATAAAAAATTCATCTTTCTAAAGAAAGAATGAACTATAGTCTTACTAGAAAGTAGAGTAAGATTTTAGATAGATTTGACTCTTTCTGAGTCAATTTTTGTGCCTTCTCAAGATACAATATGCCAAAGAAGTTAACCTTTTGTAACCCTAAAAACTGACTTCTTTGGATTGAGAGAAATACCATTCTACTGACAATGTTCCAACACTTGTTTTAAATGATGCACATGATCAGGATGATTTTTGGAGAAAATAGTCAAGTCATCAAGATACACTATGATGAACTTGGCTAATTCATCTCTGAAGGCAAGGTCCATTGCTCTCTGGAATGTGGTACCAACATTGATCAAACCAAAAGGCATTCTATGATATGCAAACATGCCCCAAGGTGTAGTGAAAGTAGTTTTATATTGATCTATTTCATTGACTTCCTCTTGATTATACCAAAAAAAACCATCTAACATTGATAAAATTTTTGAGCCAGTCACTATTTGCAATACTTGATCCATGATGGGTAGAGGGTAGTTGTCCTTTAGAGAAGACTAATTGAGATTCTTGAAATACACGCAAATATGAATTTATCTATTCTTTTTTCTTACAAGAACTATGTTCGTGATCCAAGTGGAATGGTGAATTGGAAAAATTATTTTGGCATTCAACATCTTCTAAATTTCTAAAAGAATAGTACCTAATATTTTGGGATTGTATTGCCTCTGTTTCTGTTTGTGAGGTACTGACCTAGTCTTAAGGAGAATTTTGTGTTGAATTTATTTAGGCCTAAAAGATTTCAAGTCATCATAATAATATACCAAAACATCAATGTAATGGTGAAGAAGAGTAACAAATTTGAGATTTTCATCAGTAGTACAACATTTCTCAATGTTGACCATTTTGAGATTTTCTTCTGTACTCAAATTTACTTGATCAAACTCCTTAGAGAAACTTGAATCCATTTGTTGTTGCTTCATATACCTGTCATGCTTATCAAATAGCTTCTCAAGAGAAACCAAACCTTTTGGAATTTTATTCCCTTTAAGTTGAAGAAACTCTTCACCAGTTTGTGAACCTCTTTCAGGAACTGATTCCTGTGGGGGAGAGTCGCTACCTTCAAAATAAAGCTCCTCAAAACTATCCATTTTTTCTATAAAAGTGACAATTTGATTATCACCATTAAACACCTGCCAATGGTTGGCATTATTAGGCACACTTGGTCAAAAGCCCAACTCAATAGTGTACTTGTTCCCTTTGAAATCTTTATGAAGAACCATGAGGGTTGCAAAGATAACCAATGAATCTTCATGATCATTAAACTCTCTTGGCACTATAAAAATATTGAAAGCATCAAAACTTTCAATGCAATCCCATACAAGATTGTGATAATGCCACAGTCTTTCATTTTTGGTTTGGTACAGACTTCTTACTTGACAAACCACTAACTCAACATCTCCCTGGGCATGGAGAATTTTAACACATTTAGCATGAGCAGCTTGTTATCTGAGCAACAATGATTTGTATTCAACGATGTTATTGGTATTGGTGAATTATAACTTATATGAGTAAGGGAAGATTTCTCCTTGTGGGGATATCAAAACAATTCCTGCTCCAGAACCAGTAGAAGAATAGCTGCCATCGAATTCTAAAATCCAAATATCATTAAAATTTGATCTTCTTAAAGATTTCTCTTCATAGTGAGGGAAGACCCCTTTTTACCTAAACTTTTATACACAAATTCTTCTGATTTTTTGTTTGAATTATCTAAATTGTCACCTAATAAACTTTCATCTAATAAAATAGAAACATCTTCAGTAGAAGAAAATAATTACCCATTCCTGAAGATTCAAACAAAATTTGAGCTTCAGGGTCTGACATTTGAGTAACAATATATTTTGACTCTTTCTTAAGAAGTAAATTTTACATGATGCCTTTAATAGGTATCCTTTCTTTAGAAAGATCCATGTTCAAATCTCCACCTACATTTTTACAAAAAATACATCCAAGCAAAATGCCATAAGAAGCTGGAACATTGGTCACTAAGACTGTCATCTTAATCCTCTTATCTGGAAAAGCTGCAAATACAAATTAGGCATCTTTGATTTGACCTAAAAGTAGCACTTGTTTTTCATGGAGAAACATCTCCTAAAATTCTTAGTTAAGGTAAAATTGAGGGAATTTGCTACCTTGGCAGGCATAACATTATTAGAGGCTCTAGAGCCTATTATATAAATGCTCAATTTATGACCATTTATCAATAGATAAACACAGAAAGGTTCTATTTTCCTAGGGACAACAAAAGGAGTAGTGAAAAGATTAATTTGGGTGGATTTGTTCTTTGGGGGATCCTGGGTCACTTTTGAAGAATCTTGTCCTGTAGGGACGGTTTTATTTTTGATGCATTCAACCAACCTATCCAACTGCTCAGGGTTGGCTTGTAAGTACTCAAACTCAGACATTTGGATCTTGGTCTTCCTATCATGATCAATTATGTCGAATAACTAGAATGAACTAGAAATAGAGGAATGAAGCCCATCATTCTAGTTTTTATTTGATGTGGTACTGGTTTGAGAAATTGAAGCAAAATGTACAGGATTGTTTGAGGTACTTAATTTCTTATTGATCACTAGGTCCTTTGATTGGAAAGGCAGTGAGGTCCCCCATTTAGCAATTGAGATTACTAGCTGAGGTTCTTCTCCTGCTTTTCCCTTATCATCTTATTGAGTTGACTAGTTTTAGGACCTAATAAAAATAGCATATGATCTATCAAACACTTCTCCCTTTTTTTTAGCTTCATCCTGGTAATTTAGAAAATCAATTTTGGAGTTGCCAACTAATTCTTCTTCTCCTCCTGCAAAAATATTAACATCCTCTTCTTGGTCTAACTCAGGTTAGAAAGAGAAATCATGTTTAGCTTCATAATAACTAATTGCTAATTTGACTGGTGTTGCTTCAATGGCAAGCTTCCCTTATGTGAGAGGAAGATGATTGGGTTGCCCTTGACTTTTGGCAGCATTGCCTTGATATGAATGTTTAGAAAATGTCCTCCTTGGTATATCCTGATAAGGAGGAGCAGACATACCTTGAGACATTTGCTTTTTTAGAGCTAGCAATTCATTCACTAACTTTTGCACCATAGGATCAGTGGTGCTTGTGGAAGAATTTTCAGCAGATGAAGAAAATTTATTCTTATTAGGATCCCTTCTTATCTTACCTACAAAAATAAGATCATCTTCAACTTCGATAGATAAAATTTGAGCTATAGAAAGATCTATATGGCTAGCCTGCCTTAATAGAAAAATCACTTCAGGAAGTTGAGAATTGATGAAGAAGCACTTAAGATTTTTTGGTGTTGGCTGAGTAATTATAGGAATCTTGTTCCTCAGCTTACTGAATTTAGAAATGAAGTCTTGCATAGGCTCATGAGGTTCCTTCTTCATTTTCATAAGTTGAGCCAACAAGGCATGGGCATCTTTTGCAGGTTTGAACCTAGCCTCAAACTTGGCCTTGAGAGTGTTTCAGTCAGTCATATTCTGAGCTTGAAGATGATAAAACTAATCTATGGTAGTGTCTTGCAATGTTTATACAAATAGTCTTACTGCTATATCTTCATATTCAATGCCTATCACACCATAGGCTATGCAGAAAGCTGCAATATGCTCATCAAGATAAACTTTCCCATCACCATAGAACTTGGGAAAATTCTTTCTTGAACTATGAGGTAGTTCATGTAAAGGTGGGGTTATATTTAGGGGGCCAAAAGTGTTACCCCAAGGGCTTTGGTCTGCCATGATATGATGATTGAAAGGAGGGATAACAAACCTTTGTGGAGTATGTATAGACAAAGCTCTGCTAGCAGAGAAAGGAGTAGCTTTTCCTAGTATTAGAGACTTGATATTGGTAGGAGGAAAAATCTTGGTTCGTTAAAGGTGAGATCATGGAGGAAAAAGATAAAAATTGTTTTGCTGCACAAACTCGAATATAGGATCAACAATACCCTGAGCTCTCTAGCTTCGCATATATCATGGATCTGCTAGAGTGTAGAATGGAAAATAACTAGAAATGCTTCAATTTGAAGCGTGAAGCTTCAAATTATGCGTTCTTTCCCAGCAGAGTCACCAAAAAACTATTGGGTGAGTATTTTGTCATCAACTAACTAAAGACAAAATGGTTATATCAACCACAACATAATGAGATAAATCTCTCCTCTCAACAAGGGGAGGTTCCCTATAAACTATCACAAACTTAACCTATACTAAATACTAACTCATGGGTGAGATTATATCATCTATTTCTCTTTTTTTAGAAATGATGTTCACAAAACAAAAGGAAAACTTCCTAAATAATAACTGAATCCACATAAAACCCACGAGAGGACTTTCATTGCTTCTTTCACTAATTTATGATTTATATCATAGAAGAATGAGGTGCAGCCCAAAGTCTTCACTGAAAATTAAAATAGAGCATATGATTACAAAAGATAAAGGTAGTTTAAAGCCTTTCCAATATCCTTCTTCCTAAGGCACTAAAACACAAACTAAATACTATTATGGTAGCATAAAGTCTCCATAATTAGCTTCAAAATATCTCTCAAATTATTTTCACTTGCTCTACTTATTTGATCAAATGGATAAGATAATATTTAGGAAAAAGATATAAGAACAATTTCCTACATAACACAAAGTTTGAAAGGTCCCTTGCTTTCTCATTCACCGGATAAAATTTGATTAACAATCTAAGCTCAAAGTCTCAAAAATGCCTTTCAATTTGGGCAGAGTTTTTGCTTTCAATAACTGAGAGATCCCCCTCCCTTTTTTTTCTAAAAATGAGAGATTACAATATATAGCATCCAAAAGAAGGACTTTGCCTTTTCTTTCCACAAATGGCCCATGCTGCCTTGAATGCATTGGAAAGAGGAAGTCCTATGAAGGGGCCATGCTGGAGCAGATTACTAGCCTTGATGTTGGCATTTAAATCATATCAAATGTCTCTTCAAAAGTATGGGTTGCCTGGTCCTCTGAAAGGCAAGGCTGCTCCTCTTTATGATACTTACACGACTGTCCACTCATCTTTACTCAAATGAAGAAAAATGGGCCACACCATTAAATGTTTACGCTCTTTGATAACCACTTGGTGGACTATTCCACCCACTAAAATATCTCTTTTGATGATGCTTCTAAATTCTCTGGCTCCTTCCTCAGTGGTTCATTGAGTTTTTCCTCAGGTCTGCATCATTTGAAAACCAACAGTTATTCCATCGTCTTGAATTTGACGTCCACAGGGACGTCATCGGTCCTTGAACCTTTTGAACCTTGAACCATATTTTAGATTTCACCGGTTCAATGGTTCAATGGTTCACTACTTTATGTTTTGAAAAGAGTCATGTTTACTCAGTCTTCTTATGAATTTGATGTATCATTGAACCAACTGTTTGAACCTTCTACTGGAACCTTCTGCTTGAACCTTTCGCTTGAACCTTTCACTTGAACCTTTCAGGTGGAGTTCAATGGTTCAAATTTAAATGTGACTATAGTCAGTCTATATGGTTCATTTCATATCATTAAACCCCACTAGTGAACCATCCTTATCAATTTTCAAGGAAATGCCTTCAAGTGTTTTGAAATCTTTTCTTGTGAAAATCCACCTTTTGAACCTTGTTCATTTTCCCGACTATAAACCCTTTCAAAACAAGTGATTTTATTTGTCGAAAAGGCTTGTGCATTTGAATAACTTGATTGCTTAGAGCATTTTTGAGAAAAAAATTGACTATTTGTGGCCTACAGGACCAAAATGGTCAACTGGATATCCACAAAAATGAGTGACTGGTTTTGGGAACAACACAACCAAGTCTAGGTGAAGGACGAGGATTGGTACAAGACTGCCTTCACCAAATAAGGCATGTATACATGCCAAAAGATACCTTTTGGTCTATCAAATGCTGGCAAAACCATCCAAAGAGCCATGGACATGGCTTTTTAGGGGTTGCGAAACCAAATGGTGCTAGTAAACTTAGATGACATCATGATTTTATCCAATAATACTAGTGAACACATGGACCACCTGAGGCTAATTTTTTAAAGGTGCAGAGAGTGGGATTTTATTGAATCCTAAGAAGTGCATGTTTATCATGCATGAAGGCAAGCTTCTAGGCCAAATCATCTCAAAGGAAGGGTTATCCATTGATCTTGAGACAATAAGGGCCACCTTGGACTTATCTTTTCCCAAGCATAAGAAGGGACTGTAGAGTTTCCTTGGAAAGATAAAATTATTGAGAAGATTTATCCCTAATTTTACAAGTTTAGTCAAGCCCATCACTGCTATGCTGAAGAAGAAACAAGTGTTCACTTGGTCAAATGAAGGCAAGTCAACATTCGAAGCTATCAAGCAAGCTATTACTCAAGCACCCACACTTATGAATCTTGATTTCTCAAGGGATTTCATTTTGTATGATTTTTTAGCTTGCTAATACAAAGAAATAGTGAAGGACTCAAGTAGCCATTAGCTTTTTTCAGCTAGGGGCTTGAAGGGTATGAGGTGACATACACTTTTATATAAAAACAAGTCCTTATAGCAGTAAGGACCCTCAAGAAGATCAAGCCAATGTTATCCACAACAAAATATATCTTATGGTGTCTCATCTTGGAGTAAGAGACTTTCTTCTTTACAAGGATTTGATTAAAAAAAGAGTTGGTTGGATTACTAAAGTCATGGAGTATGACATGGAGATCAAGTCACTAGGTTAGTAAGAGGTAAAGGCTTATGTTAGCATATGGCTGAGGATCTTCATGAAGACAAAGAGGTTATCTTGGTGACACAAGATAACCTACAAGCAGATGCACCTCTACTTCACACTAGCTGGCTTCATGATATGACTCACTTTTTATGAATAAGTGAGTGCCCTCAAGGTACAGATAAAGCAAAAAGAAGGTATTTCAGAATTTAGTCCATATCTTATGTTTTAGTTGATGGAGTTTTGTTTAAAAAAGGCCTAAATGGAGTGCTCTTGAGGTGCATAGATGATGATCAAGTTGCTAAGATTTTACAGCATTTTCATGATGGGCTTGTAGGAGGTCATTTTTCCCCAAAGACTACTACAACAAAGATCATGAGGGCTGGTTACTACTGGCCCAACCTCTTCAATGATAGTTATGTATAAGTGATGAAGTGTCAGGAATGTGCTCTCTTCATGGGAAAGCAAAGGTTAGCAGCTCTTCCTCTCAACTTGATTAAAGTGGAGCAACCATTCATGCAGTGGGGTTTGGACTTCATTGGAGTAATTAACCCTCCATCAAGTATAGGGCATAAATGGGTGCTTACTTCAACTAATTACATCATCAGGTGGGTGGAAGCCATTGCATTTAAGGAAGCCAATAAAAGTAGAGTCTTAGACTTCTATGACAACATTGTGACCAGTTTTGGTTTTCCATCCACTATCATATATGATAATGATCCAGACAACAATTTGGGTGACCATTCGGGTGACAGTTAATTCTTCAAATTTTGTATTGTTAGACAATTATTTCCTTGAGCCATTATGTCCTCGAGTATTTCCTCAAGCCATTATGTCCTCGAGCGCTGTATTATTTTAATGCTGGGACATCAAATCATCACCTGTTATTTCCTTTCATTTTGTATTGTCAGACAGTTAATTTCTCAAGCCACTCAATCTCCCAATGTTTTTCAAAAATATGTATAAATGCATTATAACCCAAAATGGGAAGGCAGACATCTCTTTCCAGAGATAAGCCAATAATTGTATTACGACTGTTAAGTAATATGACATCTCTTCTCAAATAATTCATTGTTATTGTGTTATTTTTGTGCTATTGAAATATTTGCCAACCAAAACTTCTAAGTTCTGGATTAGTGGTATCAGAGCTAGGTCTCGAGGTCAAGACCCACAAAAGCTGGTGGGCATGATCCACATCCCTTCTTAGGGATACGTCTCCCCATTGAGGCAATCATCACACGCCATGTGTTTGACTAGGAATTAGCTTAGGTGCTTCTTGGCTAGTCATATAGGGATCTAGAAGAGGACCCAGATCACTCTAGAGCTTTTGGTGTGATGGCTAGTCCTCTATTGGTATCAACCAAATGGTCACCCAAATTGTTGATTGGATCAGATAATGCATTGACTATCCTTAGCTTGAAAATAAGTGAATGGGCTTTGAAGATGGGCATTTACCTCAGCACTTCCTCAAACTATTATTCTCAAGGTAACAGGTTGGCTGATTCCACAAATAAGATTTTGTTGAGGATCATTAGGAGGACTATGTAGGAGAACCAGAGGACATGGCACACCAAGTTAAAGACAACCTTGTGGGCTGAGCAAGTAACTCCTAAAGCTATTATTGGCAGTTCTCTACATGTTCTAGTGTATGAAAGGGAGGCCAAGTTACCCATTTATCTTGAAATACCTACATTAGAGTTAGCCCATCAGCTGGAGCTGCTGAAGATGAACCTATAAATGTGAGATTGGTAGAACTCATAGAGCTTGAGGAGACAAGGAACTTTGAAATGAAAACATTGGAGGTACACCAAGCTTAGGTCAAGAAGGGTTTTGATAAGAGAGCTACAGTAAGGAATTTCAAGGAAAGAGACTTGGTTCTCAAATGGGACTCAAATAAGGCTAAACTACATAACCATACTAAGTTTGATAGCTTGTGGAGTGGTCCTTACTTTATCCATAGATGCAAATAACATAACACCTTCCAACTTAATTAGATAGAGAGGTATTACCAATCCCAGTCAATGGGATTCATCTAAAGCCTTGTTATTGAAAGTTTGTAGCCATTGTATATATATTTGTATGCTTTTTGTTAGGTTATGGAGCTAAAAGCTTCACCAAGATGCAAATAGGAGGAGGTTGCTGAGTTGTAGGCAATCAACGTCAGTCTGATCAACTAACGTTGGTCATCTTTAGTGTTCATAGTAACTGACATCGGTTATGGGTTGGTCGACATCGGTCAGACAGGCACCGACGTTGATAGCCTGTGTGTGCATGCATCTTGAGAACTGGTCTAATTTTAGATGGACAGTTAGTTTGCATGGTAAAGACTAATTTTAGTCTTAGAGCCATGGTTCTAATTATTGTAATTAGAGGTCTAATTATTATTTGTATGGGATCTATATAATAGACTCATGGGCTGTATTGTAAAGTGTGCTAGAGAGAGAGAGTAAGGTTAGCTCCTTCAGAGGGAAGAGAGCAAGGTTAGCTCTTCATAGTACCACAATGCCAAGTGTGTATGATCAGGTAGATCTGTGGGAGAGCAAAATCTAGTAGAAGATCCACAGGGGTGCTGGTGTGTAAGATCTAGGTTGGTAGGTGTGCAAGGCCAGGTTGATCTATGGTATAACAAGATCAAGTGAGATCTACATGGTAAGTAAGGTCAGTTGATCTACAGATGTGTGTGTGTGAGATCTAGGTTTGTAGGTGTACAAAACTAGGTTGATATGTAGGTGGCAGCAAGATTAGGGAGATCAACAACACAATAGGTAGCAAGATCAGGTGAGATCTACTTGGAGTATGTGGTGTACTCAGACTTGGAGTACGTTGAGTACTTGGTGGACTGGCAGTATTGTTACTGACTGGTGGAGGTGAACAACAACTCTATGTTTGAGTTGTTTGTTGTGATCATAGTTGAGAGAGAAAACTCTTGAGGGAGATTATTGTATGCCCTAGAGGAGTGGGAGCCCTAGAGGTGTGGGAAGAAGAGTGTGGCATCTTCTTTATTGTACATTTCCTTCTGGAAGAGTATTAATACAATTGGGTATTGTCTCTCATATTCTATGTTGTTTCTAATTTCTAGTTACTTATTACTTCTAGTTAAATTTCATGTTTAGTTGCTTATACAAAGGTAATCAATTGTGCTCCTAATCCTAATAAGTGGTATCAGAGCAGTTTGTTGTTCTAGATTCCTGACAAAGTGGTATCAGAGCTATTTTTTGTTCTAGATTCCTGACAAAGTGGTATCAGAGCCAGGTTACAGGGAGCAGGTTTGTGTTTGATTACAGGTCACTCTCAGGGGTTTTTGATTGAGTGGGAGTATAACAATGGCAGAAGAAAGTAAGCTAAGAATGGAGGAATTCAAAAGCAAGAATGATCAATTATGAAATTATGGAAAGAAAGAGCAGGTAAAGAAAGAGTACTGGTTGGTTGAAGATCAACATGAAGGAAATGAAGAAGTAGATGTTGCAGGGATTGTTGCACATGATGCTCTTGTATGTTCTTTGGATAAAGTAGAATCTTAGTTTATAGATTCTGTTGCCTCTTTCCATGCAGCCTCAAATAGAGTATTTTTTCATGTTAAGGTCCATGGAGACTTTGGAAAGATTTATTTAGGGGTTGGTGAGCCTTGTCAAAGAATTGGCAAAGGGGAAGTGTGGCTAAAATTGCATACGACCAACACATGGGTGTTGAAGAAGGTCATGCAGGTCCTAGTCTTGAAGATGAGGCTAATTTCTTCAAGAAAGTTGGGTGATGAGAGATGCACAACAACTCTCACAGTGGATGCACTTGAATTAGCATGTGGTAAGAAAGTAGGTACTCTTTATCTACCTACTTGTATTACTGATTCTCCTTCTGTTGCGAAGATGTGGCTTTGTAGGCTTGGTCACATGAGTAAGAAGGAGATGCATGTTCTTAAGAGGAAGTTAGATGTCTTTGACAAACTTAAGAACAAGAAAGCCTTGGTGTGCATGGAGGAGATGATGGACAGAGATCAGCTAAAGGGGCTGAATATTTATGAGCAGGGCAGTTTGGACAAGGTTTTGATCCAAAGTGAGCTCATAGGTAAAAAGTCATCACTCACAAGAAAACACAATTACCAGCATCGGTCAGGTGGAATCAACGTCAAACAGGTAGGTACCAACATCAGTCATGTGCAGACCAGAGTCGGTGGTGTTGAGCAGGTGGCTATCAGCGTCAGTCAGGGAACTGACGTCAGCAACCAGGAGGACATCGATGTCGGTTAGGGAACCAATGTCGGTGTTCAGGTGGATTTGACATCAGTCGGATACAGACTAGGGTCGACCAAGAAACAGATTTTGGGTGAACAACAAGCTGTTAAGGAGTCTCAAACACCCATGTCAAGGATTGAAAGGGTAAGTAAGCCTCAAATTCATTATTCACATTCTTTATACTACCTAAAAAGGTTGCTCATTGATGGCCAAGAACCAAGAATTTTTGAAGAGGCAATGTAGGTAGAATCCATAAAATAGTGGGAGCATGGCATGAATTCTTTAGAAGAGAACCAAATGAGAGATTTGGTAGAGTTGCCAGCTGGAAAGAAAGCACTGAAAGATGAATGAATTCCTTGGTTAAAGAAGAGAGAGAATGGACACGTGAGACAGAAGGCCAGGTCATATGGTCTTGCGCAAGCTCTAGGACAGTGGTATAGGTTTGACAAGTGTATGACAAAGCATGGCTTTAGTCAATGTCATTGTAACCATTGTGTTTACTTTACTAGGTTGGATAGTGGTTGCAACATTATCCTGTTACTATATGTAGTGGGTTCACACATGCAAGGTTTGGCTGAGCTAAAGGTAAAGTTAGTTCAGTGGTATGCTAGGAAGGATTTAGGAGGAGTGAAATTCTTTAGCATGAGTTTTTCTAGAGACATGGAAGGTCACAGGTTGATTTTGTCTCCAGATGATTGTGTGAATAAGGTAGTGGTGAGGTTTGATATGCAGGATGCAGAACCGGTTAGCACACCTATGGAAGGACAGTTCACAGAACAGTGTCCCAATTCACATGATGAGGTTAAGTACATGTGTACTAGACTTATTTTTACCCAAGCAATGGGTGTTGTTAGCGAGTTTGTGGCCAATCTAGGAAAAAAGCACTGGAAAGTAGTTTAGTGGATTCTCAGGTATCTGAGAGGGACCAGTAGTAGGTATATATGTGATGTAGGGTCAGGGACTTCTCTACATAGGTATGTAGATTCGGATATGGCAGGTTACTTGGATGACATGTAGAGCACCATAGGATGTGTGGTGGTTGCTCTTCAAGACTGAGCTTGAAGAGGGATATAAGCCAAGAAACAAATTAGATGATGTACAGGTATAGGTATAGGTGCAGCTATTTATTTCCAAGTGGGAGATTGTTAGGTTGTGGAGCTAAAAGTTTCACCAAGATGCAAATAGGAGGAGGTTGCTGAGTTGCAGGCAACCGATGTCAGTCTGATCAACCGATGTCAGTCATCTTCAGTGTTCTCAATAACCAACGTTGGTTATGGGTCGACTGACATCGGTCAGACAGGCACCGATGTCGATAGCCTGTGTGTGCATGCATTTGCATGCATCTCTAGAACTAGTCTAATTTTAGATGGATAATTAGTTTGCATGGTAAAGACTAATTTTAGTCTTGGAGCTGTGGTTTCTAATTATTGTAATTAGAGGTCTAATTATTATTTGTATGGGATCTATATAATAGACTCATGGGCTGTATTGTAAAGTATGCTAGATAGAGAGAACAAGGTTAGCTCCTTCAGAGGGAAGAGAGCAAGGTTAGCTCCTCATAGTGCCATAGAGCCAAGTGTGTATGATCAGGTAGATCTATGAGAGAGCAAGATCTGGTAGAAGATCCATAGGGGTGCTGGTGTGTAAGATCTATCTTAGCAAGTGTGCAAGGCTAGGTTGATCTATGGTATAGCAAGATTAGGTGAGATCTACATGGTAAGTAAGGTCAGTTAATCTATAGGTGTGTGTGTGTGTGTGTGTGTGTGTGTGTGTGTGTGTGTGTGTGTGTGTGTGTGTGTGTGTGTGTGTGTGTGTGTGTGTGTGTGTGTGTGTGTGTGTGTGTGTGTGTGTGTGCAAGATCTAGGTTTGTAGGTGTGTAAAACCAGGTTGATCTACAGGTGGCAGCAAGATCAAGGAGATCAGCAACACAATAGGTAGCAAGATCAAGTGAGATCTACTTGGAGTACGTGGTGTACTCAGACTTGGAGTACATTGAGTACTTTGTGGACTGGTAGTATTGTTACTGACTGGTGGACTGGCAGGATTGTTACTGACTGGTGGAGGTGAACAACAACTCTGTGTTTGAGTTGTTTGTTGTGACCAGAGTTGAGAGAGAGAACTCTTGAGGGAGATAATTGTACACCCTAGAGGAGTGGGAGCCCTAGAGGTGTGGGAAGAAGAGTGTGGCATCTTCTTTATTGTATATTTCCTTCTGGAAGAGTATTAATACAATTGGGTATTGTCTCTCATATTCTATGCTGTTTCTGATTTCTAGTTACTTATTACTTTTGGTTAAATTTTGTGTTTAGTTGCTTATACAAAGGTAATCAATTGTGCTCCTAATCCTAACAAGTGGTATCAGAGCAGTTTGTTGTTCTAGATTCCTGACAAAGTGGTATCAGAGCTATTTGTTGTTCTAGATTCCTGACACTTTTTTTAGTTTTCTTTTATTTTTTCCTCTAAGTGCCTGGTGCACATCTTTTTTAGTTGTGTTTTTTCCCTTCCCTAAGTTCCATAGGCACAATTTTTTTCATTTTAGTTGTCCTTTTTGCTTCAAGGGAGATTTCTCGAAAGAGCCAACTTCTTGTAAAAGTAATGACTCCACACCAAATGGATTGAACAAAGCAAATGAACTGGGTTCTCAAGCATAGCAGGCATGCTTCCCTATGAATCACTAGAAATGTTGGCCATGTTTTGGCCCACATATCAAACTCTACCTAAGTATGGAAAGGGAGCTTTCAGGTAAGAAAATGGTAAGCCTTTGAGAGAACTTTGGGTTTTTCAGTAGTGACAATTGCAGGGTTTTTGAAGGCACAGTGCACTTCAGGTTTCCAATAGTGCTTGGCTTCTAAATATTTTATAACTAGAATTAATTCATGTTGAAGCTAAATTACTCATACATAGTGTATTTCAGGTTCTCCAAGGAGAACTACTTGATTACTTCATAAGTTGTGAGCAATTAGAAGCCATAAATGAGTAAAGGTGCTCAACAAACTTGATTTGGTCTTGAAAATTAATACTTCTTGGGTTCTTTAAGAGATAAGTCTTTTTCAAAAACTCGAAGGGCATTTTAAAAATGTCAAAGGGTCTTTTTAGGGCAAAAGGGACCAGTCAAATTTCTTGAAGGTACACTTCATCTTTTTTGAAGGGTTTTTTCTTCTCCAAATGGATAGTTGTAAATTTCTCTAAGGGTATGTTACCCTTCGGGAAGACCATTTCAAAATTATCAAAGGGTATATTTCCCTTCAAGAGGATCATTTGCAAAAATATAAGGGGACATGCAGAAATATTGAAGGGTCTCTTACCCTTCAGGAAAGTCCATTATGAAAATCCCGAAGGGTAGTTTCCAAGGATAAACACAAATAAAAGGTTCGAAGGAATTCCTTTGGACAAATTGTTTGAAGAAATTATTTCAGGAGATCTATAGATTTTTCCAAAAGAAATAAGTTGAGAGAGAAGTCTAAGACCAAGTGTCTAAAGGAAATGATGGGCCAATAGACGTCAAAATTAGGATAAGTGACTAGCTGTTGAAAGTAATCAGGTTTGAAAACCCTGATGTCTTAAGGCTTGGGAAGCAGAAAATAAAGAAGACTTCAAGATGGATAATCCCAAAGTAAGTAGGCTTAGAGAACCCAAATTACTCTACATAGAGTAAATTGGGTTTGTCAAAGTACTCTACCTAAAACAATTTATAAGTAAAAATATCTAAGAAAGTTTGAAGTTGGAGAGGCTAAAGAACCCGAATTACTCTACATAGAGTAAATCGAGATTCTCCAATGGCTCAACTTAAGCTTGGTTTGGCAAAGTTAGAATCATGATGCAATGAATGGAAGGCTGCCATGTGGCATAACTAGAGCAGAAAGGGCCAATCAGTAAAGGACAAATAACACAAGGATGTTCAATAAAAATGGGAGAGTTCAAGTGGCTAGTAGATGGAAGTTATGAAGGCTCCCATCTGTCATGGTTCATTTCTTGCAATTGCCATTCAATGTTTAAATACGTCACGTCAAGAAGAAACATTCCAGCTACTCATAGTATGACTTTTTAAACATGCCAAAGAAAGTCTTAAAGATGGGAGGGGCTCGAGAGTATTGGGGGGCAATCTATAATAGTGCATTTATGAACATTAAGGAAGGAAAATAGGAGGTTCCAACCATCTATGACTTCTTCTTTCCTCATTTTCTCTTTTCCCCCTTTTCTTTATAAATAGAGGCCTTGGAGCCTAGAAATGTATCCCCAAACTGGTGATAACATCACTCTACAAAAATTGCTTTGTAAAATTCTCTTTTGAAGCAATATAAAGAATTTTTTTTCTATTTTTGGTCAAAGATAAGTGTGCATTTTGGGTTTTATTTTCAGAATGTATGATTGTTGTTCATCACCTATGTTTTCTCTAAGCACATTGATTTTAACTATTTTGATTTTATTCAAGATTAAGTGAAGTGTCTATGTGTCTAGTTCCCTTTAAATTTTACTAACTCAGTGTTTCTCGTAGACCTATTTTGTTATTCTTCAAAGCATAAATCTCTCCTTAGACCTCCATGCAAAAGCTCCCTGCCTATAGCCTTGAGATAGAACCGAATAAGCCTATGTCTTATTTAGCTTCATCAATAGTTTACTCTTTTCCAAACCAAGTGGATCACTCTCTTTTAGTGCATCACCTCCCATTAGCTTAGGTTTATTTTCAAGTAATCCTCCTACCCCTTTTCCTTGGCCATTAGTATAGTTTAGTGTAGAATTCAAGGATTTGAAGTGAAGCACCTGAGGAACTAGCCTTATAAAAATTCTAGAGGTTCAACCTCATGAAAGGACACCCACATCCTAAGGTTGTTCCCATGTTTATTTTTGGAAGTGAGAGAGCCTAAAAAATTCTCTCACAAGGTTGCAAATCAAGTCTATAACAAGTCTGAAGTGGCAAAAGAAAGTAACCTAAATAAATAATTAGGTAAGTAGTAGGCAATATGGAGAATAATAAATAAAAAGATGACACTTATCATGATCATGTAGACCCAGATTGATAGAGCAAAATAAGTCAGATGGTTAGGGGATTTTAGGATTTAACATTTGATAAGAAATGGAACATCTTGACAATTTAGGAGAAGGATCCAAGGGCTCATGATTGATCATGCATTCAGATCCAATGAAGTGAATACACAAGTGGGGTCGATGAAACTAAGCAGATTAATGACATAAAAGACCAAATGACTAAGGCAAATGCAATAGAAGTAAAGACAACTTAAGAAGTAAAGATGAAAATAAGAACCAGAGCCCATCATTAAATCTCCTAAAGGAAAAAAAAGAGTGGTTCGCACCCACTTGTATAAATTGGGTGAATGACTTGAATGAAGACATAAAGCCATGCTCCCGGTCATACCATCGACAAACAATTGCTCAGAATAGGTTCAATCATGATGTTGCCAAGTAAATAAGTATAAAGTTTTTGTCCTCACAAAAAAGAAAATTAATGTAATCAGGGGCTCAAAAAGGAAAAGGATTTTTAATCATTAAGATCCCCCCTCTCCATCCTTTCAAAAAGATCCTCTTCTTTTATCCCTTTTTTGCTATATATACAGGCTTTTGGGCCTAGAAATATATCCCTCGACTGGTGATAGAGGCACTCTATCAAAAATTTCCTTGTAACACTCTCTTAAATCAATACAAGACAACTTTTTGATTTCCACTAAAGTCAAGTGTGCATTTTTGAAGTTTAACTTGTAGAATGTATTTTTTTCCTCATCATCTGTGATTTATCTATGCACCTCATTTCAATTTTCTTGGTTTCTTATAGGTCATGTGATGTGTTAGTCTTTGGTGCCTTTTTGAAGCATTATGAGTCATAGTGTCTCTCCTATAGACCTATTTATTCCTACCCTTCAAAGTGCATCCTCCCTTTTGACCTCCACACAACTACTCTACTTGTAGCTCTGAAATAGGATCAACTAAACTTGTCTTGTTTAAGTTCAGTAGTAGTCACTAAGGTTTCCAGTCTGAATGTGGATCACTCTCTTTTGGTGTATCACATCCCTTATCTTATATTTTCATTTTTATGTTATCCTCCTATCCCTTTTCCTTAGTCAACAATATATTTTAGTGTGAGAAATTAGAGCTAAAGTGAAGTTTTTGAGGAACTAGCCTCATTAAAAATCCTAGAGGTTCAACCTCACGACATGATACCCATAGCTTGAGGTTATCCCAATGCTACTAGCTAAGAGTGAGAAAGCCTAAGAAACTCTCCCATAAAGTGTGAAATTATAGCCTACAATAGGACCTATTAAGTGGGGCACTTACACACTTAAATCAAATCTTTAAAGATCTAAAAGGCTAATCTAAATCAATTAACAAATTAAACAAGATTAAATACCTAGTTGAATTATCCATTTGAAATTAACGAATATCTAAAAAAATAAATTCAAAATATCCAAACCTTTCATCATTGCCTTTATGAGCTATCAAGCTCTTTGAAAATATCCTAAAATATCTAATTTTAGAGCCATGCCTAGTAATTGTAAATCATAATTACTTGACAACTATTAACTCTACTGGAGTTACTTTTAACTCACCTAGGTTTAGTTTGAATAAATTCCAAACCTAATCTCATCCTTAACTCACCTTGGGTGAGAGTTAATTCCTAAGAATATAAATACAAGATCTTGCCTATTAAACCATAAGCTATTCTGGTGCAAAGTTATTATACACAAATATCTTGAACAAGCTTGGATACTATAGAGTTATTATGCATGATTTTCTCCATAAGACTTATGCAAGTAGTGTTACCATGCCTAAATCTTAAGCCAAGCCACATCAAAGCCAAGGTGTCAAGGAAAGAAGAAGCCAAACAACATTCATTGTCAAAGACTTCTTGATGCACACAAGCCATTCAACAAAGCATTTAGAGCTCCCAAGGAAAATAAAAGAGTTGTCTTTTATGGTTTTGTTGTGATTTCATCTAGTTTTTGTTACTAAGCCCTCCTTAGTGTCTAGGCTAGATGTGTTAGGATCTTAGTGTGTTCATTTCATTTGTTTTATGAGACTAACACAAGACTAACCTCCCTTCTATGTCAAATTCCTAGTTCACATATTGTACCATTCTTTTTCCCCATAAATGGCCGCCATATTTGTACCTTTCATGGCTAAATTTGGAACAACTACTAGTACCTTTAAAACTTCCCTTTAAGATCATCAATTTACCCATTTTATGGGCTAGAAGCTTCCACAACATGACTATAACCCATTCCTTCATCCTCATATTCATGTATTCTACCATCTTGGAGAAAAATACCCCAAAAACAACTCCATACAAGGTATATGTGGGGTGGTAATTGGATTTTACAAGCCTAGATTCATAAAAAAGATCGAAACTACTTACTCCCCATTCAATCATTGGGATTTACTTCATACACTTCACCCTCAAATAAATTGCCATGGGCTTACAACTTACCTTAGAGGGGTTGAAATAGATGTGAACAACATTATGGAAAATATCTTATCACTGCCCATCATGATCATTTTACCTTGCATGTACACCTTGGAGTGTGTGCTTCCTTGGAAAGTATTCCAATGCCCCTTACAGCTCTCAGTGTGTCTTAAATTTTCTTCATTATGCCAAAGGTGTGGTTGAACAACTTGCATGAAACCCATAACTTTGGACAATCTTGAAGACATACCTTGTGTGTACATACCATGAAGAATTGAGAAACCTTGCCATGGTGTCCCCATGAGTGTCTCTTGCCTCTCCTTTTTCACCCCTTTACAAACAAGCTTTCCCCCTTTAACATGGGTGCATAGAGATTGAGGGTGTTATTCCTTCATAGTGCTACACTTTTTATGTCTCCCTTTCCTCATTGGTTGAAGTCCTTGGGTAGCCATCTTATTGACCTTTATTTTACATCTCTATAGTTTCCCACTTATTGCAAGTTTTAACCAACTCAATATAATGTTCAATTCTCCTTCTTGCTGCCCTTAGAAGAAGTGTTGTTCCTCTTTTACCAATATCAACCTTTCCTCATAAGTGGAAGGCCAAATCTCTTTTACAAACTCTGAACTTATAGAGGGTTGTAACTTACCCTATTTTTTAGAATTTATTGTGCATATGATCAGCTGAGTTTGCCTATTTATCCCTTTATTATTTCTATCATTTATTTCCATATTATTTTTAGACTTTATGGTGCATGTACCTAACTAAGTGACACACTTTGTTGGAATATTGTCATTGACTTCAAAGGGAAACATCGATGAAAATGTCTAATAGAAATGGAAGTGTCAAAGAAAATTATTACAACGTTGTTTTTGAAGGTAAAAAAATTCTTGATGGAATGATTGGATCCATCAAAAAGTAATGGAAATATTAGATAGAAGTTTTTCATATCAAGTTTGTTATTTTTGAAATCTAAAGCCGACCCATTTGATGATCAAATACATATATTCTAGTGCTCAAATTTTGAAGGGACCAACATTCATGAAATAACAATTTTTTAAAAGGCACATATACATATACATTTTTAATTAATGACCATCATTAAATGTTAAAATAGTCCCCAACCTTGGCCGACCTATTGGGAGAAGTTGTGACTGTTCAAATGGACCTTTTCGTTTTAAGAGTCACAACCTTAATTTATGGCTTCTTGTGGGTTATAAATGATTGCATAATGAGTACCAAATTTGTATATTCAAAAGTGGAAGAAATAAAAGAAGAGAAAAAATATTTGAAGGCAGATTTTTGTGAGAATATTGAAAGGAAAAACCAACAAGTATAAGGCAAAGCATAGCAGCAAAAACAGTCAAGTGTAGATTGAATTGAAAGGAAATAAAGCAGTGTTCTATCGTCCATTGTGTTAGCAACAAATCAAAGATAGAAGAGTGATTCTTATGAGAAGGTTTGAAGAGATTGGTGTCTCTTGTTGAGTTGGTGCTCGGTGAAAGGGGTTGGTGCTCCAGTAGGTTGGTGCCTATGAATATTTATTAAGAAAGTTTCTCCATGGTTTTCTCCCTAAAGGGTTTCCACGTATATCTGGTGTCACTTTGCATTGTGTTATCTTGTGTTGTGATTTGATTACTTTGAATATCTTAATTGGAATAAGTGATTAAGTGTTAGAAAAGAAAATAATATATATCACTGATTCACCCCCCTCTCAGTGTTAGCCTATGCTCAACACACTTCTCAACAATTTTTTTTCACATACCACCAGTTGAGTTGGCATGAAAAACTCATAATTTTCCATGTGTTAGGGCCTTATTTTTAATAAAAAAATCAAATTTGTTAAGGCTGTCCACAATTTTTGACTTTTCCCAATCCAAGACTTTTCTCCACTTGCCATCTCCCAAGTTATCTATTTTTCAAGCATGGAATTTGATGATTCTTAGGACACCTTAGTGGTTGTTCCCACTCAAAATTCACAGCTTTCTTTGTACTTCTTGTTGCCATTAGAACTGGCTCTAGTTGTGATGCTACACATTGAGCGAACATGTTAGTGAAAATAAGAGTGTTTAGCAACACTTTTCTAATCACCTTTTTAGGCCTTATGATCATGATATGAACTCATTTTCAATGTCTTGGTTTTCCCTTACAATTCCTCCTTACCCAGACTCCAAAAGATTTGTTTATCATCCTTATCATGGTTGTAGGATGTCATTTTATTCTTCAAACTCATCCTTATAATGGTTAGAAATCCACTTGCACATGCTTGGACCACTTCCACGATGTTGAGAGATGGGAAGCACATCTTCCTAGGGCCAATATTCACCATAGTGATAGTAAACTTAGAGGTAGCAAGCTGGAAACATGAAAAGCAATAGTCATTAAGTTAAAAACAGCCCTCTCATTGATCCTAAGATCATGATATCTATTACTTACCACCATTTTCATGATTATCCAAACTCTATCCCTTGTCCAAAAGCATAAAATAGAGTGGAAGTGGGCTGTATATTAGCTATAACAATCATTACCTACTTGGTTTCACCTTCCAAACAATGATATGTACATTAAACAAATTGTACTTTATGACCTCACCTAACCAATCTTTACATAATAACATTAATCAAGGTGTTCTCATTCATACCATGGCTATTGAAAGATGTTTTTCCACATGGATTCTAATTTACAAGGGCTGGAAATGAGTCAATATCGACTATACATATCTCAACCTTGGCCAAGGGTTGTACATCATTGCTATGTATGTTTCCCTTAGTCAAAACCACCCTATGTAGCTCTTTAAATTTAGTAAGTAAATCACAATTCTTACCAAGACCGTCTCTCCATTTGGTCCCTTTCATCTTATCTTCATGGTCAACATGGCCCTCATGATGATCAAAATATTATAGGAGCATAGTAGGGGGGTGATATAACAAATTCTTACCATGAAACTAATTAAATTGCTTACCTTTATATGTTGGTATAAAAATTACAAGTGGAAGATCATCATACGAAGCTTGTGAGGCCCCTACCTCATATGCATACTTCCCAACAAGACCATCCTGGGATTTCTCTTCATCAAGCTTGGACAAATATGATTTTTCTTCAACTCAATCCATCCTTGGAAACCAAACAACTTGTTTTTCTTCCTTCACTACTATGGAAGGACTCATAACACTACTCTCAAAATGTTTGGGTTCAAACTTTGCAATGTTTACATGAGGTTCATTAATTCTAGAGCTAGAACAACTTCAACCTTAAATGTTTGACATCCCTCATGTAAATCTTGTTCTTTCTTTTCCTTGGAGAGTTTTGATTCTTCTCCATTCTTGTCTTCCCCTTTTCTCTCTCTTTTTTGCTTATGAACTTGTTGAACAACTTCTTGTTACCCCAAATTTTTTGAATTATGAAACTTAGAATTCAACACTTGGTAGCCCCAAAGTGACTAATTTTTTATTTTTTTAAAAAATTGTAACTGTATCAAATCTCCCAATGAGACTCATGCTTAATTCCTCATAGTTGTCTATGAGGTCATGACCTTGGGTTATCAACCCATGGTGCCACTAATCATGAGCAGCCCCTTCTAAATGTGTTGTGATGAATCATAGGGCCTCCTCTACCTCCATAAGATGAAATTTAAGGTATATACTTAACTCATCAATCCATGCCCTTGCTAAAATATTTGTAGAACAATCGAATATGGGAAGAGTAATCTTCCTCAATGCATCATGTAACTCATATCTAACCTGAGTAACGCCCCTATCTCTTTTCCATGACACAAAATCATCAAGGTCAGTCTCCTTCCTAAAAGGGGGTGGGTATATCATATACCCATAAATCTCCATCAAATTCATTTAAATCGAAGGTTGCTCCTTCATTTCATGAGCTTGAGAGGATTTATCAAACCTTGTACTATCCATATCTCCCATGTCATTGTTTGACATGAAACCATTCAAACCCCACAACTAGCCAAGAAATTGGCTCTGATACCACTCAAATGTCCCTTTTTGAGTTGAAAATTGAAATAAAGATTTTTCCCACAAACCCTAGAAAAATAATTAAATTTTTGAATTTTACCAAACCCTAGTTGTTTTAATAAATTCTAGATTTCTATAAATGCCCAAAAATATATCTTTTTTGATTTTTACAACTAACCCTAGATGCCCAAAACCCTCCAATAATAATAATAAATTGTCCCAAAACCCTAGCAGTAATTTAGGGATTATTCAAGCAATATTAGGGCCTCAAATGACCAAATCACCCTTCAAACCCTAGGAACCTAGGTATTGAAAAATATCAAAATTATTGCAATTGCACCATGCCAAAATCCACTCAATTTTTTATTTTCAATATTACCAAAAATTACAAAATAATGTGTTGTAATAAATACCTTATTTTCATTGAATTATAGAGCAAGAATAATTCGAAAAGTACCCATAATATGGCAAAAATATTATGCAAATTCTAGAATATTTTTTAAGGCTAAATTAGCACTAGAAACGAGGTGTAAACATTCCACAAGGAGGTTACCCTACTATAGAAAATTCAAAAAATGATGATTTACCAATGTAGCCTTGAATTAGGGGACTTCAATTCTTCTAATGGTAGCACAACCCTTGGTAATGGGTCTTCAACATAAATATGTGAGTCACCACCCTCAAAGACACACAAAAACCCACAACAAAGTCTTCAAACAATTCATCCCACCTTGTGATCAATTTGCCACACTTCCATAAGCAATTCACCACACCCTAGGAAGGGTCCAAGCTGTAAATTCTACCTTTGATGATCAATTACAACACTTGAACTAGTGCTACCTTAGATGAGGAATAGGATTTTTTGTCCCTAAACCTTCATTGGCATTGAAAGGTTTCATCTTGAAATCTTTGGTCAACCATTTTTGTGCTTAGATTCAAAATTCAATTATCATAATATGCATAACCTTTTCAAATGAATCAGAATCCTATTTATATACCGTACTCCTGAAGTTGGGCACTCCATTTGGAGGGAAAGTGCAAAATGTTATAAGATTAACTTTCTTTTTAAATCACTTAAGGGCTATGTGAGTCCCATTAACTCAAAAATCCCCCTCCTCAACTTAAAATTAGAACAACTTAACCAAAAGGTACCTTTTTATAATTTGAAGAAGATTTAGTGCTTCCTTTTTAAGTCCCCTTTCCCTTAGCCTAAGGGAAACAAGAATAATGCTAGGGGTCCTTTTCACTCTTATGTCTGAAAGGGTGACATGATGGTAGTGGCAGTGAAGTGCACCGGCTGTGATTTGGTGAGATTTGAGTGTGAAAGTCTACTAACACGTGCAGGACTTATGCATGAGTGTGTAAGCAAGCTTCATGCTAAGGAGTGAAAGCTATGTGTAGAGAAATAATTGAGGAGATTTTTCTGCTACACAAGACTTATGCATAGATCAAAAGGGTTAGGGATGTCTTTGTCTTGCTCCTCCTTGGCCAATATATCTTGTTATTACCAATTTTTCATCATCTTAAATTTATCACTCCTTAAAAATTACCATACATTGCTAGCATGATAAACATGATATCCATCTATGAGTCTTGTTATCCTATTCTATTACATTTGTCATTTCCTATTTTTGGTGATAGCCCCCAATTTTTTATTTTCATCCTTTGCCATTTCATCATTTGTTTCCCATTTTTGGGAACATAAGAAGCAACCAATATAAGATTTAGTCTACTTGTTATAAGCTCATCTCCAAATAAACCTATATAATAAAAGTAAGTGGAATTATAGATATCAGACCAAATTGTATGTATATTAAACACTCCTTAGGTGGAAGCATATATTAACCCTTGGGTGGAAGCATAGATTAACCAGCAACATCACCTTTAATTGTAATGGTTACTATTATAGCACATAATTGTACCTCTATGGGAGAGTTTTTTAGACTCTCCCACTTCTGGCTATAAGCATGGGAACAACCTCAGGATGTGGGTGTCTTATGGTGAGGTTGAGCCTCTAGGATTTTTTAAAGAGGCTAGTACCTCTTGGTGGATCACCTAAAACTAATGCTGAAATGAAAATTCATAGGAAAAAGGGTTAAAAGGGAGGTAAGGGCTCCTAAGAGGGATAAATAGGTGATGCACCATAAATAAATAGACACTCATCTACTCTTGAACCCACATTAGATTAGTCATGAGGTGACTTGGGCTTGCACGATCTTAGGGTCAAGATAACACACACTAGAAGAGGTTCAATCTAAACACTAATCCAGACCTTGAAAACATGAAAATACTTCAAAGAGGCAAGCAGTAGGCTAATGGACTAGGAATAAATGCATTCACAAATCCACAAAACAATAAGCATAATAAAACACTAATTGAAGATATGAAATAGGAAAGGAAATCAAGCCTCATTACAGTCAAGATTTAGTTCTTATAATACTTCAATAGGGTTTAGCCTGGTCAAAGGAACACACTTTTGAAAACATCTCAATAGGCATCTATCTCCCAATAAGATGACAAAAAATCTAAAAATTGGGAAGCATTATAATGGTAAATCATGAGATATATATATATATATATATATATATATATAATAGAAGAGAGAGAAAGAGGGCTCTATGAAAAAAAGGGAAGAGGGAAGGAGTCATTGAGTCATTGAAGACTGGGATTGCTGTTGTTATCCTCCTTTGAAAATGTGATGCATCACCCAAGATCACTACCAAATATCATTTAGCCATTCCTGCATTCAAGTCATCCCTTTAGGAACTGACAAAGCCATACTAGAGGTAGCTACATGTTCCTACTAAGTGTGAGTGATTTGTCCTTGAATTTAAAACTTGGCATGTTCTTTATTGCAATCTAGACTATCCCAGTTGGTCTTTACATATTCATTACTCCACCTGGACACGTCCAATATTTGTTTGATGACTTTTCATGCCATAGATGAAAGGATAAGACCTTGTTGTCTATTGATTTTTTGAGCTTGTTGGATGCGCTTGTGCCACTTGTCCATGATTGATTGGCCCTTTAGATTCGCTGACCATTAACCTTAATTTTCCATGGTCATTTTATTTTTGCAAACTATTTTCCATAATTTTCCTTTCAGAACTATCGATTTTACTCATTCCTTCAGGTTTTTGACTCCTTATAGCTTACTTCTTGCTTCCTTCAGGGTTTCCATTGCTTATGACTTATAAAATAATTTAAGTCTTTCACCTCAAAAAACTTGAAGACTTACCTCTTGAAGAACTTGTGAACCACCACCCAAGACTAGCTTAGGTTTGTCACATCCCTTTATTTATTTTTAGTTTCTGACTATTTGTAACTTACTTCACCTTTTAAGCAAGGTAGCCCCACAATCCCGAAGTCTTCTTGCTGAGAGAACCTAAAAAGCACTAGCCAAGACCAATTCAGGCTTCTCAAATGATATTACTTACTTCAAATATAACTTAGAACTTATAAAGTGAAATAAGTAGTGCACCTTCACAAACCTAAAGTCTTCTTGTTTGACAAACCTGAAGTCTTCTAATAGAAATCTCAAAGTTTTTTACTTGTTAAAGCTCGAAGCCTTCTCCTTCCAAGAACCCAAAGTTATTTGTTGTTTGCTCCTAAAAGCTTGAAGTTGTTTTGAACTTGCCACTTTTGCTTAAATGTCCATCTTCTCACACTTAAGCAAAATTTTGGTATGTGGGCCAAAAATGGCCAACATTTATAGCAACTCATATGGAATCATGCCTGTTATTCTTGATAACCCAGCTCATGTTGCCTTGTCTAGTCCATTGGGTATGGAGTCATCACCCTCAACAACTGGGTTGGTCTAAAACTAGATACAAGGTTGACCCTTTCTAGAACTTCCTCTTGAAGCAATAAGGACAATAAGAGTGAAACAAAATAACACTAAATATAGTGCCCAAGGCACTCAGGGAAAGGAAAATATAATAGAAAGGAAATGTGTACAAGGCACTTGGAGGAAAGCATGAAATCTATCCTAATATATATAAGGTTACAATTTACAAGTATCTCCCTCCTAGATCAAATGGGAAACTATGAGTATCATTCCCCTATAGAAATCCAAGATGAAAAATAACTTTCTTTGGAGGTACCAAAATTGGTGAACTAGGCAGATTTATGGTCAATCCTTTTAGTATGCTCTCTAATGGATGGAATGGAACAAATATGTCTTTGATGTAGACATACTAGTTCATGTCCTCCAAACTTGGTTCATGTTGGACTATAGGGGATTTTGAAATATTCTCATTTGATGGCTCAATTTTGTGGTCTAAATTAAGCACAGCAAGTGATGGATCCTTTAAACTGGTTCTTGGTTTACTGTCTAGACTTAAGCAAAAAAGCTCCAAGTCATCCCAAAAGGCAGCTTCCTCTTGGTAATCCAAGATAATGCCAAATTCAACTCCATATTTTTTCTATTTGATTTGAAAGGATCCATAGGGTAGTTCATCAATCCATTTAAGGCCCAACATGTCATATTTTTGTGGCTCTAGATCTGACCATTCCCCTTCATTCTTGAAGACATCAATACTGCCTTCAATGGACAATTCATCTTGGGATTGGTCAGTATCTTCACCTTGATTGGCAAGTTCATCCTCATACTCTAGAGGAGGCATAGGCTAGTTTAGAACCTCTACCTGATCCATGAAGTCATGGTACAACTACTGCCATACTTCATCTTGATCCTCTTGCTCATTTGTTCCCTCTCCAACATGGTTAACCAACTGATTGACTACGTCAATCTCTACACCTTGATCATCTTCATCCGCATCCATGCCACATGGAAGCTCTTAGGACCAAAAAAAACCCTCTTTATTCCCAGCTACATTTTGAATACATTCCTTCTTAAGAATGAAGGCATCAGTATTGCCTTTAGGCTCTAATTATTCAAAGTCAAAACCATGCCATAGCTGTTCCAAACCTGATTTCTCCTCCCTTAATGTCTCAAACTTGACTACAAGCTCCTCTTCTATTCCTTACAAAATAGTTTCTTCCTCCAAGAGGGAGATAGTGGGAGGGTGAAAAATTTCACCTTGCTTGCAGCTTGAGAAAGTGCTTTTCTAGCTAGGGAATAGTTTTTTTGGTGGCTCTTGAGGGAGGGAGAAAGAGTCTTGGAACTCTTGTAGGGCAAGGTCATTGAGTTGAGCCAACCTTTCTTTATTAATTTCTTCAACCAATAACTCATCCTCTTGACTTGGCTCTTGGATCACCACATTTGGCATCTCTTCTTGAAACTTCACTTCTTGAATGGCTCTCCATGAAGGAAAGGCTCTAGGATTTTGAAGGGAAAGGAGTGGAGGCTGCAAGGCTCCTTATCTGACATCAGGAATCACCACCTCCTTTGGCCCAATGCTTTGAATGGATTTCCAAGATGGAAAAGATAGAGGTTCTTAAGGAGGGAGGGATGGAGGCTAAATTACCTTGGATTTACCTGGCTACGTAACTTGGCTCTAAGATGGGAAAGGTAGCAGTTTTACATTCATAATTTGATTCTACCTTTCCTCTTCCTTGCCTTCAGCTCCAACTCTTTGATCTGGTTTTCTATGTTCTCTTGAAATATATCCTCTTTAAGGTGGTTAGGAATAGAAGAAGGCTCTTGGAAAGGGATGAAGTCTTGGACCCAAATAGTAGGCTATTCCATAACAAACACTTCATTTTTTAGATAACCACCTTGGATAGATTTCCAAGAAGGGAAAGACTACAAAACATATGAGGAACTTGGAATATTTGAAGGAGTAATCGAAATGGTCACTTTAGGAGGAATGGGTGACACATAAGAAGGCTGTTGTGATGTATATGTAGGCACCACAGGTTGGTGGGGCTGGCCCTGCTATTCTTTAAGTCCATCTAGCTTGTCCTCAATGCTCTAAATGTAACTGCATATATCCATCATGTCATCAGTGAAGTTGTTCCAATTTGCTCTCTCAACAGGAGCCCATTCTTCTTTTATTCACTATAATGAATACCTCACATAATTAATCTAGTGAGTAGGGACATTTTGGCCATAACACTTTTTTGAGAGCAACTCTAGTGCATACTTGTCAAGGCTCACTAAAGTTTGCCTAAGTGTTGGTATAGATGGCTCATGATAGGGATGATAGGTCATTTGAGGGCCACTTGGGGGGAACACATAAACATTGTTAGCTTGATAAGTGTGCTTTTGAGGTAGGGAATACACATGTTGGTCAAAAGATGGCCTATTATATATACCCAATATGTTGATTAGGCACTTGGACTGCTTAAACCAACTAATATACACTCAGAGTGACCATTGATGTTTTTAGAATGCCTCCAAAGGTTGATAAGTAGAAGGACAACATTAAAAATCCTTCCACTACTTTGGACCTTGGTCCCATTGGGTGTGCTAGAACTATTATAGCACGAAATTGTACCCTTGTGGGAGAGTTTTTCAGGCTCTCCCACTTTCGGCTATAAGCATGGGAACAACCTCAAGATGTGGGTGTCTTATGGTGAGGTTGAGGCTCTAGGATTTTTTAAAGAGGCTAATTCCTCTTGGTGGTTCATCTAAAACTAATGCTGAAATGAGACTTCATGGGGAAAATGGTTAGAAGGGAGATAAGGGTTCCTAAGAGGGCTAACCAGGTGATGCACCAGAAATAAATGGACACTCATCTACACTTGAACCCACATTAGATTAGTTATGAGGTGACTTGGGCTTACATGATCTTAGGGTCAAGCTAACACATGCTAGAATAGGTTCAATTAGAACACTAATCTACCTGTAAAACTTGAAAATATTTCAAAAAGGAAAGCAACAGGTGAATGGACTAGGAATAAATGCATTCACAAACCCACCAAGCAACAAGCATACTGAAGCACTAATTAAAGATTGGAGATAGGCAAAGAAATCAAGTATCATTACAGTCAAGAGGTAATTCTTACAATACTTCAACAGGGTTTAGCCTGGTCAAAGGAGCATGCTTTTGTAAATGTCTCAATGGGCACCCATCTCCTAGCAAGAACTCTAAAAACTAGGAACTATTACAATGGCAAATCATGAGATATATATAGAGAATGAAAGAGAGATAAAGAGGGCTCTGTGAGAAAAAGGGAAGAGGGAAGAAGTCATTGAGGACTAGGACTACTTCTGTCATCCTCTTTTGAATATGAGATGCATCACCCATGATCACCACCAAATATCCTCTAGCCATTCCTGCATTCAAATCATCCCTTTAGGAATTGATGGAGCCATACCAGAGGTACCTGCATGTTCTTGCCAAGTGTGAGTGATTTGTCCTTGCATTTAAAACTTGGCATGTTCTTTACTACAATCTAGACTATCTCAGTTAGTCTTTGCATATTCATTGCTCCACTTGGATGCGTCTAATATTTGTTTGACCACTTTGCATGCTATAGATGAAAGGAAAAGTCCTTGTTGTCTATTGATCTACTGAGCTTATTGGATGCACTTGTTCCACTTGTCCTTGACTAATTGGCCCTTTGAATTCATTGACCATTGACCTTAATGTTCCATGGCCATTTGCTTTTTGTGGACTATTTCCATAGTTTTCCTTTTGAAACTATCAATTTTATTCATTCCTTCAGGATTTTGACTCCTTATAACTTACTTCTTGCTTCCTTACTTTGGGGTTTCCACTGCTTATGACTTATAAAATAATTTAAGTCTTTCACCTTGGAAAACCTAAAGACTTGCCTCTTGAAGAACCCATGAACCATCGCCCAAGACCAACTCAAGTTTATCATGTCCCTTTACTTATTTTGGGTTTCTGACTATTTGCAACTTAATTCACCTTTAAAGCAAGGCAACCCCACAAACCTGAAGTCTTCTTGCTGAGAGAACTTGAAAAGCACTAGCCAAGACCAATTCAAGCTTCTCAAATGACACTACTTACTTCAAATATTACTTGGAACTTATAAAGTGAAATAAGTAGTGCACCTTCACAAACTTAAAGTCTTCTTGCTTGACAAACCTGAAGTCTTCTGAGAGAAAGCTCAAAGTCTTTTACTTGTTAAAGCACAAAGCCTTCTCCTTCCAAGAACCCAAAGTTGTCTATTATCTGCTCTTGGAAGCTTGAAGTTGTTCTGAACTTTTTTCTTTTGCTTGAATGTCCTTCTTCTCACACTTAGGTATGTGGGCCAAAAATGGCCAACAATTACGTTAATGGGCAATAGTTAAATAAACTGCCACAATGACCATGATTTATTTAGCCTTTTGTATGCATCGACCATGCTGATAGATCATTTAAGTACTACCTATCGATGTAGCCATTGCATTAAAGGTATTCTTGCTGGTAGCAAACATGGGTTTTGGTGCTAGAGAAGAAAAATGTTTTAATAAAAGGTTACAAGGAGGCAAGTAAGGTACTTTTGTATTTCAAAAATTTTGTGTTATAATTTGATGAATAATATAAAAAACAATAGATATGCATACCCAAATAATAGGGAATGTTAAAACATGCATCACTTTACAAATTTAAGATGCAAGAAACTATTTGATTCTAGCGTAGATGATGATGGCCTTTTCATATCACTGCTTTGAGCTATAAAACCAGAATATCAAAAAAAAATATAACACATAAGTTACAAGACTCTATATCATTTGGAAGGAAATTAAATTGAGATAGAATATGTTATAGTGAGGATGGCAAAAGTGCTTCCAACAATCAAAATATATTCAGTAAGAGTACGATGCAGAAGCCCAGTAAACCCATCTAAACCCAACAAAAAAAATAGTAGAATGATAAGGATCATTCCATGTGTAAATAGCCATTACCCATGGTAGAGTTTTAATGAGCATTTCTATTTTCTCTAATACATATTTCCTCAATATTGCTTATGTGAATCATAGAAGTATATAATCCTAAGAGAGAACAACATGTTGCTACCAAATCCTCTCGGAGTTCAACTTGAGTTGTCACAATTTGGAATCACAAGTTTCTTCAAATGTGTGTGAGATATTCATGGGTGAGAAGGCTAAAAAGTTTCAAATGTAGTCAAACCAATTCCCACTCATACTTCATTGACACATGATCATGTAAGTGATCAATCTTAGACTTACTTTATCACCTCACCAACCTTGATAAAAGGCACATCATTCATCTCTAGGAGTCTATGTTTGTGCATTTTGTAACGCTGTATGTGAGAATTCTAGTGGGTTAAACCTTTTTTCTTAGTAGAATATTTGGTTTTGAAAACCTTTAATATAATAGTCTTACAAGATGACAATGCCATAGTATACTTTGGTCCATATAACAATTAAAATTTTATTGTACACCTTGAGCTGGCTTGATGGTGAAGGTGTGTGTATTCCATAGGATGCACACGTTAGAATCCAGTGGGAGTAGGGTATGTACACCTTGTTGAATAATATGTAAGGTAGATGGAAAACTAATCCCTTTGTGGGCTTACACAAGAGGGGTCTCCTACACCAAATTGTTGTCTCACTTGGAGGTGACCTTTATTTAACTTCAATTGCTCCACATGAATGAGTGAAGTAATATATGGAGACTCAAAAATGTATTTTCTATAATGAGCATAAAAATGTAGGCCCTCCATCGCTCTATTTGAGACATCATATAGGTTGAGTCTGTGGGTGACATGGTGTTTTACCCTAATTTGGATTAATGAGTAAGATTAATCTAAGATATAACTTTAAAATAGATAGGATGATTGAAGAAGAGTGCCCAAGTAAAATTTTAGAAGAGCGATGGCAATGGGTGAAGCTTTGAAACCTAAACCTAACTACTTTGGAATTCCTATGATGGCAGTGACTGATCCAACAATGATGGTGGTGACTGATCCACTTATGATGGTAGCTAGTCCAATGGCTACAATGATTGGTTCATTTATAGATGAAGCATAGAGGTCTTTGGTGACCCTACCAAAAATAGACATAACCACAATAGAGGAAACTTTTCAATGGTTTGAATCCACTTCAAAATGAGCAGTATTTCATTGAAGTGGGTGGCTAATTTGGGTCACATACAATGGATAGAGAGTCCATGACAGGATATGGATCATCAAGTAGTTTTTCTCTAGGCAGAAGCCTTACTTTGACTCCTCTACAACACATGACATGGCTTGGAGTAGATCCTTTAGGGCCTATGGGAGGAGTCATGGGTGTAAAGCGGCTAAATGAAGAAAGGCAAACAAGGAGTTAGAGGAGGTTGGGCATTGTAGATTGATCAAAATGAAGGATCTAATAATACATAAACCTATGGTTCCTGAAGATGAAGGCAAAGTTTTTGACAAAATGTCTAATTAAGACAACCCAAAAACCAAGCAACCAAGATATCAAGTAATGGTGTGCTCTCTTTCAGGGGTAACAAAATGTTTCTAGGTAAAATTGACATATGTTGTGATAGATTTAAAATAGAGGCCATAGGCCTCTTTAGATATTCCATCTGAATCCCAGTGCTTAGTTCACTAGGTTAAGGAGTCATAAATTTTTTTACCACTATCCTTTTATTCATAAGGAAAAGACTTGATCATCTCCATCGCTTCCAAGTTATAGGGAGAGATGGCTAGGTTAAATCAATCCTTTAACCCCAAACCTACATCCTTCAAAGATGTGATCAGAAATGTTGTCTCCATTCCAAATTTGGCAAAATGCTTTCTTTCTCCTCAAGCCTATTGTTGATCAAGAAAAAGAGGTTCTTTCTGTGTAGATCTTGAATGAGGGAGTGGATGAGTATTTTCATTCTCTAGCTGAAGATGTAGTTATTTATAGGTTTAATGGTTTGTGACCTTCTATGACCACTTTATATAAATGGGTTCATGAGACATGGTTGAATCACTGTGAAATCTCTCTATGTTTGAAGGGTTATTTTATTGTTCACTTCTGCGATCATCAAGATTACCATAAATGTTTTTCAAAAGACCCTTGGTTTTGGGGCAATGCAGGCTTGTTTATCACTCTCTGGTTTCTAAAATTTAACCCTCTCACTCTTTTAGTCACTAAGATGCTAGTTTGGTTTCATCTTCCCAATCTAACCTTACATTTTTGGCATGCCCATAATGAAATAGATAATGCTTTGGGGTCATTCTTAAAGAATCATAATGAGCGAGCTACTACAAGTTTGTGCACTTACACCATAATTTGTGTAGAAATTGATTTAAGAAAATGGGTGCCATATAAAATTATTTTAAAATATGTCTAAGTTCAACATGATCAAGTTTTACATTATGAGAATATCACTTTTAGATGCCACAACTAAAAAACACCATGTCATGTTCATGCATCTTGTCCTCTGGGGCACCTGCAAGTGATGAAAAAGAAGGGAGAAAAGTCCAAATCAAGCAAATGGAGTGCCCCAGATCCATCGCTAGTGGTAGAATACTTTTTTAGAGATTTAGAAACACAAAAAGGTATAGAATTAGGAGATATCAAGAAAGGAGAAAAAGTTGTCTGCTAAAGAAGAAGTGCCCAATGAAGAATTGATAGAATTTGTTCAGAATCCCGATTTAAAGCAACTAGTAGAGGGAGTGAAATGAGGACATGAGTCTAAACACTCAGACTTGGACAAGGATTTGCCTAAAAATAAAAATTTGAAAACACAAAATTTAGATAAACAACTAGTTGTAGTGAATTTTGAGAAAGAAATGTGGTAGGAAGTAAAAAATAAAAAAAGGTAAAAAAGGCAAGATAGCTAATCTTTTAGATTACTATCCCACAAGATAATGTTTGATATTGGCTTTTAGGTAGTAGGTAAGCTTGTTGTTTGGTTGCTTTTAGCCTTATGGTTATTTCATTGTAGTTGTTTCTTCTAGGCCATGGTGTTTTTAGCCTAGTCTATTGTGTAACTTCAATATTAATATAGGATAAGGGTCCTATCGAAACTGTATCAATCTAAAAAATATAAAAAAGAACTTTTAAATAGAATTTGGATTATAAGATATGGCACTTAAGCATACATTTGAATGTAAATTATTGAAAACTAATTCTTCTAATTTGATTAGGGCATGTGCTAAAAATGCAATTTTTATAATTAGCATAAAAACACAAGCCCTCCATCGCCCTATTCGTATCATATTGGTTGAGTTTATGGGTGACATGGTGTTTTACCCTAATTTGCATTATTGGGTTAAATTAATGTAATTAAGATATAACTTTGAAATAGAATTTAGATTATAAGATATGGCATTCAAGCATACATTTGAATGTAAATGATTGAAAACTAATTCTTCTAATTTGATTGGCGCATGTGCTTCTGGTGTTAAGCACATGATTAAACCGAGAGGGGGGGGTGAATCAGTATAAGATATATTTTTTCTTTTGACTATTAATATTAAATACAAAACCTCAAATTACTCTACAATTAATATATTAAAAAAAATTAAAGAATACAATGTAAAACCACACAATGCAAATAAACGCATATTTGCATGGAAATCCTTTTGGGAGAAAACCATGGAGAAATATTCCTTTTATATATATAACTCTTTTACAATGTTTGCAGGCACCAAATTATTGGAGACACCAATCCTCAAACCAAGCACCAACTCAATTAATTTATGAGCACCCACCCACTAGAGACACCAATCCCCTTTGCCAAACACCAACTTGGCCAATTCGTGAGCACCAACCCACAGGAGCACCAACCCCTAGACTATGAGGCATCGACCCCAAGCCAAATTGATTCCATCATCTGTGATTGCTTCTTCAATTAAATGATGAATTTACTTCTCGTAACATTTCTCTCTCATTAATTTTATTATATACTTTCTGCTCTCCTCTCTTTCGCAATTCTCAAAGAATATTCTTCATTAAAATAAATCTACCCTTCATACTTCTTTTCTTAAGAGATATTTTATTTCATTTTATGCTCTTCCTTATCTCTCACACTTATATGATCTTCATTCAAATCTAAATGCTTTTTATACTTCCACATCTCTTCCCCCTTATATAACCTTTAAAGGATGTGTCCCATCCAAGAGATACCTTTTCACCAAAAGATGTGACCGTTGACATTTTTGTTGACATTTTTGTCGATAATTCTGTTAACATTTCCATTGACATTTTTGTTGACAATTTTGTTAACATTTATGTTGACATTTCCATTCACTTTCAAAAATAATTCTATTCACTTCTGAACACTTCCATTTAATTTCAGCAACAATTCCATTTGACATTTCCTTTCATATCCGTTACAATTCCTTTGACATCAATGACAATTATTCCAACAATCCCCCCTTTGTCATTGATGAAAACCTTCTAAAAAGATCTTTTTTTCTACAACTCCCCCTTACTATAACTCCTCGTACTTCCATTCACCCCCTTTGACATCAAAGGCAAAGGGTCATTCAAGGAGCTGAAATTTTTTTAGCTCCCCCTTAACCAATGCTTCTCTCTAGAATCTATCTGATAGCTTAGATTCATTCAACATAATTCTAGCAATCTCTTAAATGGTTTAATTTTTCCTTGCCACCACTCCATTTTGTTGTGGAGTCCTTACAACTGAGTATTGTCTCTTAATTCCATGATCTTCACAAAAATCAATAAATTTATTTAAAATAAGCTCACCTCCTTGATCTGACCTTGGGCATTTTATTTTCAACTTGACCTATTTCTCATTAGCTTGACACATGACTCCATAGATTTCAATCAGTGCTTGATCTTACCTGAACCCATTCATACCTTGTCACTTGATCTTTGGACCTGACCTTGATGATTCCCTACTTCATGACTTTCTTGTCATGCAATATAGCCAAGATCCAACATGCATCCACTATGCTTCCTTTTTCTATAAAGTGTCTCCTTGAAGCCTAGAAGAGACACCCCACACAAAAGGTCCTAGAACAAAGTGAACCCAAGAGATGCCCACAACTCCCCTATTACTTCCTTGATCCTCTTGCATCCATGAGACTGATTTCTTTCTCTTAAAATCCATTTAGACATGTCTAACTTCTTTGACTCACTAACCTCAAAATCCATGATGTTATTCATTTTCTCATCTCTTGCAACTGTCTTACCTTCCAATTCACTATCATTAGAAATAAATAATGTGGAATCTTGACAAGGCTCATGCTCAATTGTAACAAGAGATTCTCTTTGATCTGTAGGCTGCTTAGGACTAGTATTCACTATCTTTTCTAGAACACCTGATAATAAGAGTTTCACATAGTCCTTCCTATCTAATTCTTTCTCTACTATAGAAAGTAATCCATTCTCACTCTTAGACTCAATCTGATCAACCTTTATTGTCGTAGGTATCCAAATTTGAGTTTGGCCCTTCTCATATCTTCTAGGGGCTCCATAGCATTTGGCATACCTTAAGGATCTCTTTGATGCACTTGGACATAATTTAGCAATATGGCCAACCTTATGATACCAAAATCAAGAAACATTTCTCATACCTTTTGCTTGAAGGTGATTGAGATCTTTCTTTGATAGATTTCTTCTCCTCAAATAGTCTCTTACCCTATGTCCAACATGATGACAAACAAAACAATGGCCATGAAAAGAATTGGAAAACTTGAAAGTATTGGGCTACCTGATTTGCTTCTTCAAATTTCCCTTAAAACTTGCATCCTTCTCACCTTGGACTGATATCTCATGATCTTTCTCAACCTTTATTATGAGCCTCTCATGCTTATCTTTGAAAGAAACTAACTCAGTCTTCAACTAATTACACTCTTCTTCATTCATTTGTAGCTGACTTCTCAAATCTTCCTCAACTTGTTTAGCTTTTTGGATTTGATTTTTCAGATCAATGATTACCTTGTTTGATTCCTCAAGGACTTGTGATGTCTTCAATTTGAAGTCTTGATTCTCTTCTTCATATTTTTGGAGCTATAACTTTAGTTTCTGATTCTTCTTCTTAAATTCTTTCATTTCTTCCAATGCACAAATAAGTTCTTCTTCAAGGTCCACTTCACCTTCTTCTTCCATGTCTTCATCTTCCTCCAAAATATCTTTGCTAGTGGTGGCATTTTCTTCAATATCCATGAACAAAATCTCTTCATTATCACTCTCAACATCACTTTCTTTGTTTTCTTTGGATGGGCTGCTATACCTCTTAGAGTATAGGCTTTTCTTTTGTTTCTCAAATATTTTCTTGTCTTTGCTCAGCTTGAATCCCCTTTTGTACTTTGGTTTGTTTCCCTCATCATCATTATTTCCTTTATTTGGACATTTGGCTACAAAATGACCAATTTTACCACAATTAAAGCATTTAAATGGTAAATTTCCTTTATATTTGCTCGATCCTTTCTTTAGCTTCTAAATGAATAAAGTTTCATTTTCATCTTCTTCACTACTTGAATTTTCAATTGATTCTGGTTCTTTGATCTTCTCTTTCTTCAAGACCTTAAATGATGCTTCTTTCTTTGACTGTCTCTCAGATTCGATTCTCATTTGGTATGCCATAAGAATTCCATGGAGCTCATCCATTTTCATCATGTCTAAATCCTTCATTTATTTAATGGTGGAGACCTTTGCATCAAATCTCAAAGGTAAGGATCTTAGGACTTTTTGAACAATCATAGATTCTTCAATTTTCTCTCTGAGTCCTCGAATGACATTAAAAATCTCATTGACACGAAGAAGATACCTAGAAATTTTTTCATCATTCTTCATTTTTAAAATTTCAAACTACCTCTGATGGGTTTGGATTTTTGCTTTTCTCACCTTACTATCACCTTCATAAATAGTGTTGAGATTATCCCAAATCTCTTTTGTAGATTCACAATGCATAACCTTAACAAACTCATTTTATGAAATCCCACATAAGATTGCGTTCATAGCTTTTACATTGTTCTCACTGGCCTTTTTTCTAGTGGCGTCCATTGGTGCAATGTTTGTCATTATGTATCTTATTACCACTACTTGCCAAATATCGAAACCTAAGGCCATCAATTAAGTCTTCATCCTTATGCTCAAAATGCATAATTGATTCCATTGAAAAAAGGACCCTTGTTAGTGAAAAAACCATCCAGCACTTGAGATCTTGCCATATGGAATTTCCAAGATCTACCTTCTAGCAGTTGTGCTAACACCAAAGGAACTGGGTTTGATACCAATTATTAAGCACAAGTTTATACTGAGAGTGGAGTGAATCAGTACAATATATTTTTTGGCTTTTGACTATCAATCTTAAATCCAAAACCTCAAATTACTCTACAATTAATAAATTCAAAGCAATCAAAGAATACAATGCAAAACCACAAAATGTAAATAGATATAGATTTGTGTGAAAACCCTTTCAGGAGAAAACCATAGAGAATTATTCCTTTTATATATATAACTCTTTTACAATGTTTGTAGGCACCAACCTACTAGAGACACCAATACTCAAACCAAGCACCAACTTAGTCAATTTGTGAGCACCCACCCACTGGAGACACCGATCCCCTTTGCCAAGCACCAACTTGGCCAATTCATGAGCACCACCCACAAGAGCACCAACCCCTAGACTATGAGGCACTAACCCCAAGCCAAATTGATTCCATCATCTGTGATTGCTTCTTTAATCAAATGTTGACTTTTCTTCTCTTACAATTTCTCTCTCATTAATTTTATTATATACTTTTTACTCTCCTCTCTTTCACAATTCTCAAAGAATATTCTTCATTAAAATAAATCTACCCTTCATACTTCTTTTCTTAAGAGATATTCTATTTCATTTTCTACTCTTCCTCTTCCTTCTCTCTCACACTTATATGATCCTCATTTAAATTGAAATGCTTGTTATACTTCCACATCTCTTATCCCTTATATAGCCTTTAAAGGATGTGTCCCATCCAATAGATACCTCTTCACCAAAAGATATGACCATTGACAATTTTGTTAATATTTTTGTTGACAATTCTATTAACATTTTCATCAACATTTCCATTCACTTCTAGTAATATTTATATTCACTTCCAGCAACACTTCCATTTACTTTCAACAACTATTTCGTTCACATTCATAAATAATTTTTTTCACTTCCGAACACTTCCATTTACTTCCGACAATAATATTGTTTGACATTTCCATTCATATCTATTACAATTCCTTTGACATCAATGATAATTATTCCAACATCTAGTTGACTATCAGACTATGATTGTGTTTTGGAAGTGAAAAATAGGCATAAGCACACCTTTGGTTCACTCTATTCAAGCACTAGTTTATTGTTTGCATTAAGTTGATTATATAGAAATGGCTTAGTATTGTAGGTCGATATTGACTAGCATGTGCAAAAATGTGGTACATTGACTATAAAATCACCTGTAATTGTCTTTTCTTGCTTTGTGTTTATGATCCTGAACCTTGATGATGTGCGTAGATCCAAACATCAGCCTCATTTACATTAAAACACTAGATGTGCTTGTGAAGGATAGAAACCTACAAAAATATAAGTGTAATGCATTGAGTTGACCTCAATCACCCTCATCTAATAATTGGCTGCTACCTACGTATCCAATACCCTAAGGAGGAAAATCAAGCCCTACATAGTTCTTCCACCTAATGTGATTGTGCAATTGTGTTCATAATGTGTAAATAATTAATGATTGGATTTGGTATTTGACAATGCTTTTTTTGACCTAAGTTTAAAGTGTAACTTGCCTTGTGAGTGCTCCTAGTGAACAGTATGCAAGCTAGGAAGAATATGGCATATTTTCTCAATGTGCCAGAGCATATAGATAGTATATAGATGAGTGCCAAATAGATCCCAAGTGCATTTGAAATAACACCTTGATTTATTTGTATATGGATCATTTTAGATAATTCCCCATACTATTGACACCCTAGGTTAATGGGTTGACTCTAAAGTTGGGTTTGATTTTATAAAATAGTCATTACTAGGAGCCAGACGGTTTTGACCATCCAGGTCATTACAGACTAGCAGTAACGAATGTAACTAGTAGAACTAACCCATGTATAGGTGGCCTACTCTGAGAGTTTGGAGATGTCTGTGCAAGGTATTTAGAAGGATTAAGGAAGATAATGAGGTTCTTGTAGAGGTTTTATAACATAATAAAAGGGTAGATTCATAAAATAACATGCAAGCATGAGAGGATGATGAATTAGGACCTTGTTTGGGTGCTCAAGTCATGTGTGGTAAATGCGTGTCAAGCTTGTCATTATCAAGTACTGAAGACCATATTTTAGCATCTACAAATGCCCCATTTTATTATAGTAATATAATTTTTTAAGTAAAAGGATAAAATATACCTAAGTGTGTACAACACACTTTTCTTTTTGGGAGATAACTCTGAATGTGTAGTTTCACTCCATAAAAACCTAAAATAAAAATAAAGTAGACAATGTCCATATTTGAAATCTAAAATTTAAAATTAAAAGAGTAAGGGTTAGAATACACCTGTGTGTAGGTGCAAACCATGTTTTCTCTAATTATTGGAGATGATGCTTATTCATTAAAACATTGAAGATTTGGGGTGATCATGCCCAAACTTGTGTAACTATGCAGAATCTTGAGATGAGAAGGTAATATGACCCAACCATCATATATGTGGGGAAAAGTACATAACATATTAACCCAAATAATCATGAAAGAAAAAGATAGAGAGCCATGTAACTAGGTTCAAATACAAAAGAAAACACTGTGTTGGGTGAATATTTTTTCACCAGCTAAATGGCGGTAAAATAGGTGCATCAACCATAGCATAAGGAGATTTATATAGCAAAATGGATGTGGTGACCACAGCTAGATTGGGATAAATCTCTCCTCTCAGCAAAGGGAGGTTCCCTATAAACTATTATATACTATAGGATATATACATAAGATGAAAATACACACATGGGTGAAATCATACCATCCATATCTCTTTTTTTAGAGATGATGTTCACAAAACAGAGGAGAATTTTGGTGTAATTACTGAAAAGGCACTTCTCTTCTTTTAGAAGTGATATTTAGCAAATAGCAGGATTCTTCCTGGGTAGTAACAGAAACCACAAGAAACCAATGAAAGCACAAAGTCTTTTATTGTCTCTCCTACTGATTAGGACAAAGGAACAAAATAGGATTAAGTGCACCTCAAAGTCTGCACCTAAAACTACAACAGAGTAAAGGATTATGAAGGATAAAGAGAGCTCAAAGTCTCTCTAGTATCCTTTACACAAAACACAAATTGAAGACACTTATGGTAGCAAAAAGTCTCCCACAATCAGCTTCAAAACATCTTCCAACTTATTTCCAATTGTTCTACTTTTTTATTAAATGGACAAGAATGTATTTAGG
The DNA here is from genome assembly GCA_037957365.1 of Torreya grandis. Lineage (NCBI taxonomy): Eukaryota > Viridiplantae > Streptophyta > Pinopsida > Cupressales > Taxaceae > Torreya > Torreya grandis. The sequence goes on along the minus strand of JARHVA010001865.1, from coordinate 183,124 downwards.
AAATAGACATAAGGATAATTTCCTAGATGACACAAGCTTACTCCAACACAAAGTCTGAAAGGTCGCTTGCTTTCTCATTCATTTAACAAAATATGATTAACAGTTTGAGCTCAAAGTCTTAAGAATGCCTTTCAATTTGGGTATAGCTTCGCTTCTGATAATAAAGAGATCTCCCTTATACAAAATGAGAGATTACAATATATAGCATCACAAGAAAGACTTGGGTGCTTGTTTTCATGAAAACAACCCATGCTGAATTGAATGCATTGAATATCTGTGAAAGGGCCATGCTGGAATAGGTCATCGACCTTGACTTTTGCATTTTGAATCATCTCAAATGTCTCCTCCTAAGCATGGGTTGTCTAGTCTCCCTTATGATGCTTACACAGTTGTCTATTCACCTTTACTTAATGTAGAAAAATAGGTCTCATCCTTGAATGTTTGTGTTCTCTGATGTCTACATGGTGGACTATTCCACCTACTAGAAATAACTCTCCTATAGATATTTTTGGATTTGATATAGTTATTCTCTCTTTCCTTACCATGTTTTGTCTCTTCTTGGCAATTTGAGCTCTCGAGGCTATCTTCTTAGTTTTTGCTAGCTCTTTCGGCTCCTTTTTGGGTTGGTTGCTGAGTTTGTTCTCAGGTCTTTTAAAAACCAATGGTTATCCCATTACCCTAAAATTGACATCCATGGGGATGTCATTAGTCACCTTGAACCTCTTTGAACCTTGAACCTTAAACTCTTTTGGTTCGAAGGTTCAATGGTTTAACAGTTTGTCGATTTAATGTTTTGTAAAGGGCCGCATTCGCTCTCTTTTTCTTCTTCGGTTGAACCATTTCTTTGAACCATTTGTTTGAACTTCTTTCTAGAATCTTCCACTTCCTTCATGCGCTCAAAGCCTTTCAAAATTTGAACCTTTGAACCCTTTGAACCTTTGAACCTTTTAAACCATTTCGGTTCGAGGTTTAACGGTTCAATGGTTCATTCTATTTCTTTGAAACTTTTGAAGCTTTAAACTTTCTTGATCCTTTCCTTTTCTAAGTCTGTCAAACTCTTTGAAATTTTTTAACCTTTGAACTCTTTTGGTTTAAGGTTCAATGGTTCAATGGTTCATTCTTCACTCTTCGAAGCCTTTTATTCTCTTAAGTCTTTTGAGGTTGTTGAACTCATTGAACCTTTCAAAGTTCAAGGTTCAATGGTTCAAAGTTCAATCTTAACTCTTCGAAGCCTTCTTTTCTTTAAGTCCACCGAAGTCTTTGAACCTTTGAACTTGTTGAACCTTTGAACCTTGCGGAGGTGGGGTTCAATGGTTCAAAGTGGCTCATTCTAATTGTTTTAAGTCCACCGTTAAGTCTTTTGATTGAACTTGGGCGTTAAACCATCCTCAAAACACTAAGGAAAAGCCTTAAATGTTTTGAACTTCCTTTGAAGAAAGACTGCCTATTGAACCTGCAACTTCCTTAGCTAAAAAGGCTTGAATATTTGAAAAACTTAACTACTTAGAACATTTTGAAAGAAAGAAAGAGACCATTTTGGCTTGTAGGACCACAATGATCGACATGTTGTCCACAAAAACAAGTGATGGATTTTGGGAACAACACACTAGATAGGTAAATAAGAGAACCGATCAGGTAAGGTTCTCTCATAAATCAATCAACCACTAAAGATGGCTTATAGATTAAAATGTAATTTTTTGATTCAATTTGATCAAGTTCCATCCATGTAAAAACAAAAAAGCATGATCACAAGCAAATGGACAATGTTCGTGCCCCCATCATGCACCCAAGTTTTGATAAAATTGAAGTAGAATGACAACCATTTGCCATTCAATTGTAATTGTATTGTATATGTGCATGAACGAGTATCATGCCCCATGAATCTATATGCCGAACTTATATCCCAAATTTAATGTGAATGTATAACTCTAAAATTTTGTTCTTGTAAACTATTGTGCACATGCACATGCATATACACCCAAGTGTATATGAATGTGTGCTCAAGTGTTTGTAAAGTGAATGCATATGCATATCATATACCCCTATACTCTGTATTAGTTTGTCAATACCTATCATGTAAATAACATGTTTTGATATTTGAATCATCTGAATCTCTAAAATATCTAAAACCTATACTTTATTCTGATTTTTTAGTCATGAAGGCTTATGTCTCTAAGATAAGCTTAGTGTAATGCCCCACTTTTAAGATGAGAGATGTATCCTGTAAGACACTCATCTCAAAAGAAGAATGAACTATATCATGTCATGAATAAAGATATCATCATGCAATATCATTTGATCATGTGGAGAGTATATCATCATAGTAATGTCTGTAACAATAAAGGCTTGTATGTAACATATGTCATGCGAGGCATGTAAGTGTCATATCTAGAAAAATCTATTAATGAAACACACAAAAAAATGTCTCTAAATAAAAATACACAATAATAGTGCATGATATAGATCATGGCACCCCTCAATGTCAGCAAGCTTAGCAAACACAAATGTTAGTTGTCACCAAAAAAAAATTCACAACAATCAAGTCTAAAGGCCACATGTAGGATGACATAAAAAACTATCACAAACAAGGTACATCAATGGATGTTGCATCAAAGAAAGGCCAAACACCACACACAAATTATCCTACCATATAAAATAGTAATCATATCAATGGAGCATAGAACAAAGGACTAGTCTACACTATCCATACGTGTTAATGTCATATCATCGTAAAATGGCACATCATGTGTCACTGTATAAGAATTGAGTAGTTAAAAAGGCATGTGTAAGCAATATAGGTGGCTTAACATGGGACAAAGGTCATAGAAAGATATTTCCTATAATAGTGAAACATGTGGAACAAGATGCCCCCAATATGACCACTGGGTAGAGAGAAAACCAACATGTATATGTCCATATGTAACCTATATGTCCTTCATAGCACTCAAATACCATGAAATGCATGTTTATGTAAAGAATATGCCATCTACCAAAACATGTGATAAATAATATATTTTAAATTTTAATTAGCCATCATGTCATGCTCAAGTCCTAATTTTGGATTTTTTTGAATATTTGAATGCTTTTTATATTTTCCTATTATTTGAGTTAGTTTTTTGGAATATTTGATATTTTGAATCATGTATCTAAAAGCATGTCATCTTTGTTGAGATCAAAATCATCGTATCCCAATTTTTTTTGAGGTTATTATTGGCCAATTTTTGGCCCACATACCAATTTTTGCCCAAGTGTGAGAAGGTGAACTTTCAAGCAAAAGTGGCAGGTTCAGACAACTTTGGGTTTTTAGAGGAGCACTACTTAAAAAACCTTACAAGTAATCAATAATCGAAACCCTGAAGCAAGTAAGAAGGCTTGGAAAGCCTGATTTGGTCTAGGCAGTGTATTTTGATTTATCCAAAGAGTACTACTTAATTACTTCATAAGTTGAGCAGTCAGAAACCCAATATAAGTAATGAGACATCAAAAGCCTAATTTGGTCTTAGAAGTGCTACTCAAGTTCTCAAAAAGACAAGTCTTCTCCAAGCGTAAATCCAAGGACCATTGAAATATTTATGAAGGTCTCAAGCAAAAATCCTGAAGGGTCTCTTGCCCTTCAAGAAAGTCCTTGTCAAAAGCTTGAAAGGCAATTTTGGAAAGGTTTTGAATGAATTCCTTCAGACTTTTGTCTGAAGGAAGTAAGCAAAGAAAATTTTCTAGGGAAAATCAGCTCGAGGGATAAGTTGATCAGCCATGACAACCCAAAGTCATGATCAGATGAATGAGAAGCTACCACATGGCATAAGATGGAGCAAAAAAAGCCAATCAATAAAAGATAAGTGGCACTAGGACAACCAATCAGAGCATGGGGGGAGTCCAAGTGACTGGCGTAAGCTGGTAGCTAGAAATTTATGAAGGTTTTTGTCCTTTGACTTGGGCTCACTCTCGACAAACCACCATTCAATGTAAAAGCAGTATAGTTGGGGCTAGATAAAAAAAACATGAAGACCACATCCTTTTATAGGTAAGACACATACATATGAATATCCCATGCTGATCTTAATGCAAAAATAAATTTAACTACACAAAAAAGTGACGTTCCAGCTACCTGTGACATGGCTTCTCAATATCCACCAAAAAGAGACTTAAATGCAGGAGGGATTCAAGAAGATTTTGTGATGATCCTAGGTAATGATTTTCATGATCAAAGTAGTGGTAACAACAATAGTCAGTAGCCATCAATGACTCAATGACTTCTTCCCTTTTCCCATCTTCTCATGTGACCCTTTCTCTCTCTCCCCCTTTCTCTATAAATATCTCATGATTTTCCATTGTAATGCCCCCAATTTTTTAGAATTTTGTCATCTTGCTGGAAGATGATTGATCATTCAGATGTTTACAAAAATGTTCTCTTTCGACCAGGCTAAACCATGTCAAGATATTGTAAGAATTACCTCTTGAATAAAATGAGATGATTTCTTTGCCTATTTCTTATCTTCGATTAGTGCTTTACTATGCTTGTGTTTGGTGGATTTGTGAATGAGTGTATTCCTAGTTCATTAGTATTTTCCTTGCCTCTTTGAAGTATTTTCAAACTTTTGCAGGTCTAGATTAGTGTTCTGCCTGAACCTCTTCCAACGTATGTTTACTTGATCTTGAGATAGTGCAAGTCCAAATTGTCTCCTGACTGATCTAGTGTGGGTTCAAGAATAGATGAGTGATCATTTAAATTTGAGGCATCACCTGGTTAGCCTTCTTAGGAGCCCTTATCTCCCTTCTAACCCTTTTCATTGTGAAGAATTAGTTTAATAGTAGTTTTAGGTGATCCACCAAGAGGAACTAGCCTCTTTAAAAATCCTAGAGGCTCAACCTCACCATAGGATACCCACATCCTGAGGTTGCATGCTTATAGCCAGAAGTGGGAGAGCCTAAAAAACTCTCCCACGAGGGTGCAATTATATTTTAAAATAGTTATATAATCAAATAGTATTTTCATCTTCAAGTTATAATTGGTCTACTAATATGTCTTTCGTTGATTCCAAAGATTGTGCCTCTATATCGTACACATTACCATCATGTTGAATTATAATCATTCTTTCTTCTTGTGAGAAAGTGAGATGTTGGTTGGTCAAATCTATTTTAGCCTACATCTATTTCAACAAATGTTGTCCTAATATAAAGAGACCCTATATTTAGGAGGCATGACCACATGGGTGTATTGATCACCTTTGGCCCACAAGCTATTGGTAGAAAGATAGATCCAAGGGATCCTAGTCCTTGTGTGCTATGTTGTATCTCTATAATATCATGTCCCAACTATTGAAAACCTTTGACACTGCATATGTCATTTTGTTTGTTATCATAAATTTGAACATTTTTGTAATATTTTCCCTCTGTGAATGTAGTAATAGTAAGTGGATCTTATCGGGGGTGCTTTCTAGTCATCAGTGTTGTAAAATCCCAATAATACCTTTATCCTCTTCACAATGATATGCATCATGTCCCACTATTCTATGAGTTACAAAATACTTCATCTTTTTTATTTAAAAGATTCCCCACAGCTCAATGTCAAGTAGATAGTAATGTGATAAGATTGTAGTCAAGTAGCAACTATAGTATTGCACTCAGTGATTCTTAGAGTGTTGTTATCTATAATGACTTTGGAATTTTAGAATCTACCAATTCCACATTATTTATTATTTTATATTTCTCTTTCTCTATCCAATGCTTGGTGATAGCATTTAAACTATGTTTTACATTGAGGATATGCTCATGATATGTCATTGTTGCCTTCCCTTTATCTGTAGAAGATTGTGTGTTTGTAGAAGTTTTTTTATTTGTCTTTTTTTGTTATGTATGAATCATTGCGATATGTTTCAACTCCCACATGTGAATAAGGCATGAGATAATTATTCTTCCAAGGGATTAAAGTTTAACTTTCATATCTGATCATCTATCATCTACCAAAAAAATCATTCTACCATTCACCCTACCATTGTGATCTAGAGACTACAAATTTAAAACCTTAGGTGTGTGATGCAAGAGTATCCATAGGTACAAGTAATCATGCATCAACCAAAACCATGGTTTGGGTTAATTTGCATGCTTTCACACATTTATGTTCTGTGTGTGACTTGTCAGAATTTAGCAACAACATTGTTCATGTTAAAGAAGATGAATGCATAAATCAGAAGGCATCCCTAAAGGTCTAATACTTTAAAATTAAATTGCATAAGGGGTTTCAATTTATCAAGATCAGAATGACCCTTTATGGGACATATGATGAAACCCCTTGTTTATGCAAGTGGCAGTTATATAACAACTAATCTATATTAACTAGCAGTTAACACAATTGTTGGATTATAGGAAGTGGTGGTTTCACCCATAGTTTCCTTGTAAGCATAGTAATGGCCTAAAATTGGATATATGTGTGTTAAGCATTTACAAGATGTTGGGAAGGTGAATTGGCATTCTTGTGGTTAGAGAATGTTAGAGGATATTTGAATCAACAAGGACAAGAGTTGAGGAGAGTGAGTTAGCAAGAGAGTTGGCTCTAGGTTTGAGAAGAGAGAATTTTGGGAGCTTTGGTTCTCCAAGAAAAGAATAGAGAGATAAATTTATAAATCCCAAGAGGTGCTATGTGTGGGATCAGATCTTCTTCATGTAATGTAATAAGCCTGTAAAGGCAAGAAAGTGAGAGAGTGTATGAGTGTAACCAAATATTTGTAACTATGTGTTAATTTCCATAAAGAGTGTGTTTGAGTTTTTGAGTCTGAGTTGTGTGCTTGGGTTTGTGTGACCATTTGAGAGTGAGTGTAAGTCCCAGCTGGGAAATAAGGCAACCATTCACTTGGCCCCCTCATTCTCATCTGCATCACTCTTCTTGTGTACCTAATAGTTTGCAAAGGTACAAAATGGAGATCACATATACAAACAATTATATTGGAAGTTTAAAAATTCATGGAAGCATAGTATTATGTTCAAATTAACTATTTTTAGGTTTAAAATTTATGAACGAACCTTGTAACTACTAACTACATAAATCTACCCATATAGAAGCCACTACCTTGTTGTGTTTCATTTCCTCCAACTCATTTTTGTAATTTACTTATTTGCAAAGTATATCCAAATCCCTAATATGGATCAGACTCTAGGGTGTATTTAACCTAGAAATCAATCATGGGATATTATCATAGTTGCCAAATTCAAAAATTTGGATCCATTCAAAAGGGCAAAAAATCCAAAAATTGGGAATTCTTGAAGAACTTTGGAAATATCTGATCCAAAATATATACATATGATATATGTGAGCATAGTTTTTAAAATATACAAAATTGACAAATACAATGAAAAACATTAATAAAGTAAATATTATATAATATCTATGGTCTTTGGATTTTTTTCCACAAAAAACATAAAAAATAAAAAAAGAAATAAAAAAATTGGAAAAAAATAGGGCTGACCCAATGAACTTATCTAGGCCAGCCAAAAAATCCAGATCTAACTAGATTTTGTGCAGATCCATCCAGATTTGATAAACTATAAATCATGTTGTACATAGAAATTCATGGTAATAGTGGGATCACAATACTTGAGAAGCTGCAAGATCAAATGCTTGATCTGCCTTCCCATCCTTTTCATTTCCACCTACATCAGAAACACTATATAATGATATAACGAGATAATATAATGAAAAACATTCAAGCACATTGTATAGCATATAGTGAGACACATTCAAGCACACGTCCATAAAATAGACCTTGTATGTACTAAAAACACACTACTTCAAACAAGTACTAGTTGACTTCAATTGAATGGTAACATTTGCACGATCAACAATCGTGATTAATGAGCAAACACTAAAGGCCACTGCTGACATGAAATTTTGTGGCCCAACAAATAATATAGAAAATGTTGGAGAATAGAGTTGTAATCATAGCATATTTTGTATACCAAACAATTTTATATTATAAAATGTGTAAAAGATGTGCACAATTTTGCTTCACACATCCTATGCAATAAATACTTATTACTTGAATCTTTATATGAGATTTATTTTATTTATCTACGCTTAAAATATTTCTAAACACATTAATATAAAAATATCTTTAAAACTAGTAAGTATTTCACTTAAATTTATCTATAAATTAAATTTTAAACTTTTTTGAATCACATGAAAAACTCTTTTAATCCCTGTAGTTCACAGTTGTAGAGAAAATTTGAAGTTCCCTCTAAAATATTACAAACATGTTAGGTTCACCTTCAGAGTGTCCAAACCATCTACCTACCAACAAAGCATTCAATTCTCATATAAAAAGCAAATTCTTAAGCCAAAGGAATGCATTCAATGCACATATAACACCATATTACTTGTTATTCTACATGAAGATTTGAATAGGCATTTTAAAAAAATGCAAAAATCAATGTGTGTCAATAAGTTTAAAATTTTATTGCTTGGAAACACAACCAAAAATAATAGCACAAATAAATCACAAGACAAACACTACAATGGAAATTGTATGCCCTCCATTAAATTTGGAGAGTACACTATTATATTACCAGGAAAAATACACTGCACTATATTATATTATAGTGATGAGTGCAACATGTGGTGGCTAAGGGTAAATAAAAGATAACAAGAGGGAATTTATATTATGGCCAACAAAATCAAAATAGGGTTGCATTTATGTTCTTTTTCCTTGGCTAATACATCACACTCATTCTTATTAGTGTCATGGTTAGGTTTATCATTGTCTAAGAGAAATGGAAACTTGTGATTTATGGTATTGCAGATACAACAAATGGATATATATGCAATAGTAACACCATGAAACATGTCACAATATTATAAAATGGTGGACCATGGATGTAGAGTTATTTTGAATTACAACAAAATACTACATTTCATATTTTCTACAATTAGAACCTAAACATATTTCTTTTGACATGAAGGAGACAGGTAATCCACTAGTCATATTGTACAAATGAATTCGCTTCTTTCTCCTACATGGCCCATAGACAACCCCATGTCCCTTCATGCCTCAAACACTTACTATTAGTATTTTCTTGCTCCATTCCAATAAACCTCCACCCTTATCTCCCCTTGTTCCCCCCTCTCCTACACCCCTGCCCCACACCCGCACACACACGCGCACTCACACACATATATATGAAGATGGAATGGGAGAGAGAGTTGTATTTTTAAGAATAAATTTTATGATATCCTTCTCTAAAGAAAATAACAAAAAATAAAAAATATTTAAATTTTACTATGTTTAAAATATATATTATAATCTGAAGAAAAATGTAATTTTTAATAGGTAAAATATTTTTAAAATGAATAAATGACATTAGAAAAGACACCTCTTCATCCATCATCTCCTTGTCCCCTTCAACTCTAAAGAGGATCTCCCCTTTTTTCGGTAGACATTTTGTATAAAATGACAAAAAATAAAAAGTGAAAATAAAAATCAGAGGGAGGGTTTGTTGTTTTACTATTAGAGTTTAATGCTTGAGTTTAGTTTAGTTTTATTTGGGTCTTGTGTCAAGGTTTTTAATGTTTTGTTAGGGCTTATATAAAAAAATCAGAGAAAATAAGAGTGAACACAGTGAATTTTGATTTTTCTAGGGTTTATATAGACAAAATTTGATGGGGCTGGTATAAATTTGTATATGATTAACCCAATAACATTCTGAAAATATGGAGATTAACATAGACAATCAAAAATATTTCAAACACACTATATTATTATTCTCACTCTCTGCTATGAATAATACATGGGCTATTAAATAGCCAAGACAAACTAACCATTTCCTATATAATAGGAAGGCACACTAACAACAAATCCGTTAATAGAGATACATGTATAAGTAAAACATATTGTTTCTATAAACAATATATTTTACTAATCAACTAAGTATACACGATATATTTTTAATATATCAGCATAACTAATAATAACAAAATATTATCTTACCATATGGTAATTACTATTTAGTAAATAGTAATTTACCTTACAGTAAAAACACAAATGTGAGCACTAACGTTAGGTTATCGATAACATTCCCCCCCTTAGTGAAAACACGGGGAAGACATTATCCTATACTACAACTCTCACAAAAACTCGAATGATGGTTTTTCACTTGGCTAACCACCAACCTACAAACATTAGATGGTTTTACACTTAATTTACCAACAACGTACAAACAACATATGATTTTACACTCGATTTACCACCAACCTATATACAAAAAATGAAATGTGTTGATTAGCATACAACTTTTGCTGATTTTGGGCGTGTTGAAGATTATCTTTAAGGTAATTATGATGTCTTGATGTGTTTATATAAGATCCTTAGCTCTGGGAACCCTACTATCTAGAGTAACCAAATCAACAAAAGTTTTAGCATCATATCCATACAATGCTTTAAAAAGTGACATTCTAATAGACAAATGATGAGAAGTATTATAGCTGAATTATCCCAAGCATAACCATTTAACCCATGTATTTTGTTGCCCATTGACATAATTTTGTAAGTACCCTTCAATCCATTTATTCACGGCTTCCATCTGGCCATCAGTTTGAGGATGATAATTCGTACTTGGAGTTAATTCAGTACCCAATAATTTGAAGAGTTCTTGCCAAAAACCACTCATGAATCGAGTGTCCCTGTCACTAACTATATTCATGGGTAGTCCATGAAGCTTAAAAACCTCTCTAAAAATTATGCCTACAATCATAGGACCATTGTACTTCTTGAGAAGTGGAAAGAAATGAGCATATTTTTTTAATCGGCCTATGACTACATAAAGGTTGCTTTGACCTTGAACCGCGGGTATCCCCAAGATGAAATCCATAGATATACTTTCCCATTTTTCAGTAGGGATAGGCAAAGGTTGAAACAATCCAACGGGAAAGTTATATTCTATTTTATTTTGTTGGCAAGTAGAGCATTCCTAAATGTATTTAAGGACTTCACTTTTAAGTCTTTTCCAAAAAAATTGATCCCGTAATTGTTTATACGTCTTAACAAAACCAAGATAACTTGCTAATGGATCATTATGTATAGCCTTTAGGATCTTATGTGTAAATTTGGAACTAGCCACTAAGAAAATTCTATCTTTGTAAAGGATGAGGTCCTCTACTACTTTATAACATTCATCTTCAATTTTCCCATCTAAGATTGCATTGGCCCACTCATCCTTAATGTATTCCACCATTATGAATGCCTTCTAATCAGGTGTGATTTATACCGTGGAGCATAAATATGGTCTTCTTGATAAAGCATCGGCCACCAAATTATTTTGTCCTTTAATATATTCAATGTCAAAATTGAAAGCTTGGATCTTACTAACCCATTTTGGTTGTCTTTCATTTAAGTCTGCTTGCTCAAGGAAATATTTTAAACTATTGTGATCGATTTTGACCACAAATCTTTTACATACCAAATATTTATAGAATTTAGTAAGGGCATGCATAATAGCTAACATTTCTTTATCATATATTGAGTACTTTCACTCATGATCTTTAAGTTTTCAACTTTCAAAAGCAATGGGATGCTTATTCTGCATTAAAACCACACCAACACCTTCTCCTGATGCATCACATTCCAATACAAAGGGTAATGAGAAGTCTGACATTGCCAAAACTGGGCATGAACTCATTACTTATCTAAGGTGTTCTATTGTTGATTGGGCAAGTTTCATCCAACTAAAAGATCCTTTCTTTGTTAAATTGGTTAGAGGTGTTGCTAGTTGTGAGAATTCTTTAACATATCGCCTATAATAAGTGCAAAGACCTATGAATCCTCTTAGTTGTGTCATGTTATTGGGATGAGGCCAACTCATAATGGCTTGAATATTCTCTTGGTCAACATGGACTCCATCTTTATTAATTATATGTCCCAAATATAGGATTTACATCATACCAAATTCACATTTTAAAATATTGGCAAAGAGGGATTGTTGTTCCAATATGGCAAGTATCATGTCTAAATGTTGCAAATGTTCTTCCCAACTCTTGCTATATATTAGAATATCATCAAAGAAAACCAAAATGAATTTCCTTAGATGCATACCAAATATGTGATTCATGAAAGATTGGAAAGTGGCTGGAGCATTCATAAGTCCAAATGGCATCACTAGAAATTCGAAATGCCCATAATGGCATTGGAATGCCATTTTATGAACATCTTCTTCTCTCATTTGTATTTGATGATATCCGGATCATAAATAAGTTTTTGAGAAGAAAGTAGCTTCATGAAGTTCATCGATTAATTCATTGATCCTGAGTATCAGATATTTTTTTTGATAGTCTTTTTATTTAACTTTCGATAATCGATGCACATTCATAATGGCCCATCCTTATTTTTGACCAGTACTACCAAAGAATCAAATAGACTGGCACTTAGCCTAATGTGCCCCATCTCTAAGAGTTCTTTAATGGCTTTCTCAATCTCATCCTTATAAATCTTTGGATGCCGATAAGGTGTAGTTATTATTGCTTTTGTTCCAGGTTCTAATTCAATGATATGTTAGAAACCTCTTGCTAGGGGTAGTCTCGATGGTAGGTTCTCAAACACCTTGGAATGCTTATTGATAATGGATTGAGTGCCATTATGATGTATTGTGTGTTCTTGTGTGGAGCTGATCAAACATTGTATTGCCCAAGTTACATGTCCTTTATTAAAGGTTCTCTCCATTATATTTTCTATTACAATCTGAGGACCACTATTGGCCATGCCTTTCAAAATGATATCCTTCTATTGGATTTGAATTTAATTTCTATGATCTAATAATTTTGGGTAAACTCACCCAATGAATGCAACCATTGAACTCCCAAACCCAAGTCTGTTTTACCAATATCGTCATGTCTTCCCAAAGTCAAATTTAAGTGTAGGATTCTCCTTATTCATGAAAGAGTAAATCCATCAACAATCGTTACTAGAAATCCCTTAAATTCTTCCAATTTTAAACTAATTTTTTAGCAAATTTTTCATCAATAAAATTATGGGTGGCCCCACTATCGATTAAGATGGTAATTCATTGTCCTTGTAGTTTCCTATTACTTTGAATGGATGATACTGAGGTGCTCCTAAAAGAGTAGCACATGTTCCCTCCATGATTTCTTCCACCATTATTTGTGGTTGGGTTTCTTTATTTAGGTTCATCTCTTTGTCTTCAGTATCACTATCTGAACTAATCTTAATGTAGTGAACTTGTCCTTTACCCAAACAATGATGGCCTAGAGTCCATGGGTCTTTGCAAGTAAAACATAATTTTTTTCTTCTTAATTTATTCTACATTTCCACTACTTGATTTGACTTTGGTACTTCATTGCTTGTTTGTATTGGTATTTTTTGCTCATAGAATTAAGTCCTTGGTGGACCAATTCTAAGTGCCCTAGGTTCGGTAGGTGGGATATTTCTGCCTCTTAAGGTTGATGCTTCCAAATCTAAAGCCTTCTTAATGGCTTCTTGGAGTGTTGATGGAGTAAAAGCTTTAAGCAATCCTTTAAGAGATTCCATTAATCCTTATGTGAATAATATAATGAACCTTTTTTTAGATATGTCTAAGATCATTATTGATACTCTTTGAGATTCTAATACGTATTCATCCACACTATTATTTTGTTTTAATAATGCCAATTTTCTAAAATGGACCTCAGGGTTTGGTCGATCAAATCTTTCGATCAATCGTTTGACAAATTCATCATATGAATCGACAAGATTATGTCCTTGGGTGACCCATCCATAAAACCACCATTCATGGGCTATACCTTCCAAATGGAGAGTCGCAAATTTTATGGACTCCTCTTCCATCATTGGTCATAACAAAAGGTACGTATCTATTTTTTGTACCCATGCCCTAGTCATACATTTATTTGTACTGTCAAAAGGTGAAAGTGTTACTTTGCCTAATGCCCATTTCATATCCCTTTGTTTATTATTGTTTTTATATTATAGATGAGGTACACCTCCATTTTTCCTCATGGCCATATATGTTTGTAGGCAAATTCCCCTTTGGACTCCTTCTGGATGTTCTTGATAAGCCTCGAAATAGTTACCAGATCATCACTAAAAGATTTTGGAATTTCTTCAATGATTTATTCTTTTGGAATGAATGTTGGTTAATAGTGTTGGTATGATGATGTGGTAGTGGTTTTACAATTGGGCTCTGACAAGCATGAAAGAGTTTCTACCCTTTGTGTGTTTGAATCCATCATCATTTTCATGGTATGGGCCAATTGTGCCACTATTTTTGCCAATTGTTCTTGGCCTTGGAAAATTTTCCTTATCCTCTTGTCTCTATCATTTTCCATTTTTTATGTTGGTTGACTTGCCTTCTTGGTTTTAGTTTTTCTTTTGTAATACAAAATATTGTTATCGTGCATATGAATTTCATTTCATAGGCTGGCATGAATGGAGAGCTCTGATACCACTGTAATATTCTGAACCAGAACATTATATGGAAATTTTATTTCCTTGGAATTCCATTCTTTTAAAATAAATATAGAATTTTTACTTCAAAATAATTTATTTAAATTAAATGAATTATATTATATAATTTTTAGATCTCGAATATTACAACAAAAATCTCAAGGGTTTACGTCCTTGAGTTGGGATGACAAGGGGTTTCGTCCTTGTATCCAATGTTTACGTTTGAGGGGTTTCATTCTCAATTGTAATAGTAAAGTGTTATGCTTGTACTAGAGTAAGTGTTTAATACATGAATGATTGGATGATTTCTTCCATTCCCCAAAATGCTTTATTTATACTTGCAATCCTACATTGAAGAGGTGTGATTTCTGCAAAGGTAACATCCCTTCATTTAGATGACTATTGTTTAACATATTTAATTAAATATGTACTAACTAACTAAATACATTTAAATACATGTTACTACTCCTTAATGCAATGATTCATTTAAATACATGTTACACTACATATTAGATGGTAGCAATCCTGCATATTCTTTGGATATTACATGCAAACATTGATAGAGTGATAATAAACTAAAAATAATAGAGGATGAAATGGGTGAGGGAAAGGGGGGCTGGTTGGGGTGCTAATTTCATCCCCTTTATTTTGTTAAATTTCATGACTATTTCAAGAATCTTTGTCTAAACTTTTTTCAATATTCCATCAGTCTTCATTAGGCGACAATACAAAAAAATTGGGAGCTTTCAACTTATGTGAAGTTTCCAAAGAAAATCCATCAGAAACTAGTCATTATGTAGTATTGTAATATAACTTCAACTTAATAATCTCATACCAATGAAGTAACTAAGGTGGAACTCTCTCCATCCTTATGTACAATTTTCTTGAAGTGCTCAAAATTTGTAAATCTTCCTTAAGTAAGAGATCATATAATTGATGTTCAACGAGACCCATGTTTGCTAAATACTCTACTAATTTCACTATAGCATTAGGCCAAAATTTCAACATTGTTTTCACATTTGAATGTATAAAATGGAATTCTTGGTGAGAAAAAATGTGGCAAAAAAGTTAAAAGTGTGTGGTGGAATTTTTGAGCTAAAGTGACGTCAAAATTTTGACATCTATTATATGTCAAAATTTTGGCATTACAATGTCAAAAAGGCCTTATGTTTTCAGCATTTGAATGTGAAAAAAGCAATGAACTTTTGAGGTTTTGCTTACTATTTTGAAGTCCAAACATCAAATTTATTCCCTTGAGTGGTGCTAATTTTATCCCCATAATTTTTTTTAATTTCATGACTATTTCAGGAATTTGTGTCTAAACTTTTGTCAATATTCCATCAAGCCTCCATTAGGTGACAAAATCTGAATGGATTGCAAAAAAAAATTGGGGGTTTTGGACTTATATGAAGTTTCTAACGAAAAATCTATCAGAATCTAGTTGTTATGTAGTAGTGTAATATAACTTCAACTTAATATACTCATACCAAAAAAGTAACTAAGGTGGAACCCTCTTCATCCTTATGTACAATTGATTGAAGTGGTCACAATACACTTCCACAGTAATGAAGGGTTATAAAATTACAATAAATATTGGTAAAATGAAAATAATATAATCTGAGTCAAATAAATGGGTACAATTGTGGTACAATCTTGATAAAGCTTAAATATAATTAACTTGTCGAAGAAGGATTTTGATTACATAAGTCATTAATCCTACTTAACTATGAGATCATATAATTGATGTTCCATTAGAGCCATGTTTGCTAAATAGTCTACTACCATCACTACAACATTAAACCAAAATTCTAACATTCTTTCCACGTTTGAACTTGGAAAATGGACCATTTGGCAAGAAAAAACATGGCCAAAAACTTGAAAGTGCGCAGTGGAAATTTTGAGTTAAAGTGACGTCAAAATTTCAACATCTATTATATGTCAAAAATTTGACATTCCAATGTCAAAAAGAGTAAAAAACTTCAACAATTCAATGTTGAATAGGCCTTATGTTTTCAGCCTTTGAATGTGAAAAAAACAATGATAATTTGAGATTTTGCTTACTATTTTCATGTCTAGACATCAAATTTATTCCCTTGAAAGTCTAGATAATTTCAACATTCCAGATTTCTAATGAAAGAGCATCTAGGTATCCAAGCAATCTTACATCAACCAAAAGCATCTACTAGTGTCTTCATGTGTATTTTGGCCCAATTAGTAGTGTATCATCAATGTTGTAGTGTGAAAAGAACCCATAAGGACCCATGGAGGTCCATGACACTTCAACATGCTCCCAAAATTGAGGAAAGATGATTTTAGTCATTGAGATAGAGGGTTATCTATCTCATGACGAAATCGTCGGTTAATGCAAGTTTACATTAACTAGTGGTTACAAAACCACTGTAATAGTTTTGAAATAACAAGTTTGCATTAACTAGTGGTTTTGCCTATGGCAATTGCACAAGTATAGTAACAACACATAAATGTTGGAGTGCTCATTTTGAGCATTTCTAAGATCAAATGGAATTCAACAAGTTGCCTCATAGGACCAAAAAAGGCAAGTAAAGATTCAAAGGAGCTAAGATGGGGTGAGGGAATATTTTTTAGGGGAGTGTGGGTCCTTATTTAGGAAGCACAAAAAACCAAAAAGTGGAGTCCAGTCCATTGGGGGCTTGTTGACTGTGGTTCTTCATCTTGTTTAGTAACCAGAAAGAAGAGTACGTGAGTGTGTGATCTCAAATCTCTATAATTCTTCATGAATAGTAAATAAAGTGGTTGTATTTATTTTCCAATATCATGTTGACATATGCAGATGACTATAAATGTGTGTGTGAGGTTAATAGTTGCAATGACAAAGTTGTCATTCTATTGATCCCCTATACTTGACTACATCACATGGTAACAGAGATGGTTATGAATCCAATTTATAAAGAGTATTACCTACTTAGGATTTCAAACAAGAGATTTCAGCAACAAGTTCAGATTGATTGAGAGCCTAGAGGCCTCCTAGGGGAATGGTGTGTAGAGGTAAGGAGTAGTTGTCAATATGGAAGGTTAGATAAGATTGTACAATTGTTCCAAATTATGTAGGCAAGACTAGATTTTGTTAAAGAGGAAGGAAGAAGGGATTTGGCCCAAGGGATGATGGAGTGATGTAAGAGATGAAGAGTTAGAAGTAGAAGATTTGGGACAACCACATGAGCAGTTTGATGCAAGAGAAGATAGGATCATTATATATATCTCAAAGATTGGAAGGACCAAGATGGAAGTTTCAAGCTTCTCAAGAACTTTGAATCTCGAGGAGTTGATTGATTGACTCACTATGAAGGAAGAGTATTTTGAATTTGTTGAATTGAATGACCTAAGAAAGGTTAAAGTGACTCAAACCAAGCTCAAAGTTCATGCAACCCTATGTGGAAAGAGGTACAAACTGAGAGAAATAGAAGGGCTAAAGAAAAAAATTACACATTGGTAAAGGATGGTTGCCAAATTGAAAGGCAAATTTTTAACTGCAATTTAGCAATTGGAATTGTTGCAAAAGCTACAAAACTTGATACAAAAGGAGCTAAGTGTGAATGACTACACAAAGGAGTTCTACAAAATCACAATTCAGGCTGGTCACAATGAGATGGACCAAGAAAAGATGGCAAGATACATAAGCAGACTACCATTAAATGTTCAAGATGAAATAAACTTGGCGAGGTCATATACGATAGAAGATGCATACCAATATGATTTAATGGCAGAGAAAAACTTGTCTAGAAGACAACAACGTGCATCTAGAGGAAGTGGGAGGTTCAATAGTAGTAGAAGCCAACCATTCCAAAAGAACAACCCACAGTGGAATGAGGAAGGATCTAACACTTCTCAAGTGCCAAATCAGCCATCAAGAGGTAAAGCCACCTATTGAAGAAGAAGATGTAGCTATAATGCCCCCCTTTTGGGATAAAAGACCAAATAAGGGTTTTCATTAAAATCCCAATATTATGCAAATAAATTTAGAATTTTGAAATTTGAAAAATCAACTAACCTTGGCTGAAAAATGAAACTTCAACACACACCCAATCTCACCAAACCCTTGGCACCAAAGTACAAGGGATAAAGAGATAATTTATAGCAATTGATTCAACCCTAATTTACCCCAAAACATGCAAATATGAGCAACAACTGAAAATTAATGAAAATGTACCTTTTTACACTTGAATGAAGATAAATTTTTGAATTATACTTGCTGGAAAATATCTGATTTTTTTCTCTAACAATAATAGTTGTTCTCTCTCTAAAATCTTCCTCACCCTTACAATCACCATAGAAAAATGCCAAAAATATCTTAAAAATTCCAGCTCCTTTCTAGGGCGCCCAAAGTGACCAAACAACCTTCCAAGTGAAGTCCCTCAAAGTCAAAAAGCTACAATAAAATCAGAATTAAATATTCTTCACAAATTAAGGTCTAGGACACCCTCAAGGACCTTCCAAGCTTGCCTAACCAAATCATCATAGCTATAAAAAATCATAAATTATTTATTAAGCTCAAATCATCATTTCATGAAGTCAAATTTACTATAAAATTTTATCAAATAAATAAATAATAATTCAAAAAATTATTATTTATTTTTTAATCAAATAACCCTTGAGAACCTCGACAATCATCCAACAAAACCCAATGCCACACTTCAAAAAATTAACAATAAATTTTAGAAACTAGTTTTGATTAATTAGACACCCAATTTATCCTCAAAACCCTTTCCAAAGATCACCAAGGCAAATCACCCCACTCTTAGGGCAAGCAACAAAATATTCCTTTATAAGGTGGTGTCAAAAAACACCTTTTTATTGATAAATCATCTCAAAACCATAGGATCAATTATTAGGCATACATCCTAATCATTCTTCAAGCATGAAGATTCACAAAATAATATTCAGCATAACAAGAATAAGATCTCCACCTTGTATTTGTATCCTCCAAAAGGGGGTGAACCACCTTGGGGAGGTAAAATACCTCATAACACCTCCTTGCCAACTTTTTAATATATTTTTTCTTTGTTCATCTCCAAGACGACATTCCTCTTTTTCCAAAAATAATATTAAATTAATTGACTTAATAACAAATAGCAATTAAAATTACTTTTAGGCAATAATCCAATAATTATTTTATATTAGGTCCTTGCTTCAATAATTAATTAAATTGCTCTAATAATTGAAGTGATAAAAATCACTTTTCAAGCAATTTATTAATTATAAAACTCCTTAGAATAATTATTAAAATTATCTTAATTTTCCAAATGGTTAAAACCATTTTTCTGGTAATTTGAATAATTATCCAAGATAGATCTATTTTAATAATTAATTAAATTACCTTATATTTTTGAATGATTAAAATCATTATTCGAGAAATTTTATTAATTACTAAAATTATATGAAAAGGAGACATTACGGTCCTCTCTTCCTAAATTTGCTTGCCCTCAAGCTTATGCAAGCTCATATGCCCAATTACCATGTCCAAGTGGTAGAACCTGTTGTAGTGCTCAAAAAATGTTACCCCTATACCTATTAAGTGGAATAAATTTTGCCAAAAAGCATAACATGACATACCCCAAATTGATATAGAATGTCATACCACCTTGCCAATATGTCCCATAATGCAACCAAAATGTGTCCTTGCTTCTCAAGAGGGGAAAGCATCAAAATGAACCCTGTAGCTTGGGGGCTGCCCCCAATTGCAAAAGGTGACATAAAAACCTTCCATTGGCTTCCCATGCCTCCATGTCAACAATTATTTTATTAACAAGTTGTACATAGTGGAGTCCTTCCAATCAAACAAACAAATGCATCCTAAAAATGCTACTTCTTTGTCCCAAATGAAGTAGCCTAATTGATCCTTCCTTGGAGATTGTATGCAAATGAAGTTAATGTCCAATGACCTCTCATGAATTCCTTCATACCATGGTGTTACTGTCCAAGCTTGAAAATAGTTGAAAACATTAAATGCTTTGAACAACATACATTGGAAGCAACCTTTTACCACAAGCCATCCTTTTTAGATGGTTTTGTCCATGTGTATCATATACCCAAAATATAATGACAAACACTATTGTACCATACTCACATGCTTCCCTCTTCCCGTGCAACCTTTGTGATGCTTCAAGAAGTTGTTTTCAAACCCAAGGAGTTGTTGTAAGTGCGCATGAAAATTAGATATTTTCTCCCAACAACAGAGATGAAAGATAAGCCAAAATTTGAATTTTTATAGTGAAGAGAAATCAGATTTGTATAACTACCGTAAATGAGCATCAATGTCTATCCTTAGCCACAAGTTTCATTATATTGTTAGATCACAATCAAAAATACATAAAAATGGTGAGAGAAGACAAAAAACAGTCACTTCTTCCCAACAAAGGGGCTATGATAGAAGAAAAATTTACAATTTTTCTGATTACATACAATCAGAAATACTATGCACCACATCCTTCCTTGTCATGGGTGACAAGGTACGTCCAAAATCAATTTTATTGTGCATACTAGGTGACTGTAAAAGAGGGAATAATTCATAAATCTTTGAAGCAACATCTTCATACCTTCCAACAAGAATTTTTTCCCTCTTGTTTAACCACCATGTGCCAATCATGCTTTCTCCATTGGGGTCGAATGGCCCAACATGTTGCCAATGAATTTATGAATTTTTTGGAAAGGTAGGAAACAAATTTTTCTTCACCAAATTATTTTTGCCAAGGTTGCTCTTGATTTGGGCCTTTTCCCACTCTATGGTAGTCCTCAAGCCTTCATCCATGTCTATATTTTCAACTTTCCCAAATAAACCTACACATGGAACAAAAATGTTAGGAAAATTTTTAATGTCTAGCAACACTTTTGCAATTACTTCATCATGCCTCATGATCATGACATGGGCTCCCTTGCAGTGTTTTAGCTTTTTCATATCATGGTTGTAGCATGCCTTTTTATCCTTCAAGCTTCCCTTTATAGTAGCTGAAAAACCACTCATATGTGTGGAAATCACTTCCATGGTGTTGGGGTGTGAGAGGCACACCTTCCTAGGGTCAACACTCTTCATGGAAATAAAAAGATTGGTGAGAAGCAAACTGAAAATGTGAAAAATAACAATGAATATATTAATTACAGCCCTTGCCTTGATTCTTGGATCATGGTGCTTCTTGCTTATGCCCTTTTCCATGAGGATCCAAACCTTGTCCTTTGTTTCATAACATAACGAAATGGAATTTGTTTATAGTGCTCCCTTGGATTCCACAACCATAATAGAAGCTTGTCATGTCCAACCCATATATTGATAAGGAAGAGTTCCTCTCTTCCCTTAGTGCCCCTCATCTCTTCTTCATGGTTGACAATATCAATATCAACCCTTGCGACATCTGATTTCGTTAGTTCTATTGCATATTTGATTGGGGTTGAATAAAATCCAGCAATCATTATCTTCAAGCATTCCTTCTTTTCATGGTGCATTAATTCATCAAGAAGCCTTGTAATGCCATCCAACCTAGTCAAGGCTTGCACTTCTCATTTGTGACTAAATTTTGTTATTTCCAAACTCTTTCACCCACTCTAGAGTCATGCAACAAATTTGAACAATTATTAGAGACCAAAAAAAAAAAAAATATTAACAACATACCTTTCTATGCGTATTTTGGTTTTCTTGACTTTTTCAAAATCATATTTTTAAATCTCAAGGTTTGGGGTACTTTTCTTCCCCAATGCATTTAGCTCTTCCCCAATTTCGTTCATCTTTTGCAACCTTGTTTGCTACTCTAAAAACTTAGATTTTTGGTACTCTATAATTCCCACTCTAGGCTGCCCCAAAGTGTTATTTTTTTGTTGCTTACCTTCTTCACTTGGAGATTCTGCTACATCTAAAACTTTTTTTGTTTCTTCATTTAGTAACACATTTTCATGTCCTTCAATTGTCACATATGGCTTTAACGTTTCTAAACACTAAGTAACAACATTTTTAGCTAGTGTATGTGCAAATAGTGAAGCTTCCTACTCAAAACCCACCATTAGTATGGATAATTTTTTTTGGGAAATATCATCATTTTCATTCAGAACCAAAGTCATAATGGTTTGCATTGAACTACTACATTTTTTGTATGATTTTTATGAACAACAATAAAGAAATGTCCAAAGCTGTAGATAATAAGATGATCACATTTTAGATCCAACATTAGCACACAAGATCTGATTTTTGTCATAGTTTCCATAATAGTAACCCTCTTAGTAAAAGAACTTGTGATGCCACCAAGACCTTCAAAACTTTCCACCATCAATTGAAATATTTCCTTCATGATGTCATCACTATATCGTTGTTCTGGAGTTGTTATCCTTGTAATCTCACTAATACAAGTGATAACTACAAGTCTCACATCTGAATCTGGATGTCTTAAAAACTTGGGTTTATCCAAATAAACCACCAAAGGATTCATTGCCCAAAACATAGACTTAGAATCTGATTATTCTATCATGGACAAACAGTTTATCGCTTCCTCCAAAATATTGAGCAAAACATTTTTTAAATGATGTGGATGCTCAAGTTTTTTTCCCAATTTGTGAAGCTTTGTTCTTAATTAATATTTACTCATTAACTCCATGATTCATAGATCATATATGCATCTAAATCTGCAAACACAAAACCTCACAGGATAGACAAGATTTTAGTGCTCTGATATCATTATAATGTTCCCTTTTTGGGCTAAAAACCCAAATAGGGGTTTTCACTAAAATTCCAATATTATGAAAATAAATTCAAAATTCTAAAATTTGAAAAATCAACCAACCCTAGATGAAAAATGAAGCTTCAACACACACCCAATCTCACCAAACCCTTGGTGCCAAAGTACAAGGGATAAAGAGACAATTTTCAGCTTTCAACCTTAATTCACCCCGAAACATGCAAATATGAAAAACTAAAAATTAATGAAAATATACCTTTTTCCACTTGAATGAAGATAAATTTTTGAATTATACTTGCTGAAAAATACATGAATTTTTTTTGAAAACAGTAGCTGTTCTCTCTCCAAAATCTTCTTCAAACCCTTGCAATGTAATGTCTCAAATAGGAATATTATACAGTAATTTGGATTTCTTGAAATTCCTTTTTAAAGTTTGAAATAATAATATTCAATGAATATAGAATTATGTTCTTATTAATAAGATAATAAATTTGTGTGACAAATAATGTTGTATAACGATCAAATGTGCAATGCAAAATTATGGTTATAAATATTCTAATAGAGAACTCTTAAAGGGTTTCATCCTTGATGGTTGATATTAAGGGGTTTCATACTTGTATCTAATAAATGAGGGGTTTTTTCCTCAATTATAAAATAAGAGGTTGCTACCTAAACTTCAGATAAGGGAATGAATGTCAAATCTGAATATATACCATTTTCCTTTACCAAGTTCTTATAAATACCCTTTATAGGTTTGCATCAAATGATGTGTCTGCTTTCCAAAGTGATGTGTCTTTTCATCAAATGGGAAGACTTACATTAATATAACTTCTATTCCTTGCATTAAATGTGGTACTCCTTCCCATATGGACAATTTATTTAATTTAGTTGTTGTAGTTAATTTAATTATTGTTGGTTTAGGCAATTCCATTGGTGATTTATCTATATTAATGTAATTCATGTTTATGGTATCCTTTGTATTTGGGGATATTACAGTCAACATGCTCGAGTGATGCTACGGATTCCACATTTGCTTATACAACTTGTGCACCACCTTCAATTCTTCTCTCACCATCATAGTGAGCACAACGACACTCAAAATCATAGAGACCAACCTCTCCATATCTGAAGCATGTTCCATTGAATAACCTTCTCTTCCTCTTCCATAGCTACTATAATGTCCCCTTTTCATATAATTTTAGTAATAAATAAATTTGCCCAAATAGTGATTTTAATCATTCAAAAATATAAGGCAATTTAATTAATTATTAAAATAGAAATATCTTGAATAATTATTTGAATTAATGAAAAAGTGGTTTTAACCATTTGGAAAATTAAAGTAATTTTAGTAATTATTCTAAGGGGTTTTATAATTAATAAATTGCTTAAAAAGTGATTTTTATCACTTCAATTATTAAAGTAATTTAATTAATTATTGAAGCAAGGACCAAATATAAAATAATTATTAGATTATTGTCTAAAAGTAATTTTAATTACTATTTGTTATCGCAATTAATTTAATATTATTTTTGGAAAAAGAGGAATGTCAACTTGTAGATGAACAAAGAAAATAAAAGATATCTTAAAAAGTAGGCAAGGAGGTATTATGAGGTATTTTACCCCCCCAAGGTGGTTCGCCCTCTTTGGAGGGTACAAATACGAAGGTGGAGATCTTATTCTTGTTATGTTGTGTTGGTTAAATATTTTGTCGATCATCGTACTGATAAATAAAATAGGTCTGATCAGCCAAAGTAGGAAGATTAGTCATCCAAATGTGTAGGTTTACCACATTAGAAGGGGACTGATCTCTCCTCTCATCAAGGGGAGGTTCCCTATAGGTATGCTATATATATATATATATATATATATTTTAATAGAAAATAATACTCAAGGGTAGGACAAACCATCCATCTCTCTTTCTTCAGAGATGATGTGTGCAGATCAAAGGAGAAACTCAACGAAAATGACAGAAAGCACTCCTCTTCTTTCAGAAGTACTATTCAGAAAGCCACAATAATACTCTAGGTAATAACAACAAAACGTAGCAAAGGACGTAGTAACCAACAAATTGAGATGCAGCACAAAGTCTCCACCTAAATTGCTCAAGAGTAACATACGAAGGACAATGAGGGCACAAAGTCTTCCCAAAGTCCTTTACATAGAAATGAAAAGAAAACACACTGAAAGGCAATTATGGGGGCACAAAGTCTCTCCACAGTTGACTCTTCAGGACACCTTCCTGACTAATTTCACTAATCTTGCTTGTTGAATTAAAGGAACATAAAATATATCAAGGAAAAAGACATAAGAACAGTTTCCCCAACAACAAAGATATCACAACACAAACCTTGAAAAGTCACTTGATTTCTTATTCCAGTAACAAAATATGATCAACAAACTAAGCTCAAAGTCTCAAAAGTGCCTTTCAATTTGGGCAGAGTTTCGTTCTGATTGTCAAAAAAAGAGATCCATTTACAATAGAAGAGAGTCCCTTATATAGCCTCTTCAAGAAGAACTCGAGAACAGTAACACATCATGTTGCGTGGGAATCTGTTAAGAAGATAGGCTGGAACTTAGGGGCATTTACCCATTTAATTTTATCAATGCAGAGAAACAAGTCATGCTATTGAAAGTTTGCAACTTTTAATGTCCACCTGGCGATCTGATCCTATCTTCATCATTATTTCTTTTCTAGTTAATTGAATCGGGTCCTAGATTTAATTTGTTATTTTGTCTTTTAGTCACTTTCTTTTGGCCTTGACTTTAAATCCTGTGAATGCATTTGGGTCTGTAGATTTAAAGGATCAATGGCTAGTTCGTTGTCTTGAATTTGACGTCTTCGGGCGCGTCACCCCTTGGTCTTTCTTTAGCTCTCCTATTTGAGCTTTCCTGGATTGAACTTGCCCTTTCAATCCTTAAGAAATGACTTGCTTTGGGTCAAGAAGAGCCCCCCGCAAGGGTATCTACCCTTCAAGTCGGTCTTCAGATGGCCTTCAGGCTTCTTTATTCTGGCGGGTCGTTAGAGTTCTTCCTTCAGATTTCTTGTTTCATGTCTTCCCGAAGGGAAGGTGACCCTTCAGCTTCAGGAAGTATCCTTTAATTTGGTAGTCGAGAGTCCCCCGCAAGGGCACCTACCCTTTAGGGTCCTTTGGTGGCCTTTTATTTAGTGAACTATTCATCGGGCTTTCCTGCGGACAATTCCCGTGGGTATTTTCCCCAAGATTTCTCTGCGGGCAAATTCCCACGGACAAAAAGTTTGGGGACAAATTCCCACAAACAAAAAGCCCATCAAAATTTCCCGCAAACAAAAAGTCGACAGAAATTTCCCATGGACAAAAAGTCCATGAAAATTGTTTCGTTTGCCTGCTTTTTGAATTCTTTCAAACTTTTTGTCCAAAGGAATTCCTTTAGACAAAAGTCCGAAAGAATTATGACTGTCTGCCTTAAACAAAATTTCTAAAAGAATTTACCTTTTCAACCTTCTTCAAAAATGACCCTTTTGAAGGGTATTTTTGTCGACCAAGTGCCCTCTGCAAGGACACTTGTCCTTTGAGAAGCTCTCTTGAACTTTTACATTTGAACCGCTCCTTTGAACCGTCTGAGTGAACCACTTGGTTGAACCTAGCTGTTGAACTATTTGATTGAACCAAACATTGAACCGATCCATTAAACCAAGTTGATGAACTGTTCCATTGAACCACTTCGTTGAACCAAGGCAATGAACCGCTTGTTTGAACCAAACGTTGAACCAAGCTGATGAACCAAGATTTGAACCAAAATGGTTCAAGCTGATGGTTTAATTGAATCAACCAAGCCTTTGAACCATTTGTTTGAACCAACCGTTGAACCAAGTTTTGGTTCAATGGTTCAAATGAAGCCTTGAACCTATTGACGAACCATTTGATTGAACCAAAGGATGAACCAAATGAGTGAAACAAAGCGTTGAACCGCTTGGTTAAACCAAGCCATTGAACCGTTCCTTTGATTGAACCCACCATTGAATCGAAAGCATTGAACTAACATTGAACCAAAAGACGTTGAATCTGCTGTTGATGCTTGCTGATGGAGATTTTTGTTTGAACCAAGGCACTGAACCAAACCCCAAAAATGACCAAGTGTTAGAAACTAATTCTTTTGGTTAAACCCGCCTATAGAAGCCTTTGAACCTGTAGAAATGAACATGCTCGTAGAGTCCATAGAAACCAAGTCCATAGTTTTCTTTAACCTTGAAAGAGTTTGTAGAAATCAACCTATGAATCCCGTTGAACTTGGCTTGCAGAGTCTGTAGATTTATCTTCCTACTGAGTCCATAGATTCTAGCCTGCAGAGTCCGTAGATTTTGAGAAGCTTGAAAAAAGAGGAATTTGAATGCCTAGGACAAATTTTGAAAAGGGAAGAGACAATTTTGGTCTGTAGGACCAAAATAGTCCAAATGTTGTCCCAAAAATGAGTGATATTTTTGGGGGACAACAACTGGCTCCAATTGCGGAAATTCTATCAATTGCAAAAAAAGGTTGAAGGGAGTAGAATTTAGAATCTCTAGTGTCTTCATGTGTACCATTGGGTTATGGAGTCATGCTACCTAGAAATGAAAGGCATCAAAAAGGAAACAAACAAAAAAAATAGAATTAAAAACTATACAAATATACATATATACAGATGCAATGATCTGACACTTCAAGAGTTAAAGTGTTTCAGATTCTGCCCATTGTGGGGAAGATAAAAGAGTGTGCCATATTGATATTTCAATAGAAAGATATTTTCACCAATGTGCTGATGAATTATAAATGGGCCTCTCTAAAGGGAGTCAAACTTTCCATGCATCCCCTTTGGTTCTCTCCTTTTGTCCCACAACAGGACTTGATCCCCAATCTGGAAATCATAATTTTTAGCCTTTTAGTCAAAGAGTTTCTTTACCAAAATTTGATGAGTAAAAATTCTATCCACCACCATGGTTCTCTATTCCTCTAGCTCAGTTAGGCACATGATTCTTTTATCAAGAGAGCTTTCATATGTCTAATCTTCAATTGCCTTTGCCAATTTCAAGGCTGGCAATTCTAAGGTGATTGGTATCTCAACATTGATACCATAAAGAAGTTGAAAAGGAGACATACCAATTGCCCTCTTTGGTGTGATTTTGTCTGCCCACAAAGCATCAACCCATGCTTTATGCCATGTTCTTTGATTGTCATCTGCTAGCTTCTTGATGATAGTTACCAAGTTCTTATTGCTAGATTCAACTTGTCCATTCCCTTGTGGAAAATAATCAGAAGAGTGAGAGAGTATAATTCCATAATGGAAACAGAATTGCGTAATCTCCTGAGAGGTGAAACAAGCTGCATTGTCAGTAATAATTTTGATTGGAACTCCAAACTTGGAAATGATATTCTCTTTGAGGAAGTTGCATACAACTTCTGAAGTAACATGCTTAGTTGGGATTGCTTCTACCCACTTGGTGAAATAGTCAGTTGCTATAAGGACATAATCATGTCCAGCACTTGAAGATGGGTTTATTGTCCCAATGAAATCAAGTCCCCATTGCTGGAAAGGTTCTTCTATGATCATTGGCTTGAGAGGCATATCAGCTAACTTGGGTCTTCCAACAAATTGCTAACAGAGTTCACATTTTCTCACCCACTTATGTGCATCTTGGAAAAGAGTTGGCCAGTAATGCCTAGCTCATAAAATCTTGTGAGCAGTCACAGGAGCAAAAAAATGTCCTCCACAGGCCAGATTGTGGAAAGATTTCAAAAGCTGGCTTTGTTGTTCTTTGTCTACACAGCGAAGGAATATTCCATCTATGCTTCTTTTGTACAAGCTGTTGTCCCAAAGGACAAAATTGGTATCTTTTAACTTGATAGTCTCCTTTCTTTGTAAGACAAATGAGCAGAACATTCACCATAAGTAAGAAAATGAGCGATACCTAAATACCAATCATTGGTAGTGGAAATAAAAAGGATTGTTGGTGTCTCTTCCACTTTAATTTCTTCACTTTGTGTGTCTTCTGGCGTATTGTCAGCAATTAATTGGCACAAGCCTTTACCCCTGACCAGCTTTATCGATTTGATGTCTAGATCAAACTCTTGGATATTTGTAATTTAATTACCTCTTTTCGTGCCAAACTCCTACTAAGTTAATATAGACTTGACTATAGTGTCAAGAACTAAGGCAGTAGTATGTGAATTTAGAATATAGAAGTAGAAATATTTGACTGCTTTCACCAACGCATAAACATGCTTCTCTACATTTGAATACTTCATCTCATGGGTTTTGAGAGGGCAACTCATGGAAGAGATAAGAGATTTCATACCTTCCTTGTCCTGTTGAACAAGAATTGCTAAAAGAGTGTGTTCAGACGCATAGCTGTATATGATGAAATCTTTGTTATAATCTAAACAAACCAAGGTAAGGGCATGAGTAATGGTAGTCTTGATCTCTTGAAATGTCGACTTGCCTTCTTTAGTCTAGCTGAAGATGGTCTTCCCTTTCATCATGTTCACAATGTGTCTAGTCTTCTCAGCAAATTCGTGGATGAACCTCCATAAGAATTCACCTTTTGAAGAAAGAATGAACAACATTTTTGCTTGTAGGCAAATTAAGCTCTTGAATAGACTTGACTCTATTTGAGTCATTATTTATGCCTTCTTTTGACACAATGTGTCCAAGGAGTTTTCCCTCTATTACTCCAAAAACAGACTTTTTGGGAATCAAGGAAATACCATTCTAGCGGTAGTGCTCCAACACTTGTTGTAAGTGGCGTACATGATCAGATCGACACTTTGAAAAGACAGTCAAGTCATCAAGGTATACCACTATGAATTTACCAATCTCATCTTTGAAATTCAGATCCATTGCTCTCTGAAAGGTAGCACCAGCATTTATTAAGCCAAAAGGCATTCTCTTATATGCAAATGTACCCCAAGGCATGGTGAATGTAGTCTTGTGTTGGTCTGCTTCACCAACTTCAACTTGATTATAACCTGAGAAGCCATCCAGCATTGATAACATCTCTGAACCTGTCACTGTTTGAAGCACTTGATCCATGATTGGCAAAGGATAATTATCTTTCAAAGATGCTTGTTTCAGATTTTTGAAATCTACATAAATGCAAATTTTGCCATTCTTCTTCCTTACAGGCACTATGTTTGCAATCCATGTGGAATGATGGATTGTGAAGATGATTCTAGCATTTAACATTTTTTGTATCTCAGATAGAATATTACCTGATATTTTTGGATTATATTGTCTGGATTTATGCTTGTATGGCATTGAGTCGGCCTTGAGAGGAATGTCATGGCAGATTTCATCTGGTCCAAGAGACTTCAAGTCTTCATAAGAATATGCTAAGACATCCATGTATTGATGGAGTAAATAGGTGAACTTGAATGCTTTTTCAGGGGTGCAACACTTACTAATGTTAACCATCTTGGGATTTTCTTCAGCGGTCAGATTCACTTGATCAAATCCCTGAGAGAAACTTGAGTCTGATTGTTGTTGTTTGATGAATCTATCATGTTTGTCAAATAACTTCTCAAGAGAAACCAGGCCTTTGGGAATTTTGTTTCCTTTCAGCTGTAAGAACTCTTCATTAATATCTAAACTAGATTTAGAGACTGATTCATACTTCTGAGGTTCACTGCCTTCAAAATGTAATTGTTCCAAATTGTCTTTTCATTCTAAGAAGGCAATGATTTGATGGTCATCATTGAATACTTGCCAATGATCAGCATTGTTAGGAACACTTGGTTTATAGACTAGCTCAATAGTATACTTGTCTTCTTTGAAATTTGAATGAGGAACTAAGAGAGTTCCTGAAACAACAAGTGCATCAACTCTGTCATTAGACTCTCTGGGTATGGCAGAAATGTTGAAAGCATCAAAGCTTTCAATTTGGTCCCAAACCAAGTTACGGTAGTGGTGTAATCTCTCATTCTTGGTTTGGTAAATATTTCTTACTTGATAAACCACTAATTCAGCATCCCCTTTGGCATGAAGAAACTTGATGCCTTTTTCTTGAGTAGCCTTCATTCCAAGCAGGAGAGATTCGTATTCAGATGTATTGTTAGTGTTGCTAAATTGTAGTTTGTAAGATGAAGGAAACATA
Source organism: Torreya grandis (assembly GCA_037957365.1). Lineage (NCBI taxonomy): Eukaryota > Viridiplantae > Streptophyta > Pinopsida > Cupressales > Taxaceae > Torreya > Torreya grandis. Next base: position 151,892 of record JARHVA010001865.1, on the reverse strand, counting down.
TCTCCTTGAGGAGATATCAACACAATCCTGGCTCCTGAACTAGTAGAGGAATAGCTACCATCAAATTCCAAAGTCCATATCTCATCTGATACTGATTTTTCTTTAGATTTTCCTTCATCAAAGATGGAGGATCCTTCTTCATCTGTATTACAACCTACTAGTTCTTCTATTGTTCTAGTTGAACTAACTTCTGAGTTGACCCTTTCAAGAATTATATTAGATGTTTCATGCACTTCATCTGTGGATAGAAAATAGTTACCCATACCTGTGGATTCAAAAAGGATTTGAGCTTCAGGGGCTGAGGTCTGGGTGACCACATATTTTGCTTCCTTTTCAGGGATTAACCTCTTCATTATGCCTTGTATAGGGATACTTGCCTCAGATAGATCCATGCTTAGTTTTCCTCCCACGTCCTTGCAAAAATTTTGTCCAAGCAAAATTCCATAGGATGTTGGGACGTCAGCCACCAAGATAGTCATCTTGATTCTCTTGTCCAAAAAGGCTGCAAATGCAAATTGGGCATCTTTGATTTGCCCCAGAAATGGTACTTGCTTATTCTCCATGGAGAAACATCTCCTAAATGTCTTGGTCAGTGTGAGACCAAGAGACTCAGCTACTTTAGCAGGCATAACATTATCAGATGCACCTGAGTCTATAATACAGTTACTCATCTTGTGGCCATTAATTAACAGGGAAACATAGAAAGGTTCTATTTTTCCAGGAGTAGCTGGAGGAGTAATGACCAGATTATTTGGAATAGGTGTGTTCTTTGGAGAATTAGGAATTACCTTTTTATTTTTTTGTCCTACAGGGACAGTTTGGTTCTTGACATATTGGACCAACTTATTCAATTGATCAGAATTGGACTGCAAATATTCAAACTTAGACATTTGTATTTTTTTCTTTTTGACATGATTGATTATGTCAAATGGATGAATCGAGATAGGTATAGAGAAAAGTACTTCAACTTTTTGAGTTTTAGGAGGGATGGGAGGTGGGCTGGTTTGCAAATTTGAAGTAGAAGGGGAAGGTGCAATTGATGTATTTGCCTTTTGGATGATTAATGGATCCTTTGACTAAAAAGGCAGAATGGTTGCACGCTTAGCAATCGTGACTGTTGGCTGAGGTTGCTCTTCTGTCTTCCCTTTATTAGCTTGCTAGACTGATTGGTTTTTAGATCTGGTAAACACTGCATATGATCCATCAAAAACTTCTCCTTTGCTTTTGGGTTCATCTTGGTAGTTCAAGAAACCAATGTGGCAGTCGCCAGCTGATTCTTCTTGATTGTCTTCAAGGAGATCAGTGTCATTTTCTTGATTTAATTTAGGCTGGAAAGAGAATTCTAATTCTACTTCTAGATATCCCATTGTTGAATTAGTTAGAAGAGCTTCTAGGGCAAGTTTACCTTATGGGGGAGGAAGGCGATCCTGTTGCCCTTGATTCTTGGTAGCGTTGCCCTGATATGACTGATTTGGGAATGTCCTTCTGTATGAAGGAGCAGAAGACATTCCTTGAGCCATTTGCTTTTTGAGAGCAAGCAACTCATTTGCCAATTTTTTCACCATTGGATCTGTGGTGTTTATAGATGAATATTCAGAAGATGATGAAGCTCTATTTCTATTTGGGTCTCTTCTTATCTTCCTTGCTAAGATGAGATCATCTTTTACCTCAGTGGCCAAATGTTGAGCTATAGCAAGATCTATTTGACCAACATGTCTCAAGAGAAAACTTACTTTAGGTAACTGAGAATTAATGAAGAAACATTTGAGATTCTTAGCTGTAGGTCAAGCAATTACAGGAATTCTATTTCTCAATTTGTCAAATTTGGCTATGAAGTGTAAGCTGAGCCAGAAGTGTATGCGCATCTTCTATGGGTTTGAATCTGGCTTCAAACTTATCTTTGAGAGTATTCCAATTAGTCACTGACCAAGCCTATAAATGATAAAACCAATCTGTAGTAGTACCTTGTAGTGTCTCCACAAAAAGCCTGACTATTACATCTTCAAATTCTACTCTGATTACTCCGCAAGCTATGCTGAAGGCTGCAATGTGTTCATCAGGATGAACTTTCCCATCACCATAGAATTTGGGGAAATTCTTCCTTGAACTATGTGGAAGCTCATGTAGAGGTGAAGTAAGATTGAGAGGACCAAAAGCATTACCCCGAGGGCCTTGAACTGCCATTCTAGGATTATGAAATGGAGGGATAACAAATCTCAGAGGGGTAATTATTAGCAAAGCTTTATCAACAACAGAAGTAGATACTTCATCTGGCAATGGATAATTGACTTTAGTAGGAGGAAAGCTCTTGGTTTGTTGGAGATGAGATGTGAAGGAAATAGATCAAAATCACTTTGTTGTACCAACTCGAATACAGGGTCAACGATACCTTTAGCCCTTTGGCTTCGTGTATACCTTGAATCTGCCAGATTGTGAAACAAAAATGGAAAAGAATTAACCTTGCTTCAGTTAAAGCTTGAGGCTTTAAACTGTGCGTTCTTTCCTAGTTAGTGTGGAGGTGAATGGATAGATTATAAATGGATAATGGATATTTGATAATCCCCAGTAGAGTTACCAAAAACTATTGGTTGAATATTTTGTCGATTAGCATATTGATAAAAAAAATAGGTCTGATCAGCCAAAGTAGGAAGATTAGTCATCCAAATGTGTAGGTTTACCACATCAAAAGGGGACTGATCTCTCCTCTCATCAAGGAGAGGTTCCCTATAGGTATCCTATATATATATATATATATTAACAAAAAATAATACTCAAGGGGGACAAACCATCCATCTCTCTTTCTTTAGAGATGATGCGTGCATATCAAAGGAGAAACTCAAGGAAAATGACAGAAAACAATCCTCTTCTTTCAAAAATACTATTCAGCAAGCCACAAGAATACTCCAAGTAATAATAACAAAATGTATCAAAGGACATAGTAACCATCAAATCGAGATGCAACACAAAGTCTCCACCTGAATTGCTCAAGAGTAAGATACGAAGGACAATGAGGGCACAAAGTCTTCCCAATGTCCTTTACATAGAAATGAAAAGAAAACACACTGAAAGGCAATTATGGGGACACAAGGTCTCTCCACAGTTGACTCTTTAGGACACCTTCCTGACTAATTTCATTAATCCTGCTTGTTGAATTAAAGGAATAGAAAATATATCAAGGAAAAAGACATAAGAACAGTTTCCCCAACAACAAAGATATCACAGCGCAAAGTCTAAAAATTCAATTGCTTTCTTATTCCAGTAACAAAATATGATCAACAAATTGAGCTCAAAGTCTCAGAAGTGCCTTTCAATTTGGGCAGAGTTTTGTTTTGATTGTCAAAAAAATGAGATCCATTTACAATAAAAGAGAGTCCCTTATATAGCCTCTTCAAGAAGAACTCAAGAACAGTAACACATCATGTTGTGTTGGAATCTATTAAGAAGATAGGCTAGAACTTAGGGGCATTTACCCATTTGATTTTATCAATGCAGAGAAACAAGTCACGCTATTGAAAGTTTGTAACTTTCAAAGTCCACTTGGCGATCTGATCCTATCTTCATCGTTCCTTCTTTTTTGGTTAATTGAATTGGGTCCTAGATTTAATTTGCTATTCTGTCTTTTAGTCACTTTTTACTGTCCTTGACTTTAAAGCCTGTGAGTGCATTCGGGTCTATAGATTCAAAGGATCAACAACTAGTTCGTTGTCTTGAATTTGACGTCTTCGGGCGCATCATCCCTTGGTCCTTCTTTAGCTCTCCTGTTTGAGCTTTCTTGGATTGAACTTGCCTTTTCAAGCCTTAAGAAATGACCTACTTTGGGTCGAGAAGAGCTCCCCACAAGGGTATTTACCCTTCAGGTCAGTCTTTAGATGGCCTTCGAGCTTCTTTATTTTGGTGGGTTGCTAGATTTCTTCCTTTAGATTTCTTGTTTCATGTCTTCCCGAAGGGAAGGTGACCATTAGGCTTTAGGGAAGTATCCTTTAATTTGGCAGCCAAGAGTCCCCCACAAGGGCACCTATCCTTCAGGGTCCTTTGGTGGCATTTTCTTTAGTGGACTATTCATCGGGCTTTCCTACAGACAATTCCCACAGGTATTTTCCCCAGGCTTTCTCCATGGGCAAATTCCCGTGGAAAAAAAGTCTGGGGACAAATTCCCACAGACAAAAAGCTCGCAGAAATTTTCCATGGACAAAAAGTCCTCAGAAATTTCTCGTGGACAAAAAGTCCATGAAAATTGTTTTGTTTACCTGCTTCTTGAATTCTTTCAGACTTTTTGTCCAAAGAAATTCCTTTGGACAAAAGTCTGAAAGAATTATGACTGTTTGCCTTAAACAAATTTTTTGAAAGAATTTACCTTTTCGGCCTTCTTTGAAAATGAACCTTCCGAAGGGTATTTTTGTTGACCAAGTGCCCTTTGTAAGGACACTTGTCCTTCGGGAAGTTCTCTTAAACTTTTACATTTGAACTACTCCTTTGAACCATCTGAGTGAACCGCTTGGTTGAACCAAGCTGTTGACCCGTTTGATTGAACCAAACATTGAACCGATCCATTGAACCAAGTTGATGAACTGCTCCGTTGAACCACTTCGTTGAACCAAGGCAATGAACCGCTTGTTTGAACCAAATGTTGAACCAAGCCGATGAACCAAGATTTGAACCAAAATGGTTCAAGATGATGGTTCAATTGAATGAACCAAGCCTTTGAACCAACCGTTGAACCAAGTTTTGGTTCAACGGTTCAAACGAAGCCTTGAACCGATTGATGAACCATTTTATTAAACCAAAGGATGAACCAAAGGAGTGAAACAAAATGTTGAACCGCTTGGTTGAACCAAGCCATTGAACCATTCCTTTGATTGAACCCACTGTTGAACCAAAAGCATTGAGCCTAATGTTGAACCAAAAGACGTTGAACCTGTTGTTGATGCTTGCCGATGGAGATTTTTGTTTGAACCAAGGCACTAAACCAAACCTCAAAAATGACCAAGTGTTAGAAAATGATTCTTTTGGTTGAACCCGCTTGCAGAAGCCTTTGAACTTGTAGAAATGAACCTGCCTGCAGAGTCCGTAGAAACCAAGTCCATAGTTTTCTTTAACCTTGAAAGAGTCCTTAGAACTCAACCTATGAAGCCCATTGAACTTGGCCTGCAGAGTCCGTACATTTCTCTTCCTCCTAATTTCGTAGATTCTAGCCTGCAGAGTCCGTAGATTCTGAGAAGCTTGAAAAATGAGGAATTTGAATGCCTAGGACAAATTTTGAAAAGGGAAGAGACAATTTTGGTCTGTAGGGCCAAAATAGTTCAAATGTTGTCCCAAAAATGAGTGATATTTTTGGGGGACAACATGTTGAATATTATTTTGTGAATCTTCATGCTTGAAGAATGATTGGTATGTATGCCCAATAATTTCTCCCATGATTTTGCATTGATTTATGAATAAAAAGGTGTTTTTTGACACCACCTTATAAAGGAATATTTTGTTGCTTGCCCTAGGAGTGGGGCGATTTGTCTTGGTTATCTTTGGAGAGGGTTTTGAGGAAAAATTGGGTGTCCAATTGCTCAAATGAGTTGCTGGAATTTATTGTTAATTTTTTTGAAGTGTGGCATTGGATTTTGTTGGATGATTGGCAAGTTTCTTGAGGGTTATTTGATTAAAAAAATAAATAATAGTTTTCTAAATTATTATTTATTTATTTGAAAAAATTCAATGGTGAATCTAATTTCATGAAATGATGATTTGGGCTTAGTAAATAATTTATGATTTTTCCTCGCTGTGATGATTTGGTTAGGCAAGCTTGGAAGGTCCTTGAGGGTGCCCTAGACCCTAGTTTGTGAAGAATATTTGATTTTGAGAGTAGCATTATAAGACCACATTTTTGTAAGGTATTTTGTTATATTATTATTATAAATAATCCTTACAACCTTTCTTTCAAAGATAAACTGCTTAACTAAATGTCCTAAATCCCAATATTATTTGGATATAGGAAAAATATATGGAAAAATGTTTAGACAAGGCATAGCCAGGCTCATAGATGTGTCCTAAAAATGCCCTGAATAAATATGGCAAGGACACCCACAAATGATTTAACTACTCCATAGAAGTGCCTTGAAATGGAAAGGGTGTGAATTACTTGACAAAATATCTAAAAATAAATCAAAGACTATTCCCATGGACTTCTAGTGCAAAGAGTGTCTAATGTGAGAATAGATTGCACCCTATTATCAATTATTTGGACAGAGAGAAATCTGAAAGTAGCATTCTACCCAAAGACAAACCTATTTTATCTCTTTCTCTAAGGACAATTCAACAACCATGAAGATGACATTTTAGAACCCAATCATTGATGATCAAGTGTAACTGCCAAGTTTATCCAACTTTTTGTCATCTTAATTTCTCACTTATCTACTTGAAGTCGTTTTATAAATAAATGGATGCATGCAATGTTGAATTCCTTTCCATTGATTTCAATGGTAATATCTTTTGATATAAATTTCTCTATGGTTAAAATTGAATGTTATCTAATCTCTGTAATTGTTTTTGAGAACGAAGGATATGTAAACTACATTTTAATATCCCTTTCCCACTATTTATAATCTCAAAAACAAATTGTAAATTCTTTTTCCAATATTGGGTATCAATAACATAATAAGTAGCAACATACAAGATTAATATTCTAAACCCTATTGATAACACCAAGACCCCACAAATTTATTTATTTCAATAATCTAAAAATATAATGCAACTAAAATCTTGTAATGAGCTGAATACTCATGAATACCAATGACAAGACAGTTGAGTATTGAAATAACATATACAGAAATACCTGGTTATATAATATATAAAGTACTTTACTGTGGACATATGGTAGAAAACACTCATTACAGATCTGCATCGAACATCTAAACATAAATGCAACTAATGGTAGGGTACACAAGTATTGTAGCAACAGTATGGATTATTGTATCAATGGTTCGAATCATTTTAGTAATGGTATGGTGCACTACAATGGCCATACAGATCACTATAACGGCCATATGGATCACCGTAGCAATGAAGTAGTACATATCACTATAACAGTGGTATGATCAATGTAGCAGAGTTGTAGCAAATTGAAAATGAAATAAATTTAAATATTTGAACACAAATATGATCCCTATATGGAATCACCACAACTAAAATTAGAGGGTTTCCATCCTCCACCTGCACACCAAATGGTTTTCGTCCTTGGGTGAAAAGATGAACACAAAGGCTCAATCTCTGGAATAGGGGTTGATTTCAATGAGTAATGAATAATAATTCATTTTGAGCCTAGCTCTTCCTTTTATAATAATCCTTTTAATTCCAACCCTAAAAGATTTTAAAGCACTTTAATAAAATATTACTTTTTACATGCTATAATAATACATAAGTGTCCTTTTACCATATCATGAAAATAAAGTTACTTGGAAGACTTAAATTATTATTATTATTATTAAATTATTTCCTTAATTAAATATATTTAGAAAATGGGATAGGATAGTCTGCCCTTCCCAAAATTGCTTGTCCTCAAGCAATGCAAGTTCAACCACTCTAACTCTCCCCAAATGACCATCTTTGTAATACCTAGATCCCCATTTCATCCTTAGGAATTTGTAGATCCATGTTATAAATTCTTCGTGTGATGTAGTATGTTCCTTTGGCTATAAAATTTTAGTTGAGGCCTTTTTATATAGTTTCCTTGAAGCCTTCTCCATCTCTCTGTGTGATGCATATATTTTGCCTTTCTCATTATCAAATTATTTTGCTTGCCGATCCACAGTCATGTGCAAAGATTTTGTAGACTCCTTATATATACCCAAATTGGTTTTTTGTTTTGTTTCCACAACTTCTATCTTTCTTGGGGGCTGCCTTATGTGAAAAATAAGATCATCACCATGCTTTCGCTGCACTACTATGATATAATTCGGAGCTGAAAATTTTGCACCAGAAGGCATTTTTACAACTACGAAAAAATTGTCAATCTTGTCCTTTCATAAGGCTCATAATTACCTATAGGTTATGGCTTTGATGTTGAATAAAGAGTAATGGGAAAAATAATTTCCACCCCATCTTTTAGTATGTTATGTACTATGGCTACAATCATTTTTGATGCATTACTTAACATAAGTTGTAAATTTCCATGCTCCTTTGTTTTCATTATAATTAAAAATATTTCACTTGAAACCTCTGAATGAGTAGTAGGGAAAGCATTATGATAACCTTCTTGGATTCTCCTTACAATAAGTAGAGATTTACTATAGTTTCTATCATCAAGTTTTATCATTTTCACAGCATAATTTGTTATTATCAGCAATTCACTGCTGATGAGTAATCATGGGAACATCCTAAAATTATACAACACCTTCTTGGGCAGCAATGTCTTTAGAATCATCTAATTTATTTTGTTGTGAAAACTTCAGTTTTTCCTATCAACTTATTATGAAATTGCTGAAAATGTGTTCCTTCAGCAATCAACTGAAAATGTAATCGTGAAATTTGATCAATACGTAATTGTACATTGGCTTGATCTTGGCTGAAAACTTCTTGTTGTTGCTGAAATTTGACTTCTAAAAGTTGGGATTCCAATGCTTTTATCTATTGTGTAAACTATTGTTTGCAAACTGCACACTATTCTAAAAATTTCTTGGCCCTGTTCTTTAGCCTTTGATTTTCTCTGTGCCAGAACAATTGTTTCCTTTTTTGTTCCTCAAGTTTGTTGTTTACCTCATTATAATATTTATTGGAATGCTCCAATATTTCTTGGTGTCCTTCTGTTGAGCTCCTTCTTACTTGAGAAACATAGATTACATTTGCATCAATTTTGACCTCTTCAATGGGACGTGCACCTTTTATTTTTGTAGCTTATTCTTCTTGTACTTACTCACCTTCATATTTTGTTAGATCTGATCAGCTGTAGTATCATTCTTGTTGCTAGTTTTATCCCTGATATGAACCTTAAAAACTCTATTGTATTCTCCAAGGAGTGTAAAATCTGCATAACTTTCACATTGTCTAATAGTAATTGTACTTCTAGTCATCTTTTGATATGTGCTAACAATAATAAAGTCAACTTGATTCATTGCAAAAATGTTTATTGTGAATTGACATGAGAAACCAAACTTTTCCATCATATGTTCAAATGTACATATGTGGTCCTCTCCCAAGTATGTGCAATGTTGCAACAATTGATGTCCAATTTTACAACTAATGAAGCCACAAGATTCCCCTCAATGTAATTTTGTATTGTTTCATCTTCAAAAATTTATATTTTGTGCATCTTAGGGTGGCTAACATGTTTAGATCTTGAATCCAAATTTATGATGTGTTGGCTTCTTTTATTTGGTTATGATCCTGGAGGAAAATAGCTAAACACCACACTATACTTATTCAAAAAACTTTGAATATCAAAATGGCATTTATCTAGCTTACCATAAAATGAGAAGGTACAAATGCCTTCCAAAACCAAGCATCTTGCTGCCCCTATTACATCCATTTTCTAAACATCACAACTTTCCCTTCGAAATTAAAGTTTATCTCCTTGGATTGAGGATTATGTGAGTATTCATAATATATATCTTATCATCAATAATGATATTGAACTCATCACCAATTTTACCCTCCATGTGTCTCAAAATATCATTTGGATCCCATATCTAAATGAATAAGCTACCTTGAGCAAAAGGATCAATGTGCCCTTTCACATTTTCATTCTTAATAGAATGCTTCCCATGATGACAAGAGTTTTGGCACTTATGTTCATAGACATGTGCAGTATCATATGTTAGTTTACACTAAGAAGCATTTAGTGAATTATATTCTTGACTGTTTACCACAAATTGTGGTTCATAAGGATTACCAATACCTTCTTCTTCCTAAGTGTGATTAAGCAAAATCTTCCTTGATGTGCCATTACTTCCACATAAATGCAATCTATTACACATGGTAAATGTTGTGCCAACGTTGAGTGGTAAATCAGCAATACTAGCAACTGAATCAAAACCATTATGAGAAAAGGAAACTATTGCTACCACATTGAGCATGCCATTGACTCTGTATGGAGAATAGTCATTTTCCCACTTACCACCAACTACAATGCCAAATATTATGACATCTGCATTTGCAAATATGACCATGGTTCAGTTAATTGCACTATATCTAAATGTCAAATTGAATCCAACCAAGATGGCATATGTATGACTCTGCTTACCTTGTAATTGAGCTGCTCCATTGCCACTTTCCTTGAGACCACTATTAGATGTGAGGTGACATGCTATAATACATCACTCAAAGTAAAATTTGAAAATTTAATAATCAAAGTTGGAAATTCTAACATTTCTTTAAGCAAATCAAAATCTATCTCAAGAGAACAAGTAGGATTCAGTCCAAAGGGTTGAAACCCTCATCAAATTTAAGGTAAAATGGGTGCAATATAACCAAATGTCTTCAAAACAATAGTTTAATGAATATTTAGCTTAAACCCTAAGTTAGAAATGAAAATAAATGTTGAAACTAAATTCTTACAGTCAAACCCTAATCACCATCAACCTTGCATGGTGCGACCACCTTAGAAATGAATGCACAACAATTTAAACACCTTCAACAACTCTGCAAAATAGTCTCTAGTTTGTTTTAGGTGCATATATAGGTCCAAAACTCACTAAAGTTTCCCAATTTTGCAATGAATGAATCCTTGATGTAAGGTCAGTATATTGTCAAAGGCCCTTATAATTTTAGTGATCAAGTACATAAGTCTTAAAATTGCAAAAAATAAGGGTTTCATGTGTACAACCTACCACAAAACCCTAAAATCTACCTTAAAACCCCATGATTTTCCTATTATGTAGTATGGCCTACAATAGGGATGGAAAAACAACAAAATCATGTCCTACAAATTCAACAGTTTCTCCTTGGTGGCTTGGGAACTAAAATCTAGGCAATGGAGCTACCAAAAAAAGTGCACTAAGCTGGGCTTTCTTGAATCTAATAACACTAGTGTAATTCCTGTGTGGAATCACTAATTGGGTTTGAGGGTTTTCATCCCAAGCTTGTGCACATGAGGGTTTTCATCCTCTATGGAAAATAGGGTAGCTGGTCAAGCTCTCTAATGAAATCTGAAAGTTGACTGATAATAATGATTGAATGATTGTACTCTTTCTTTTTCCCATCCTCTTATGGTTAATTTTCCACCCAAAATCGTAAAATGAAATTAATATTACTTTTAACTCTATTTCCACATTTGCTCTGAAAGTAATTAATAATTACTTTTAATTTCTATTTTTCACTTGGGGTTTTAATTAATACGCTTTTGGCCCCATTCAATTAATAGCATTTAGATGTCCCATTTTTAAGTTGACTTAAAAGTATGTTGGAGAACACTTAAAACATTATTATTAAATTATTATTTCTTTTTATTTGAAAAAGAGGACATGATAGTCCACCCTTCCCAAAGATTGCTTGTCCTCAAGTAATACCTGAATCGTCCTACAAATACCAAGATCCCAAACCAATCTTGTTGTTTCTTCCATTCCTCCTTGTGTTGTACCTGGCTTTTGTTGTGCTATTATGATATAATTAAGAATTAGAAGCTCTGTACCCATTGATGCTTCTCTGACAGTCCCCACGAGTGAACCCTTACCACAGTAATGTCCCTCCTTAGAATAAATTCCTTGTTGACAAGAAAGCTGAAATGGCATACTATGAAACAACAAACCTAAAATATGACTTTCCTTTTCATACCTTGATTTGGAATCCAATTGTTCACCTCCTTTTTTGATTTAGAAGTAGGAGCTTTTGAGAGATTTGCCTTGACACCACCATCCGTGTAATTCATAATTTTAGAATTAGTGGCATTAACTGAAACATTCTCCTTGTTTGCATTCACTATGGTTACTCTAAAAACGATTCTCATATGGCAATGACTCAAACCTGGCAATGCTTAGAAGATTGATAGGTGCATTTAGGGCTAAAACATCCTCAATTTTGGATATTTGGCATTCAACATGTAATGCACATTCTTCCTTTCCATTTTTAATGCAAACCTTTTGTTCATCAAAAGTCATACCTATTTCTATTGAAGATCCTTCACTTTCCACTTCCATGGTGGATTCCTTTATGGGCTACTCACTAACCGCTTTCAAATCTAAATTCTCTTGCATTCTGATTTCTTTCTTGAAATTCTTTTGAGGGTTTGACTTTCCCTCTTCTTCAATCTTCTATTTCTATTTTCTATAGCAGACTTCTTATCATATTCATCAAAAGCCAAAAGTTTGACCTTATCTTTATCGCATTGCTCTTCCAACCATTCCTCTTGGATATGACATTTTGTTTCCATTCTTCTAAATGAATATAGAGCTTCATAGCTGATAGCAAATTCATTCAAAAGTTGGTTCTTAAAATCTCAGCTCTATTTGTACTTCTTGTCTTATTTTTTTGTTGATTTCTTCAAGATGATCCCTATCTTTTTGTTGCTCTTTCTGTATTTGCATCAACACCTCTTGGATATGATCTATGTCTTCTTTTGGTAAGGACTTAGGTCACCAATCTGTGTCTCTCTCCTAAGTTCCCTTTCACTCCCTTGCATGAAGGCTTAACTGCAAATTAATTTTTCCCACAAGCTAGCAGGAAAACCAGCTCTGATACCACTATAATACACCGTTCAAAGTAAAATCTAAAATTTTAATAACCAAAGATAGAAATTTTAATAGTTATTTAAGCAAGTCATAATCTATCTCAATAGAACAAACATGTATTTAGTCCAAAGGGTTGAAACCCTCATCAAATTCAATGTATAAAAGGGTACAACAGTACCACATGTCTTCAAAATAATAGTTTAATGAATATTCAGCTTAAACCCTAAGTTGGAAATGAAATAAATGTTGAAACTAAATTCTTACAGTCAAACCCTAATCACCATCAACCTTACATGGTATGACCAACTTAGAAATGAATGTACAACCCTAAAAAATAGTACTCTAGACTATTGTAGGTGCATATATAGGTCCAAAACTCACTAAATTTGCTCAGTTCTACAATGAATGAATCCCCTTAGTTGTAACGATCTAATGTAGGGTCAGTCCACTATCAAAGGCCCTTCTCATTTCCGTGATCAGGGATAGAAGTCTTAAAATTTCAAAAAAAGGGTTTTAGGTGTATGGCCTACCACAAAACCCTGAAATCTGTCGTAAAAACCCATGATTTGTCTATTATGTAGTATGGCCTACAGTAGGGATGAAAAAATAACAAAACACTGTCCTTCAAAATCAACAATTTCCCCTTCGTGGCTTGGGCATTGAAATCTAGGCAATGGAACTACCAAAAACGTGCCCTAAGTTGGTCTTTCTCTGAATTTGATAACACTAGTGTAGTTCCCGTATGGAATTACCAATTGGGTTTGAGAGTTTTCATCCCCAAGCCTATGTACACGAGGGTTTTCATCCTCTATGAAAAATAGAGTAGTTGGTCAAGCTCTCCAATGAAATCTAAATGTTGAATGATAATAATGATTGAATGATTATACATTTTCCTTTTTCCATCCACTTATAATTACTTTTGCACCCAAAACCCAAAAAGCAAATTAAAATTACTTTTAATTCTAATTTCCACATTTACTCCGAAAGCAATTAATAATTACTTTTATTTTATATTTTCCACTTGGGCTTTTAATTAATACACTTTTGACCCCATTCATTTAATAACAATGTTTAGATGTCCCATTTTTAAGTTATGACTTAAAAGTTGTTGGGGAAAACATAAAGCATTATGTTTAAATTATTCTTTCTTTTTATTTGAAAAATGAGACATGACACATGCCTTTGGACCTTGCATTGGACTCACGAGTCTCAGGGTCTCTTCATTATAATTATTTTGTGCATATCTTGTAATCCATGCATTCCATGATACTTCCTCTTTACAAGTGGATAACTTGAATGCTTCCTTTGGTTACTCCAAAAGGCGCACACATGTTTTTGTGGTCCAATTAAAGATTTGATTACTAGTTAGTCCCACTAGCACAATTTTATTTGGTTCTTTGGGATAAGGATGGAGTAAAAGATCAATCAATCAAACTCGCAAAACAACAACTGATTGTTTTGGCATATCTTTTTGTGGTTCCCATGCATGAACCATACCTTGTTGATAATGAATACTTTGCTATTGCAGCTACTAATTTGTGGCTTGCAACTAAGATATTTGACCCTTTTACGACTTGTTAACTATTACGATCTTTGATTTTCTGCCAAATGGTATATGCCTCTTTGCTTGGGAGCACAATGGGGTTTTACTAAGCTTGAGAAGTGTTTTGTGGACATCCTTAGAAATTATTGGAACATCTTTCACAAGTTTGCATTTAACAAGTAATGTTTGTTCCTCCTTGAATTCATTAAGACAAAAAAAAATTGGCATACAATCTTAAAAATAAATGAAATATATTTTTCTGATAAAAGATCCTTACCTTCAACTTGCATGGCGGATTCCTCTGTAGCCTATTGGACCTTTGTTTTCATTCTCTTTTCTTTTTCCAAGAACATATTCTTTGGCTTATGCTCCTTAACTTCTTTCAATTCTAACTTTTCCTCTTTCTTTCTCAACCTTATTATGTATTCATGCAAACCTCTTTTATTTGGATACCTTACTTCGAGTAACTCTAAGTAATCATCAAAGGAAACTTGAGATTTAAAACTATCAAGCATCCCTTGATATTGTTAAAGGATTTTGGTGGCCTCAAGTTTGTACTTTTCCTTGTCCTTTTGTATTTTATTCAACACCTCTTGAATAGGATCTATATTTTATTTCCTTTGTAAGAACTTCACTTAAAGAAACATGGGTTGATTAATTGTTGAAGGACTCCTTTGGGTAGCCTTGTTTTGATTTATATTTTGTAAGGCTTGAATCATCTTTGTCATGGATTCTTTCACTGTCTTCTAGATGGTCCTTGTCAAATCTCTCTCTTTGATTGATGGCTTCATGCAAGGAATTCATTTCTTCTATAATTTTCTTTTTTCTATCTCCCATGATTTTCCATTGGATTCAAAGGTTGGCAAGATCACAACTTTGTACCATTGTAATGTCCCTTTCCCACTATTTATAATCTCTAATTTTTTTGGTGAATTGTTTTTCCAATATTAGGTATCAATAACATAATAAGTAGCAACATACAAGATTAATATTATAAACCCTATTGATAAAACCAAGACCTCATGGATTTTTTTATTTCAATAAGCAAAAAATACAATGCAAGTGAAATCTTTTATTATAATGCATTGAATACTCATGACTATTGATGACAAGAAAGTTGTATATTGAAATAACATATATAGAAATACCTAATTATATAATATGTAGAGTACAACCCAAGTTTACTATGGACATACAACAGAAAACACTCATTACAGATTTGCATTGAACATCTGATTATAAATACAATTGACGACAGGGTACAAAAGTATTGTAGCAACAGTACAACGCATTGTGGGAGCGGTACGGATCATTGTAGTGGCCATACGATCACTATAGCAGTCGTATGGATCACTATAGCAATGCTGTAGCAAATCGAAAATAAAATAAATTTAAATTTTTTGGCACAAATATGATCCCTAGATGGAATCACCACAATTGAAATTAGAAAGTTTCCGTCTTCTAATCCTACACATTAAAGAGTTTTCATCCTTGGGTGAAAAGATGAACATGAAGGCTCAAGCTCTGAAATAGGGTTTGATTTCAATGAGTAATGAATAATAATTCCTTTTGAGCCCAACGCCTCCTTTTATAATAATCCTTTTAATTCCAACCCTAAAAGCATTTCAAATACTTTACTAAAATAGTTTTTATTTGCCCACTTCATAATAATGATACATAAGTATCCTTTTACCATATTATGAAAAATAAAGTTACTTGGAAAATTAAATTATTATTATTAAATTAATTCCTTAATTAAAAAATATTTAGAAAATTGGATATGACATATACAGCTAAACTCCATAGTGTTTATGGACTGCAAATTCTATCAATCAATGCATAATCCAATGCATGAGCCAAGTGTTGGTGAATTCAATGGTTCATACAAGTATATCAGTCAAGATGCAAGTCATTGTATCTTTCATTGTGATGTTCATGAGTCGGAACAAAGGGTCAATCAAATATAAAAAGTCAGTATTCTGTGGAATCTAGGTATCTGAGCGACAACTAAATTAGTGTGGGCCGACAATTGTATGAATTCTGCAATTTTTTACCTTCTGGAATTTCCACCCAAAAGATCTTGCTACTAGGGGAGATGCATTGTAACGTAACCCAGTCCTCTTTTATTGATAAAAAGATAAATGTTCTTAACTTCATAAAATTATAGTGTAGTCATGTCTCAGTTGGAACTTGATGTCAAAATTATGATAAGCGGTCATATGGTTGGCTTATGGATGTTCCAATTATTGATTTTGACTCCATAACGAGTTACATCAGAAGCCATAGCACAAAATCCCGGTGAGTATGTATTGATTTAAGGCAATTGAATTGCAATAAAACATAACCAATGCTTGGTGACAATCGAGTATGGATAATTGCATTTATGGACATGTATTAGCAATGTTGTTTCAGGGTCGATCATCTTTTTGAAAAATACTTATCAATTGTATGCATTACTTGAATGGCTCTCCATTTCTCCTGTAATTGTTGGCCTGCCTCCGGCCTCTTCTTAGCTTGGTTGATTTATGTTCTACTATGTGGAGTGGTTGGTGCAATATTTTATATGCACCTTATATTAAGTTAACTTAGGTTAGCTAGTGCATGATTTCGTAGGCTTAGAAAAGAACGAGGATTGGTCTTTAATGCTATCTAATATAACACCACCTCTCTATAGGCCAATTAGATTGGCCTGTTTTGTGGCCAATAAAGAAAGGGAAGATAGCTCTTGCTCAAGCTATATAAATCCTTTTCCTCTTTGTACGCCGCATGCTTCATGTATTAAAATTTGTGGTGCTATAGGAATGCAATCTATCTATTTTGATTTTCATTCATTTGTTTAACAGATCCTTCATTTTGAGGTAAATGATAAATGCTGAAGAGGTATTCTTGGGTTGTTCCCCGTTTACAGTGGCTACCGAACGTTGATTCCTTGGCTGCCTGGTTTGTCTCTACTTGTTTCTGACTTGTAGGGCAGGCTTATGCTAAGTGTCGATGATGATTGACTGGGATGTTTTTGTAGTCTAGTGGTTGCTCTCATATCATTCCTGCTAGTACCAAAAGAATCCTGTCAAGAAAAAGACTTTTGAAAATCAATATTAACACATATCCTGGCAGAATTCAGCAGTGAACATTGTAGAGTTATATGAGAGGCAGCGATCTATACTCCTTTGAAAATTTCAGTTCTGCGGAGAGTTGCAACTCCCTAGGTCTCCGTTGAACTACACAACTGTGCTAGGCAGTTCTTCAATGGGGTTGAAAACTAGGGTCCAATGCTTCATGATCAGACCTGGTTTATCTATAAACTAGGGGCTCCTTGGAAAATGGCATCCTTTCCTTCCTTCATGGAGAACATTGCCGTGAAATACACTCTTGGCATCATCAAGCCATCCGCTGCGGCTCTTGGCTTCTAATTTCCATAGATCCATTCTCTTAGTGTCTTGGGTCTCAAATAAGTCCCCATAAACCTAAAAATCAAAGTTTTTTTCCCTTCAGGTACCAAGACCTTTGTTTTATCTCTTCCACTAGACACTGGATGTTTGGTGAAGTCTCCATTTACTGTTAGCATCCATCGGGCAGTTTGGTCAGAAAATTAAGGTGAATTACTATTTTTTTTAATGCTATTGTAGGAATCTGGGTAGATCATCCTGTGAGACTGGCAAGTCTTTATCTACAGGTGTCTTGCATGAGAGATGGGGTATGTTCAAGTAGGCTATGGACTCCACTTAGGAAAAAAACTAAGGACCCATCATTACTGATTGCAGATTTGTTGGAAGAATTCTATGGTGAGGGTAGTGTGGGGAGGTTGGAGGGATAAAGAAAGTTGGGGAGGGACCATACCAAGCATTTGTATTAGTAACAAGGAAATGAAAGAACAGGAAAGATTTGTTTGGAAAATAGCCTAGACTGTAAGCATAGATTCAACCAATAGGGCAGCAGGAATGACGATGTTCTATACCCTGGAAAACTGGCAATTAGGTCAGTAAATTCTTTCTATTGAAGACACCAAAAGTTTTACTCCTGTGTACTTGGCACTAGAATTTCAGTGGCGTTGATCTCAATTTCCCCCCTGGGGACACTAAAGTAAAAATGTTTAGAAGAACTAATAGGATGGTTGTCCAGGCATCAGATAAGCTAGTAATCTTACGAGGATATTTGACCTAGTAAGAATGGAAGACAATAAAAAGGTGGCAACAAATCAATAAGAGGTTATAAAAAGAGTTAAACTATCTCTTAGAAGTCTTCAGAATAGTGAATTTAGAATTCCCCCAAGACCATCACACTTGGTGTAACAAAAGGAAAGGAAGTAATTACTTAGCAGAAAAACTAGTTCAGATCCTCATCTTGAAAGAATGGCGCAGCAGAAAATAGAACTTTGGCAGCTCATATACAAAACACAACTCTCTCAGACCACTGGGCAATACATATGAGAAGGAAATTCCCTGAGTCACCCACAAAAAGTTACTTTAAATTTGAGAACATATAATTGCAGCACCCTGAATCCCTTGCAAAACTGAGTGTTAGAACAATGAAAATGACTCAGAGGATATGAGATGTATATTTCCGACAATAAAGAAGAGGTTGAAGGAGTTGAATAAAATATTCATTAGAAACTAGCCGAACTTTAATCCCAAATAAGAGAAAACAATTTAATCAGGATTTAAAGAAAGCGGAGCCACAGCCAAACCAGCAGCTTGCGGACTTACAAACAATCGGAAAAAACTTTTTTGGACACAAAATTATGGAGCTATTGGGATCAAACAAGGCAACAAAAATTCATTAGATTCTTTGCTGCATGAAATATTATCGATCCAGTACAGATTACCAACTCATGAGCACACTCATCTAAAGCTACTAGGTTTCTATGTACTTAGTATTTTGTCTCGGACAGGTGAACCACAATTTGACAGAGAATTGTCTGTAATCCAGACTTAATTGTGCTGTGACATGAACTAAATCATTCGTTATAAGTGTGAGTACTTTGTAGATCATACAGACACAATCTGTAGCTCAAAGCCCATTCATGTTTCAGCCAGTTTTAGTAAATACACGGTATCCTTGGCTCATAGTAAAACATCTTAAGGTCTAGTGTCATTTTATACATCAGGCAAATAATGAAACTACATTCCTGGCAAAAGCAGAAGGTTTCCTCTGCAGTTTTGTAACTTTTTTATAAATATCTATATATATGTTTCTTTTGTTGATGATTTAAAAAATACAACTGCCTATCATGGATCAGTAGAAAACTCTCAATTCATCACAGATGCCATTATTAAGTAGGAAGGACACCTAGTAACAACCTATTTAGCATAGAACCTAACAAGTTCATACCTTTACATGTATTGTCTTCCCAATAAAAAATTTCAATTCAGGAGCATCAATACATTCAGATTCAAATAAATTACGTTACTTTCCTTCCTACAGAAGCGCTTATCAACATAGATGGAATAACTGGCGAGTAACTGCCGGTTGGTCGGTTACTCGTCGGGAATTTCATCAGGCGAATACTCACCACTCAAAACCGCAGGCAGTAGGAAAAAATAAATAATAACTGGCGAGTAATCGCCGGTTACTCGTCGGTTCTGCATTTCGTGGAACTCATGCGGAATAAACATGCAGAACTGTTGGGAAACCGCGGTTTTCCCTCCAAAGAATCCAAAAACATGAAAAATATGCGGAATGCAGTCTTATAAAACGCAGCACACCTCCTCACATAAGATTTGGATCATTCAAAGGCGGATTGAGGAGAATTGAGCAAAGAAATTTCCAGGGTAGTGTATTTGTTTTTTTGTTTTTTTTTCAAAATTTCAAGCATGTAAATGAATTCTAATTTAATTGAAAACATGTTTGATACATATTTGTGACGCTTAGTATACACATTTGATGCATTCCATTTTAATTTCATGCATTCTGTCAAATTTTATGCATTTATTTGTTTTTAAAATTTACAAGCATGTAAATGAATTCCAATTTAATTGAAAACATGTTTGATATATATTTATGATCCTTAGTATACAAATTTGATGCATTCCATTTTAATTTCATGAATTTCGTCAAATTTCATGCATTTTTTTAAAAAAAATTTCCAAGCATATAAAAGATTTGTAATTTAATTAAATACATGTTTGATAAATATTTTTGATGCTTAGTATACAGATTTGATGTATTCCATTTTAATTTCATAGATTCCGTCAAATTTCATGCATTCGATTAAATTTTCGTGTTTATTATTTATTTAAAACTATTGTTTATTATTCCGTTAAATAATCATTATAGATTATATTGATAATTTGTTTGTTAAAATTGTAAATCATAAATGTATTTTAATTTCTATTTTATAGTTTATAATGATAATTTATTTATCATATTTTAATTAATAATTTGTATTTAATGTTTTTATATTGTTTTTAACATCTTTGCATTTTGAAGGTTATCCATTAGCAAACAATGGCATCCAATAGTACATCAGGTTCAGATTCAATCATTGGTAGCCAATCGGCTCCCCCTCATGCTCACACTGGTGCATGGATGTATGCCATGTGGGTTGGAATGTCCCAGATGATTTCAATTTGCAATTTTTACTTGAAAAGGATGTCAGGAGCCATTAATCACATGAAGTATCATATTTCATGCATTCCTTGCTGCAACGTTGCACCTTGTCCCAATGTCACTAAGGAGGCAAAATGAGAGATGATGGCGGAGATTGCATCACTGGATGAAAATAAATTAGAGAGGGTAAGGATGCAAACAACCCTAACAGTGACCATTGGTGCCATGTTATCAAAAGAAGAAATGACAGAGATGACAAAAATTGTGGGCTCTAGTCATGGTCCATGCAAACGACATGACACATCTGCACCACCTTCATCTCAGTTACACTCCTTTTTTGTGCTTAGAAACACACCTGAGGCACAACCTTCATTCCAAGCTATAGGATGGAACAAGTAAGTGCATGCAGAAGCAGATAAAATATGCACAAAATTTTAATACTTCAACAGCCTTCCCTTCACATGGCGAGGAGCCCGTACTAGGAAGATTTGGTTATAGCTTTGACAGTTTTAGGGAAAGGGTATAAGGCACCATCTCCAAAAGACTTAGTAAAAAGTTGCTTAAAAATGCAATCAAAGATGCAAAAATGATTGTCAAAAATCAATAGAGATTGTAACGTAAATTTAGATGCACAATTCTTTTTGATGGATGGATGAATGGAAAGAATCGCACCCTCATCAACTTTCTAGCATCTTCAAATGATGAGCTAGTATTTTTGAAGTCTATTGATGCATTAAGTAAACTTAAAAATGTAGAAACTTTGAGCTTGATGCTAGAGGAGGTTGTCTTAGAGGTGGGCATCGAGAATGTTGTCTAAATTATTATAGACAATGTAGCGGCATATGTGGTGGCTGGAAGACTTCTTAGGGAGAGACATTCATCACACTTATAGACACCTTGTGCAGCACATTGCCTTGACCTTCTTTTGGAGGATATAAACAAACTTGATTGGGTGTAACTAGTTGTAGAAGAAGCTAAAGAAATAAATAAATATATCTACAATCACCCTTGGGTTCTTAGCTTGATGAAAAACCACACCAAAAGAAAAGAGCTTGTTCGAGCATGGGTCACTATATTTGCAATGAAATTTCTTACATTGCAAAGTATTTATAGTTTGTTGACTCCTTTGAAGTAGATGTTTATCTCTCAAGCATGGATGGAGTCATCTTATTCCAAGAAAGTTGATGGAGTGAAGGTTTTAAAGATAATTTTTAGTGAGGCCTTCAAAACGAGAGCTACAGAGAATGTGAAGGTAACTTGAAATTGCAATTTAAATTTTAAGTTGTTTCCCTTATTTTAAATATTTGAAACTTAAATTTTTTATTTTATAATTCATCTATAAGTTTGTAACACTAACTTTAATTTATTTGTAACTTTGTAGCTGTCAGAACCTTCGGTGAGGGTTTTGCAATTAGTGGATGGAGAGCAAAATTCAATGAGATATATTTATGAGGCCATGGATAGGGCAAAAAATATAGTCTAAAATTATTATAGAGGGGATCATGTCAGATTTGATCATATTTAGAAGTTGATTGATCGGAGGTAGAATGATCAACTCCACCAACCTATCTATGCAATGGGGTACTACCTTAACCCAAGTTTTTCTACTTTGATGGCTTCACAAATGCTAGTGGAGAGGTTATGGAGGGGCTCTCAACATGCATTGAGAGTATGACACCTAATGTTGAGGTGAGGGACCACATTATTGTAGAGTTGCATAACTACAAGTAGGTATAGGGAAGGCTCTTTTCTTCAGCTCTAACTATTCGAGGGAGAGAAATGTAGTCATCAAGTAATACAAAATAACATCTTTACTTATACCTTACCAATTACATATTTAAAAATGTATAATTATTAATTTATTACAAAGTTTTGAATATCTTATTTTTAGGGTCATGGTGGGAAGATTGAAGTAGAAATACCTCAAATCTTCAAAGGCTAGCCCTCCAAATTTTATCTTAGCCTTGTAGCGCTTTTAGATGTGAACGCAATTAAAGTTTGTTTAATTTCATTCACATGAAGAAGCACAACAAGTTAAGCCGATAATGCCTCAATAACTGATTTTTGTGCAATACAACCTTCGAATTCACACAAAGAAGTTGAAGAACGCATCGAAAGAGCCTATCGATCTAGATGAGATCAATCCCTACAACAATTGAATTGCACAAGAGGAGGTCCCCATGTTCACAGAGAAGGAGATTGTTGATTTAGAGAGGCAAGCTATGGAGAGTGCAACTGAAGCAGAAAGAGGGGAGATTGGATAGGATGACATCCTTGGAGATGAGATAGAGGTAGAGGCATAGGCAGAGGTGGAGCCATAAGGGCAGGTGCAGCGTTCTAGATAGAGTGAGGTGAGTCAGCCAAGTGGGAGGACTAGATTTTCTCAGCCTCTCTTATTTTTTTAGAGGATAGAAAAGAAAAAATTATAGATTATCGTAATTTGTATTTGTAGTCTTGTAGATTCTTGTATAAGACTATAAGTCTATAAGTATTATTGTAGTTTGTAATTTTATACTTTATGACTTTGCTATATTCGCATGATTATGCATTTTTGTACATTTTATGTATTCAAATATAATAGAAATCACTTTCCCTATGTTTTATAGACTCATTCCATCTAATTTATTTTTATAATTCTAAAAAAAATGTTATTTTTTAAAATTCAAGTATTTTTTGCCTTTGTCGGTTATTGCTGGTTATTCAACCAAGTGGGTCGAATAAATGTTGGTTACCCATTTTGGGCCCTCGGTGAGTACTCGCCCCAATTGGTTATTCCATCTATGCTTATCAATGCATTGGGTATCCAAGCCAAAAATTATGAAGGAAAAAAATAACTTTGTCCTCCAGGGCCCTATTCAAAATCAATCATCCCAAATCTGCATCCACAAATAATTCTCAAAAAGGCACCTTTATTGCATTATAATTTCCACAAGATGTTGTACAAGTTGCATTTACTCATTGGCACAATATCTCTTACATGAGGAATCTTATTCTTTCTCATATGGACACTTTGAAGTCCATTCAACTCTATAGAAACTTCCAAGTACTTTTGTCAATTCATATGTTGGCATTCAATGTATAGCCAATCTAATCCTTTTGATCAAAATCTTGATTATATCCACCTCTACCAAAAGCTACCCAACCTATGACTATATTATCAAGATAGTATCTACTAGAAAAACCATCAATGCTCCTAAAATTGTAGAGCTATTCTTACAACATATATATGCCCACTATGGGTGCCACACACTCAAAGCTCCCTACTCCTAAGCCACTTCTAACAATTACTAGGAAGTTGGCACATCCGACAGATGCTACACCAAAATTTAACCACTATTAGATTCTATACTATTAGAAACTAAGAGCAAAACCACCAACATATTTGAATTAACTAGCTTCATGTCAAAATGAAATCAGGGGATAATTTCCTCCTAATCCAGGGGAAAGAACAAGCACCAAGGGTTAATTTTTCCTTGTATAAAGAAAGAAAGAAATTATATTAATGTCCATGAATGACCAAAGTAGGTCAATGGGACTCGAGAGTACACCCAATTATAATAGAAAGTGCTAGGGTAAAATGACCCTAGGAACAATGACTAACAAAAGAAAAGGAAGAAGAACAAAAGCCCTGAAAGTAAAACATGGGGTAAACCCAACCCAATAAACCCCTAATATATGTGGTTAGGGTAACAATACAAATAGCCACGTGGGGGGTGGTGAGATGGAAGTTAGAACCCCTGAAGATCATAGGCTAATGAAAATCGAAAGTCAAAATGACTAGACAATAGACTCATCAAACATCTCTAACTGTGCTTAGGATAGATGAATTGTGTGAACCATCATCTGTCACTATGAAAGGGCCAACATGAGACATGATAATTCTCCTAAGGAATGTCAGGGCTAAGAGCTCTGGTTGGCTAATCCTATAAATAAGACACTACCCTAGAATCCCTCCTAACATATAAGGCTAAAAAAGCTCCCATGGTAGCAAAGAAACTTAGAATGTGTGCTTGCCTCTATAGCCTAGAAGGTAGTCACGAAGAAGCAAATCCATAATGCCTAAGAACAAATCCATAATGATTAATAAGGGTGTGTCCCTGTTATCGAGAGCTAGTGTGTTGGGGTACCATAGGGGTAGTGATGTGTAGAGATGAGTGTTGCCTCATTAATCTACCTCCCTCAAAGTGTGAAGCAATAATATCCAAAGGGCACTTAATGCCACCAACCTCTTATGAGGGGTTGAAATAATGAAATGATCAAACTTGAGGCTCTAGGAGATCTTTGCAAGGACCTACATCGAAAGGTGATAATGTAAGAACCCTTTACAAGGTCTTCAAGCTAACCTCTGTGGTTTAGTTGAACCTGTTGCATTTATGTTTATTTCTTTGCAATGTCTCGATATATATATATATATATATATATATATATATATATATATATATATATATATATATATATATATATATATATATATATATATATAAAATTCCCTAAAGCACAACAAAACTGCAAAACTTTATTTAAATTCAATTTATAACCAAATAGCTTCATGTATTACAACTAGTCAGCATGAAACTCTTACATTTATTCATATGAAATAGATTGAGGAAGATATAAGATAAAGAGTACCAGGATTATTTAAGAAAAACTTATTTCCTCTTTGCTAGCCACATATAATAGATTTATTACAGCAGTTGTACCACTACACTAATGGATGTAAACTAATTATTAAACTCACACCAAAAATTAGAAGTACAATCAACCTTCAATATTGAAAGAAATCTCCATAAATTTGTGTATATCTGACTCCTGAATGAAGCCAATTCTAAAGCAATATCAGCTGATATTTCACAGCCTCTAAATGCTGATATACAAAAGTCTCACATTCTTTTGTATGAATACTCATAGTCTTCCTAATGGCTAAAACTCTCAGAAAAATCCACAAGCCTAAGAAAAATATTCTCCACAAAATAACATTCACATAACATGCTTGAGAATGAGCCCATAAGTCCCTTTTATCCTTTTCTTATGAGAGCTCAAACACTTTCTTGGCCAATGTAGGATAAAAGATATATTCTCACTTTTTAATTTTTTACTTAAAACTCTATAGTTGGTGCACAAATAATTATTTTATAATTAATTGTTCGCTTGGCCCCATCTATGATAACTTGACCATTTAAGTGACTTAAGTTATAATATAAAATTATATTATAGCTTAATAATATAAGCTCAAAACTTAATATTTATTTTGGCCAAATAAATATTAATATTCCCATTATTACTCATCATTTTTGCACGCCGTCTAAACTGAAAACTGGCACAAGGAATCTGCATACGACCAACCCCCTTTGCTAAAAATAGTAGGGGCCCATCTCTAAATCCACTAACTTACTAAAAATAGTAAGTAGATCAAATGACATTTGAATGAAGCTAAATGAAGACCAAACTAAAGCTTTCTGCACATTGGAAATGATGCCAATCCTCAAGGGACCCTCTATTCAATCCCATTAGCCTACAAGGGTTAGAATGATAGGCT
Source organism: Torreya grandis (assembly GCA_037957365.1). Classification (NCBI taxonomy): domain Eukaryota; kingdom Viridiplantae; phylum Streptophyta; class Pinopsida; order Cupressales; family Taxaceae; genus Torreya; species Torreya grandis. The sequence goes on along the minus strand of JARHVA010001865.1, from coordinate 125,620 downwards.
AATCCAAGGCTTGAGTAATGTATCTAGCTAGGAGGGGACATCATAGTCCACCCTCCTTGAAATTACTTATCCACAAGCAACTTCAACTCTTGATGCTATAAAATGTCCTCACATTCCCATATAGCATCCTCCATCGACAGGTCCTTCCACTTCCCTAGATACTCCTTGATAGTGCACCGCCTCAAGTTCCTTTCCCTGAAGTCAATGATAGCCTCTGGAACCAATACTAATTTTCCCTCATCATCCAAGGGTGGAAGCACTGTAGAAGGTATGATGTGATGTCCTAACACCTTCTTGAGATGCGACATGTGAAAAACATTATGTACTCTGCTCTCTATCGGCAAATCCAACTCATAAGCCACCTCTCCAACTCATCTAGTCACCCTGAAGGGTCCTAATATCATGGCTTCAGTTTCTTGGTACCACTCTTTTAAAGAGTGGACTGGTGGTAAGGCTACAATATCAAGTACACCATATCCCCCACCTCAAATGACTGCTTAGTCCTCTTCTGATATTCATACTATTTCTATTGATTTTGTGCCTTAGGAATATTCTCCCTATGATCCTTTACAATGTCCTATCTCTCTTGCAGTAAATCTCCTATGCTAGGCACTTTAATATCACTCAATAACAAATCCATGAAATTGGGTGCCTCATACCCATATAACACCATGAAAGGTGACATATAAATAGACATGTGGTAAGTGGAATTGTAGCAATACTCACATAGGTAAATCCACTTGACCCATGCCTTCTGTTATCCTACTATGTAGTTCCTCAAGTATCATTCCACCCATTTGTTTACTATCTCTATCTGCCCATCTATTTGTGGGTGGTAGCTAGTACTCGAAGAGAGCTATATCCTACACAATCTGAATAACTCTTGCTAGAAGTGACTCATGAACCTACTATCTCTATCACTGACTATGCTCTGAGGTAAGCCGTACAATCTAAATACCTCACTGAAGAACAACTCTACCACCTATGTAGCAATGTATGTAGTCACAATTGGAAATCAGTGAGAAAACTTCATAAGCCGATCAAAAACAACATATATACAATCTCTTCCCTGAGCTCTTGACAGTCCTGTGATGAAATCCATAGACACACTCCCACTTCCTATCAAGAATTGAAAGTCGCTATAACAAACCAACTGGGTAAGAGTGTTCCTGCTTGTTCTGCTAGCAGGTAGGACACTCTCTAACATATTGTAACACCTCAACTTTAAACCTTTTCCAAGAAAAGCACTCTCTAATCTTTCAGTAAGTCTTGTAGAAATCAGGATGACATACCATAAGGGAATCATGATGAGCCTTCAATACCATCCATCTCACCTTTGATCCTGGAACCAAATAAATTCACCCTTTACAAATGATAAGATCATTCACAAGGGTATAACTGATATCCTATATGGTTCCATCAATGAATCTTGATTCCCATGTATCCTTTACATACTCTACAAGGATAAAGTGTCTCCAATCTTTAACAATATTTATCATCACACTCAAGTGGGGTCTACATGATAAAGCATCTGCTACAACATTTTGTGTCCCCTTGAAATATGTGATATCAAAATCATAGGATTATAGCCTACCTACCCACTTATGTTGCTTGTCATTCAGGTCTCGCTGCCCCAGGAAATGTTTCAAGCTATTATGGTCTGTTTTGATACAAAATTTGCTACCAACTAAGTATTGCCTGAATTTGACCAAAGCATGCATTAAGGCCAACATTTCCTTATCATAAATACTAAAGCTCCTCTCCGGCCCCTTGAGCTTCCTGCTCTCATATGCAATTGGGTGTTTCTCCTACATAAGCACTACTCTAACACCCTCTCCTAAAACATTATAATGTAACTCAAATGGTTTACTAAAATCAGGTAGAGCTAACACTAGACAAGAAGTCATTAACTCCTTGAATTTCTCAAAACATTCATGTGCCTCAGGAGTACATATGAAAGCCCCTTTCCACATCAAATCCATCAAGGGTGCTACATGCCTAAAATACCCACTGATAAATCTTCTATAGAACCCACACAATCCCAAAAATCCTCTCAATTGTGTAAGGTTCACTGGTGTAGGCCACTCAATGATGGCATGAATCTTTTCAAGATCCATGTGTATGCCCTCTGCACTGATGATGTGACCCAAATAAAACAACTCTATCATTCTTAGATCACATTTTGATTCCTTTGCATACAAGGACTCTACTCAAAATGCCCAACACGACATCAAGATGAACCAAATGCTCCTCCCAAGATCTACTGTACACCAAAATATCAAACAAGATAAGTACAAATTTCCTCAACTGAGGATGGAAGACCCTATTCATCATAGCCTAGAATGTGGCAGGTGCATTAGTTAGCCCAAATGGCATAACTATGAACTCAAAGTGGCCACAATGACATCTGAAGGCAATCTTCTCTATACCCTGCTCTCTCACTTAGATTTGGTGATATCTTGATCTCAAATCAATTTTTGAAAAGAAGCATGCTCCATGAAACTCATCTATCAACTCATCAATCCTGGGAATGGGGTACCTATTTTTGATTATCTTCCTCTTCAGTACCCTATAATCTATGCACATTCTCAATGTCCCATTCTTCTTCACTAACACCACTGAAGAAACGAAAGGAGACTTACTGGGTTTGATATGGCCCATAGTAAGCAAATCCTTTATAGTTTTCTTAATCTCATCCTTCAACCTCTTAGGATGTCTATATGGTGTAATCATGATGGGTTTAGCTCCCTCCTCCAATTCTATAATATGCTCAATACCCCTGTCTGGAGGTTTGCCTAGTGGGATGTCACTGAAAACTTTAGAGTGCTTGACTCTAAGCTCATGAATATTAGGGTGGTACTTGTTGGGTGAATATTTTGTCAATCAGCTAATTGATGAGCAAAATAGGTCTCTTCAACCATAGCATATGGAAATTGGTCATCTAGATGTGCAAGTTTACTACATCAAAAGGGGACAAATCTCTCCTCTCATCAAGGGGAGGTTCCCTGTAAATATGTAGGAGCTATATATTATATATATAAGTAGAAAATAACACTCAATGGTAGGATAAACCATCCATCTCTTTTTTTTTAGAGATGATGTTAGCAAATCAAAGTAGAAATCCTGATGAAATGATAGAAGACACTCCTCTTCTTTTAGAAGTGTTGTTTATCAGACAAAAGGAATCTTTCGGGTGATGATAAGTAACTGTAATAGGACGCAGTAACACAATAGAATGAAATGAGGCACAAAGTCTCCACCTCAACTGCCAAAGTGTGAAATATGAAAGACAATGAGGGCACAAAGTCATCCCAAAGTCTTTTACATAGAAACATAATATGAAGGATAATGAGGGCACAAAGTCATCCTAAGATCCTTTACACAGGAATAGAAAAAATAGACAAACTAAAGATAATTATGGCATCACAAAGTCTCTCCACAACTGACTTCAGGACACCTTCCTGATCACTTTCACTAATTCTGCTTATTTAATCAAATGGACAAAAAAAACATATTAAGGAAACAGACATAAGAACAATTTCCCCAACAACCAAGCTGTTCCATCACAAAGTCTAAAAAGTCACTTGTTTTCTTATTCAAATAACAAAATATGATCAACAATTTGAGCTCAAAGTCTCAGTAATGTCTTTCAATTTGGGCAAAGTTTCATTTCTAATTACAGATTGAGATATCCCTCAAACAATAAGAGAGAGTCCAATATATAGCTCTCCAAGAGAGACTTGGGAGCAGTAACACATCATGTTGTATTCAATACATTTTAAATTTTGTTAAGAAGATATGCTGGAATTGAGCGTAGTTGCCTATTTGCTTTTCTCAATGTAGAGAAATGGGTCACGCCATTGAATGTTCATGTTCTCCAATGTCCACCTGGTGGACTGCTTCACCTTCTAGAAAAATATCCCATGCATGGATATTTTTGGTCCTTCATCGTTCCTCCTTTTCTGGCTGTGTTTTGTCCTTATCTGTGTGATCTGAGCTCTCGAGCTATCTCTTTAGCCGATTGCTAAACTTGTTCACAGGATCTGTGTTGTATTTGAAAATCAATGGATATTTCATTATCTTAAATTTGACATCTGTAAGTACATTAATGGTTCAATCGCTTCCCTGGTTCAATCGCTTTCCTGGTTCAATCACTTTCTCAATTTTTCTAAGTCTCTTGATCTCTTCGAATCCATTAAACTCGTTGAACCCGTTGAATCTGTTGAACCAATTTGGTTCAAGGTTTAATGGTTCAATGGTTCATTCCTTTATTTTTCAAAGTCTTCTTTTCTACACTTCCCTCTGCAAGGGCACTTGGTCTCTTTGTTTTGGTGCATTCCTTTGAATCAACCACTTGAACCGATCGATTGAACATTTGAACCTTTGAACCATTTTGGTTTAAGGTTCAATGGTTCAACGGTTCAAGCGCTTTCCTAGTTTTCTTTTCATTCACTTGACTGCTTGAATCAACCGCATTGAACCAATGAACCTTCCTTTGAAATCATCCATCACTGCCTTTTTCTTTGCTCGATGCTACTTTTCGCTGATCTCAGCAAGTGACACTTGGTAGCTTTTGGTGAGTTTTACAAAGGACACGTGGCAAGTTCCACTATGACTTGGATACCTTTTGAGAGTTCTGTGGAAGATGACACATGACACTTTCCATCGAGATCCTAGAGACACTATGGAAACATTCGGGACTCTTTTGGATCCACATAGACATAGACACTTGTTGCATTCCCCTTGAGTTTAGCCACTTACCTAGGACCCACCATAGTCCTTACTCAATAAAAGGAAGAAGCTATAGATGTTGACACGTGGTGACTTCCACTAAGTTTTGTAGATGACACGTGGCATGTTCCGCTACTTTGAAAGTTACTAGAAACTGTGTCTCAATAGACGACACGTGGCATGTTTCGCTACAACTTGATAAGAGACATGTGGCACATTTTTGGGCTTTTATTTCCTCAGAGGGTTTTCTATTTCGACAGACTTTTCCTTCAGACAAAAAGTTTGAAGGAATTCTTTCAAACAATTTGTCTGAAGGAATTATTCCTTTACAACTTTGTCGCGGGAACTTTTCTGAAGGAATTCCCTTGTTCGCTCGGCTTTTGAATCGGTCCATTTGCTCCTCGCCTGCCCTCCACAAGCACTGTTTGAGCTCCAAAGTTGCCTTTTGGATTTTTGCAATGGTCCACTTTGGTTTCTAAGTGCCCTCTGTAAGGGTTGTTTGTCCTTTTAGCTTTGCCTTAGTCAATTTTTTGCCGATCTCAACAGGTGACACATGGCAGCATTAGCTGTGAAATAGGTGAGGACACATGGCAGCATCCACTTAACTTATAGGAGATTTAGATGCCTTTTGAGAGTCCTATGAAAGATGACACATGGTGACTTCTGCTAAACTTTATAAACACTTGGGACTCACTTGGATTCATGTGGATGTTGACACGTGGCATGCTCTGTTTATCTTACAAGGGACATGTGGCAAGTTCCACTGCTTTGAGAAACAAATCATAATGTGTCTCGACATATGACATATGGTAGCTTCCATAGTTTCTTCACAATAGAAAAAAATGGCTAAGTGTTGAACATGTTTCTCTCCTACAGAGTCCGTAGAAACTATCCTGTGAAGTCTGTAGAAATGAGCTTGTAGAACTGGCGGAGTCCATAGATTCAAGCCTGCAGAGTCCGTAGATTCTAAAAAAGCTTGAATGATGAAGAATTTGAATGCCCAAAATAATTTTTTAGAAGGAGAGAGATAATTTTGGTCTATTGGACCAAAATAGTTCAAATGTTGTCCCAAACATGAGTGATATTTTTTGGGGGATAATAGTTGGCTCCAGTTGGGGAACTTCCTTCAGTTGAAAACTTTAGAAAAGCTAAGGGAAGTAGAAACCAGAATCTCCAGTGCCTTGAAGTATTCCATTGGGCTATGGAGTCGTGCTACCCAAAAAGAAAGGTGACAAAAACAAAAATGAAAATACAAAAATAGAACTAAAGACTATATAAATATAAATATGTACAAGTTGATCTTATCTGATACTTCACAAATTGAAGTGTTTCAGATGTTACCCATTTTAAGGCAGAGAGAAGAGCGTGCCATCTTGATATTTCAATAGGAATTTGTTGTCACCATTGAGCTGATGGATAATAAATGGGCCTCTCCAAAGAGAATCAAATTTCCCATGCATTCCCTTTGTTTCTCTTCTCTTGTCTCACAGCAAGACTTGATCTCCAACCTAGAAATCACAATTTTTTGCCTTCTAGTCAAAGAGCTTCTTCACCAGACTTTGATGGGTAGTAATTCGGTCCACCACCATAGTTCTTTGCTCATCCAACTCAATCAAGCACATGATCCTCTTATCAAGGGGGCTTTCATATGTCTGATCTTCAATTGCCTTAGCCAATTTTAATGCTAAAAATTCCAAGGTGATTGATATCTCATCATTGATACCATAAAGAAGTTGGAAATGAGACATACCAATTGCCCTTTTTGGTGTAATTCTATCTACCCATAGAGCATCAACCAATGATTTATGCCATGTTCTTTGGTTGTCATCCACCAGCTTCTTGATGATAGTCACCAGGTTCTTACTACTTGATTCGGCTTGTCCATTCCCTTGTGGAAAGTAATCGGAAGAGTGAGAGAGGGTGATCCCATAGTAAAAATAGAACTGAGTGATCTCTTAGGAAGTGAAACAAGCTACATTGTCAATAATAATCTTGGTTGGGACCCCAAATTTGGAAATGATATTCTCCTTGAGGAAATTGCATATTACTTCTGAAGTAGCATGCTTAGTTGGGATAGCTTCCACCCATTTGGTGAAGTAGTTAGTTGTTGTAAGGACATAATCATGTCCAACACTTGAAGATGGGTTTACAGATCTAATAAAAGCAATTCCCCATTACTGGAATGGTTCTTGTATGATCACTGGTTTGAGAGGTAGGGCAGCTAACTTGGGTCTTCCAACAAACTGCTAGCATAGTTCACATTTTTTTACCCACTTGTATGCATCTTGAAAAAGAGTAGGCCAATAATACCTAGCTCATCGAATCTTATAGATAGTTACAAGAGAAGAAGAATGTCCTCCACAGCCTAGATTGTGGAAGGATTTCAAAATTTGGCTTTGTTGCTCCTTGTCCACATAGCAAAGAGACACTCCATCAAGGCTCCTCTTGTATAGGCCATTGTCCTAAAGGACAAAATTGGCAGCTTTCAAATTGATAGTTCTCCTTTCTTTGTAACATAGGTGAGTAGGACACTAACCATAAGTAAGGAAATGAGAAATATCTAAATACCACTCATTCGTGGTGGAGACAAAGAGGAGCGTCGATGTGTCTTCTAGCTATGCTTCTTCATGCTCTATTTTTTTTGGTTTGTTATCAACAATTAATTGACATAGGCCTTTTCTTCATATAAGCTTTGTTGGTTTAATGATTAGATCAAACTCCTAGATCTTTGCAATCCAATTGCCTCTTTTTGTCCCAAATTCCTACTGAGTTAGTATGGATTTGACCGTGGTATCAAGAACCAAGGCAATAGTATGAGAATTCAAGATGTAGAAGTAGAAATGTTTGACTACCTTCACCACTACATAAGCATGCTTCTCCATGTTCGAGTACTTTAGCTCATGAGCTTTGAGAGGGAAGCTCATGAAATAAATGGGAGATTCTATACCTTCTTTATTCTGTTGAACTAGAATTGCTAAAAGTGTGTGTTCAGAGGCATAACTGTATATAATGAACTCTTTATTGTAGTTTGGACAAACCAAAATTGGAGCATGGGCAATGGCAGTCTTGATATCCTCAAATGCTGACTTGCCTTCTTCAGTCTAGCTGAAGGTGGCTTTTCCCTTCATCATGTTCACAATATGACGAGTCTTCTCAGCAAACTCGGGGGTGAACTTTCGTAAGAAATTCACCTTTCCAAAGAAAGAGTGAACAACAATCTTACTTGTAGGCAATGTAAGTTCTTGGATAGACTTGACTCTATCTGAGTCAATCTTTATGCCTTCTTTGGACACAATGTGTCTGAGAAGTTTCCCCTCTATTACTCCAAAAATAGATATTTGGGGTTTTAGGAAATACTATTTTGGCGTCAACGTTCCAGTACTTGTTGCAAATGGCATATATGATCAAAGAGATGTTTGGAAAAGATAGTCAAGTCATCAAGGTATACTATAATGAACTTATCCATCTCATCCTTGAAAGCAAGGTCCATTACTCTCTAAAAGGTGGTGCCAACATTTATCAAGCCAAAAGGCATCCTTCTATATGCAAATGTGCCCCAAGGTGTGGTGAAGGCAGTCTTGTGTTGGTCTGCTTCACCAACTTAGCATTGATAACATCTCTGAACTAGTCACTTTTTGGAGCACTTGATCCATGATTGGCAAAGGATAGTTATCCTTTAAAGATGACTGATTCAGATTCATAAAATGCACACAGATGTGAATTTCACCATTCTTCTTCCTCACAGGGACTATGTTTGTAATCCATGTGGAATGATGGATTGGGAAAATGATTCTAGCATTTAATATTTTTTGTATTTTAGATATAATAGTACCTGATATCTTTGAATTGTACTGTCTGGATTTTAGCTTGTAAGGCACCGAGTCAGCCTTGAGAGGAATTTCATGTTGAATTTCATCAAGCCTGAGAGATTTCAGGTCATCATAGGAGTATGCTAAGACGTCCTTGTATTGGCTGAGAAAAATAGTAAACTTGAACCTCTCTTCAGGAGTGCAGCATTTACCAATGTTAACCATCTTGAGACCTTCCTTGGTACCCAAATTTATTTGATCAAACCCTTGGGAGGAGCTTGAATCTATTTGGTGCTATTTGACGAACCTATCGTGTTTGTCAAACAATTTCTCAAGGGAAACCAAGTCTTTTGTAATTTTATTCCCTTTAAGTTGCAAAAACTCTTCACCTGCATTTGAACTTGACTCAGGGGTTGTTTCAGACTTGTGAGGTTCACTACCTTCGAAGTGCAGCCGTTCAAATTTGTCTTTTTGTTCCAGGAAGGCAATGATTTGGTGATCACTATTAAATACTTGCCAGTGATCAACATTATCAGGCACACTTGGTCAAAAAACTAATTCAATGGTGTACTTATCTTCTTTGAAGTTTGAGTGAGGAACTAAAAGAGTTGCTGAAATAGTGAGTACATTAGCTCAGTCATTGACTTCTCTGGATATGGCAGAGAAGTTGAAAGCATCAAAGCTTTCAATTTGATCCCAGACTAGGTTGTGGTAATGGTGCAATCTCTTATTTTTGGTTTGGTACAGGTTTCTCACCTGACAAACCACCAACTTGTCATATCCTTTGGCATGAAGGAGTTTGATGCCCTTGTCTTTAGCGGCTTTCAATCCAAGCAATAGAGATTCATACTCAGCTGTGTTGTTGGTATTACTGAATTATAACTTATATGAGTAAGGGAAAATATCTCCTTGAGGAGATATCAACACAGTCCCAGCTCTTGAGTCGATAGAGGAGTAGCTGCCATCGAATTCTAGAATCCATACCTCATCAGACACTGATTCTTTTTTAGATTTTTCTTTATTAGAGAGGGAATATCCTTCTCCATCTGTACTGCAACCTACCAATTCTTCTGATCGCATTTAGGGACTTCATCAAGCACCTCGTGAACTTCTTCTGTGGATAAAAAGTAATTACCCATGCCTGAAGACTCAAATAGAATTTGGGCTTTAGGGATTGATGTCTGAGTGACAACATATTTTACTTCCTTTTCAGGAAACAAACTCTGTATGATGCCTTTGATAGGGATCCTCACTTTAGATAGGTCCATGCTTAATTCACCACTAACATCCTTACATAAATTTCACCCCAGAAGAATGCCATATGAGGCTGGAACATCAGCCACTAGGACTGTCATCTTGATTTTTTTGTCTGGGAATGCTACAAATGCAAATTGGGCATCTTTGATTTGTCCCAGCAGAGGTACTTATTTGTTCTCCATGGAGAAACATCTCCCAAAGGTTTTGGTCAGGGTGAGTCTAAGAGATTCTGCCACTTTGGCAGGCATGACATTGTCTAAAGCTCCAGAATCAATGATGCAATTGCTGAATTTGTGACCATTTATCAACAAGGAAATATAGAAAGGCTTTATTTTCTTAGGGGCAGCTAGAAGAGTAATGGCAAGATTATTTGGGATGGACATGTTCCTTGGGGAATCATGAGTTACCTTTCTAATCTCTTGTCCTACAGGGATGGCTTTATTCTTCACACTCTAAACTAACCTATCCAACTGCTCAGGATTGGATTGCAAGAATTCAAATTTAGACATTTGAATTTTGGTCTTCTTGACATGGTCGATTATGTCAAATGACTGAAATGGATTAAGAACAAAAGAAGGCAGTTCATCTTTCTAGTTTTTGGGAGGGGAAAGACTAGTCTTGGAATTGAAGTTCAAGATGGAGGAATGCTTGATGTACTTACCCTTTTATTACTCATTGGGTCGTTTGGTTGGAAAGGAAGAGAAGTTCCTTGTTTGGCAATTGAGATTATAGGTTGAGAACTTTCCCCTATTTTTCCTTTATCAGCTTGCTGGGCTAACTGGTTTTGGGACCGGGTGAATACAACATATGATCCCTCATCTTCTTTACCTTCACTTCTGGGTTCATCCTGATAATTTAGGAAACTAATGTTGGAGTCACCAGCTTACTCTTCTTGATCTTCTATAAGGAGATCAACATCGTTTTCTTGATTCAATTCAGGCTGGAAAGAGAAATCAGATTCTATTTTGAGATGTCCAACTACTGAATTGGTTGGGGGTGCTTCAATGGCAAGTTTCTCTTGTGGGGGAGGAAGATGATTTGGTTGTCCTTAATTTCTGGCAGTATTGCCTTGGTACGATTTATTGGGGAATGTCCTTCTTGGCATATCCCTGTATGAAGGAGCTGAAGATATCCCTTGTGCCATTTGCTTCCTGATAATTAACAACTCATTTGCTAATTTTTGCACCATTAGATCAGTGGTACCTGTAGATGGATATTCGGAAGATGAAGAAGTTTTAACTCTGTTAGGATCTCTCCTTATCTTTCCTACCAAGATAAGGTCATCTTCCATCTCAGTAGCCAAGTTTTGAGTTGTAGCAAGGTCTATTTGGCTAGCATGTCTCAGTAAAAAACTTACTTCAGGCAGTTGAGAGTTGATGAAGAAACATTCAAGATTTTAAAGTGTACGCTGAGCAATTACAAGAATCCTGTTTCTCAGCTTGTCAAACTTGGCTATGAAATATCTCATTGGTTCATGAGGCTCCTTCTTCATTTGTGTGAGTTGAGCCAGTAGGGCATGTGCATCTTCTGTAGGTTTGAATCTAGCTTCAAACTTGGCTTTGAGGGTATTCTTGTTAGTCACAGTCTGGGCCTGTAGATGATAAAACTAGTCTGCAATAACACCTTGTAAAGTTTCCATGAATAGCCTGACTGCTACATCCTCAAAATCCATGCTTATTACGCCATAGGCTATGCTGAAGGCTGAAATATGTTCATCAGAATGAACCTTCCCATCGCCATAAAACTTGGGGAAATTTTTCTTTGAACTACGTGGTAGCTCATGTAGAGGTGGAGTTAAATTGAGTGGGCCAAAAGAGTTACCCCAAGGACCTCAAAATGCCATTGTATGACTATGAAAATGTGGGATAAAAAATCTTAGAGGGGTAAGTATTGACAAAGCTTTATTAATAGCATAAGTGGATGCTTTGCCCGATAATGGAGACTTGACTTTAGTAGGAGGAAAGCTCTTGGTTCATTAGAGATGAGATGGTGAAGAAAATGGATCAAAATTACTTTGTTGTACCAACTTGAATACAAGGTCAATAATACCTTTATCCCTTTGGCTTCGTGTACATCGTGGATTTGCCAGATTGTAAAACAAAAATGGGAAAGAACTTGCCCCATTTCAACTTGAAGCTTGAGGCTTCAAACTGTGCATTCTATCCCAATTGGCATGAAGGTGGAGGGAGATGGTAAGGCTATAATGATAATGGGTAAGACACAAAATAGAGTTGCCAGAGTTTATAATGGATAAGGGCAGGGACTGCTTCAATCTGAAACTTGAGGCTTCAGATTACACATTCATCCCCAGTAGAGTCACCAAAAATTGTTGGGTGAATATTTTGTCAATCAACTAATTGATGAGCAAAATATGTCTCTTCAACCACAACATAGGAAAATTGGTCATCCAAATGTGTAGGTTTACTACATCAAAAGGGGACAAATCTCTCCTCTCATCAAGGGGAGGTTCCCTGTAAATATGCAGGAGCTATATACTATATATATAAGCAGAAAATAACACTCAATGGTAGGATAAACCATCCATCTCTCTTTTTTAGAGATGATGTTCACAAACCAAAGTAGAAATCCTGATGCAATGACAAAAGACACTCCTCTTCTTTCAGAAGTGTTGTTCAGCAGATAAAAGGAATCTTTCAGGTGATGATAAGTAACTGTAATAGGACGCAGTAACACAACAAAATGAAATGAGGCACAAAGTCTCCACCTCAACTACCAAAGTATGAAATACAAAATACAATGAGGGCACAAAGTCATCCCAAGGTCTTTTACATAGAAATAGAATATGAAGGATAATGAGGGCACAAAGTCGTCCCAAGATCCTTTACACAGGAATAGAAAAATAGACAAACTAAAGATAATTGTGGCAACACAAAGTCTCTCCACAATTGGCTTCAGAACACCTTCCTAATCACTTTCACTAATTTTGCTTATTGAGTCAAATGGACAAAAAAAACATATTAAGGAAACAAACATAAGAATAATTTCCCAAAAAACCAAGTTGTTCTAGCACAAAGTCTGAAAAGTTACTTGTTTTCTTATTCAAATAACGAAATATGATCAACAATCTGAGCTCAAAGTCTCAGTAATGTCTTTCAATTTGGGTAGAGTTTCATTTCTGATTGCAGACTGATATATCCTTCAAACAATAAGAGAGAGTCCAATATATAGCTCTCTAAGAGAGACTTGGGAGCAGTAACACATCATGTTGTATTTAATACATTTTAAATTATGTCAAAAAGATATGCTGGAATCGAGCGTAGTTGCCTATTTGCTTTTCTCAATGTAGAGGAATGGGTCACACCATTGAATGTTCATGTTCTCCAATGTCCACCTGGTGGACTGCTTCACCTTCTAGAAACATATCCCGTGCGTGGATATTTTTGGTCCTTCTTCATCGTTCCTCCTTTTATGGCTGTGTTTTGTCCTTATTTGTGTGATCTAAGCTCTCGGGCTATCTCTTTAGCTGGTCGCTGAACTTGTTCACAGGATCTGTGTCATATTTGAAAATCAACGAATATTTCATTATCTTAAATTTCACATCCATAGGGATGTTAATGGTTCAATCGCTTTCCTAGTTCAATCACTTTCTCAAAATTTTTAAGTCCCTTTATCTCTTTGAATCCTTTGAACTCATTGAACCCGTTGAACCAATTTGGTTCAAGGTTCAATGGTTCAATAGTTCATTCCTTTGTTCTTCAAAGTCTTCTTTTCTTCACTGCCCTCTACAAGGGCACTTGGTCTCTTTGCTTTGGGGCATTCCTTTGAATCGATTGCTTGAACCGACCGATTGAACATTTGAACCTTTGAACCATTTTGGTTCAAGGTTCAATGGTTCAATGGTTCAAGTGATTTCTTGGTGTTCTATTCATTCACTTGACTACTTGAATCAACCACGTTGAACCAACCGTGTTGAACCAATGAACCTTCATTTGAAACCATCCATTGCTGCCTTTTTCTTTGTTCGATGCTACTTTTCACTGATCTCAACAAGTGACACTTGGTAGCTTCTAGTGAGTTTTACAAAGGGCACATGGCGGGTTCCACTGTGACTTGGATACCTTTTGAGAGTTTTGTGGAAGATGACATGTGGTGCTTTCCACTGACCTCCTAGAGAAACTATGGAAGCATTCAGGACTCTTTTGGATCCACGCAGATGTAGACACTTGTCATGTTCCACTTGAGTTTAGCCACTTACCCGGGACCCATCATAGTTCTTACTCAATAAAAGGAAGAAGCTGTAGATGTTGACACGTGGCAACTTTTGCTGAGTTTTTTAGATGACACATGGCACGTTCCACTACTTTGAAAGTTAGTAGAAACTGTGTCTCGGTAGACGACACGTGGCACATTCTGCTATAGCTTGATAAGGGACATGTGGCACATTTTTAGGCTTTTATTTCCTCAGAGGGTTTTTTGTTTCGATGGAATTTTCCTTCAGACAAAAATTCTAAAGGAATTCTTTTAGACAATTTGTCCAAAGGAATTGTTCCTTTACAACTTTGTCATGGGAACTTTTTTGAAGGAATTCCCTTGCTCACTTAGCCTTTGAATCAGTCCATTTTCTCCCCGCCTACCCTCTACAAGGGCTATTTGAGCTCTAAAGTCACCTTTCAAATTTTTGCAATGGTCCACTTTGGTTTCCAAGTGCCCTCCCTAAGGGTTGTTTGTCCTTTTGGCTTTGTCTTAGTTGATTTTTCGCCAATCTCAATAGGTGACATGTGGCAACATCCACTATGAAATAGGCAAGGACACATGGCAGCATCCGCTTAACTTATAGGGGATTTGGATGCCTTTTGAGAGTCCCACAGAAGATGACACATGGTGGCTTTTGCTAAACTTTAGAAACACTGTATAAACACTTGGGACTCACTTGGATTCATGCAGATGTTGACACGTAGTGCACTTCATTTATCTTATAAGGGACATGTGGCAAGTTCTGCTGCTTTGAGAATCAAATCATAATGTGTCTCAGTAGATGACACGTGGTAGCTTCTGTAGTTTATTCACGATAGAAAAAAAAATGGCTAAGTGTTGAACCTATTTCTCTCCTGCAGAGTCCGTAGAAACTATCCTGCGAAGTCTGTATAAATGAGCTTGTATAACTGGCGGAGTCCATAAATTCAAGCCTGCAGAGTCCATAGATTCTGAAAAATCTTGAATGATGAAGAATTTGAATGCCCAAAACAATTTTTTAGAAGGAGAGAGAGAATTTTGGTCTATTGGACCAAAATAGTTCAAATGTTGTCCCAAAAATGAGTGATATTTTTTGGGGGATAACAATACTCTATTTTTTTCTACCCCCTTATGATGGCATCAACATGCAATCTGCTGCCCACTCCACCTGCTCATGATGAATCAACCTCTCCATATGCATGAAATAAATCATCCTAAACTCACTATCTCTAATTGCCTTAAGCACATGAGTTTTTCCATTCACCTTAAATTTCATCTCCATCTCCTTAAGTTTGAGAGTAAACTCACCAATGTCATGCAACCAGCTCATACCAAGGATTACATCCATGTCTCCCATTGGCACAACATAAAAGTCTGCCTTGAAGTCATATTTATTGACTCTCAAGGGAAGTACAGTGATCTTACGATCACATTTTAGGACATAGCCATCAGCTACCCTCACTCTGATGCCTCCAAATTCCTCTATCTGTATCCCATGCTTCTCTACCACTCTGGCATCAATAAAATTATGAGTAGCACCTGTATCAACCAAAGTGATAACTCATTGTCCCACAAGTACTCCTCTCATCCGGAATGATACCTCCTGCTGAATGGTAGTGAGATGAGCCTCATTAAGTTTACCTTCTACTTCCCCATCCTGAGATTCCATTTTGGACAACTTTTCAGGATCCTTTTCTTCTTTTTCCCCTGCTGATTCCTCTGAATCAAATTGCTGGTCTGAACTTTTAGATTCTGAATCTTCATAATATGCCCACATAATACAGTTCACTTTACCCTTGGATCTAAAGGGATAATCATGATTTGCATCATATAGACCTTTACACCAGAAACACAACTTTTTCCTCCTCAAATCATTAAGTATTTCCTTGTCGAAAGGTGTTGAAGTTTTTCCTTTTGTTTCATTTTTAAGATTAGTGCTCTCAGCTTTCTTGTAGAATGGCTTACTATCTTTGCTTGTGGATGCACCTTTGGACTGAAATTTATTATCTACCATTGCATGTTCCATACTCGTTTCCTTTTTCATGGCTTCTTGCAGTGAACTAGGATCAAAAGCCTTTATCCAACCCTTTAGTGGCTCAGATAAGCCCTCAATGAACAAAACTATCAACCTTCTCTCTGAGATATTTGACACCATAACTGCCAACTACTAAAATTCATTAATGAAATGATCTAAGTTTCCTATTTATTTTAGCTATGTTAAGTCTCTGAAGTAAACTTATGGATATTTCTTATCAAATCTTTCCACGAGTCTATCCACGAAGTCCTGATATGTTGTCACTTGATTATGCTGGAGGGTGACCATCCCATGATACCACCAATCATGTGAAACTCCCTCAAAATGCAAGGTGGCATATTTAATGGCATCAATATATGTCATAGGTCTCAAGGCTAGAAATCTATCCAACTTATGGATCCAAGCTTGAGAGGTCATCTTGCCACTACCATCAAATGTAGGCAAAGTAAGCTTGCTTGTAGCACGCTTCAGTTCACTATTTTGATTCTTGGGCCTCCTATCTTGCCTGACTGCTCGGTAGTGTTCTCTCCTCTGGTTCACAAACCTCTCAAGGGTCATCCTCTCTCACACATGTGGAGCTAATAATTCCCATTCATCATTCATAGCCATGAGGATATCTACGAACATCTCCTATCCTGCTTCTTCTATAGGTGCTTCCTTAGGCTCAGCTCTAATGAAGGTAGGATGAGTAGGCATGTCTGCTATCTTGGAATGAGTCCTATGAGCTCTAGGTGATCCCACTACACTCCTATTATCCCCTTGTTCCTGATTCTATTTGTCTTATGGGTTCATGCACTCAATCATGGTGGTGAGTGCCTATAAGGCCTAAGCCATTCGATTTTGTCCTATAACCATTGCTCTAAAAAATTCCCTTATTTCTTGATCCTCATTCCTGTTGCCTCTGGGTGGGCTACCTTCTAGCCTGTCACCCATGGTGCCCGGCTACCAATCAAATTCATGTTCCTTGTCAAACAAAGCTCTCCTATGAGTGTAGTATCTATGAGGTCCAACCTTAGTTTGGTATCGGAGGTCAGTTGTGGTCAATCATTTGTATTCTTAGGCCACTTGTGACCATTATTGGTAGATCTGATACCAATGTAAGAACCCTTCATAGGGTCTTCAAGCTAACCTCTGTGGTTTAGTTGAACCTGTTGTGTTTATGTTTGTTTCTTGGCAATGTCTCGATATATATATAGCAATTTTAAGGACAAATAATGCTCTAAAACACAAAAAAACTGTAGAAACTTTATTTTAATTTAATTTATAACCAAATAGCTTCATGTATTAAAACCAGTCAGCATGAAACTCTTACATTTATTCATATTAAATAGACTGAGGAAGATATAAGATAAAGAGTACCAAGATTATTTAAGAAAAACTTATTTCCTCTTTGCTAGCCTCACATAACAGATTTATTACAAAAACTGTACCACTAAACTAATGGATGTAAACTAATTATTAAACTCACACCAAAAATTAGAAGTATAATCAACCTAAAATATTGAAGGAAATCTCCACAAATTTGTGCAAATCTGACTTCTGAATGAAGCCAATTCTGAAGCCATATCAGCTAGTATCTCACAGCCTCGGAATGTTGATATACATAAGTCTGATGTTCTTCTATACAGATACTCACAGTCTTCCTGAAGGCTGAAACCCTAAAAAAACTCCACAAGCCTAAGACAAATATTCTCCACAAAATAACATTCACATAACATGCTTGAGAATGAGCACATAAGTCCCTTTTATCCTTTTTTTATGAGAGCTCAAACACTTTCCTAGCCAATGTGGGATAAAAGATATATTCCCACTTTTTAATTTTTTACTTAAAACTCTATAGTCAGTGCACAAATAATTATTTTATAATTAATTGTTCACTTGGTCCCATCTATGATAACTTGACCCTTTATTTAAGTGACTTAAGTTATAATATAAAATTATATTATAAATTAATAATATAAAATTATATTATAACTTAATAATATAAGCTCAAAACTTAAATTTATTTTGGCCAAATAAATATTAATATCTCCATTATTACTCATCATTTTTGCATGCCATCTGAACTAGAAACTGGCACAAGGAATCTGCATATGACCAACCCCCTTTGATAAAAATAGTAGGGGCCCATCTCTAACTCCACTAACTTACTAAAAATAGTAAGTAGAGCAAATGATATCCGAATGAAGCCAAATGAAGACCAAACTAAAGCTCTCTATGCACTGGAAATGATGTCAATCCTCAGGGGACCCTCTATTCAATCCCATTAGCCTACGAGGGTCAGAATGATAGGCTAATCCAAGGCTTGAGTAATGTCTCTAGCTAGGAGGGGACATCACAGACAACCTCCAAAAGAAAAAGGGCCAAGAACCGCTAATCTAGGTACCAAAATAAAGTGGATAAAGAGTTGTCCTAGTTTCTCTAAAGATAATGTTATCTCCATTGAATCTCATAATAATAAGGCATCTAAAAATGAAGTGCTCCTCAACCTCTACCTCTAAGAGGGGGCAAAGACATCAAATCCAGTCTTCACATGGAATATGATAATCAATCTCAACCACAATTGGTGTGACCCTGCTCACAACTAGCCGAGGGTAAACCTCAAGCTATGAGACCAATGACACTAGAAATAGTTAGGGCCACAAATGACACCATCCACCACTTACAAGAAATACTCAATGCAAAAGGCAAGATTGGGGCTTAGCAATTGAGAAGGAGAGGTTGAAGTGACTTGGATGTACCACCTTTAGATATACTTTGACAACTCTAATGTGACCTCCTTTAATAAAAGAAGCCAAGGAGGGGCATCCAAAGAGTACTTGAAAGGAGGTACCTATCGATAGAGATGCCATAGACTGGCGGAGTAGACTAGTCTCAGAATATGATCAACTTCATCTATTGGGGCCCAAAGATGCAATACTCTTTGAAAAACATAAGGCTAAGTACCAATATCTTGCATGACCTAAAGCTAAATAGCCCATTGTTTTGAGTATGTGAATGTAGAAAGTAAGCCTAAAAATAGTCTCAAGACATAGAGGTTGGGCAAAAAACTCAGCTTAGACAATGCACTAAGGAAAAATTCATTTGCTACAGATCAAATGTTGAATCATGAGATTTTGGATCCTCTTAATAAAATCCCAATCAACGGAACCTAGACTGGGTCCCCAAACTTCAGACCCATAAAAAAATGATAGGCTTGATGACTATATCTAAGAGGCCCATCTTCAAAGGGATATCCTAGAAGTAGATCTGAAAGTATTAGTGCTCCACAAACAAAAGGGAAGCATATCCCTTACAAAGGCATGACCGAGAGGTAGGCTTCATACTAAAATATGGACTGGAAAACTGACCAAGAGGTAGAAGTTTCTTTCATTGCATATTTCTTCTTTTAGTTGCACTTGTTTTTGGTGAAATTAAAGAATTTATGGGTGTAACTCCATCTATATGTCATTTTCTAACTCCTGTACATTTATTTTATGGGTTAGGTACGGTATTATTCATCAAAAAGCCCTGCATTCTACCTACTCTTTCAAAAAAGTGTGCATCTTTCGAGTGTAGAAACATATAAATATGTGTTTTCATGTAATAAAATTATTATATTGAGAAAGGAAAAGATTCTCCAAAAAACAACAATAATTAAATTAGCGCACAAAATTTCAAATAACAATATTTATATCATACAAGAGCGAGCACTCATTCCAAAAAATAGCAATAAACCAATCCAAGATGTCAATGGTAATGTAGGGTAGAGCAGACCTGATTTACAAGTGTTGGCATGAAGCTAAAAATATTAAATAGCATAACTATGAAAGAAGTGGTGCTTTGAGGGGGCAACCTCTAGAATTATTCCACCATCAGAGCCCTACAAAGATCTACCTAGCCTCTATTTATAGCTAACATCATTTTGAAGCTTCCCCAAACTCCTAATGAGGTCGACTTCATAAAAATTAGCATTTCATGTTAGGTTGTGGAGCTAAAAGCTTCACTGATGCAAACAGAGGAGGTTGTTGAGTTGCATAGAAACTAACGTCAGTCAGGCCAATCGACATTGGTCATATTCAGTGTGCAAAGCAACCAACATCGGTTAGGTGTCGGCCGACATCGGTCTGATAGGAACCGACGTCAGCAACCTGTGTGTGTGTGTGCGTTTGCATGTGCTTCCAGAATTGGTCTAATTTTAGACAGACAGTTAGCTTGCATGTAAAAGACTAATTTTAGTCTTGAGTTTGTGTTTCTAATTATTGTAATTAGGAAGTCTAATTATTGTTTGTATGGGATCTATTTAAGAGACCCATGGGGCTGTATTGTAGGTGAAGGATCATAAGGACTTGTCAAGAATAAGGACAAGGGTTCTTCCAAGGTGTGTAAGATCTAGAGGGTCTGTAAGTGTGTAAGACCAAGTTGATCTACAGGTTGTGCAAGATCAGGTAGAAGATCTACATGGTAAGTAAGGTTAGTTGATCTACAGGTGTGTGTGTGTGTGCAAGGTCAAAGGGGATCTGTGGGGTAGCAAGGTCAAAGGAGATTTGCAACACAACAAGAAGCAAGATCAGGGAGATCTACTTGGAGTACTTGGAGTACTTGGTGTATTGGCAGTATTGTTACTGACTGGTGGAGGGAACAACTCAATGTTGATTGTTGGTTGTAATTGATTGTGTGAGAGAGAGAGAACTCTTGAGGGAGAAATATTGTACACCCAAGAGGTGTGGGAAGAGTGTGATTTCTTCATTGTATTTCCTTCTGGAAGAGTATTAATACAAGATTGTATTGTCTCTCATATTCTGTGTTGTTTTTGAATTCTAGTTACATTTTACTTCTGGTTTAATTCTATGTTTAGTTGCTTATACAAGATAATCAATTGTGCTCTTAATCCTGACAAGTGGTATCAGAGCTATTTGCTTCGGATCTTGACAAGTGGTATTAGAGCCTGGTTCGGAGCAAGTTAGTGTTTTTTGATTACAGGTCACTCTCAAGGGTTTCTGATTGAGTGGGAGTAAAGCAATGGCAGAAGAAAGTAAGCTAAGAATGGAGAAATTCAATGGCAAGAATGATCAATTACTGTATTGTGGAAAGAAAGGGCAGGTAAAGAAAGATTGTTGGTTGGTAGAAGATCAGCATGAAGGAAATAAAGAAGCAAATGATGTAGGGATTGTTGCACGGGATGCTCTTATATGTTCCTTGGATAAATTAAAATCTTGGGTTTTAGATTCTGTTGCCTCTTTCCATGCAACCCCAAATAGAGTATTTTTCCATGATTATGTCCATGGAAACTTTGGAAAGATTTATTTAGAGGTTGGTGAGCCTTGTCAAATTGTTGGCAAAGGGGAAGTGCAGCTAAAATTGTAGACGGGCAACACATGGGTGTTGAAGGAGGTCATGCATATCCCAGTCCTGAAGAGGAGTCTAATTTTTGCAAAAAAGTTGGGTGATGAGGGTTGCACAATTACTCTCATAGCAGAATCTTAGAAATTTTCTAAGGGTGCACTTGAATTAGCATGTGGTAAGAAAGTAGGTACTCTTTATCTATCTACTTGTATTACTAATTCTCCTTCTATTTTATCTACTTCAGATGTAGATGCAAAGACGTGGCTCTGTAGGCTTGGTCACATGAGTGAGAAGGGGATGCATGTTCTTGAGTCAAAAGGTAAGAGTTCAGATTCAGAAAGCATAGATCGAGATTTCTGTAAGCAACAAAAGAAAGTGTGGTTTCTTGTTACTGATGCTACAAGAAAGGATCAGGTTTATTGCATAAAAAGGAAATTTGATGTTTTTGACAAAGTGAAGAACTGGAAAGCCTTGGTTTTCAAGGAGAAGATGATGGACAGAGATCAGCATAAGGGGTTGAATAATTCTCAGCAGGGCAGTTTAGACAAGGTTATGATCCAAAGTGAGCTCGCAGGTAAAAATCATCATTTACAAGAAAACACAGTTACTGACATCAGTCAGGTGAGAACCGACATCGATCAGGCAGATACCGATGTCGGTCATGTGTAGATCAGAGTCGGTGGTGTCGAGCAGGTGGACACCAATGTCGGTCAGGGAACCAACGTCGGCGATCAGGTGGAATCGACATCAGTCGGGTGCAGACCAGGGTCGGTCAGAGGTGACCGAGATCGGTCACTGTCAAAATAGATTTTGCGCAAATAAAAAGCTGTTAAGGAGTCTCAAATGCCCATGAGGAGGACTGAAAGGGTAAGTAAGCCTCAAATTCGTTATTCCCCTTTTTTACACTACTTGTTACTCACTGATGGTCAAGAACCAGGAAGTTTTGATGAGGCAAAGCAGGTAGAATCTAGAAAATAGTGGGAGCATGGCATGAAATCTTTGGAAGAGAACCAAATGGGAGATTTGGTAGAGTTGCTAGCCGAAAAGAAAGCAATGAAAGACGAATGGATTCTTAGGTTAAAGAAAGGAGAGAATGAACACGTGAGACAAAAGGCCAGGTTATATGGTCTTGAGCAAGCTGCAGGACAATGGTGTTTAAGGTTTGACAGGTGTATGACAAAGCATGGCTTTAGTCAATGTCAATGTGACCATTGTGTTTACTTTACTAGGTTGGATAATATTAGCTACATTATCTTGTTATTGTATGTAGTGTATATGCTTGTTGCAAGGTCACACATGCAGGAGACTACTGAGCTAAAGGTAAAGTTAGTTTAGAGGTTTGCCATGAAGGATTTGAGAGTAGCAAAATTCTTTGGCATGAGTATTTCTAGAGACAGGGAAAGTCACAAGTTGATTTTGTCTCCAGAGGATTGTGTGAATAAGGTAGTGGAGAGGTTCAATATGTAGGATGCAAAACTGGTTAGCACACCTATGGATGGACAGTTCACAGAACAATGTCCCAAATCACATGATGAGGTTGAGTACATGTGTACTAGACCTGAGATTACCCAAGCAGTGGGAGTTGTCAGCAAGTTTATGGCCAATTTGGGAAAGGAGCACTGAAAAGTAGTTCAGTGGATTCTCAGGTATCTGAGAGGGACCAGTAGCAGGGATTCATGTTATGCAAGGTCAGGCACTTCTCTACATGGGTATGCAGATTTGGATATGGCAGGTTACTTGGATGACAGGAGAAGCACCACATGATATGTGGTGGTTGGTCTTCAAGATTGAACTTGAAGAGGGATACAAGCCAAGAAACAAAATTAGATGATGTACAGGTACAGGTATAGGTGCAGCTATTTATCTCCAAGTGGAAGATTGTTAGGTTATGGAGCTAAAAGCTTCACTGATGCAAACGTAGGAGGTTGCTGAGTTGCAGAGAAACTGACGTTGGTCATATTTAGTGTGCAGAGCAACCGACATCGGTTAGGTGTTGGCCAACATCGGTCTGACAGGAATCGACGTCGACAACCTGTTTGTGCGTGCATTTGCATGCGCTTCCAAAACTGGTATAATTTTATACAGACAGTTAGTTTACATGTAAAAGACTAATTTTAGTCTTGAGTCTATGTTTCTAATTATTGTAATTAGGAAGTCTAATTATTATTTGTATGGGATCTATTTAAGAGACCCATGGGGCTATATTGTAGGTGAAGGATCATAAGGACTTGTCAAGAACAAGGACAAGGGTTCTTCCAAGGTGTATAAGATTTAGATGGTCTACAAGTGTGCAAGACTAGGTTGATCTGCAGGTTGTGCAAGATCAGGTAGAAGATCTACATGGTAAGTAAGGTCAGTTGATCTACAGGTGTGTGTGTGCAAGGTCAAAGGAGATCTACGGGGTAGCAAGGTCAAAGGAGATCTGTAACACAACAAGGAGCAAGATCAGGGAGATCTACTTGGAGTACTTGGAGTACTTGGTGTACTGGCAGTATTGTTACTGACTGGTGGAGGGAACAACTCAGTGTTGATTGTTGGTTGTAATTGATTGTGTGAGAGAGAGAACTCTTGAGGGAGAATTACTGTATGCCCAAGAGGTGTGGGAAGAGTGTGATTTCTTCATTGTATTTCCTTTTGGAAGAGTATTAATACAAGATTGTATTGTCTCTCATATTCTGTGTTGTTTCTGAATTCTAGTTACATTTTACTTTTGGTTTAATTCCGTGTTTAGTTGCTTATACAAGGTAATCAATTGTGCTCTTAATCTTGACAAGTGGTATCAGAGCTGTTTGCGCCAGATCCTGACAATTCAAAACTAACATTGACTAGGCAAAGGTTATTATGTGGCACATGTCAACTACTTCATAACCCTAGATATCATTTGATGAATAGAAGCATAACATGCATCCTCCTTCAAAAAAGATTTGCCCTTGTCTTATTAGTTCTAGTGGACAACTTGATGTGATGTAAAATATACTTCACTATTGACCCTATGTTCCTTAACTTGGAGAGTTTCAAAATAAAATCCCTAGTCCATGTATTCTCATAGTGAAGTGTAATTTCCTTCTAAAACTTGGGCCAAGTGAGTGATTTTTGCCTTTGGTTGAGGCTCTATTCATACCATTAATAAGATTTTTCTTCCAAAAAGAAGGTTGCAAGTTCCACCTTTAGATCTTCACATGTGTTTTTAAGATTGAAATTGTTGGAATAATTGTCATTGATGTCAAAGGAATTGTAACGGATATAAATGGAAGTGTCAAACAAAATTATTTCTGGAAGTGTCAAAAAGTAACGGAATTATCTGATGTATTTTTTCCATAAAAAGTGTGACCTTTTCGAAAATCAATGCCCAAGGATGGAAGGACCAATTGCATTAGTTTGAGCACCCAAGTATGGAAGGGACCAATATTAATTAATAAGGACCCGCAATTTTATATATATATATATATATATATGTGTGTGTGTGTGTGTGTATATATATATGTATATATATATGTATATATATATATATATATATATATATATATATATATATATATATATATATATATATATATATATATATATATATATATATATATATATATATATTACAGCAGAAGCGATTTTGTGTTGATGGGACTAGCTTTCAATAAAGTTTAATTGTAGCAAGGAGTTTTATGGCTATAAGCATTAATGCTTAAATAACAAGGCAGACTCTCTTTGTTTATATTGCTGCCTTGAGAAAATCACCCATCTTGGAGGGTTAATTGAAATTAATTGAAATAAAATAAAAGACACTTTGGTTAATGAAAAGGTGCATTGTTAATGGGCGCCATAGTTCCGCAAAGTTTCTTGACGGGGGGACGTGGGGACGGGGGGCCTAAGTTTGAGGATGGTGGGGGGTCAGCAGAGGGGATGCGGTGAGCGGTGCAAATACATATAGTACTTGAAAAATTAGTTATAAAAAGATGTATAAGGAATAAGTATATTGCATTGAACATCAACAATTTAACATTGTGAATTAATCATTTAAGTTTTATCTTTTTATTTTTAACAATGAAGTTTCAAATTTGATCCATTGAACCAATGAACATTGAACATTGAACATTGAACATTAAAAATCAAAATCAAAATATCGAATTCAAAATTTTCAAAATTTTATGATGATGATTCATGATTACAATCAAGTATCAACAATGTTCAAAAACAAAATAGTGAAATACTATATACAAATAACTCAATGAGTCAATGGCTAATCATCCCCAAAGTTCTCATCAAACTCCTCATCACTAGAATTACTGGACTCCACACACTCAAGCTCCTCCAAACTAATACCAATTAGTGCTATCTATGTAGCATCATCATCAATCTGTGTTGGCTCCTCTAGCTTTACATCCCATCTAGCTGTTGGACTCTCCTTGTACATAAGTGTGTTGCGGTCAATAAGATGTAAGGCACTATGTACAACCACAAGCTTCTCTGCCCTCCTAGAGGTAATCCTGTTCCTCTTCATGGAGTGGATGAAGCTATAGTAAACAAGTTCCTCTCAGTAGCAGAAGAAATAGAAACCTAGGACAACAAACAAATGGCTAGTTCAGTAGTCAAAGAACGAGGCCCATGCAAAGTCCACAACAAAATTGGTTACTCTTGTGCCATTGTCTCCCTATCTATTTCAGCCTCCTATGAATATCCCCTAAGAGTGGAAAATTTTGTCCACTTAGTACGAATGATGTTGGCCTTTGTAGAATCATACATTTTCTAAATGGCCTTTATGAACCCTACCTTCACCTTAGCATGTTGTATAGGTGTAAGTCTACCAGGCCTTTGCACATACCACTTCGGGTTTAATGCATAGGCATCCATGTGGAAGGGAGTGTTGAGCTTCTCCCATCTATGATGAATGATCGACTGAATGTTTTGTGTAGAATTGCAATGTGGGGTCCTTCTCTCATACAACATCCTTCATTTGATCAAGCATAATATCAATGCACTCATACACCTCTCCAAGGGTAGGTGCATTAACATCCCCATATCTAATCACTGTGAAGACTGGAGTAATGATGGAGACAATATATTTGACATCAGCCCAATAAACATCACACTTCACCACCTCCTTCAACCTCTTCCCCTGCTCTGTCTTTGACTCAGG
Source organism: Torreya grandis (assembly GCA_037957365.1). Lineage (NCBI taxonomy): Eukaryota > Viridiplantae > Streptophyta > Pinopsida > Cupressales > Taxaceae > Torreya > Torreya grandis. The sequence goes on along the minus strand of JARHVA010001865.1, from coordinate 99,138 downwards.
CCACTGATTCCATTCTGCTATCATAACCATTAGTTGCAATGCCTCTTGCAACTCAAACATCCTCTCCAAGAGAATAAAGTATGATGCATACCTAGTCTCTATAGGTTTCAAGAATTCCTTCTTGTAGAAGGTCCTAAAGAGTGCATATGAAGTGTGGTGGTTGCAAATAAACATCTTCACATCTCTAGCATCACTAACAACTGCTTTGATCCATATGATTTTTCCCATGTCCTTCAGTGCATTAATCATGGCATGCACACAACAAGGAGTCCACCTTATAGGCTGCCTCAATTAACTTCCCTACTGCTTTGCACACATGGGATGCATCTGTCACTACTTGCACCACATTCTCTGGCCCAACCTCCTCTATAGCATCTTTGAGGATTTGGAACTAAAAATCAGCATCCTTGCGATGCCTTGAACAATCAATAGCCCCAAGGAAATAAGGGCTAACTATACTTGTAACCATGATATTGATGAGTGGATGATGCCTAATGTCCGTCTACCCATCCATGATGATGCTGCATCCACTTGTGACCCAAGGATTCTTCGTTTCCTCCATTAAAATATTAATCTTGGAATAGTTCTTATCTAAAATTGTTGTCCTCAATTTAGTCTCTCATGGTGGCATATATGATGGTCCTACTCTCATAGTCACTGCATTCAAATTCGTATTTGAATTCACCAAAGAAAAAAATGAATAAAATTCAAAACTAAAAAATATACAATAAAACTCGTGATTAAATTCGGCTAATAGAAATATACTTATTTTTTAAAATATAAAATTATAAATTATAAAATATAACTATAAATATATTATATTATAAATTATAAAATAACTATATTTTATATTCTAATAACTATAAATATATGTTATTGTATAAAAAAAAACAATGTACCGTTCTAATATGTAGACTGAAAAAACATATAAAAATATATATTTGGAGGAAATTATATCTGAGTCGCAAACTGCAGTCTAGACTCTAAACCCTACGTAAAATCGTTCCATGCAAAATACGGTAACATAAAACTTACCCATGAATCGTAGGACGCATTGAAGTGGAGTTGGAGTTTCATTGCAAAATCACTGTGAATCATTGAAGACTGACACAGGCTGGAAGCTGCAGCGAATTTTTTTAGAGCGAATGGTAAAAATGTGACGAATCACAGTGACCCGAGAGAAAATAGAGAGATTTTAGAAGCGAACCCTAAAAACGTGAATTTGGGCGAATTTTGGACGAATTTAAACAATTTTTAGGTTTTTTTTTAATTAAGTTCGTCTTAGGAATCCGTGGCGAATTTCTGGACGAATTTGGACGATTTTAATGGTTTTCTTTCAAGTTAGGCGAATTCCGAACTTTTCTCTTGAGATTCAGCGAATGCGGTGACTGTGGTCTTGGCATTATTATCAAGTTATATTATATCTCAGATGCCTAGATTTAGTAAAAGTTAAATCATGAGTTAAGCAAGGTTTGATATAAAGGATGGAAAAACTCTAAAGAATGTATCTTTTTACCATTTCAACTTGCAATGCAAACAGAGAGCCGCCACTGTTTCAGAACTCATGTGCTGTAGAAGGATTTGCAGGTGCAATCCACTCTCAGCCGAGCAGGTGCCCCCCATTTTTTCTGTTTGATCGCTTATTCTACTTTTTATTAGCAGTTCTGTTTTCTGTTCTTATTTGGAACGTTGCATTCAGATTTGAGCCCTGAGACTCACCAGCTCACAATCAAAGTAAAATGTCAGAGTGAGAATAATGGATCTGAAAATCATTAGTCTTGTTTTGAAGTATAAATTAAGTAATTTTAGGACTTCACGCTGGCAGCCAAAGTAAGTAGCGAGTTTATAATTTACAAATTTCTTGGATTCGGGCATGAATCTTTTAATACTTCTGTTCAGCACAATTTAAGAGCAACTAAATTTTGTGGATTGAATGATCCTTGCCAGCTTCTTATGAAAACATGGTTGGAAGCTGTAATTTAGATTGTAAAAAAGGTATTAAAATTGTTAATGATAGGATTGTAAAATGAAAATAAGAGTAACGTCACAATGTATGTTACACTTGCTACCTTCAATGAGTCCTTGGGAATGAGGGTTTATTTATCTGTGCAAGGGAATTGACTGACATAATAAATAGATACCACAAATCAGATCACCGAATAGAAATTATAAAAGCTAATCACAAAAACCTCAGAGACCTAATTAAATTGTGGATGCAGCATTCAGGTAGCCTACATAAATATGCACATTGAATACATGAAAATAAATAAACAACAAGGCGAAACTAAGTTGTTCAAATTGGATTTATGCAGGTAAATGTTTTATTTAGAGATCTCACCTGTACTCAGCACTTGCTTTGCCTTGCCAGTCGTTTGCTTTAATTTCTCTGTTTTTTTTTTTGGAGCCTTGTATGGGATCTATATACATAGCCGTTTACGAGTTACCGAGGGATTTTGCTTTTTTACGTTCTATTTTTTATTTTGAGATGTTAAGAGTGTCATGGTATCATTTTATAAAGCAATGATGCACAATTTATAATGTTATATTGTTGTTGAATTGTAGCTAAAAAGATATATGGGATGGGTCTACCAGACCAAATAATTTATGGCACCAAAATTATAATAAATGTGTTCAATTTAAATCAATAATTGTCTTAGTAAATTTGTGATATATTCTTTTTTTTTATGTTGGATTTTTTATTATAAATTTTATTAAATTTCAATTTTAGATAATGTAAAAAATAAAGATAAATTAAAATTGGTTAAGTATGGATTGAGATGAGTGAGACACATTCATCAATATTTGGTTATTTTGCATATAAAAAAGAGCATACCTAATGTGTAAGATAATTGCAACATGCACAATGGATTATGCATGATGCGCACGAGTAAAGAAACACACTTTTGGAAAATAAGTGTCAGGGTAGAATAATACATAGATTATGATGCAAAGGGAGAAAGGAACTTACAGATGGGAAGCACCAAAGCAAGGATCTTATAGAGATAACAAGATCAAGCTTGGGCAGAAGGATATTCCAAGAATATATGCTTACATTTCGCAGATCAAGAGCATATTTTGAGAATATGTGCTGACAATTGGTAAACCAAACAGTCTATAAGCCAATGGAAAAAAAAGATGAGTTGACAAGGGGTCCAGGGAAACCTATTAATAAAGACCTCGGCCTCTTATTTGAGACATTTGGGAGCCCTAAGTTGTTGCACATTTTACAAGAGAAGAATCAGAGTGAAGGATCAACATAGGGTTTAGAGGAATAAGGCTTATAATGTTTTATCGTTATGTTGAATTATAGCTCAAAAGCTATATGGTCTACAAGCCCAAATAATTTATGGCACCAAAAGTAGTAATAAAGGTGTTTAATTTGAACTAACAATTGTCTCATTAAATTTGTGGATATATTCATTTCTTTTTTGATGTTGGATCTTCTATTATGAATTTTGTTGAACTTAAATTTTAGATAAGTTGAAAAAACAAAGATAAATTAAAATTGGTTAACTATGGACTGAGGTGAGTGAGACACACTCATCAATACTTGGTTATCTTGTAAATAAAAAAGAGGATACCTAATATGTAAGATAATTACAATGTGCAAAATGGATTACGTATGATATGCATGAGTAAAGAAACATGCTTTTGGAGAATAAGTCTTAAGCTATAATGAAATGTAGATTATGATCCAAGGGAAGAAAGTATCTTATAGATGGTAAACACTAAAGCAAGGATCTTAAAGATACAACAAGATCAAGCCTGGGCAGAAGGATATTCCAAAAATATATGCCTACATTTGGCAGATTAAGAGCATATTTTGAGAATATGTGCTGACAACCAATAAACTAAATAGTCTACAAGCCAATGAAAAAAAAGATGAGTTGGCAAGGGGTCCAGGGAAACCTATTAATAAAAACCTCGACCTCTTATTTGAGACATTTGGGAGCCCTAAGTTGTTGCACATTTTGTAAGAGAATAATCAGAGCAAAGGATCAACATAGGGTTTAAACGAATGTATTATGTCATGAAGGGTTTTTAATGTTTATAGAGCTTTGTAGTATTATATATTGTCAAACATTTTGTAATGGAAAATATGTACACATGTGATGCAATTTATACGTAATTCTATGAATAAACATGATGAACATTGTTAGAAATAAATATGCATCGCATGTGTTAGTTGATAGGGTTTTTATGTTTAATTGATATGTTCTTTCATAGTTCACTATTCTATCAATGGGGTTCTCGGTGATCTCTTGTTGCACATTGGGTGAGTGCTTAGGTCTTTGGGCCTAAGTAATATGTTGTTGCAGAAAGTTTTAAGTGTTCATTTATTTGGTGTGATCCACTTGACCTGTGTAGGGTCATAGAGAGGTTGGTTAAATAGAGCAAAACAAATTTTGATCCAAAAAAATTGTTGTTTAATCTATCCCAACCTCTCCAAACAAGGTGATCAAATTATTCATTTTTAAATTATCATTGTATTTGATCTGGATGTCACTATAAGTCAGGCACTCCATGATATTGTCATTCTATCTCTAGTATCCCCAAGATACAAAAATAGGTATATTATCTCTTCTCAATCTTTTTTAGGCATTGTTTACCTTCCGATTTTAGATCTAATATGATGTGCATTAGTCCTTAGTTGAACCATCAACATTTTTGCTTTCCACTTGATTCATGCTCCTATGTATCCTTTTTTCCATGATCTCATGTGGGATTAAATTCTTTAAAATGGTCATCTTTTTTTCATCCAAGTTGCTTTAATGTCCACATGATTACCCTAAAATTTTCTCTCACATTCCTTTTTATTTTCTCATTGATGTTTGGGAACTCTTACATGTTAATGCTCCATTTTATCATCCACCTATTTTGTTTCATCCTCTTGAATTTTATGGTTCTTGTTGGGGATTGCATATTTCATCATAGATAGGCCATTGTCTTTCCATCAAATGTCATTTCTAAATTATATTTAAGAATGAGGGAAAAGAGGTGTGACCTTGAAAGATTTATTAATGAAAAAACAAAGGCTATAAATACGAGTGAGTACCCACATGAATACAATGAAATGGAAGACTTATGTAGAAACTATATGACCTCAACTGAAGTCTAAGACAAAAAATGACAAGGAGCTATGCTCAAAATATTTGACGAGAGGAAAAAGAAAACAAGTCCATAGTACAAAGGGCCTTACTTCAATACTAAAAATCTCGTCAAATGGATGAAAAAGGTGTTGGTAAAACATTGATAAATGGACTGAGCCTACTAAAGAAGAGACAAATCATGCAACTAAATTTGAATATGATGAATCCAAGGAAGAATTAATACCCACCATTAGTGAAAATCAAGAAATACAGCTCAAAAAAATCATATAAAAAAGCTCATAGGAAGTACAACCACTATAAGTCATGAATCTGCAATCAATCATACCAAGTTAGGGGGAAAAAATCCCAAAAGATTGTGTGTAATGAAGAGGTTGGTGAATCAATGCAGGGAGGAGACATTGTAATGTATACCGAGGGTATTGAAATGTAACAAAAATATGCTATCACAAGAATGAGAAACTGAGGTATGGGTCAACATTTTAGATACTAATAATAAAAAGGGGAACCTAGTGCTCCAAAGAATCTAAATAAATGTTAAAGATGGTAGAGTGTAGGAGATTAAAATAATTAAGTTTCCAGTTTTAGAGCAATTGGATGATCACTTAATTGTGGAGCATAATATATATTTTAGTAATGACAATTTCATAAAAACTAAAGAATTCTATACTTTTATTGTAGTTTATACTAATCAATGGGACAAAGGGAAATAACCCATGGTAGAAGAAGAGACTACACTTGATAAAGACCAAGAGGACATAACACATTATCAACTAAAACCATTTACATCTTGTCCCCAAGAGGGAGTTGATTGTAATTTTCTTACCCCTAATCAAGCAAGAGAGATTGTTAGAAATAGTGATTGTATATTATTACTTAGGGATAATGAGATAATGCAAAAGTACAATAAAAGTAGGGTATTTAGGCAAGATGACAAAGTTGATAAAATTGTCAAGTATTTTCACATCACATAATTTAATATTGACAAGAAAGCCTTAACTACATGGATAGTAGACCCACCTTAGAATAAACCAATAAATCAACTCACTCCTCAAGATTTCAGATGGCAATAGACTATGTTTAAGGTGGGTGAAATGTAGGTTGAAGATTCATCCAAGGCGATATGGGATTATGTAGGCTACAATTATCTAAATGTCAAACAATTAAAGGCCCAAATTTTAAAACTTTTGGATGAAAATGTAGATTAAGGAGGGAGACTTCAGAATTGACAGGGGCCATATACAGGAAAGATGAAATACATGCTAAGTTGGAGAGAATAATGAGCCAAATTGAGAGAATGAGATTAACACCATCGACACTTCCACTCTCTCAATATGAAATGCTTCTCATGAAACAAAAAAAATGTCATTTAGCCCCTAAGGGACCATCAAAAGTCACCTCAAACCTTCCTAAAATGGATTAGCTAGAAATGGAAATTCAAACATTGAAGGAAAAACTGGAGAAGGCCATAGAAGCTAAGAAATAATTAAGAGAAGATAATAAAACCCTTAAGCCTGAAAAAGATGAATTGAAATATTATTTCAAAAGAATAATTATTGATTTCATAAGGCTAAGGGTGGATGGACTATAAATTTTAGGAGATGCTTTATCAAAATCAATACAAAATGCTAGAAATATCAAATCACATGGGGATGATGTACTAGCCAAATTCAATGTGTTCAAAGTGTCTTATTTTCATCGAATAGAACAAGTGGGCTAGTGTAACATAAAGATGTTATGGATAGAGGATGAAACCATAGAATAAAATGGATGGCCTTCTTCCATAGATTTTTAAAATCCATTTCCTTCCTTATCAAATAGTTATAGTGTATAAAATATATTAACTTCCTAGATAGAGCAAGTAACATGCATGGTAAAAGGCAGAATGGATACCCTTGATGTTGCCATTAAAAGGGGACTATTGAATCCATGTACAAAAGCTAAGAATTTAAGGAATTAAGTATAAATACTACAATAAGGATATAAAAAAGTTGATCAACACCTTCAACACCAATATCAAAAGCAATGATTTGCCCTCCTTGCAATACTTTGATGATGATTTTATGGGAGTTGTAGATCTAAATTTAAAAGTAAAAATTTTTATAAAAGGTGTGTAAGGGTTTTATTGATGTGTGTTTTATGCACATCCTAGAGGGTAATGGGATAAATCCCTTTCATTTTAAGATGATCAAAGATAACCCAGGGCATGAGTTATAATATTGGACTCACCTACATAGTTTACTTGGAATAATTTTGTGAGAAATAGATGTTACCACGGATGGAGACCACTTATACAATTTTACTCCACTCTAACTCAAAAAATTTCCAATTCATCTCATAATCAAAATTTACAATGGTTCCTAGGTGCTAAGTGCATGTCAGATGAAATAAACACAAATGGGAGAGAAAGATATGGAAAAGATGAATGTTTATAGAATTCATTGGGACACTATTGCTTGCATGAATTATTTATGAATGGGTCTATAGTTTACCTATATGTGTAGTTTAACTCATGCTTAAACTATAAAAAAACATATCAGGGAGTCTAAGGAAGGGATTTGTGATGGATATAGTTTATAAAACATTGCTTGATAAGATACATCATCATAGAAAAATTATTAATACAACACATTCATCCATAACAATTAGATTAACATAGCTAACTGAAGAAACCGACAGGGTAGAAATTTACTCAACCTAACCAAAACCACACAAAATAGTTAAAATTCATACCATAGTCATGAAATCATCAATGTTTACCATGTCAATGTTAAGAATCAAGGAAGCAAAAGAAAACAAAACAAACATTCTAAATGAATTTCTAAGCTCTATATATTTCATTCAAATCCTCCCCTTTTATAATGTTTACAATAGATTCTCTTATAGAAAGCATGGGTTGATACCCATCATCAAAAGACCCAATTTTTTACAACAATGAGAGTTTATTACCATAATCATAACTCTAAAAACAGACAAATCATCACAAGGAAGTGGGCACTAAGCCACATAGTACAATGAATTCTTCAAGTGGGACCACATAAACACGAGTTGTCCTCTATTTTATTAGAAATCACTAGGGAGCACCAATCTATAAACATTTTTGGATTTCTTTTTCTACCAAGGCCTTGACAATTAGCTTGGCATCATGCTCTAGCTTGAATTTATGGATAGGTGGGTCGTGGAATAATAATTCCCCATGTTTAATAAGCTCAACATGGTTCTCTAATGAAGTCTTTAAACTACCCTTGACAACGCTAACTTTGTTGATGCTCTCAATGGCCTAGGTAGATAGATTAACCACTTGTTGAGCTCCCTCCTTATTGTCCTTGGTGACCTTTCTCTTGAAATTTGCTTAAGTACACCCCAAATTCTTTGACAGTGATTATATTTTAATATTATGTAAATAACATTGTTAAACTAACCTCCCTAAAATAGGTCAAAATCTTATCTTGGTTCTCTTCTATGGGGGCTATGGTGACCTTTGTATCTTTTAGTAATTATTCCAAGGAGGTTCTCGTGTGCACATAAAATGTTTGATACAAATTGAGATCAATAATGGAATTTCCTTCAAGTCAAGGGACCTACCATTCTTGATGACTAAAACCATGTTTCTCAATTTGTTGTCCATTTTAATGATTTGGTATAGGTATGCCTATGCCTTTTGGTATAACACAACACCTTTAGACAAGGTCTCATTGACATGTAGTTTTGTGTGAAATAATGCAAACAAAGCCTCCTCAACTTTGAAAATCATGTTTGTGGAAAAAATGGTTTTTCCTTGTGATTCAAGCATCTTGATTTTTTTCCTCATATCCTCGAATAGTTTTTTTGTTAACCCATTTATGTCTCTTACTGCTAAAACAAGGTCCTCAACAATTTTTTCTCCTCCAATTTTTCTTTTTGTCCTGATCAATGAGAATAATTCTTCATCTATCTACCATATAATTGGGTTGCCCTCTTATGTTAATATAGAGGTCATGACCCTCTTTGGCTTTACAACATGCTCTTTTAAAAATTTTAGTTGTATGTTAGGGTCACCCATGTAGACCATTTTAGGTCTCTACATTTTATCCATTTGGAGAGCATCTTTCTAATCTCCTTGTTGGATTGGCCTTTGTGTTCCTATAGAAATAGAAGTTGAAGGTGTGTCCTTTGAGGTGGGTGAAGTCAAAATAGGTGTGGGATTGGGTGGAGTGGGTGTGGATTATGAAGGGAAAGAAATGGTGGAGGATGAAGGGAAGGAGATGGTGGAGGATAAAATTCTCTGAATTGTTGACCTATAGTTATGAAAGGGTTCATGTAGACATGAAACTAGTCTTGTGTCATATGAAAAAAGGGTCCAATTATGCTCTGGAGATTAGTCATCACTCTTAAATAAGAAATATGCCTATTGAGATTAAATTTTATAGGGCCTAAAACACTTAAATCTTAGGCCACTAAAGTAAGTACACTTGATGTTTGGGCCATTGGATAAACTGCACTTGATTTTTGGTTATTATATCAACCACACTTGATGTTTGGCTGAGTTGTTGAGGGGACTGACTGATAATTAGGGCACTCTGAGTTTTAATGGTTGGTGTGAGGAGACCAAATGTAAAGATGGTTGCCACGGGGCTTTTTGGTTATGTGGGTATTGGGTTAATAGTTTGGATAATTAGAATGTGAATAGGAACATAGTTAATAGTTTCAGTGGTAGTAGTTGTAACTTGAACACTTTGAATGGTAGGATCCCCTATGCCATGCCCTATGTAGACTTGTGCAAATCCAGACCTTCTAAAATGGTTTTGGGGTGGGGTGATAAAGACTAATGAAGGGGTAAAAATAAAAACCTATGGCAGAACAAAAGAAATGGAGTTAGAAGATGTAATGGTGTCTAATGTATTCAAACTAGGCATAGGCCTTATAAGAGTGTCAAACACATAGGATATGGGCATAGTGGAATTGGGGATTGATGGATCAATTGTTATGGTATGTGGGGAGTTAGTTTTAATTTCAATGGAAATAATGGATGTGGACATTGATCCCCTTACCTAAGTAGTTTCCAAGTGTGAAGTAACTACAACTCCTAATGAGTAAGATGGAGAAGACAAAGGTAGACCCTATAAAATTATGTCCTTCAACCTCTAGTTAGTTCTCAGCATCTCATCAAATGGAAGGTGTTCATCGAGGCTCTATTTGAGTATATGTCCTTATTGTTCTTGAGGATCTAATTATTTTGTATCTTTTAACTTGGAAATTGCTTCATTCTCATATGTGGGGTTCAAATAGAACATATCATCATCATGAGCTTCATGACTATAGGTAATGTTGAGCCTTACCCTCAATGTATATACATGTCTCTGAACTCTTCCTTGAGGATCCCACTGCTTGTTTTCAAGGAACTATAAAATTCTAAAGAGTGGCCTATGGATTGACATGGCTTGTGCAGAAGGGAAGATCTTGTATTCATTGTGGTCAATTTTGAGAGGTGAATTAAGATAGGGATCATGTCTTGTGATTTTACAATGGCATGCAACACCATGAACATATTAATAGAAAATTTCTTATTTTACCAACTTTTTTAGCACATAATATGGTAACTTGAGGGGAACTATGTGAACGCATTCAACCTTGATCACAATGAAATCTTGGTAATACCAATAGGCCCCAATAGCCATGATTGATTCCCTTATTTCTTAAAAAAAAAGGCATCCTCATTGATAGCCAAAAATAAGTACATGCAAATATCCCTGATGTGTGGTTTGAAGTTTTGAATATATAACTTATAATAAACCAAATGTAATAGAGCCCATTAGAGGGCATCCATTGATGAAATGAAGTGTGTTGTAAGGAGATTTTGGCACAACAATCATCCACCAAATAGGACATCATATATAAACTTCCTCCTTTCCTCACCCCTGCTAGCGTAATTGTCTATTTACCTTGGGTTATTGACTAAGGTAATTTGTCTTTGGTTAGTTTCCTTAACCACTTGGGTTAAGAGGTTAGTTTGTTTAACGGGCTTAGTTATTTCATACTAGCCAATATTGGTTGTTTTACCCACCCTTTTCACATGTTTCTTAGGTGGCTCATTTCTTTGCCTATTTAATAGGCCTTCTTGTATTGCTCAGATATGGAATGTATGCTTTGAATACAATCTAGTTCTTTCTCACTCTCTATATTTTATCTAATATGGTAATCAAAGCTTGTGGTTTAAGAATATTGGGAGGAAGCCTATGAAGCAAGAGAGGACGGTCTTGTCAGGGAAGAGTGTGAAGTGCCCGGTGGAGAGCCATGAGGAAGAAATTTATTTATTTTTTCTTGTGACCAGTCATTTAAATTGGAGGAAAATCCTAAAAAATAATTTGAGCACTATTTTTATGATTCTTGATTCTATAAAATTCTCTGGATTAGAATTCATCTACTGGATCAGACGAAATTAAATTCCACTATCTTATCTGAAAACTACATTTGAAGTTTTCTGGTTGGTCATTTCCCTATGGTTTGGGGAAGAGACCAGATTTTCATTCGATCACTATTTTTGGCAATTGAGGGCTCTAAAATTTTCTATTTTCTGAGAGGAAATGATAGGAACTGATGGAATTCAATTTGGCTGAGTATTTCTCCCAAAATCTAGATCTGAAGTTTTGCAAGTAGGCCAATTTTTTGATTGACTAATTTTTTGTTATGAAAATTTTAATCTAAAGTTTTATTATTTCAATTAATTTTAATTTTTTAATTGAAATAATTCAAAACTTTAGCTTATAAGGGTTATTGGGGACGTACTGGTGACTAATTATCTCACAAAAGTTTTGGAAGGTGAAAATTTCACCATTTTTTTGGTTTTTGATATGGGTGTTGACGGAGAAGGAATTTCTAAAATTGGAGTTGTAGATCTCCCAATTTTATTGTTTTTCTTCATTTTTTGGTGTTTTTAAAGATGGAAAATTAAAAATTTCCTAAACATTGTGGTTTTTTTGCTGAAAATTGGAGGTATTGCTCAGTTTTTGATTTGAATCAGTGGGTAGGAGAAATTTTGTGTAAAGTCATTATAGTTTTTTTGGTATTTGCATTTTTTAGAAAAACTAGGTCAAAATGGCTAGTTTACAACACCTCTTGTTGCTAGAGTCACAAAAATTGATAGAAACAAATTTTAGTTTGTGTAGTCACAAGGTTCTGACGATATGTGAATATTGAAACTATTAGCCATTTTTTGGCCCACATATCAAAATTTGCCTAGGTATGAGAAAGGGAGCTTTCAGGCAAGAAAATGGCAAGTCTTTGGGAGGACTTCAGGTTTTCCAATAGTGACAACTTCAAGTTTCTGAGGGCACAGTGCAAATCAAGTTTCCAACAGTGCTTAAATTTTAAATGTTTCATAACTAGAAGTAATTTGGGTTTATGAATTCAAATTACTCATGGGTAGTGTTTTTCAAGTTCTCCAAGGAGCACTACTTAATTACTTCATAAGTTATGAGTAGTCAGAAGCCCAAAATAAGTAAAGGGGCTTGACAACCCTGATTTGGTCTCGAAAAATGGTGCTTCTCGGGTTCTTTAAGGAATGAGTCTTTTTCAAAAAATTTGACGGACATTTTCAAAATGTCGAAGAGCTGTTTTAGGGAAAAAGGGACTAGTCAACTTTTTTGAAGGGTCTTTCAAGAACTTGAAGGTATACTTCAAAAATTCGAAGGCTTTTTTCTTCTCCAAGTGGACAGTTGCAAGTTTCATGAAGGGTATGTTACCCTTTAGGAGGACCATTTCAAAATTCTTGAAGGGTATCTTTCCCTTTGGGAAGATCATTCACAGAAGTTTTAAGGGACACAGAGAAAGCCTAAAGGATCTCTTACCCTTCAGGAAAGTCCATTATGAAAAGCCTGAAGGATAGTTTTTGAGACAGACACAGACAAAATTTTTGAAGGAATTCCTTCAGATAAATTGTTTGAAGAAATTCCTTGAAGGGATTTACCTAAAAGAAATAAGCTGAGAAGGGAGTGCGAGACCAAGTGTTCAAAGGAGATGATGGGCCAATGGACGTTAAAATCAGGGTAAGCGACTAGCCATTGGAAGTAATTGAGTTTAAAAAACCCAAAGTCTTAAGGCTTGAGAAACAACAAAGTGAGAAGACTTCAAGATGGACAAGTCCGAAGTAAGTAGGCTTAGAGAACCCAAATTACTTTGCATAGAGTAAATCAAGTTTTTCCAAGTACTCTACTTAAAAAGCTTTATAAGTAAAAGATCTGGGAAAGTCTATAGTTAGAGAGGTCAAAGAACCCAGATTACTCTACATAGAGTATTTTGGAATTCTCCAAGTGCTCGACTTCAGCATGGTCTAGCAATGTGAGAATCATGATGAAAAAAATGAAATGTTGCCATGTGGCTTAAGCTAGATCAGAAAGGGCCAATCAATAAAGGGCAAGTGGAACAAGGATGACCAATGAGTATGAGAAAGTCGAAGTGGCTGGTAACTAGAAGTTATGAAGGCTCTCATCTACCATGGTTCACTACCTGTAATCATCATTCAATGCTTAAATGCATCATGCCAAGAAAAGACATTCTAGCTGCTCACATCATGACTTTTCAGATGTGCCAAAGAAAAACATAAAGATAGGAGGGGCTCGAGAGTATTATCTAGTGATCCTAAGTAGTGCATTAAGGGGCAACAAGGAAGTACAATGTGAGAGTTCACACCATTGGTGACTTCTTATTTTTCCCCTTCTCTCTTCCCCTTTTTATATATAAATAGAGGCTTTGGAGCCAAGAAAATCATCCCCAGACTGGTGATAAAATCACTCTACAAAAATCGTTGTGTAACAGACCTTTAAAGTAATAAAGATTATTTTACCTATCTCTTTGTCTAAAAATTATGTTGAGTTAGCTTGTGCACAATAGTGTTGTGAAGAAGTGTCCCTCCAACCTTATTTCCCTTCTTTCTTATTCATTTTTAGATGATTTACAGTTAGTTACAGCTCTAAACTTGAGCTTTTCCACCATTAATGGACGCTTAATATGGATTAATAAATCCCTCTTTACTTCACGTATGGTTCAATAAGCCTAGTTTATGAAATATTCATGAAAGTTAGCTGGTTAAGAGGTTGTGTAAGTGAACTTATCTTACACTAAATTAGTGTCATTCCCCAGACCAAGTGGATCATTTACTTTTGGTGCATCACCTCCCTTATCTTAGATTTCTTTTCAAGTAATCCTCCTATCCCTTTTCCTTAGTTGACAGTAGATTTTAGTGTGAGATCAAGAGCTGAAGTGAAGCACCTAAGGAACTAGCCTCATAAAAAATCCTAGAGGTTCAACCTCACTATATGATACCCACATCCTGAGGTTGTTCCCATGCTTGTAACTGGAAGTGAGGGAGCCTGAAGAACTCCCTCACAAGGATGTAATTCCAAGCTATAATAGATCTGGCATACCTGGTGGGACAACTACCATTTCATTTTCATTTTCTATGAAATATTGGTCAAATTTGATGTTGTTTTGATTATTTTACAGTAGTGGTAGCATCCATCCTTTAGCATCTAGCAACTCTAAAGAACACCCAACAATCTGGTGGTAAAGCAGTAGCTATCTTTCATGCCAAAGGTGACTATAAGATCAACTTTTGTAGGTATTGCTTTTGAGTTTATTGAATTACATTTAAACTTAGTAAGAAGGTTAAGGTTATCACATACTCACGCTTACGTAATAATCTGCCCTCCTAAACCAGTCATAAGGTATACCTATGCAAGTAGATCTTTATTAGCCCCCTTTGTTGTTATGATTCACCAAAGAGATTTTGTGGGATTCAATGGCCAAATCCCTTTGAAATTACCATACTATGATCCTATGCTAGTAGCATCCCTCAAAAATGTCTCTAATTACATAGGAGACCAAGCTGTAACTCCTACTAAGCACATAACATACATAGCCAACTTCTGCAACATTCACAATATCATAGTGGAGAATGTGGTTGTTAGGATATTAGCTATATCCTTCAAAGGAAAGGCATTAGATTGGTATAGGGGCCTAAATCCTAATTTTATCCACTCATGGGATGAGCTAAGAACAACCCTGTATAAAATTTTTGCAAATAAGAGTGATCATATGTCACTTGCAGAGAAACTGATCACAATCAAGAGAGCTCCTCACGAATTCATGCAAGACTTCAACACAATATTTTAGAAGGCATGAGATAGAATTATAGTAGATTTTATACCATCTCCAAACTTTGATTTCTTGTATTACTTGAAGGCTCTCAATAGTGACATAGTTGTAATGATTCAATCTATGGGAGGAGACATATAGCCAGATGCATACAAGGTGGAAATCAAGGCAGAAAATTGCCTAGTTTAGGCTGATAAGCTTACTCCCAAACCTTCAATGCTTCTTTTTCTAGAGATTAGACCACCTCCTGCAGTCATTCCTCCACTTTATTTTATACTTCCAACACCAATAATTATTATTATGCCTTCACCTAAGCAAAATAAGGCCTCTACTAGTGGATCCAACAACTCCCAAGAGTAGAAGAATTACTTGGAATTGAAAAGCATGCTCCAATCTTGGGGGAATGATATGGTTAATGTCAAGAGGCAATATGCCTAAAACAAGCCTTATCAATCTTAGTATTATCCTTATCAATCTAATAGGCCACCCTACAAAGGAGGTTTTCAAGGACAAGGGAAACCTAACTATGCTAGGCAACATAATTATAATTTGAATGTTGCATGCCCTTCCAACTCCTTGGTCTCAGTTCAGAACAATGTGGCTCAAGAGGCTGAAGGGACAATGCCTTGGAATCATTATTTTGGACAATCCATTATCCCAAATAATAGCTCCAACCAAATGTTCAATGATCAATGGTAGTAGGCTATTGCTTATGGATATAACTAGGTTCTTATGGCCTAAAACATAGAAGTGCCCACGCTGACAAAATAAGAGCAACCTCCACAAGAATAAGGCTTGGATCAGGGGTCAAACCATATAAAAGCCTCAATGGTCATCAGTGACAAAGGAGTGTTATGCATCCAATCAGTTGGCCACCTCCAATCTAGTTCACACCCCAGTCTCAACAAACACAAGGTTCAAGAGAAATAATATGGGTGAAAATTAGGAAGCTTTCAATGAACCTCTTATCACTGCTCCTTCACTAACAAAGCCAGCAAATATTACTCCCAAAACCTAGGTAAAGGTTGGGGGTACACCAATCAACATTATGAAGCAAATGAGGAAATTAAGCATGAGCGTACCAATGTGGCACATGCTTTCCATGCTTGACCAAGTAGACATTCTTCAAGAAGGTTTGTCCAGGATGAGTGTTTCTACAGATGAAAATAAGCAACTAAAGTAAGGAAGCTAAAGTATTCACCAATGTATCCAAGAGTCCTTTAGGAGAAAGGTCAAGTAGTGTGACCAAGCCCCCCCATTCTACATCTCATTAATCATCAATGACTCCTTGGTACACAACTACTTGGTAGATAGTGGGGCCATCACCTGAGTCATGCCAAAGTCTATTGCTGACTAGCTGAACCTCAAGTATGAGCCATACACTAAGGGAGTCCTACAGCTTGATGGTTCTTCCACAAAGCCATCAGATATCATCAAGAATTTGAGCCTAACCTTGCATGCTTGTCTTAGCATGTCTGTGATGCAAGACATGTTGATCTTGGATGTCACTCCTCATATTGCATTGTGTCTTTCCAGAGAGGTCATATCCAAGATTGGGGGTTACCTTGCAACAGATTAGTCTTACATGGTGTTCAGGACAAGGTATGGGACTAAGGTCTCAATCAAGGTTGAACTCATCGCATAATTCCACATTGAACCCCATCAGCCATATAACATAAACCTTAATTGTACTATCCTTGATGAGGATGAGTTTACAATTGGCCAGGAGCTGAACACTTATCCTGAAGAAGTTTCATACTTGTTCTTGGATGAGATATGGGGAAATAACCAATTTTTCAACCCTTTGAAAGGTGTTGAGGAAAGTGACATGGGTGTCTATCTGCTACATGAAGAGAATCAGCCTAGGTTTTCCCTCATTGGACCTAAAGAAGACCCCAATGGTTTATGGAAGTTATTCTTTGATGGGTCAAGGGGAAAAAGTGGTGTAAGTACTGGGGCAATGTTGATTTCACCCTTAGGTAATAAGTTCTTCTCTTCTTATACATTCCATTTTAGCTACTCTTCAAACACAATAGAATATGAAGGCTTGATCCATGGCCTTTATGGGCTACCAAAAGAGGAATCAAACTACTTCAAGTTTATGGGGACAATGATCTCATAGTAAACCAAGTTAGAGGTTTGAATCACAAAAACCCTTTGATGAGGTCTTAAAAAAATTGAGTGTAGGACCTAATTGAATATTTTGAGGCCTTTGACATTCAAGCTATCCCAAGAAATTAGAACCAACATGCTGATAGGCTGGCAGCCATGGGAGCTCAATTTGACATTTCAAGTGAGCTAAAAGAAACCAAGGTTTAGCCACATGTCAAGGTGGTGGTGAGGCCATCAGTACCAGATAATGAAGCCCACTGGTAGGTTTTTGAGAGTGATAAGAAAATTGCTTGATTCTTATAGTAAGAAGCTGAGT
This sequence comes from Torreya grandis, assembly GCA_037957365.1. Classification (NCBI taxonomy): domain Eukaryota; kingdom Viridiplantae; phylum Streptophyta; class Pinopsida; order Cupressales; family Taxaceae; genus Torreya; species Torreya grandis. Next base: position 81,471 of record JARHVA010001865.1, on the reverse strand, counting down.
TATCCTCCTCCAACCAAGCTAAATTATAGCATCAATATGAGGATCATATTATTTAGCTAAAGTCAAACATGATGGTTACACTTGAGGGCCTTTTTCATGAAGGAGACCATATGAGAAAAGACAAGGCATTAATATTAACTAATGACAAAAACTATGAGAGAGTCCTCATCTTCAAGGACAATCTTCTCAATCTTGGGAAGGTAAGAAAAAAAATCTAAAAGGCACATCTTCATTGAAATTTGTAAAGAGTATGCAGACATTTTTGCTTGGGAGTATAGTGACCTAAAGGGTTTTGTTCCTAAGATAGCTCAACATACCATAGAGCTAGAAGCCAATGCCAAGCACGTGAGGCAAAATCAAGGGCCCAGTAACCCCAAGATTGAAGAGTTGATGAGGAAGGAACTAACCAAGTTGATTGAGTCTAGGATCATCTTTCCCATCAAACATTCATCATGGGTAGCCAACTTGGTGCCTGTAAGAAAAAAGAGTGGGGAGATCAGGGTTTGTGTGGACTTTAGAGATTTGAAAAAAGTCTCCTTAAGGGATCACTACCCCCTACCATCCATGGAGCAACTTATCCAAGTAGTTACAGGATCAGAACATTTCTCTCTATTGAATGGATTTTCTGACTACAACCAAGTTTGGGTGAAAAATGAAGACCGGTACAAGACTGCCTTCACCACCAAATGGGGCACGTATGCCTACCAAAATATTTCATTTGGTGTATCAAATTTTGGTGCAAATTTTTAAAGAACCATGGACATGGATTTCTAGGGGCTGCTAAACCAAATGGTGCTGGTTTACTTGGATGACATCATGGTTTTCTCCAAGAATGCCAGCAGACATATGGACCACTTGAGGCTGATTTTTGAAAGATGCAAAGAGTATGGGATTTATTTGAATCCCAATAAGTGCATGTTTACCATGCATGAAGGTAAGCTACTGGGTCACATCATCTCAAAGGAGGGGCTATCTATTGATCTTGAGAGAATAAGTGCCATCTCGGCCTTATCCTTTCCCAAGCATAAGAAGGGACTCCAAAGTTTCTTTGAAAAGATAAAAATTGTGAGAAGATTTATCCCCAACTTTTCAAGTTTGGTCAAGCCCATCACTACTATGCTAAAATAGAACCAAGTGTTCACTTGGTCAAATGAAAGCAAGTCAACATTTAAGGCTATCAAGCAAACCATCACTCAAGCACCCACACTTATGAATCTTGATTTCTTAAGGGATTTCATATTATATGCTTTTGCCAACATTGATAACATATCAATTATGTTGATGCAAAGGAATGGTGAAGGACTTGAGCAACCATTAGTAATTCTCAGTCAAGGGCTTGAAAAGTATGAGGTGAGATATACCTTTATATAAAATCAAGTCCTTATAGTGGTAAGGAGCCTCAAGAAGTTTAGGCCAATGCTAGCTGTAGACACCAAAAATGTGTCTGCACCTTGGTCATCTTTCATTCTCCCCCTTGTCCGCTTCGACCCATGTCCTAGCCCTTATCCTAGTCCCCTCCATTCATTAAATTAAAATAACTTAAACATTTTAATTTAGTGGCCCCCTTTTCACCTCACCCTTGCCACCTTGGATCCCCCCTTGGATCCCCCCATCTCTCTCCTAGCTTTTATTACCCCAAATCTCCCCTTAATCCTCCTCCTGCGCCCATTAAGCCTTCTCATGACCATTTTCCCCACGACCCCTCGACCCAATAGCGTGCAAGAACAGGCAGAGGCTAATTTTAGCCTCTGTCCCCATTCTTCAGCTGTCGACGTCAGCTACCTTGCGGCCGACGTCGGCGATTCTGCCGCCATCGACAACCTTCAAAACGATTGTCTACAACCATTCTACCGCCCCCCCCCCCCCCTGCGAACAGAATCCTCTTGGCACTTTGGCATTCACATTCTTCTTTCTCTCCACTTGGTACAGTGACATCAGTAGGTACAGGGACTCTACATCAGTGATTTCTTCTTGCAACAGGTCTTCTATAGCTCCAACAACAGGGTCTCCCATTCTTCAATCAGCAAGCAAAAAAGGTAAGCAATTTCATTGTTTTATTTCATTATTTCATTTGATTTCAGTTATCTATCCTATCCACTGTCTACCAATTACTTTATCCTTCCCCTGAGAGGCTGAAAAGCCTTCTCAGATCCTGTCTCTTGTCCATCTTCCTCTTGCCCTATCACCCTTGCAGTCTAGTCCCAGACAACTTCCTCAGTCCCTCAGGCCCAAGACAAATTCCTCAGACCTCCAAGCAATCCTTCAGACCTCTGAACAGACCTCCCTGACACTCAGACAAAACCACAGTCCAACATGCGCGTCCATAGACCTTGTCCACAGTCCTGAAACCTGGCTCGACCCATCTCTGACTACTGCCCCGACCGACGCCGGCTAGTGCCCCTACCGATGTCGGCAGTATAACCGACGTCGGCGACCTTCCTGATCGATGCCGACAACACCCCCGACCTTGACAACTGTGACTAGGCTGACAGCTTCTTTCAGGTAAGCATTTGTCTTCTCTTTCCTTTCCATTTTGTTATCATTTTAGTATTCTGGCATTCTGTCTTTTATCAGACGTCCTTTTTATTGACTAGTGGGTTGACGCCCCTTAAGGAAGTTTTCATACTTCTGGGATCAAGCTTTCGCTTGGCAACCTACCATCTCCTTATCTAACGTTCTTCATGTCCAAGTCTCTTTCTTTACAGGTGTCATTCCTCCATAGCCAAAGAGGAGTTCTCACAGCGTCTGGATTATGGTGCGCAGACTACATCCAGGTACACAAGCCTTGACCATCTCTTAGTTTCTCATTTTCTCTATCTTTTGAATGTAGAAAGTGATTTAGCGTAGAAACATTCTAGCACACCCGGTGGGACCCTAGGGTCTCCCTTGGGTTTCTTTCCTTCTTTTCATATAGGGTGCATTAGGATCCTTCCTTTTCACCTCTTCCTTCTTTCTAAATGACATCATAAGCGGGGATAAAAAGAACTTTTCTTTTCTTTTCTTGCATTTCTAGACTAGTCAAAAATCATATTCCTCAACCCTTTCTCGACTTGCTTTCATCCGAACTTAACATTTCAATTTGGGGCTTAAAACACTTTGCATTCCATTTCTGCTTGTGCTTGCATTAGTCCACACTTAGTAATTAACAAAACGCATATTGAATTAATCGTAGATCACTTGATGTTACACAACCTAAACCACGTGCACAAATCAAACATCAAACTTACCTGAGACAAGGCCCGACTAGGATTTCATCCCCCAGCGGATACCTTACCCGTCCCGACGATCCTACTTGGATTTCATCACCAAGGGGAAAGCCCACTCTGTTCTCTGGCAGAGTCTAAACTATAGGGAAAGTATATTTTGGCTAAGCGAGACCAGATTACCACTGGACTCGTGAAGTGAGGGGAGCTTGCTCCTTAGCACCAGGCCATGTACGAAACCTAACCCAGACTTCTTGAGCGCCTAAACAAAACCTGAAACCATCCATAGACTGCCTCTTCTAGGACCCTTCTAACAGCCAACCTCCCCAAACATTCATCTAAGGCATAAGCCACAGGATTCTAAAGTTGATTCTTAGGATTTAACTCTTAGGGCCTGCCTGTCTTTCTCTATTTTTTTGTTCTCATCTGCTTGTTTGAGTTAGTGAGGATGTTTTCTTCATTTTTTTCAAGAATCTTCAAGTTTTCTAAAGTTTCTGGAAAACACAGTCACCGGCATCGGTTTTACCACCGGCGTCGGTTTCCTTTTCTTTCCGGCATCGGTTATCTGACCGATGTCGGCCATCTTTTCTACTGACATCGGTTTTTCAACCGACGTTGCTCTCTGTCCCAGTCCTTTTTTTTTAAAAAACAACAGCCTTAAAACCTGTCCCTTCTCTGCCAAAAACCCCATCCTGGTTTTTTGAAACTGAAAAAACACAGTTTTTGAAACCTGAACCTTCCTTGCCTTGAATGGTTCTGACTCATAGTCAAGCCAAGGCTCTAGTCAACCATGCGAGGCATCAACCGCTTCCGTCTACCACATCCATAACCAATCCTATAATGGAGTTCAACTCAGAAACTGAAAGAACTCCTACTTGTCCAACCCCGCCCCAGACTCCTCTTGTCCAAGAAGGGGACCAAGATTTTGCACGATTCTTGGACCTCAACGTCAAAGCCTTACAGCACTATCTCGCGCATAGCCGAACGTGAGACTCCTTGGGCAATCCAATTTATGGAATGCTGACCTCCCTTGTTACGACTACGGCCGTATCGACAACGTCCATAGTCCAACCTTTAGACGCTCAAGCTATCACCTTGGCCAATGACCAGACCTTAACCAACCTTCCAAGTGTGGCCTCTCCCTCCATCTTTGGGCCCACTTCCACCGGGGTTTCGGCCCCCTATCAACCTCAGCACGCTCAATCGCTATCCACTCCTTTCCAGAACCTGGTTGTATCTATTCCGCCTACCCTGGCTCCTATCAACACTAGGGTGGCCACCTATCCATTGGCCCCTATTACCACCATCCAACCTCTTGTGGCAACATCGGGTCTAGCTATGCCTTCTACCCAACCACCCTTAACCTTCTCTTCTATTCCTATGACTATTTATCCCTACGTTGCGCCCTCACAGGGACAACCAACTACGTCGTATGCCTCCTCTGGCCTCTTCCAAGCACCCTACAACCTAGGGGGTGCTCCATCTGCCAATCCGTCAGTAGATATCATCAAAATGCTGATGGACAAGATGTTGAGCCTAGAGACCTCCGTTTCTGGCTCACGCAATGCTCTCTCATACGAGCAAATTTGCAACGAGCCCATTCATCCTTCTGTCCCAATCAGGCCATATCCCAGCTAGTGGGAACTTCTGAAGTTTTCTCACTTTCAAAGCAAGGAAGACCCACAACAACACTTACGGGCATTCAGACATGCCTGTTACCTTATTGCCCATGACGATGCATTGCTTTTATGTATGTTTCCTATGTCCCTCTCTAGTGCTGTACTTGACTGGTACAGTTCCCTTGCCAGCCATTCCCTCTTCACATTCACACAGCTGGCCCAGCTCTTTCTCGATCACTTCTCCATCAACATCACTAAGAAGGTTTTGATTACAGACCTCTATTCTATTTGCCAATTCGAGGACAAATCCGTAGCTGACTTCATTGCTCGATGGAGAGGCCTCATCAATCAACTCTCCTTTTCCTTACCCCAGCCTGAACTTATTGAACTCTTCTCCCAAGCCTGTGCCAGACATATTTCTTCCACCTTGAGGGTTCAGACCTTTCGCACCTTCAACGAAGCCTTCACGATGGCCCGCAAACTTGAATTGCGTGCCATCGAGGAGAATAAAGTCAATTTGCAGAGCAAGAATCTCAACTCTAAGACCAATGACTCCTCTTCTTCTAAACCTTCATCATCCAATCCTAAGTCTAAAGCTTTAGCTAACGTTGTGGTCATTAGACCTTCATCCTCTTCGCCTTCAACCAATCAGCCTAAGCCATCCACATCTCAGAGTGCCACCCGCCAATTCCAACAGAGATACGTACAATGACGGTATACTCGTCTCAGAGAATCATACACGTTTGTGCTAGAAAAACTTGTTAAACAGGGGGTTTTCAATCTCCCCCAGATCCAACCACCTCCACAATTTGATCCCTCACACGCCATCCCTGCGTGGTATAGGGAACATGACTTCTGCAACTTTCACTGGGTTAAAGGACATGACATAGAAAACTGCAAAACTTTTAAAAACATAATCTAAGACATGCTTGAAAAGGGCGACCTCATCCTAGACAATCCCAATGCACCTCCTAATCAGGGCATTGATATCTTCAAGCAACCATTCCCCAATCATCTGTCGATCCAAAACAATGTCCAGACCTTAATTGATGACAATCATGAACACAACATTCAAACAATCAATACAGTCTCGCCCTTCATCCCTGAACAACCTCAAGAGGTAAGTCCATCTATCAGTCCATCACATGTGGACAAACCTCTTTCCCCGGTTAGTTCTCCGTCGACCTCTCTCATCTTGGAGGACGCTTCGACCTTACCGACGCCACCAATCTCACCATCCTCCTTCCTGCTGCCTATGGAGGACCCGACCCTTCCTACTCCTCGACCGCAAGTGGAGGGCACCATCATCCCTGCCCTTTACCCGCTTGAGGAGCCTCATTCTCCAGTTGCTTCTTCACCCAGGGAAGAACTGCCTCTCCTTCGTCTCCAACCAAAGACGAACCTATCACGACTTCATCATGCCATGGGTCTGAGACTGCTACCCCCATCTCATCTTTGACCCTGCAACCGTCAACACCTTCTCAAGAATCAAAATCTCATCCATCATCTTCTCAGCCATTTTCTCGATTAGTGGAGAAAATCAGACTTCTCCCTTCAGGGAAAGTGATGCATCAGGTATTGTGGGAGCATCTTAAAGCCCTTCAACATGCCCGTGCCCTCTCGTCTCATGCCGCCAATCCTCCCAAGGCAGAATCTCCCAAGACTCTCAACAAAAACCAGACTCCCAAACCTCAACCAACCCCATCAAGACCAAAACCTGCATCTACCCCATCTAAACCTCTCAAGTCACTGGGTGTTCACCCTATCTCTACCCTCATTCACCTGCAAGTGAAGGTGGACTTAGACCAGACCCCGACCAATAGCAGTCTTCCAACCAAGTCGAAGAAGACTGCCAGACCACAGAAGCAAACGCCTCCTCCCCCGTCACCATTGCCTTCCATTCTGGGCCCCCATTCTTTGACTCTGACCAGAATCCTTCCCACTCTGACCTATAATCAAAACCAACTGCCTCCTTTGCTTCCTTTGCCTACCTCTAGCCTACCCTCTCCCAAAAAGGTGGCACCTCTCACGAAGAAAGTGTCGTCTCCGCCTGTCACCGCACCATTAACCCACAAGGTGGTACGGAAACCTCTTCCAACTCTACCTAAGCAAAAGTCACCTGCCTCACACATATCAACTAGCACGGACCCTTTAGTGGGCTCATACTCGTTGATATGGCACCAACTTCTGTAGACTTCTAGCATAACCCTTCCACCCATCAGGCCTTTCTAACCTCTCGGGTCCAAGCCCTCCTGGTTCGACGACACAAAGATTTATTTATACCATCATGCGCCAAGACACAATATCGAGACTTGTTGTGCCCTCAAGGCTGTCATTCGCCGCTATATGGAGGACACTCTTCTCCTTGAGGACACTCTTGACCAAACCTCAGCACCTTCCCATCCAACCTCTTCAACCACATCAACATCTCACCAGCAGGCCATGACCCCTTCTTCACCTCCTATCTTTGAAATCAATGCTATCCATATAACCACTAGGTTGCAAAAGGACAAGGTGAAAGAAAAAGCCGCCATTCCTTGGACCTATCCTTTCGTCAAACCCCCTCTTGTACCCAAGCCTAAAATTTCTATCCTTAGTGCATCTCAGCCTTCTTCATCTTCCTCTTTAGGGGCGATTCATGACTCCATGTTGAAATAGCTTCACCAGACGCCCATGAAGATGTCCCTCTATGACCTCATCCAAACCTCACCTCAGCATCGTCAAGCCCTCATCCGAGCCTTGCAGGCAGCGGAGGTCTAGCCCGAGGACCCCCAACCACTCACTGTCGTCGTCCACTCTTTAGCCCCTGTTGCCTCCATCACATTCAACGATTTCAAGATTCCCACATCCAACATGGAAGATCAAGACGCCGCCCTCTTCATCACTACCTATGTTGATCAGACACGCATTAAATGCGTTATGATCGATGGAGGCACTAGCATCAACATTATCTCCACCCATGCCTTTGATCAGTTGGCTCTTCCCAAGAATTGCATCTCCAAAACTGACGTGATCTTGCACTCTTTCAATGACACCACCACCACGACCATTAGCACAGTCATCCTTCACATTTGCATTGGTCCACGCACAGTCCCAAAACTCTTTTATATCATCAAAGGAGAGTTTCAATACAACATGTTATTGGGCCGACCCTGGATCCGTGCCATGACCTGTGTCCCCTCCACCCTCCACTGTTGTGTGAAATTTGAGCATGACGGGCAAATCCACACCATTCCCACTGACCCTTCACCCTTCAAAACTTGTAACACAACCTACCATCCAAATGACATCCTCATTCCTATCAAGCCATCGACCCCGACACCGCCTCCATCCGCGGAAGCTTCGACCAGTTCGCAACTGGCGGTCGCCCTCACCCCTCCTCTTCAAGTGACAACCAAAGACCCCATGGAAGACATCTTCCAACGACTTTCTCTGGGGGAATATCGCTTGTTAGCCTTAGACATGTTCCAAACTCCACAAGAGTATGGACGCCTTCATCGCAGCCCTAGTTACGACCATCGGATCAGGATGGTCGTGCCTTATGGTCCTCCTCACCTCTGAACTAACCTTGTCTATGGGGGGCTCAATCAAGCTCCTACTGATGGAAATCCTCTCTCTTCACCCCAACCTTTCACATCAGATTTTTTGTTTCTTGGTAACCCCGCCTTTGCACACACTTACCTTTACAGGTGTGCATGGAAGGGTTTTGGTTTCAGACGTTATGAGCAGGGCTCCCATCAGCCCATCGAGCCGCTCAACGATGACAATGCCAAGAAATAGTATGGCTTGGGATACCATGACCCCACTCAAGCCCCTTCAGACCTCTGTCCCGAGCCAACCATTGACCAATCTCCTCCAAGCTCGCCCGTTTCTCCCCCTTCACCTACAGAGTCAGTGGTTTCCATCCCTCCTAGTTTTTTTTTCCATAAACACCATCCGCCTGGAACCCTTGGCCTATCAGCTTGATGGGGTGTCCAAGTCTCTCCCTCTCATTTTTCCCAGCATGATAGAAGATGAGTCGGCGACCATTCACACTGTCCACTGCGTTGACGATGATGCCATCCTTTCCTACATGGGCACCGATGACTCTTTCATCTAACACTCTCTCCCTTCTGAGACCCAGGTTATGTTAAATGAATCAACCATTGACATCAACCTCCCTTCTTCTGATGTTCCTCACGTCTTGAAGATTGGCCAATCTTTAGATGCCCAGGAGCAGCTTGACTATACCCAGCTCCTCTCCGACCATAACAAGGCCTTTGCTTGGACTTATAGTGACATGCCTGGCATCGACCCCACCATTGCTACCCATAACATTGTCACCAAACTAGAGGCTAAGCCTGTCTAACAAAAGCTTCGAAAGATGCATCCTTGCATTGCGCTCCTTGTCAAAGAGGAGCTTCAGCGCCTTCTTTCTGTCTCTTTCATCCAGCCCATTGATTATCCGCAGTGGGTCTCTAACATCGTCCCAGTCACCAAAGCAATTGGGGGAATTCGGATCTGCATGGACTATCGCGACCTTAATCTAGCCTGTCCCAAAGACGACTTCCCTCTTCCTAACATTGACCAGCTTGTTGATCTCATGGCTGGTCATGAGATGCTATCTCTCATGGATGGGTTTTTAGGATACAACCAAATCTTGATTGCACCAGAAGATTAGCACAAGACTACCTTTATCACCCCATGGGGGACTTTCTACTATCGAGTCATGCCTTTCGACTTGAAGAATGCAGGTGCCACTTATCAGTGCGCCATGACCTACATTTTCCATGATCTCTTCCACAAAATCATGGAGGACTACGTGGATGACCTTCTCGGCAAGTCCAAGCTTCACCGTGACCATTTGACCATTCTCAAGATCATCTTCTCTCGTCTTCTTCAATACAATGTCCACCTTAACCCCAAGAAATGCGTCTTTGGGCTCCTCTTAGGCAAGCTCCTCGGCTTCATCGTTTCATTCTGTGGCATCGAGATAGATCCCACCAAGATCCACACTATCCTCGAGATGCCACCCCCAACCAATCTCAAGCAGATTCATAGTCTACAAGGGAAGCTTCAGTCCATTCGCTGTTTCATCTCACAGCTTTCAGACCGCTGCCAACCTTTTCATCATCTCCTTAAGAAAGATGTCTCCTTTAAATGGGATGAGGACTGTCAAGAGGCTTTTGAAGCCCTCAAATGCTATCTGGTCTCTCCACCAGTCCTCATTCCACCTAAAGACGGCCAACCCTTCTACCTTTATATCTCTGCCACCAACCATTCGTTAGGTGCCATGATCGCGCACCAAGACGAGCATCATCGTGAGCAAGCGGTCTACTACATCAGCCGAACACTAGTCGACTATGAAACTCGGTATACTCATACCTAGAAACTCTGTTTGGCATTAGTCTTTTCTGCTACCAACCTCCACCACTATCTTCTCAACCACAAAACCTTCGTCATCACTCACACCGACCCTCTCAAGTATATGCACTCCAAGCCATATCAGAATCAACATATGGCTCGGTGGCTCATGCTGCTCATTGAGTTTGACCTCGAATTCATCCAACAAAAATCTATCAAGGGGCAAACCATCGCTGACCAACTGGCAGATGCCCCCCTTATCGACAATCAACCTTCGTAGTGCGAGTTTCTTGATGAATCTATCACCGCGCTTTCCACCGATGACACCGTCTACCAAATGACCATGTTATTTGACGGCTCCAAATGTCAACTCGATGGGGGTGTGGGTGTCATTCTCATCCCACTCGAAGGTGAGCCCATGCCTCTGTCTTTCAAGCTCGACTTTGATTGTACCAATAATATGGCTGAATACGAGGCCTTAATTTTGAGACTTTAGACCGCCCTTTCTCTCAGTATCAAGTCTATCAACATCTTCGGTGACTCGCAGCTCGTCATCAATCAAGTCAATGGTTCATACCTCTGCAAAAATGAAGTTTTGCAAAGGTATAAAAACTGTGCTGACCGTCTTCTAGCATCTTTTGACCATTACCTCTTGCAGACTGTTCCTCGATCTACGAATAAGTTTGCTAACACCATGGCTTCTCTTGCTTCGCATATCCCATCTTCATCATCGTCATCTCGACTTTTTGTCATGGTGCATCATGTACCGTTACCTTCATACATCTCTCCTCACATCAATTATATCAACACTGTCAATTCTAGTCCATGAGATGATTAGGATACGCAACTAGTGGACTACTTGTCTCATTCTGTCATTCCTCCCCATCTCTCTAGCAATGCGTGATGAGCTTTCATCAAACGCACAGCCTCCTTCTTCGTTGTCTAACCTCCACTGAAGCCTCTCATGCCATTAAACAAGTCCATGACGGGATTTGTGGCAGACACTTCAGTGGGAACTCGGTTGCCAAGTGCATCCTTCGCCTAGGTTATTATTGGCCCACCCTTCATCAAGACTGTAGCGACTATGTTTGGTGTTGCAGTAAGTTTCAGCAGCACTCTAACGTGCTTCATCTCCCTAGCCATGCCTTACAAGTCGCTCAGGATTTTTGGCCTTTTTCTCAGTGGGGCTTAGACCTCATCAGTGAGATTAACCCTCGTCTCTTCATCATCAGTCCATCATCACTACCACTGAGTATTTCACCAAGTGGGTGGAAGCCATTCCTCTCATCTCCACAAAAGCTGACAAAATTGTCGACTTCATCATCAGCCACATCATCTATCATTTCGGTGTTCCTCACAAAATCATCACTGACAACGGCAAGTCCTTCAAAAACAAGACTGTCCAAAAGCTATGCGACTCATTTGGCATTAAACTCAGCTTTTCTTCGCCTTACTACCCATAAGCAAATGGGCAGGCTGAGGCTTCCAACAAAATTCTGACTAAAATTCTCATGAAGGTGGTCAAGGACACAAGAAGGGATTGGCACATTCACATTCCTTTCGCTTTGTGGGCCTACCGCACTAGCATATGAACCTCTACGGGTGCTACCCCTTTCTCTCTAGTGTACGAAACAAAGGCTGTCTTACCTCTCGAAGTACAGATCCTATCTCTCCACATCTCCCTGCATGAGATTCTATCCAATGATGACTTTCATCATGATCGCCTAGCTCAACTTGAGTTACTTGACGAGCGTCGTCTTGCTGCCCTCAATCATCTCCATGTCTATCAAAATCGCATAAAGCGAGCCTACAACAAAAATCTGTGAAAATGAGATTTCAACATCAGAGACCTCCTCCTCAAAGAAAACCAACATGTCACCAATATGGAGTGAAGTAAACGAGGCAAATTCGCCCCTAATTGGCTCGGACCTTTCATCATCATGCACAAGTATGGGTTAGGGACTTATCATCTATCCTCTCTTGATGGACGGCCAGAACCTGAGCCTCTTAATGTGTTGCATCTGCGACCATTCTTCTGTTAGTCGAGTACTCATCTACTTGACATTTAACTTGAGCTCGTCCCTTGAGCAATCCCCATCCTTCTAATCCTCATTCTTTTCAACCCTATTCCCCTTAACAAGTCCTCTATAACCCTTTTATGACGCATGGATGCTTTGTCCTAATAAAAGGGAGCCCTTGACCTTCTATAGTCTTGTCCATGACTCCAACTTCTATCAAAAAATAAAAAATAAAAAATGTCAAAACATATCCAAGGTCACAAAAACAAATCAAAAGACAGACTGCTCCCTCAAAGGACAGTTGTACTATCATTGTTGTAGCTAATAGACTGATCCCTCGAAGGACAGCTATTTAAACATTATATAAAGCAAAAATATAGACCACTCCCTCGAAGGATGGATATGACTAAATCTTGCTACAAACAACAACCTTTCTTAGAAGCTTCCCGCATCGATCAACTTCACAAATGACCACCAAACAAATGACATCTCTTTGTAGACTTCCCACATCGATCAGTCTGCACCAAAAAAAAAAGGGTCATGGACTTGGCTTGTAGTTGTCTCAGGGTCTCCTAAAAAAAAAGGGGCAAAGTTATCCCTACTCTTAAAACGGGTTACCCCATCCTCCTCCTATCACCCGCTCAAGGGACTTTGAGCTCACTTTAATGTCAAAGTGATTCGATTACCGTTCTAACACAATTTATGGTCAACGACACAACGCATGAATGGGGCTCTTGGTTCTAACAACCCCTATCTATGCTATCTTTTTGGTCCTTGTCAATAAAAGGGCAATTTGCCTTTCACCTTCTTTTCACTTTTGGTCATCAAACCAAACCATTTTCAAACTAGCATCATGACACCATCATCATCATAGTCCATTTTTCATAGTTTCTATGGACACCAATACACATGGAAACTATCGATCAGACACAATTTATGTCAAGCATAAACCAATACTTGTTAAAGCATAAATAGACCTCAATTCATTTTTAGCATACATCCATCACGACTATGGATAGTTGCTAGGGATGAAAGACCCTCAACCAATGTTACAAAATACACCATTTGAAAAAGGCTGTAACATCTTTTTCTCCTCATCATTTCGACACATGACCAAACCAATCATCGACCAATCTTCTCACTTAGTTTGAACTACATTGGTCTGAGGCCCTAAGACCGGGGCTATGTAGGCAGGACTCAGATAACATGACGTCCTCTGAGGTTAGCTTGACCACCCTCATTTGTTCATCTCTTTGATGGACAAACCTTCTCTTCTTCGACCTTGACCTTGACCAAGACCAGTCTATCAACCACCTTGACCAAGTCCAATCCATCCCTTTGACCCTTCCTCCCTTTTAGGTAGAACTACATTGGCCTGAGGCCCTTCACACAAGGGCTATGTAGGCAGCACTCAAAAACATGACATTTTCTGAGGTTAGCTCGGCCACATCCTTTTGTCCATCCATCCCCCTTTACCAATGACCATTGGAGATCATGCCCATCTCCTCTAACCGCAACCGCTTCCAAGACAAACTTTGCCTTGGTTGTTTTTGCATGTATGCTACCCCACGACTGGTTAGCAAATTATTCGCAGACTATTTTTGACCTTCACAGGTATAGGATCGCGAGCTAGTTGATCCCTACTACTTGTGGCATTTTTCGTGTTTCTGGGAGCACTTCCTGAGCCTGGGATACCTGGAACATGATGACCATTTGGAGCTTCAGCTTAGATTGAATAACCCGATCAGCAGACGACTAAATGCTGGGGCCCGGTTATTTCAATTTTGGCACTCTTCGACCCTCGACATGCGATAATTTGACCCGACCATCTCATGAAGTGGTACACACGCAATCACGACTATTGCAACATTTTTGCTCACCCTCTCTTTATCCATCTCTCTGTCAAATCGACACTCAATCTCTAATTCCCTTCTCTCGACTCTCGCTTTGAGGGGGGAACACCTCATCCCATTCTTAGGGCAACCAACTCCTATTTTTGTCTTGCAATTCGTCAAGAACAACCAACAAGACAAAAAGGGGCAAATGTAGACACCAGAAATGTGTTTGCACCTTGGTCATCTTTCATTCTCCCCCTTGTCTGCTTCGACCCATGTCCCAGCCCTTATCCTAGTCCCCTCCATTCATTAAATTAAAATAACTTAAACATTTTAATTTAGTGGCCCCCTTTCCACCTCACCCTTGCCACCTTGGATCCCCCCATCTCTCTCCTAGCTTTTATTACCCCAAATCTTCCCTTAATCCTCTTCCCGCGCCCATTAAGCCTTCTCATGACCATTTTCCCCACGACCCCTCAACCCAAAAGAGTGTAAGAACGGGCAGAGGCTAATTTTAGCCTCTGTCCCCATTCTTTGGCTGCCGACGTCGGCTACCTTGCGGCCAACGTCGGCAATTCTGCTGCCGTCGGCAACCTTCAAAATGGTTATCTGCAACCATTCTACCCCCTGCAAATAGAATCCTCTTGGCACTTTGGCATTCGCATTCTTATTTCTCTCCACCTCGTACAGTGATAGTAGTAGGTACAGGGACTCTGCATCAGTGATTTCTTCTTACAACAGGTCTTATGTAGCTCCAACAACAGGGTCTCCCATTCTTCAGTCAGCAAGCAAAAAAGGTAAGCAATTTCATTATTTTATTTCATTATTTCATTTGATTTTAGTTATCTATCCTATCCACTGTCTACCACTTGCTCTATCCTTCCCCAGAGAAGTTGAAAAGCCTTCTCAGATCCTGTCTCTTGTCCATCTTCCTCTTGCCCTATCACCCTTGCAATCTAGTTCCAGACAACTTCCTCAGTCCCTCAGGCCCAAGACAAATTCCTCAGACCTCCAAGCAAGCCTTCAGACCTTTGAACAGACCTCCCTAACACTCAGACAAAACCACAGTCTAACCTATGCGTCCATAGACCCTGTCCACAGTCCTAAAACCTGGCTCGACCCGTCTCTGACTACTGCCCCGACCGATGCCGGCCAGTGCCCCTACCGACGTCGACAATATAACCGACATCGGCGACCTTCCTGACCGACGCTAGCAACACCCCCGACCTCGGTGACTGTGACCAGGCCGATAGCTTCTTTCAAGTAAGCATTTGTCTTCTCTTTCCTTTCCATTTTGTTATCATTTCAGTATTCTGGCATTCTGTCTTTTATCAGACGTTCTTTTTATTGACTAGTGGGTTGACGTCCCTTAAGGAAGTTTTCATACTTCTGGAATCAAGCTTTCGCTTGGCAACCTACCATCTCCTTATCTAATGTTCTTCATGTCCAAGTCTCTTTCTTTGCAGGTGTCATTCCTCCACAGCCAAAGAGGAATTCTCACAGCGTCTGGATTACGGTGCCCAGACTAAATCCAGGTACACAAGCCTTGACCATCTCTTAGTTTCTCATTTTCTCTATCTTTTGAATGTAGAAAGTGATTTAGCGTAGAAACACTATCCAACAATAAAATCCACCTTATGGTGTCTCATCCTAGAGTAAGAGACTTCCTTCTTAACAAGGATTTGAGTGAAAAAAGAGTTGGGTGGATTACTAACGTCATGAAGTATGATGTGAAGATCAAGGTCACTAATCTAGTAAGAGGTAAAGGCTTATGTGAGCATATGGTTGATGACTTTCATGAAGATAAAGAGGTCATCTTGGTAACACAAGATAACCTACAAGTAGATACACCTCCACCTTACACTAGTTGGCTCCATGATATGATGCACTTTCTACTAATAGGTGAATGCCCTCAAGGTATGGACAAAACAAAAAAAGGTATTTTAGACTTTAGTCCATACCTTATGCTTTAGTTGACATTGTTTTATTTAGAAGAGACCTCAATGGAGTGATCCTAAGGTACATAGAAGATGATCAAGGAGCCAAGCTTTTGGAGCATTTCCATGATGGGCCTGTAAGAGGTCATTTTGTTCTAAGAACTACTGTAGCAAAGATCTTGAGGGTTGGTTACTACTGGCCCAACCTCTTTAAGGACACTTATGCATGGGTGAGGAGGTGTCAAGAATGTGTTCTCTTTATAGGTAAGCAAAGGTTAACATCTTTCCCTCTCAACCCGATTCAAGTAAAGCAACCATTCATGTAGTGGGGTTTGGATTTCATTGGTATAATCAACCCCCCATCAAGTGTAGACCCTTATTTGATCCACAAATGCAAATAGTATAATGCTTTTTAGCTCACCCAACTAGATGGGGAGGTAATACCCATCCTAGTCAATGTGATCCATCTAAATACTTGTTATTAAAGGAGTTTGTAGTCATTGTATATATTGTACCTTTCGTATAACTTTTCATGTTTTTCTCTAAGTGCCTTGTGCACATCCATTTTAGTTGTGTATTTTCCCTTCCCTAAGTGCCTTCAAAAAAATTTGTTTCATTTCATTTATTTTTTTGCTTCAAAGGAGATTTCTAGATAAAGCCAACTTTATACAAAAGTAGTGACTCCATGCCCAATAGATCGAATAAAGAAAATGAGTTGGGTTCTCAAGCATAATAGGCATGTTTCCTTGTGAATTTCTAGAAATGTTGGCCATTTTTTGTCCCACATATCAAAATTTTCCTAAGTATGAGAAAGGGAGATTTCAGGCAAGAAAATGGCAATTCTTTGGGAGGAATTTGAGTTTTTCTACAGTGATCACATTGGGTTTCTGAGGGCACAGTGAAAATTGGGTTTCCAACAGTGCTTATCTTCTAAATGTTTTATAAGTAGAAGTAATTCGGGTTTATGAACCCAAATTACTCATGGGTAGTGTATTTCAAGTTCTCTAAGGAGCACTACTTGATTAATTCATAAGTTGTGAGCAATCAGAAGCCCAAAATAAGTAAAAGGGATTGACAAACCCGATTTGGTCTTGAAAAATGGTGCTTCTTAGGTTCTTCAAGGGATGAGTCTTTTTCAAGAAATCTGATGGACATTTTCAAAATGTCTAAGAGCCTTTTAGGGAAAAAGGGACCAATCAACTTTTTTTAAGGTCCACTTTAGCTTTTCTAAAGGGTCTTTCAAGAACCCAAAGGTACACTTCAAAAATTTGAAGGGATTTTTCTTCTCCAAGTGGACAGTTACAAGTTTCTCGAAGGGTATGTTACCCTTCAGGAGGACCATTTCAAAATTCCCAAAGGGTATCTTTCCATTTAGGAGGATCATTCATGAAAGTCTAAATGGACACACAAAAATCCCAAAGGGTCTATTACCTTTTGGGAAAGTCCATTATGAAAAGCTTGAAGGATAGTTTCTGAGACAGATGTGGACAAAAAGTCCAAAGGAATTCCTTCAAATAAATTGTTTAGAGAAATTCCTTCAGGAGATTTACCCAAAATAAATAAGCTGAGAAGGAAGCTCGAGACCAAGTGTCTAAAGGAGATGATGGGCCAATGGACGTCAAAATTAGGATAAGTGACTAGCCATTGGAAGTAATTGAGTTTGAAAACCCTGAAGTCCTAAGGCTTGAAAAATAGTGAAGTGAGAAGAATTCAAGATGGATAAGTCCAAAGTAAGTAGGCTTAGAGAACCCAAATTACTATGCATAGAGTAAATTAGGTTTCTCCAAGTAATCTAATTAAAAATATTTATAATTAAAAGTTCTAGGAAAATCTAAAGTTGGAGAGTCAAAGAACCTGGATTACTCTGCATAGAGTATTTCAGGATTCTCCAAGTGCTTGACTTCAGCTTAGTCCAGCAATGTGAGAATCATGATGCAATGAATGAAAGGCTACTATGTGGCTTAAGATGGAGAAGAAAGGGCCAATTAGTAAAGGACAAGTGGTACAAGGATGACTAATGAGTATGGGAGAGTCTAAGCAGTTGGTAGCTAGAAGTTATGAAAGCTCTCATCTGGCATGGTTCACTACCCTTAATCGTCGTTCGACTCTTAAATAAATCATGCCAAGAAGAGATGTTTTATCTGCTGACAACATGACTTTTTAGATGCATAAAAGAAAAACTTAAATATGGGAGGGGCTCAAGAGTATTGTCTAGTGATCTTAAGCGACACATTAAGGGGAAACAAGGAAGTATAATGTGAGAGTCCCTGCCATTGGAGACTTCTTCTTCCCCTTCTCTCTTCGCTTTTTTCTATATAAATAGAGGCCTTGGAGCCAAGCAAATCATCCTTAGATTGGTAATAAAATTACTCTACAAAAATTGTTGTGTAATAGACCTTTAAAGCAATAAATATTATTTTACCTATATCTTTGTCTAAAAATTGTGTCAAGTTAGCTTGTGCACAATAACATTGTGAAGAAACGTCCTTCCAACCTTATTGTCCTTTTATTATTATTTATTTTTAGATGTTTTCTATTAGTTACAGGTCTGAACTTGAGTTTTTCCACCATTAATAGATGCTTCATATGGATTTAGAAATCCCTTTTTGCTTCACATATAGTTCTATAAGCCTAGTTTAAAAAATATTCATCCAAGTTATCTAGTTAAGTGGTTGATAAGTAAACTTATCTTATGCTAAATTATTGTCATTCCCTAGACCAAGTGGATCATTTAATTTTGGTGCATCATGTGATCTAGGAATTTGAGTCAAGGGAGGATGGTTAGTATGGTTTTAGTTCTAAAATGAAAACAAAATTAAAAAAACACACTAATAGCATAATGTCTCTAGGCCTAGACACTAGGGAGAGCTTAGTTAACAAAAGCAAATGATAAATGCAACTAAAAAGTAAGGAATCACATATAATATTTACTTCACCTTCCTTGAATGATCCAAACGCCTTTGTAGTAGTGGCTTGCTCTACTTGTGCTCTTGAAGTTTTCATCATAGGAGGCTTGGCTATCTCCTCTTCTCCTTGGCACCTTTGGCTTGTGGCTTGGCTTGGCTTGGAATCAATTTGGGATGGTAACACTAGTTGTTTGAAGCTCTTAGAACCAATCCTGCATTATAACTTTGTAAAGATTAAGATTAGAAATGATGTTGTGAGGCCTCTTATTTATATATTTTTGGATTTGATCAGAATCAATCTCAACCATCTATCTTAAAATTGAGATGTGTGGTTGAGGATTAATTCAATTTTTGGAATTAAGTTTGTAATTATCCTCATCATGACATTGGAAGAAGGGGAAATTAAGAGGCATGGAGGGCATCATGGAAGGCATTGATGAGGCATGGAGGGCATGAATCCTAATATTTATGGCATTTATGGCCTAATGATGTCTTTCCAAGAAATGAGGTCACTTGATGATGCAAATATTCAATATTCATTTCCAAAACAAAGTATTCAACAAGTTTCCATGGAATTTTTGATTAGGCCTTGATTTGGGTTAATTATCTATTAAACATGGTTAAGCACTTTATGCACAAATTATTCAAATTAATCAAAATGCCTTGTTATTGGTCCTAAATTTGACTGGATTGGAATTGGAAGTCACTGTCAGATGCGTTGGATGCATATTCCCATTTAAGATGTTGTCAACAACAAATAAAAAAGGCATGAGTCTTGTGTAAAATATTTGATAGGAAAGAGTAGTTCATATCACATAAGTGTAAAATTGGCATTTTGACTCGAAATGATCTGATCAAAGCTAGTTGGCCCATAAATTACATTTCCCCATTTAGTGATACTCTAGCCAAAATTGGCATTTGAATATATTAGTTTCAAATAATTTTGCATGTTTTATTTTTTTTAGGCCAAATTGTGTATTTTAGGTAGAAATTGGCCAAAATCTTGATTGGAGGTTATCAATGGCCAATTTTAGGTGTCTACGGTTTCTCCCTATTTAGGAAGGTGTTGCAATCTATAAACACAATAACATCTTCTCAAAGAATGAAAAGGTCCTGTATGCCTACAATTGCAATGATGATAAAGTATCTATATGATGACCCCTCAAGGAAATGATTGGCACAAGCAGGTCGACATACAGTCCCTTGAAAAGATAGAAGTGAAATGAGGGGACCAAAGAAAGGCAAGATGATGGGGTAAAAACATAATGATACTAAAAAGATAGTCAAAATCATTAAGAATGCAAGTGGGACGGTGTGCAATGGTTTGCTCAAAGGCAGTTATAAGCATTGTACCATAATAGTGGCAACATAGTATGATAACACAATGATTTACCCAAAAGTGGTTATAATCATTGAGAAGATGGAGCTTCTACAGTTAAGATAGACAAACAAGAGAATAACATGCCCCTATATAGGTAGAAAAAATAAAGTGGTGACAACACAATGATTTGCCCAAAGATGGTTATAATCATTGATAAATGTAGGTGGGATGATGTGTAATGATTTTCCCATAGGTAGTTATAATATTTGTACCTTGATTATGGCAAACATTATAAACTTGGTTGATCAAGGCAACAATTCAAATGACAATTCGGGTGATGGGTCCACCCCAATTGATGACGAAACTTTTGGGAGCCATAACTTTTGCACCGTAGCTCCAATTGACTCACCATTTGAACCATTGGAAAGATAATAATGAGGCGAACATTGTGAGATGGAATTAACCTTTGATAAATAAATTTTGACCCCATAAAACCCAATGGAAGTGTTCCAAATTTCAATTTTAGTAGTGCAGTCTAAAAATAGTAAGTTTTTAAAAATAGTAATTCCTCAAATTCTGTATTGCTATAAATTGTGGAAGTCAAACCAATTCATCTCCCTCGAGATTGGTGACCCTCTACATCCTCCCCACACCTTCAAAACATGTATAAATGAAGATGTAACCTGAAATAGAAAGTAGACATCTCTTCTCAGAGATAAGCATATATTTGGGTTTGCAAATTTGATCAATAAAACATCTCTTCACAGAGATAGCATTATTTGAATTATTTTATTCTTGTTTCTTGAATTATTTTTCAACTAAAGCTTTTAAGTTTTGGATTAGTGGTATCATATCAGTTTGTCATTAGAGTGTATGATCCCAAGAATGAGGTCAGATTATAAGAAGCTTGGGTGGAAAGTTGAACCAACGGACTATCCACCTATTCGCTCCAAACGACTTCAAATGGAGGACAACACCGAGACATTTGATCCTTTCAAGAAAATGGTGAATGAATCCCTCCAAAAATAGCAAATGTAGATGCTAAAATAATTCACTCAAATTATCTAACAAATCTCGATGGGAAATTATGGGTCCTCATCTGCACCCAGACATCCTTTTAGTGCCCCAACACCCTTCAAGGTTTAGGTGAATTTTGATATTCCTACATTTGAAGGCAAAATCAATGATGATGTAGTAGAAAATTAGTTGGATCAATTTTCATCTTATTTTTCTATAAATAAATTCACTGATAAAGAGAAGATTACTTTTGCTCTTCTGAAAGCATCATTGCTTGTCAAAAATTGGTGAAAAGTGTACAAAAAGAGATTAAGTGCAGATGATATTGGCCTTGAGATAGAACTTACTTGGGATGATTTCATAAAAGCTGTGAAGGAAGAATACTACCCTATTGGAGCATATTACAATCTATATATAGAGTGGCAACAACTTTGCCAAGGTAAGGAACAATCTGTTCAAGATTACACTGATATTTTTCATTCTTTATCTGTAAGATTGGGCATCCAAGAAAGTGAGAAACATAATGTTCTCAAATATCATGGTGGACTACAATGGTACATATAGAGAGAAATGGAACTCTTTAATTTAGAAACCCTTGGTGAGGTGTATAAGTTCACAGTGAAAATTGAGTAGAAGCATGGAAGAATGAATATGAAGAGTCAGCCTTCAAAATGGAGAAGTGACAAAGAAGGTCAAACATGAGGCCAAAATTGGAATCAAAAAGAAGGAAAGGCTGGGAAATGGTGTGTTTATCACAAATCTGGAACTCACTCCAAAGAAGAATGTCGAGACATCAAGTCCCTACTTTTTGAGTCACAATCCTTGACATCTACTACTCTACCTCATACAGACCCTACAATTGAAGAGGTTGAAGAAGAGATTATAGATGCTGAGCCAGAAGCCATTGTTGCTTCATCATAAACCCATGGGGAGAGGCTAGATGACAAGGAAAGGTTGTTTCACTCTAAGTTATAGGTGAAAGGTAAGCCTCTACATTTCATTCTTGATAGTGGTGTAGACACCAAAATCGTGTCTACTCCTTGGTCGACTCCCTCTTGGTCCCTTTTGAACTTCACCATGCCTAACCTATGTTTTGATTAATTTAAAATACCTATTTTAAATTAATAATTCTCCCTTGACACCTCACCCATCACACCTCACCTCACCTTGGATACCTCTCCTTGGATACCATCCCTCACCCCATGCCAAATCTTAATTACTTAGACCCTATTTCAACCCTCCCACTAGCCTCTCGCACTCATTTAATCTGCCTTCAACCATTTAACCATGACCAGCTGACCTCAGTAGATGAGAAAATAGACAAAAGGCTATTTTTAGCCTTTTTACCCGTCTTCTAGCCACCGACGTCGGTCAACTATTAATTGGCGTCGGTGGTATTGCCAGCGTCAGTTTCCTTAAAATTGTGTTTTGTGCCCAGAATGTTGGATCTTCAATCTTCAATCTTCTTGGCCCGAACACGAATTCTTTCTCTCCCAAAATCTGACCTCTCTCTCTCTCCCTCTCTCCTAGACGCATAGCAAGCATCACAGGCTACAGGCATTCTGTAGAAATAGCTCCATACTTTGGGTTAAAGACATTGCAGGTATATTAGCCGCATCAGCAACAAGTCTTCCACACTCCTTCAGCATATCAAAGCTGAGTATTTCTTCTCTCTTTTCATTTTAGTAGCTTAGAATGTGTTTGTAATTAGTTTCTTCTTACTCCTAAGTTTCATCACCCAGACCTGGCTATCAACTAGAGCATCCTGACTGTCTTCCTGGAGAGGCTGAGAAGCCTTCCTCACACCCTTGCCCCTTTTTGACACCCTGTCTCTTACCTGACTCCTTCCTTAGACCTTATTTGTCTCCCTGAAACCTTGCATAGAGCCCTTAAACCCACAGAGTCTCTCTGTCAACCACAGACTTTCTCTGAGACCCATCCAAAGACTACTGCCTCCACCGACGTTGGCAGACTAATCGATGTCGATAGACTTGACCAACCGATGTCGATAGAACCACTGACATCGGTGACTATGGAAGACAGATTGCTAAATATAGGTATGCATTTATCTCTATTTCTTTTGTTCAATCCTTTATCATTTCCTTTTTCTAGCAACATTATTCTCTATATCAACCAGTGGACTATCATCCCTCCAAGAAGTCTTTGCACTTCTAGGACCAAGCTTTGCTTGGCAATCCACTGTCTATCTATCTAACAACCTCTTTGTTTGAGTCTCTTTCTTCTACAGGTGTCATCCTTCACAACCAAAGAGGAGTCCCTACAATGTCTAGATAACAGTGCGCAAACTTCATCCGGGTATTTATAAACCCCTGACCATATTATCATAGTTTCTCTCATCTTTTGAATGTGAAAAAGTGAAAAATAGTTAGAAACATTCTGGCACGCCTGGTGGGACCCTAGAATTATTTTCTTGGGTTCATACTTGTTCTTCTAAAGAAAACCATTCATATAGGTGCATTAGATCTCTTCTTGCATCCTTTTCTTCTATCTCTTTCAAAAAGACACCATCAGCAAAGTTAAAAAGAATCCTTCTTTTTCTTTCTTTTCTGCATCTTAGACTAGTCAATTCATACTCTTCAACCTTTTCTCCACTTGTCTGCATCCGAACTCACATTTCAATTTGGGCTTAAAAACATTGCATTTCATTTCTTCCTGAATGCATACTTAGCTCTTACATCTAGTAATTAAAAACGCATCATGAATAAAGTGTAGTCCACTTATGTTACACATCCAAACCACTTGCACAAAATCAAACATCTAAACATACATGAGACAAGGCCCGACTAGGATTTCATCACCTAGCGGATACCTTACCCTTCCCAACGATCCCACTTGGACTTCACTACCAAGGGGAGAACGCACTCTATTCTTTGGTAGAGTATAAACTCTAGGGGAAGTATACACTGGCTAAGCGAGACCAGCGTATCACTGGGCTCGTGAAGTGAGGGGAGCTTGCTCCTTAGCACCAGGCCATGTACAGAACCTAACACAGATCTTGAGCACCGAAACTAACATGAAACTAGATTTAGACTACCTCTTCTAGGACCCGTTCTAAAAGTCAACTTCCCAAACACACTCTAAGGCATAAACCAACATGATTCTAAAAGTTGATTCTTAAGATTTAATGCTTAGAGTTTGCCTATCTCCATCTATTTTTTGTTTCTACCTAGTTTTTTGAGCTAGTGAGGACATTTTCTTTTTTTTCCAAAAACTTTCAAATTCTCTGAGTTTTTGGAAAAACACAGTAACTGACATCAATTTTTCCACTGACATCAGCCTATCTTCGTCGACATCAATTATCTGACTGACATTAGCAATCTGTTTCACCGACATCGGTCTTTCTACCAATGTCGGTCACTATCCAAACTTTCTTTCCCAAATAGCGAGCTTAAAACCTGACTTTCTTGGTGTCCAACACCCATTCTAGTTTTTTGAGACTAAAAAATATAGTTTCTAGAACCTGAACCTTTTTGCCTTGAATGGTTTTGACACGTAGTCAAACCAGAACTCTTCTTGACCATGCAAGGCAACAATTGCTTTTGCCTTCGCCCTCCATAACAAGTCCCCTAATGGAGTATCATTCAGACACCGAACATACTCCTATCCAACCAACCCTGACTCGACCATCTATTGTTCTCGAAGGGGATCAGGACTTCGAAATGTTCCTTGACCTCAATGTCAAGGCCCTTCAACACTATCTCACAAGAAGTCAAATGCGAGACTCTTTAGGCAACCCAATTTATGGTATGCCAACCTCCTTAGTTGAGACGACAACCACATCAACAACGTCCACAATTCAACCCATAGACAACCAAGCCGTTACTTCAACCAACAACCCAACCGTATCCTATCTTCAAAGTGTGACCTCTCCCTCTCTTCTTAGACCTACCTCTATTGGGGTTCCGACACCCCCTCAACCACAAACTACTCAACAAACTTCTACACCCTTCCAAAACCTAGTTGTCTCCATCCCGCCTACTCTTGCATCCATCAACACAAGAGTAACTACCTACCCTTCAACAAGTGTCACCACCCCTCAACCACCTATGGCAGCCCCTATTCAATTTGTGCCCTCCAACTCCATGGCAAAGGTACCCTTGGTCTCCACATCCACCCTGATGACTAGTTACCCATATGTTGCGCCTATACAAGCACAACCAACTACATCATATGCCCCTTTTAACACCTTCCAAATGCCCTACAACCTAGGGGGTGCTCCATCTACAAATCTTGTTAGGGTGTGGAGCTAAAAGCTACACCTTGTTGCAAACAGAAGGAGGATGTTGAGTATGCAGTCACTAGTGTCAGCAGGCCAAACTGATGTCGGTCAGGGATCAGCTTACAGCAACTGGCATCGGTAGGAGATCAGCCAGCATCAATCACCTCCAGAAAGGCAGGGACCAACGTCAGTCACCTGTAGTGGTCAGAACTACTATTGATGAACAGTCAGTTAAGAGAATGCAGAGTTTGCATGATAAAGATCAGTTAGAGTCTTGAGCTGCAAGTCTAATCAGTGTATGCATGAGATCTATATAATAGACTCATGGGCTATATTGTTAAGTGGAGAATTTGCAGAAGAGCTATGTAGAGCTTGGAGAGTTCTTCCCATGGTGGAATCAAGTAGGATTCCCCATGTATGTAAGATCAGGTTTGATAAGCAGGGTGTTGCAGTATCATGGAGGAGATCTACATATGATAAGTAAGATCAGGTTGGTCTATAGGGATGTGTGTATGCGAGGGTCAAAAAAGGATCGGCAGGGGAGCAAGATCAAGGTGATAGCAATACATCAGGAGCAGGATCATGGTGAGATCTACTTGGAGTACCGATTCATACTCAGTTGTACTGGAGGTACAATGAGGTGAACAATAGCTTGTGTTAGTTGTTAGTTGTGGCCTATGAGAGAAGATTACTCAGGTGGGAAGATTACTTGGAGCCCTTAAGGAGGAAGCCTCACAGAGGTGGAAGAATAGTGTGATCTCTTTATTGTAATTTCCTTTATAATGAGTTGAATACAATTGTGTGTTGCCTCGCATATTCTATGTGTTTTTTCATTGATAGTTATTTGTTTTTTTGGTTATTTTAACATGTAAGTTGCTTATACAATGGTAATCATGTGTGCTCTTAAATCTGACAAGTTGTGTCAGAGCTTTGGGGAATTTCAGTCCTATCAAATGGTATCAGAGTGAGGTTGGATGTTCTCAGAGTGAGTTTGACTAACAGATGGGCCAGATCTATTAAGTGTTGTTGATTACAGGTTACTCATAGGGGTTGTTTGAGTGGGAGTATGGCAATGGCAGAAGAAGGTACACTGAGAATGAAGAAATTCAGGCACAAGATTAACACCACAAGGAGTGTGGTGGTTTGTCTTCAAGTGGGAGCTTGAAGAGGAATACAAGCCAGGATGCATATTAGACAGAGTACTAGTTTAGGTACAGGTGCAGCTATTTATCTCTAAGTGGGAGATTGTTAGGGTGTGGAGCTAAAAGCTACACCTTGTTGCAAATAGAAGGATGATGCTGAGTATGCAGTCACCAACATCGGTAGGCCAAACTAACATCGATCAAGGATCAACTTACAGCAACTGGCATCGGCAGGAGATTGGTCCCCGTCGATCACCTCCAAGAAGGTAGGGACCGATGTCGGTCACCTGTAGCGGTCAAAACTTCTATTGACAAACAGTCAGTTAAGAGAATGCGGAGTTTGCATGATAAAGACCAGTTAGAGTCTTGAGCCATAAGTCTAATCAGTGTATGCATGAGATCTATATAATAGACTCATGGGTTGTATTGTTAAGTGGAGAATTTGTAGAAGAGCTATATAGAGCTTAGAGAGTTCTTCTCATGGTGGAATCAAGTAGGATTCCCCATGTATGTAAGATTAAGTTTGATATGCAAGGTGTTGCAGTATCATGGAGGAGATTTACATGTGATAAGTAAGATTAGGTTGGTCTGTAGGGATGTGTGTATGTGAGGGTCAAAAAAGGATCGACGGGGGAGCAAGATCAAGGTGACAGCAATACATCAAGAGCAAGATCATGGTGAGATCTACTTGGAGTACCAGTTCGTACTTAGTTGTACTTGAGGTACAATGAGGTGAACAACAGCTTGTGTTAGTTGTTAGTTGTGACGTATGAGAGAAGATTACTCAGGTGGGAAGATTACTTGGAGCCCTTGAGGAGGAAGCCTCATAGAGGTGGAAGAAGAGTGTGATCTCTTTATTGTAATTTCCTTTATAATGAGTTGAATACAATTGTGTGTTGCCTCTCATAATCTGTGTTTTCTCATTGATAGTTATTTGTTCTTTTGGTTATTTTTGCATGTAAGTTGCTTATACAATGGTAATCATGTGTGCTCTTAAATCTGACAAGTTATGTCAGAGCTTTGGAGAACTTCGGTCTTATCAAATCCGTCAATTGACCTAATCAAAATGTTGATGGACAAAATGTCTAGTCTTGCAACCTCAATTTTGGGTTCCAAAAATGCTCTCTCATATGAGCAAATTTGTAATGAACCTGTCCATCCCTCAGTCTCAATCCAGCCATATCCCAGTCAGTGGGAACTTCCTAAGTTTACTCACTTCTAGAGTAAGGAAGACCCACAGCAGCATCTACGAGCATTCAAACATGCTTGTTATCTTATAGCCCATGATGATGCGTTATTGCTATGCACGTTCCCCATGTCGCTTTCTGGTGCTGCCCTCGACTAGTATATCTCCCTTACCAGTCACTCTCTTTTCACATTTACCCAACTAGCCCAAATTTTCCTTGACCACTTTTCGATCAATATCACCAAAAAGGTCTCCATCACAGACCTATACTCTATCAAACAATTCGATGACGAATCGATTGCCGATTTTATCGCCCGATGGAGAGGCTTGATCAATCAACTCTCCTTTTCCCTACCTCAACACAAGCTCATTGAGCTCTTTTCACGAGCATGTGCCAATCACATCTCTTCTACTTTGCGGGTCCAGACATTTCGCACCTTTGATGAAGCTTTCATGATGGCTAGGAAGCTTGAACTATGTGCCATCGAGGAAAACAAAGTCAAATTGCAAAGTAAAAACCCCAACACCAAGATAAATGACCCTTCCTCTAAACCTTCTTCTTCTAAGGCATCAGCAAATGCTGTAGTCGTTAGACCATCATCTTTAACAACAACCAACCAATCTGAACCATCCACATCTCAAAGTATCACACGACAATTCTAACAAAGATACATACAACATCGATACACTCCATTAGGAGAGTCATACGCATCTGTGTTGGATAAACTTGTCAAATAGGGAGTCCTCAATCTCCCCAAATTCAACCACCCCTACAATTTGACCCTTCAAAAGCTATCTCTACGTGGTATAGGGAAAATGACTTTTGTCATTATCACCATGTCAAAGGCCATGACATAAACAACTGCAAGACCTTCAAAAACATTGTCCAAGACATGATAGATAAAGGTGATCTTGTCTTGGATAATCCAAATGTGCCACCTAATCAAAACATCAACATCTTTAAACAACCTTTTCTAAACCATCCCCCTATCCAAAACAGCGTGCAAACTATGGCTGATAACTCTCAAGAGCATAATATATGCATAGTCAACACTGTCTCTCCTCTTGTCCCTAACCAACCTTTCTCACAGTCTGAAGAGATTAGTCAACCTATTAGTCCTTCATAGGTGGAAGAGTCTTCTTCTCCCATTCATCTTCCACAAGTGGATGAACTGTCTTCTCCTATTAGTTCTCCATCGACCTTTCTTATATTGAAGGACACCTTGACCATACCAGCACCGGTAGCCTCGCCCTCATCCTTCCTATCATCAATGGGGGATCATACTTTCCCCACTCCTCAACCACACGCTGAATTCATCACCATCCTTACGCTCTGCCCTCTTAAAGAGCCAAACTCTCCAACCCCTTCTCCGTCGAGAGAGGAACTAGCCGCCTCACCCACTTCGACTGAAGAAGATTCGGTGAAGGTTGATTTGAACCTCGCCCCTCACAATAGTAGTCCTCGCACTAAACCAAAGAAGGCTACTAAACCCCATCAGAGAAATTGTCTCCCACCATCACCATTGCCCTCTATTTTGGGCCCTCATCTTTCTACCATAATAGGAGTGCTTCCTACCCCGATACCCAACATAAACAAATCACCTCCATTATGACCAACACCTAACAAAAACATACCTCCTTCAAAACATCCAACGCCTCCTACCACAAAAGTGTCATCTACGTGTCTGGCCACACCGCTAAACAAAAGGATGGCACAAAACACTCCATCGACAATGTCTAAATAGAAGTTGTCAACTTTTACTGCAACACAACGTGCAGGCCCATTAGTAGGTTCTTACACCTTGTTGTTATGCCAACTTTTGCAATCCTCTAACATCACTCTTCTGCCTATCAAACCATTTTAACCTCTCAAACCAAAACCATCTTGGTTCGATGACACTAAAATTTGCCAATACCATCGCACACCGAGACATGATACTAAAAATTGTTGTGCCCTTAAGGTTGCCATCCGCCAATTCATGGAGAAAACACCCCTCTTATTGAGGACACTGCCAACAAATCTCCAACACTGTCTCATGTCTCCCAAATATTTTCACTATCACACTCATCAACTCTCGGATCAAGGCCATCTTGGTTTGATGACACTAAATTTTGTGCGTATCATCGCACACTTGGACATGACACTGAGCGTTGTTATGCTCTTAAAGCTGTCATTCGTCAACACTTCAAAAAGGACACCCTTCTTGCTAAGGATCCTTTTGACCACCCTTTAACCAAACCATCGACACCATCCCATGCCTCTTGAACATCCTCACTTAAATCGAGAGCCTATCATCAAACTGTGGTCCCTCAATCACCTTTAACCCCTTTATTTGAAATCAACACCATCAATGTGGCCACTAGGTCACAAATCATGCAGGATAAAGGGAAAGAGCAGGTTTCTCTCCCCCAAACATATGCATTTGTCAAGTCTCCTCAACCATCAAGACCCAAGATTTCAATTTTGGGCACATCTCGACCAACTTATTCAAACCCAATTAATGACCCCATGGTGAAACAACGTCGCCAAACCTCTGTGAAGACATCTTTGTATGACCTCATACAAAACTCTCCACAACATTGTCTAACTTTGATCAAAGCCTTACAGGCAGTGAAGGTCCAACCCGAAGACCCCCAACCACTGGCTACTTTGGTCACATCATTACCAACCATTACCTCCATCACTTTCAGTCATTCTGAGATTCCAACCTCCAACATGGAAGATCAGGATGTTGCCTTCTCAAACTAAATCTGTCAAACATTCTCCCTAGCAATTGGGGGAATTCGACCTCTATCCTGACTATCACGACCTCAACCAAACATCAATCAACCAAGCCTTGACTAAGCCTTGACCAAATAATGACCAAACATCATCCAACCAAACAATCTGACAACATATCAACCAACTTCATGTCCAACATCAACCAACACATGACCAATTTGGAAAAAAGTAAACGAGGTAAGTTTGCTCCTAATTGGCTCAAACCTTACATCATAATGCACAAGTATGGATCAAGGACTTATCGTTAGTCTTCTCTCAAAGGCTGACCAAAACCTGAGCCTCTTAATGCCTTGCCTCTGCGACCATTCTACTATTAGTTGAGTACTCATTCACTTGACATTTAACTTGGGTTCGTCCCTTGAGCAATCCTTGTCTTCTTAATCCTCATTTCTTTCAACCCTATTCCCCTAAAACAAACCCCATGTAACCCTTTTATAAAATATGAATGCTTTGTCTTAATAAAAGGGAGCCCTTAAACTTTTATAGTCTTGTCCATGACTCACAATTCTGTCAAAAATAAATTTGGATGTCAAAATATCAAAAGGTCATAAACTCTAAAGGCAGACTGCTCCCTCAAAGGATAGTTGTACTATCATTGTTGTAGCTAATAGACTGCTCCCTCGAAGGACAGCTATTCAAAGCCCTCAAATATATATAAAGTGAAAATATAGACCACTCCCTCGAAGGATGGCTATGCCTAAAATCTTGCTACAAATAACACTCTCTTAGAAGCATCCCGCATCAATCAGCTTCACATATGACTACAAAATAAAATGACATCCCCATGTAGACTTCCCGCATTGATCAGTCTACCAAAAAAAAAAAAGGTCATGGACTTGACTTGTAGTTGTTTTCAGGGCCACCTATAAAAAGGGGCAAAGTTATCCCTACTAAATGGGGTTACCCTATTCTAACATATCACATCACCTACTCAAGGGATTTTGAGCTCATTTTAATGTCAAAGTGATTCGATTACTTCTCTAACACAACCAATGGTCAACGATGTAATGCATGAACGGGGCTTTAGTTTCTAAAAACCCCCTACCTATGCTATCATTATGGTCCTTGTCAATGAAAGGGCAAATATGCCTTTCACTTCCCCCACACTTTGGTCACATTCAACCACATCATTTGCCAACCAAACCAAATCAAACCAAACCTTTTTCAGCCCACTAACATTCTCATAGCCTATTCACACTAGTTTTTATGGAAACCAATACACATGGAAACTATCGACTACACAATTTATGTCAAGTATAAACCATTACTTGCTAAAGCATAAATAGACTCATTTCATTTTTAGCATACATCCATCACCCAATATGGAAAATTACTAGGGATGAAAAACCACAACCAATGTTAGAGAATACACCATCACATAATATGGAAAAGGCTGTAACATCATCTTACCCTCATCATTTCAAGCATGTACCCTCAGACATATGGGAAGTGCTAAACCTTTATCATGACCAAACCAATCATCAACTATTTTGCCTCCTAGTCTGAACTACATTGGTCTAAGGCCCTTCCAACAAGGGCTATGTAGGCAGCACTCAGATGACATGACATCTTTTGGGGTTAGCTCGACCACCCTCGTTTGTTCGTCTACCTGATGGACAAACCATATCCTCCTTTGACCATGACTTAACCTAGTCCAAACCAATCATAAACCGACTTTGAATCCTAGTCTGAACTACATTGGTCTGATGCCCTTCCAACAAGGGCTATGTAGGCAGCACTCAGATGACACGATGTCTTTTGGGGTTAGCGTGACCGCCCTCGTTTGTTCGTCTACCTAATGGACAAACCATATCCTCTTTTGACCATGACTTAACCTAGTCCAAACCAATCATCAACCGACTTTGACTCCTAGTCTGAACTACATTGGTTTGAGGCCCTTCTAATAGGGGTTATGTAGGCAGCACTCAGTTGATATGAAGTCTTTTAGGGTTAGCTTGGCCACATCCGTTTGTTCATCTATCTGATGAAAAAACCATTTTACCTTTAACCATGACTTAACCTAGTCCAAACCAATCATCAACCGACTTTGACTCCTAGTCTAAACTACATTGGTCTGAGGCCCTTACAATTAGGGCTATGTAGGCAACACTCAGATGACACGACATCTTTTGGGGTTAGCTTGACCACCCTCATTTGTTCATCTACCTGATGGACAAACCATATCCTCCTTTGACCATGACTTAACTTAGTCCAAACCAATCCATGACCAAACCCAACCCATCGACCTCTTTGACTCTTCACCTAAACTACATTGGCCTGAGGCCCTTCTAACAAGGGCTATGTAGGCAACACTCAGTTGACACGACATCTTCTGGGGTTAGCTTGGCCACATCCATTTTTTCGTCTACTTGATGGACAAACCATTCTATCTTTGACCATAACTTGACCTCAACCAAAATAATCCATAACTTTGACCCTTCCTCCCTTTTAGGGAGAACTACATTACCCTGAGGCCCTTTCAACAGGGGCTATGTAGGCAACACTCAGTTGACATAGCATCTTCTGGGATTAGCTCGACCACATTCCTTCGTCCATCCATTCATTCAACCATCTATCCCAACCCAACTCGACCAATGACCTTGGAGATCACGACTATCTCCTCCGACCATGACCATTTTTGAGACAACTTTGCCCTAGTTGTTTT
This sequence comes from Torreya grandis, assembly GCA_037957365.1. Classification (NCBI taxonomy): domain Eukaryota; kingdom Viridiplantae; phylum Streptophyta; class Pinopsida; order Cupressales; family Taxaceae; genus Torreya; species Torreya grandis. The sequence goes on along the minus strand of JARHVA010001865.1, from coordinate 48,257 downwards.
GATTGCATGTAGGCTACTTCATGAATAGTTAGCCAAATTGTCTACATCACATTTCAACCCTCATAAGTATAGGATCATGAGAAAGTTGATCCACACTACTTGTGACATTTTTGTGTTTTCTAAGAGCACTTCTTGAGCCTGGGATACCTGGAACTTGACGACCATTAGAGCTACAGCTTGGATCGAATAGCCCAATCAACTATGACTAAATGCTGGGGACCAATTATTTTGATTTTAGCATTTCTTGACCTTTGACCATGACAATTTGACCTACTGATCACGTGAAGTGGTATACGTGCAATCACGACTATTGCAGCGTTCTCACTCCAACTTCACCATATCCATCCACTCTCTATCAAATCGGCACCCGATTTTAGGTTCCCTTCCCTCGACTCCCGCTTTGAGAGGGAATACCTCATCCCATAATTGGGGCAACATATTTCTATTTTTGTCTTGTAGTTCATCAGAACAACCAACAAGACATAAATGACCTCATCCCATACCTGGGGCAACTGACTCCTATTTTTGTCTTGTAGTTCATCAAGAACAACCAACAAGACAAAAAGGGGAAAATGTAGACACCAAAATCGTGTCTACTCCTTGGTCGACTCCCTCTTGGTCCCTTTCGAACTTCACCATGCCTAACCTATGTTTTTATTAATTTAAAATACCTATTTTAAATTAATAATTCTCCCTTGACACCTCACCCATCACACCTCACCCCACCTTGGATAACTCTCCTTGGATACCATCCCTCACCCCATGCCAAATCTTAATTACTTAGACCCCATTTCAACCCTCCCACTAGCCTTTCGCACTCATTTAATCCGCCTTCGACTGTTTAACTATGACCAGCTAACCTCAACAAATGGGAAAATGGACAAAAATCTATTTTTAGCCTTTTTACCCATCTTTTAGCCGCTGACATCGGTCAACTATTGACCGACGTTAGCAGTATTGCCGGTGTCAGTTTCCTTAAAACTGCGTTCTGTGCCTAGAATGCTAGATCTTCAATCTTCAATCTTCTTGGCTCGAACATGAATTCTTTCTCTCCCAAAATTTGACCTCTCTCTCTCCTTCTCTCCCAGATGCACAACAAACATCACATGCTATAGGCATTCTATAGAAATAGCTCCATACTTTGGGTTAAAGACATTACAGGTATATCAGCCACATCAGCAACGAGTCTTTCACACTCCTTCTTTAGCATATCAAAGCTAAGTATTTCTTCTCTCTTTTCATTTTAGTAGCTTAGAATGTGTTTGTAATTAGTTTCTTCTTACTCCTAAGTTTCATCACCCAGACCTGGCTATCAACTAGAGCATCCCTAACTGTCTTCCTGGAGAGGCTAAGAAGCCTTCCTCACACCCTTGCCCCTTTTTGACACCTTGTCTCTTACCTAACTCCTTCCTTAGACCTTATTTGTCTCCTTGAAACCCTACACAGAGCCCTTAAACCCACAGAGTCTCTCTGTTGACCACATATTTTCTCTGAGACCCGTCCAAAGACTACTACCTCCACCGACATCGGTAGACTAACTGATGTTGGCAGACTTGACCAACCGATGCCGACAGAACCACTGACATCGATGACTGTGGAAGATAGATTGCTAAATATAGGTATGCATTTATCTCTATTTCTTTTGTTTAGTCTTTTATCATTTCCTTTTTCTAGCAACATTATTCTCTGTATCAACTAGTGGACTGTCATCCCTCCAAGAAGTCTTTACACTTCTAGTACTAAGCTTTGCTTGGCAATCCACTGTCTATCTATCTAACAACCTCTTTGTTTGAGTCTCTTTCTTTTATAGGTGTCATCCTCCATATCCAAAGAGGAGTCCCTACAACATCTGGATAACGGTGCGCAAACTTCATCTGGGTATGTACAAACCCCTGACCATATTATCATAGTTTCTCTCATCTTTTGAATGTGAAAAAGTGAAAAATAGTTAGAAACAAGTGGAAGTCAAAAGAATTTAATCTCTACTAATATTGTGAAAAGCCTAAATCTTTCCATGAAGCCTCACCCAAAGCCATACAGTATTAGATGGTTTGAGTCCAGGGAGAAACCTTCGTGTCACCTACCAATGTCTTCTCTCATATGAAATAAAACCTTTCCAAGATGAGGTCTTATGTGGTGTGGTGAATCTAGATGTTTGTGATGTACTCTTTGGTTATCCATTCATGTATGATCGACATGGCATCTATGAATCAAGAAATTAAAGGATCAATCTCACTTTTGGAACATGGTGCTATATGGTACTAGAGGTACCACCTTCTACATCTATCTCTCTGATTAGTGCCAAGAAATTTATTCTCATGGTGGTCAAGCCACAAGAATCCAAAAGGGTTGATGTTACAGCCTTGAATACATAAACAACACAACAACAGAAGAAAATAGATACTAAGCCAAATAAGTTCAAGGCCTTCCATCCACAGACTGATGGTCAGACAGAAATGGTGAACAATCGGGCCCTGCATAGTTCTATAAATCACAGCCCCTTCAAAGTATGCATTAGAAATAAAATTGAAGCACAAATACCACACTTGATGACATATCTTAATGTAATGGGGACCATTTCTTCTCAAGGAGGGAGGAATGATCTGGGCAACAATTCAGATGACAATTTGGGGGATGGGTCCACCCCAATTGATGACAGAACTTTTGGGAGCCATAACTTTTGCACCGTAGCTCCAATTGACTCACCGTTTGAACCATTGGAAAGATAATAATGAGGAGAAAATTGTGAGATAGCATGAGCATCTGATAAATGAAGTTTGACCCCTTAAAACCCAATGGAAGTGTGCCAAATTTCAATTTTAGTAGTGTAGTCTAAAAATAACATGTTTCTAAAAATAGTAATTCCTTGAATTCTATATTATTTTTAATTGTGGAAGTCAAACCAATTCATCTCCCTCGAGATTGGTGAACTTACACATCCTCCCCACACCTTAAAAACATGTATAAATGAAGATGTAACCTGAAATTCAAAGTATACATCTCTTCTCAGAGATAAGCATATATTTGGGTTTGCAAATTTGATCAATAAAACATTTCTTCTCAGAGATAGCATTATTTGAATTGTTTTGTTCTTATTTTTTGAATTATATTTCAACCAAAGATTTCAAGTTTTGGATTAGTGGTATCAAAGTGGTTTGTCTTTAGAGTGTCTGATCCCAAGAATGAGGTCAGATTACAAGAAGCTTGGGTGGAAAATCAAACCAGCAGACTATCCACCTATTCACTCCAAACGACTTTAAATGATGGACAACATCAAGACATCCGATCCTTTCAAGGAAATGGTGAATGAAGCCCTCCAACAATAGCAAGCATAGATGCTATAATAATTCACTCAAATTCTCTAACAAATTTTGATGGGAAATTCTGGGTCCTCATTTGCACCTGCACATCCTTTTAGTGCCCCAACACCCTTCAAGGTTCAGGTGAATTCTGATATTCCTACATTTGAAGACAAAATCAATGATGATGTAGTAGAAAATTGGTTGGATCAATTATCATCTTATTTTTTTGTAAATAAATTCACCGATAAAGAGAAGATTACTTTTGCTCTTCTGAAAGCATCATTGCCTATCAAAAATTGGTGGGAAGTGTACAAAAAGAGATTAAGTGCAGATGATATTGGCCTTGAGATAGAACTTACTTGGGATGATTTCATAGAAGCTGTGAAGGAAGAATACTACCCCATTGGAGCATATGACAATCTGTATATAGAGTGGAAACAACTTCACCAAGGTAAGGAACAATATGTTCAAGATTACACTGATATTTTTCATTCTTTATCTACAAGATTGGGCATCCAAGAAAGTGAGAAACACAAGGTTCTCAAATATCATGGTGGAATACAATGGTACATACAGGGAGAAATGGAACTCTTCAATTTAGAAACCCTTGGTGAGGCATACAAGTTCGCAGTGAAGATTAAGCAGAAGCATGGAAGAATGAATATGAAGAGTCAGCCTTCAAAATGGAGAAGTGATAAAGAAGGTCAAAAATGAGGCCAAAATTGGAATCAAAAAGAAGGAAAGGCTAGGAAATGGTGTGATTATCACAAATCTGAAACTCACTCCAAAGAAGAATGTTGAGCCATCAAGTCCCTACTTTTTGAGTCATAATCCTTGACATCTACTATTCTACCTCATATAGACCCTATAGTTGAAGAGATTGAAGAAGAGATTATAGATGTTGAGCCTGAAGCCATTGTTGCTTCATCACAAACCCATGAGGAGAGGCTAGATGACAAGGAAAGGTTATTTCACTCTAAGTTATGGGTGAAAGGTAAACTTCTACATTTCATTCTTGATAGTGGAAGTTAAAAGAATTTAATCTCTGCTAATGTTGTAAAAATCCTAAATCTATCCATAAAGCCTCACCCAAAGCCATACAATATTGGATGGTTGAGTCCAAAGAGAAACCTTCGTGTCACCCACCAATGTCTTCTCCATATGTAATAAAACCTTTCCAAGATGAGGTCTTATGTGATGTGGTAAATCTAGATGTTTGTGATGTACTCTTTGGTCAGTCATTCATGTATGATTGACATGGCATCTATGAATCAAGAACTCGAAGGATCACTCTCACTCTTGGAACACGGCACTACAGGGTACTAGAGGTACCACCTTCTACATATGTCTCTCTGATTAGTGCCAATAAATTTGTTCTCATGGTGGTCAAGCCACAAGAATCCAAAAGGGTTGATGTTACAGCCCTAATTACACAACAATAGAAGAAAATAGATACCAAACTGAAGAAGTTCATAGCCTTCCATCCACAGACTGATGGTCAGACATAAATGGTGAACAATCGGGCCCTGCATAGTTCTATAAATCACAACCCCTTCCAAGTATGCATCAGGAATAAAATTAAAGCACAAATACCACACTTGATGACAAATCTTAATGTAATGGGAACAATTTCTTCTCAAAGAGGGAAGAATGATCCAGTCAACAATTTAGATGACAATTCAGGTGATGGGTCCACCCCAATTGATGACGAAACTTCTAGGAGCCATAACTTTTGCACCGTAGCTCCAATTGACTCACCGTTTGAACCATTGGAAAGATAATAATGAGGATAACATCATGAGATGGCATGAACATATGATCAATGAAGTTTTACCCCCTAAAATCCAATGGAAGTGTCCCAAATTTTAATTTTAGTAGTGCAATCTAAAAATAATAAGTTTCTAAAAATAGTAATTCCTCAAATTCTATATTGTTGTAAATCATGGAGGTCAAACTAATTCATATCCCTTGAGATTGGTGACCTTTAACATCCTCCTCACACCTTCAAAACATGTATAAATGAATATGTGACCCGAAATTAAAAGTAAACATCTCTTCTCAGAGATAGCATTATTTGAATTGTTTTGTTCTTGTTTCTTGAATTATCTTTCAACCAAAGCTTTTGATTTTTGGATCATTTGTCAAGGAGGATGATAAATTAACATAGAGGGTAATGATGAATTAGAATAACCTACTATTAGGGAGATGCACGTTCGAACTAATAAAGGTTGAAATTATTTCATGGTTAATTACTCTGTTTAGGATATGATTGGGAGTAAAACAGGATGTCGATGCCAAAGAGATGTCACCATTACTGAATAGACTTCTTGAAGTTGAGGTTTGTTGTAGCATGTGATGGTAGGCTTCATGATAAAACACCATAAAGACTTGGCCAAAATATGTATAAAGAATGACTCCCATAATCCAATAGTCAATAGAAAATAATGCATCAATGATATAAACCATGATGACAATGTAAACATATGAATATGGATGGATTAGAGTATAAGTGTGGACAATGAATCACCCAATGAACACACATAAATTGAATTAAGGCAATAGTGTTGAAAGAAAGCAAACAAATAAAATAAGTAGAAACAAAGAAACAGAAAACCCTATGAATATTGCCCCTAAAAAATAGGTGATAATTTAACAAATAAACAAAATGAGGCAATATAAGAAAGGGAAGGGGGTGGTCGAGTTGTCTCCATATACATTAGGCAAGTGGACACTGCCTACATAGTTTCATGGATTTAATATCCAATAAAAAAACTTTAGGCCAAATGTAGTTCTCCCAAGGAGTGGGAGGAATGTGATAATTGATGAAAACAAATAGAATGGATGTGATAGAAGAAGAGGAATGGTATTACAAAATGGTAAGTGCATGAGAGAAAAGGATAAAAAGGATGGGAAAACTAAATGACAAGTGATTTTCTTGTAACTTAGTAAGGGTTCCCAGAATCCTTAAGGCAAAGAAGTGGTCAATATTTTTGTTCTTTTCTAACAAATTTTCAAATGTTTTTGGAAGTGTTTTGAAGGTATCTCAACTCAATCAATAATGAGGAGACACTAAATGGTTTAATCTCATAAAACAGTGAGAGTGTTCAAACTGAGGTTGCTCACAAAATGGTGAGAACGTCTTAGGTTACTCAAAAAATAGTGAGAATGTGGGGAAAAGGGTGATTAAGCTGACCTCAACAAGTCTTGAGCACTGCCTACATAGTCCTAGAGTAGGTCCTCAAGTCACTATAGTTTTGCCATTTCAGTAGAGGAATTTGACTAGTGCGGTAACCAATTCAAACAAAATAGGCACAATTGGTAAAAGGACATAGTATGGCATAGGAAGTGGCAAGTTGATATGTCAAGGCTTAGTGTTGCCCCTAGTTTTCTCATAGGTGGTTATAACTAAGACACAATGACATAGATCAATGGTACTAATTTTCCCAAAGTTAGTTATAATTAGTAGCAAGACTAGGGGTAAGAAAGGACTAACAAATGAAAGATGTAACTTTCAAAACTTCTATCACACTATCCCAAGATATGCTCCCTATCTGAAATACTTGAACTAACTAATGAACTAATCATATTCCTTTATGTTGAAACTGTGTAATGAATGAAAAAAACTAAGGTCAAATGGGCTAGGATTTAGAACACAATGGGTTGATAAGTCAAAGATGTGTAGTGAAGGCAACTCAACCTTAATGGGAAGGATGGCTTTAGTACCATAAACAAGTATGGAGTGGCTCTTATAGGGGTATGATGATTGGTATGGTATGCCCAAAGGGTCAGGAATATCTAGAGGTGCCAATCATGATGAACATCATTGACAATTTTTTTGAGAATGTTGACAATGGTTTTGTTGGATGCCTCTGCCTGGCCATTACCTTAAGGGTAATACACTATAGAAAAATGTTGGATGATGTTGTATTTAGTACATAATTGGTCTACATATTTGTTCTTGAATGATCCTCTATTATCGAATATAATGTTAGAGGGGATACCATAACAACAGATGAGATGATTGAAGATGAATTTGGAAATTTGCTTTCTAGTCACGTAAGTGAGGGGTATAGCTTCAACCCAATTAGTAAAATATTTGGTGGTGGTAAGGATATGTTTATGGCCATCAGATGAAGTGGGATTAATCTTCCCAATGAGGTCAAGTCTCCATGTAGAAAATGGCCATGGTGTCAACATTGGTTTCATAGTTTTTGCTAGGGCATGAATCAAATTAGCATGTCATTGACATTTGTCACATTTTTTTACATATGCAGTGGCATTTGCATCCATTGTGGGCCAATAATAACTAGTACACAAGAGATTTTTGGATAGGACTGCTCTGCTATAATGGGCTCCACATACTCCATGAACTTCTCTTAATGCTAGCAAAGACTCTACCAAAGTTAAACAATGCAATAGAGTTCCATCAAAACTACGATGGTAAAGAGTGGAATCAAGTAAAGTATAATGAGTGGAATGATGAATGAAGGCTTTGGTTAGTTTTCAAGATAGGTTAGGTGGCATAAATTATTCATGAAGGTAGTTGTAAAGGTCTAAGTACTAGATAGAATTATGACCAACAATATCATAAATCATGGCAATGATTAAAGGTTCATGAGCTAGTGCTGACAAATTCTCGATGAGGAACAAATACTCTCTAGCTTTATCTATTTGTTGAATTAGAGAGCCAATAGTAGCCATGACATCTACATTTTTGTTACTAGGCCTTGGTATATGGTCAAATTGAATGTTGGCAATTTGTTTTTTAAGAGTGTCAACCATGGCTTTATATGGAACTAACTTATCATCTTTGGTCTGAAAATGATCTGTAACTTGATTGATGTTTAACTAAGAATCATCATAAACTTGGAGATGAGATATATTCCAAAGCACTACTTGTCAAAGTCTTGTAACAAGTGCTTCATACTCGGCCATGTTGTTTGTACAAGGAAATCTAATTCTAAATGATTTAGGCATTAGATCCCCTGGTGGTGTAATAAATAATAGGCCTACCCTCGATCCATATGCAGTGAATGAACCATCAAAATATAGCTTCTAGGGCTGCTCTTCAAGGGGTGTGTCCATGATGGTCATGATGGATTCATCAAGAAATTGAAATGTGAGTGGTTGGGTGTCTATGAGAGGTGTTTCAACAAGTTGATCTGTAAGAACTTATCCTTTTATTGCTCTCTGATTGACATACTCTATGTGAAACTCACTGAGAAACTTGATCCATTTAGCCATTCTATCTTGAAAAGTTGTTTTAGACTGTAGATACTTGAGCAGATCTACTTTTGGAATGACCATAATTTTATTATTCAACATGTCTAGCCATAGTTTTTTTGCAAGTTGATCTGCAAGAACTTGTCCTTTTATTGCTTTTTGATTGACATAATCTATGTCAAACTCACTGAGAAGCATGATCCATTTATCCATTCTACAAATTTGTTTTAGACTGTAGATACTTGAGTGGATCTACTTTTGAAATGACCATGGTTTTATTATTCAGCATGTAATGACATAGTTTTTGAGCTACAAAAACTATGGCTAGACAAGCTTTTTTAATAGGTGCATAGTTATGTTCATATGTAACCAAAGTATGACTTAGGTAGTATACAACATGATCCTTTCCTTTATCATCATGTTGATCCAAGAGTGCCCCCAAAGCATGGTCAGTAGCTAATAAGTATAATTAGAATAACTTTCCTAGCATAAGAGGTAATAAAATAGGTAGATTGACAAGATAATCTTTGAGCTGTTGAGAAGCTATTTGGTAGTGATCATCCTAATGGAATATAACTCCCTTCTTCAAAATGTGTATAAATAGATGGCACTTGTTTGATAACTGAGAGATGAAATTTTGAATTGGCTGGATCTTACCCTACAAACTATGGAGTTACTTTAAATTAGTTGGTGGCAGCACCTCGGTTGTAGCATGGACTTTAGCTATATCAACTTCAATACCTTTACAAGACATGATGAAGCCAAGTAATTTGCTTGAGGTTACACCAAAAACATATTTCTTTGGATTTAGTCTGACTTTGTACTCTCATAGTCTTTTAAATATCTTACATAACACTGCTGGATGGTCAACCCTAGTTTTGGATTTTCCTAATATGTCATCGACATAGTCTTTAATAATATCATGCATCATATCATGGAATATGATAGTAATGGCCATTTGATATATAGCTTCATCATTATTAAGGCCAAATGGCATAACCTAATAATAAAATATTCCCCATGGAGTGGTGAACATTATTTTATGTTGATCTTTTGGTGCTATCTTGATCTGATTATATCCTGAAAAGCCATCTATAAGTGAAAGCTTTTCATAACCTACCATGGAATCCATGATCATGTTGATATTAGGCAAGGGAAAATCATATTTAGGATAAACTTTGTTGATGTCTCAAAAATTAGTATAAATTTTGATCCCTTCAAGATTTTTACTAATAGGTACAACATTAGAGATCCATTCAGAGTAGTCAATGGATCAGATACATCCTGCTTCTAAGAGTTTTTATAACTCTTTTTCTACCAATAAAATAATGCAAGGATGCATCTTACGTAGCTTTTATTTTACTGATTTAGCATTAGGATTAACCACAAGGTGGTGTAGAGCCAAGGCGGGGTCTAAACTTGGCATGTCTGAATAGGCCCATGCAAAAATATCCACAATATCTCTCAATAGAGCTGCAAAGATGTCACGTTTCTCTTCAATGAGAGATGCTCCTAATTTTATCCATTTTAGGTCTGATGGAGTCTTGATATTTACCTCCATTTTATCTTCAACTAGAAGGGTCGAACCATCTTCTAGGATAGTAGGCAATGACTTGAACTGTTGGACTATGTTAGGGTCCTCTGTTAGGACTTGCTCTTCAACTTCTCCTAGGCATGATGAATCTGAATCTCCTAATGGGAGATCTAGCCATGTAATAAAAATCATCAAAAATTATTGAAGTATTTGATCAAATACTTGTTGTTGATCAAATCTAAAATTTGATCCATAGCAAGTTCATTGTTGGTGGTCTCCTGCTCTAAATTTGAAGAAGAATGAACACCCTCGTCTAATTGCACTTGAAACAGGGTTTCACCACTAGACTGGCCTTTATCTTTACTTTTTCCCTGGTCAGAAAGTGCCTTAAAGAGGTTTTCACTTTGGAAACTCAATGTTTTATTTATTTATTTTTGGCTAAGGGTGTTCACTCATTCTCTAAAATAGACTACAAGATCCAATATGATTGAGAATCCTGATTTGTGATCTCCCAATGGAATATTGTCTTTAAGGCCTAAGAGATCATAGAATGCCTCATCATTCTAAAACTTATCAATTGGAAAACTATATTTTTGTTGGTCCCAATCTACTAGTTGGGGATAATACAATGGCAAAGAATTATGATGACTGGCTTGGGTAAGGGTAAAAATGGCATTATTATCAAACAGGTTGGTTTCAACTAAGTTATCAAAGGTAAGGCTATGATCAGACTCTACTTCACTATCAACATCATCATTACTAATTGCTAGTGATGGAGTTTGAATAAGATATGTGGGGTCACCCCCAGGTGGTTAAAATCCAAGTCTATAAAGTCTTTCATACTTAGTTATGTATATTGGCTCGATGGTTCCTTGTTGATTCAGTCTGAGGCCTCTTCCTTCGTAATTATGATGCTCCATGATCCTATTGGGAATAAGATACTTTACATTTTTATAAAAATCAACTTGGTCATTATTTTATAACCATGATTCATCCCCTTCAAGAGGGTTAGGTCCTAGCTCAGATGCTGGTACAAATGTGGTAGGTCCCTTATCTTTATTCATTCATTACCAATGCATATGTGGGATGACCTTAGGTCACCCAAAGGTTTTTGGATTCTAAGGAAGATTGGAAATATGAAACGTATCATGGGTCACATATTCTCTCAATCCATTATCTGAAACATTGAAATGATTAGAAACTTTAGGAGGTGGAATGTGGGAAAGGGAATCCAAGGTATTAAGATATGTGTAATTATCCGATGAAGGATCAATAAGTATAGCTTTTCCTCTATCCTACTTGGAACTTGGATTCATATAATACTCATAATTATAGCTTTGAAACTTGGCCTCAAGATGCTTACAATGCTCATATGGGTGTAAATATCCTGGAATATTCACTTCCACCCCTAAGTGGGAAAAATTGATACATTGGTGTAGTGTTAGCAAGGTTGCATGAATCTCATGTAACCAAGGCCTTCCTAGAAGCATATTGTATGATAACTCAAGATCCAACACATGGTAAAGTGTATCATAGGTTAAAGGCCCAATTATAACTACCAAACTAATGGTGCCCTATGATTCTCTTTCTTGATTATCATAAGCTTTGATAGTTATTGTTTTTGGCTAGAGATCTATCATTATGTACCCAAGAAGCTTGATGAACTTTAGAGACACTATGGTGAGGCTAGATCCAATATTTATAAGGACACATTTCACTTTATGCCATCTGATACAAACCTTAATGTATAATGGGTTATTATGGAGTGGGCCAAGGGAAGACATATCGCTTTGGTTGAATGTAACTTGTTGGTCTGGAGCTAGGTGTCCAACCAAAGATTGAAAGTTATCAGGGGATATGTCACTAGCAGTAATAGATTAGGTCAAAAACTCATTCAAGATGTTATTATGGACTATTGATGTTTGCAAAAAATCTAAAATAGAAATTTATGCTAGTGTCTTCTACCATTGTTCCACAATATCAAAATTCTTGTCTTGGTTAGTAGTGAATGGTTTATTTTGAAGCTAAATGGTTGGTTAGATGACAGGAAAAGTGGCAGATGGTTATGGGCTTGGGATAGTAATCTTTGACCTTTGAGTTGTGATTGCATAATTAGGATTAAATATTGGACCATTATTGCTAATTGATGTTGGGAATGGTGTGGGACTAGATAGGACAAGTCTCAGCTGTTGGTGCACTCATATGTGGTCATGTGGCAAGGATGATTTATCGCGATAAGATCCAAAAGAGGAATTCCTAGTTTGCTAGTTTACATGTATGCACTCCTAGGTCAAAGAAGGATTATCCATGTGATTTAGATGAATAGTATTATGTAGCAATGATCTACGCTGATTAGTGTTTGGTCTAGGATTAATGGAGATGGTATTAACGCTACCCCCTATATTATGACCTACAACCCTATTGTAGTGATTAGCCACTTCAATGTAGGTTTGTTAGTTGTTACCGTTATGACCTTGGTTTTTTCCATTATTTTATCAATATGGGTTTTGCTACTAATTTTGTTGGTTCTTTTGGTTCAGGCTTTGATTTTGATACTATTGATTTTGCTACTACATTGACCATTGTTGCTGTTGCTGATTATTCTACTGCTATTGATTATTATGTCAAAGAAAGGGGTTTTAATAGATCCAAAGAGTTTGATTGGAAGTAGAATCACCATTATCTAATTTTATCTCCCCATTCTCCAACATATTCTTGATTAAATGCTTGATTTGGACACATCTTCGTAGGTTATGCCCATTGACCTGATGATAGTCATATAATTCATTTTCATGATACCAATTAGGATAAGGAATGCCTTATAAATAATATTTTGGTATGGGCCAAATAATTAGATTAACAATAAGAAACTTGTGAAATACATACTCAATATGTTCTCCTAGGTCACTAAAGACATGATGTGTAGGCACAGTTCTCTTAAGAGGAGGGGTTTGCAATGGTAAGCATTGTTGTATTTATAGTGAAAGTTTTGGTTATTATTCTTATAGAATTGGTTGGAGAGGTTGCTGGGTAGGAGTAAGTTGAAAAGGTGATGTAGATGATGTCTGCATAGTTTGGACATGATGAGATTTGGTTACTCCATTTCCCAAAACATTCCTATTGCGGTTGAATTGCTTTGGTCTTTCATGATTATTGGCCTGTGTCAGTAGTGATGCTTGCACTTGGATGGGATGTTGGTCATTTTCTTGATTGGTGCCTTGATTTTGATTATTTAAATTAAGCTTGATGACTCCTTTATTGATGATTTCTCTCTTGATCAACACACTTTTATCAATGATCTCTTTGAATTTATGCGCACGTTGTAGTTCCAGATGATAGGTTATCTCACTATGCAAATTTTTGGTAAACATAATGGATAATTATTTATCTGGTAAACTATGGGTGAAATGGTTTGCAAGGGCTCTCCATCATTGTAAATAACTCACAAAACTCTCCCTAGCTTTTTAATTTGCTTATGTTAGGTCCACTAATGAAATCTCATGTTTGAGATTATAGGAAAAATGCTACACAAACTTATCAGAAATATCTTCAAAATATCATATTGAATTTTTGGGAAACTTCAAAAACCACTCCAAGGCTTGTCCAACTAAGCTCCTTGGAAACAAAAACAAAAGTTATATGTCATTATATGCCATTGGTTGACATGTGATAAAGAATTCAGTCAAATGAGCCTTAGGATCACCTTTCCCTTTGTATTTATCAAACTTTAGTGGTTCATATCCTAGAGGAAATGGTATATGCAAATACTCTATGTTGAATGGATAGGAACATATGTTATCTAATTTGAAATTTTTATCCTACTTCTCAACCCGAATGGTAGCAATTGCATCCTTCATTTGTTACAATTCTTGGGATAGGAAATTAGATAGAATATTGGTTTGAGGTAGAATTTGGGTTTGGATAGATGGTTGGGAGGTCACAAGTGGGACTTTTTGACTAGGGTATGATGGAGATACCTATTGGGGTATATTATTTTGGTTGGGGAATGGATCAAGAATATGCATATGTGGATTGGGATGTACTTGAAATTACAAAATCGGCTACATGATATTTTGATTTGGGTTGGAAATAAAAGTTTGACCTAGGGGATTTTATGGTTGGGATGGAGGGATATAATTATATTGTGCCTACTGTGGTTGAAAATGGACATGACACTGACTAATTGAACCTTACTATTGAGTGGGAACTTGTGGACCAAGATCCTATCTCTATATTTGTGGCACATTTTGAACCAATGGTTGTCTAGCAGGTACCTGAGAAACATGAGGACCTACTTACTACATAAATCCCTATGAGGAAGTGAAAGTAGGTTGTAGATTTGACATCTATCATTGACCAATATTTGCATGTTGTTGACTAGTCATTAGTTGGTTTTGATTGGCATATTAATCTGTGACTGAAAAGGTGTGTTTGTCATTACCTAGCAGGGTGGAATATTTGTTGCCCTCGATTGAGGTTGCAATGTATTTGTCCTTTATTGCATTGATACACTAGATTGTGTCTGCTTTTGTGGAATACTACTTGCTACCTATTGAGGGGGAGTAGGATTCATCACATTCTATCATTGAGGTGTGATATTGGCCATTATTTGATTACTTAACCCCATAGATTGTACAATTGAGGAAGTAGTTGGTTGAGGCTAGGGTACATAAACTCTTATCCCTTGGTACGATGACCTATTCATAGGATTAACTATAGGCACATATTGTTGGCTAATTGTTTGCATATTAGTACCACTTTGATTAGGACCAGATGTTGTTTACACATTATCTACTATGTTTGGCTCACTATTTAGTGTAGAGGCCAAAGACACTTCTTCAATAATGGGCATATGCATCAAGTTATCTATTGAAGTAGTTTGTAGAAATGGGTCAAAATTCAGATTCTCTTGTCTAGTTAACTCTATCATCACTCCTGTTGAAGGAACTAGGTCAATGAAAGGCTTACTTACCATGTTCATCTAATTGAAATCACGTGCTAGATTCATATATGTTTGATATGCTATTTTTATTTGGTTAAAGTGTTCTTCCATGATGTTTTTGCTTCGATCAGATGTATTAGGAACTTGGTACGTTGTTTGGACTAGATCCATAGGATTACTAGAAGAACCCTGTTGATCATAAATGATATTATGGGGCACTCTTACTAGACTTGGTAAATTTTCATGGGGGAAGTCTACTAAAAATTTATCCCTTACCTCTATGGCTTTAACCAAAATCTTGTATTTGTTCTCTAACAAATGTCACTTAAAGAAAAATGGATCATACATGGAAGTCATATTAGTAGAATACGACTGTTGAAGTACTGGCTCATCCACTATAGGTATTGTAGATAAGTATTACATGGTTTATTTTTGGTCTTGTTCTATGTAAGATGATGTGTTAACTAGATAGTTAGCTAATGGATCTTGGCTTTGTGCCCTTGATTGAGTATTATAAGAGGGATAAGAACCCATCTCATAAGTAATGTTATCCACATAGGGGTCTTTCACTATTTCTTCCTACACAACCACATTACTAATCCTTAGATTTTACATGAGTCCACTATGAGAGTAGGAATACATGTTGGGATCCATAGTCAATGCTTTGCGATAAAAGGTCAAAGAGTTCTATAAACTCTAAAAAGGATAGAAATCTAAAACAAATGATGCCTTCAATTTGGTATAGATTTGTCAAAAGGATCAAAAGTTTTATGCAAAGATTTGTGAGGAAATAAGCTAGCATAAAGTATCTAATTTTCATTGTTCACACAAAGGTAAGCAAGTAAATGAATCAAAAAATTGAAATATCAAACTCTAAGGTCAAAGTGTTTCAAATCAGTGTAATCTAGGAATTTAAAAGTTGATAGGTTTTTTGACCAAATATGATGTCAAAAGCTAAGCTCAAATAAGGCATGTGCTAGGACTCTTGGCCAAATGACATCAAAAACTAGACTTTGAAAATACATGAAAGTTTTAATCTAACGGATTTGAAACACTTCCAACAAACACTAAGCATTCGATTATTGGAGATGGACTTGGTCAACTAGGTATAAGGTATGAAACAAAAGGCACTTTAACCATAGTTTATTTTCTCACAAATAATGGTATAAAAATTGGTTCTTTTAACAAATAGGCTAGACAAAGGTGATCAATATAACTGTTTTAGATAAAAGATCACAAAAGTCACTTAAATTGGTCTAAAAATGTAGGAATAAATTTGAAACTCTATGCAAGAAGGTTTATTGAACAATATTCAAAATGTTTTGGGCAACTTAATGATGCTATACTACCCAAAAAGGTGTGATAAAAAGGTTTACTTCAAAAACTTTCTAAGGCAAAGATGTTTTCCTGTAATTTTGGTAGCATAACAATACCTTTCTTGACTCAAAATGTTGTGGCGTATAGACTTAAAGTGAAAGTGTTTAGCACAAAATGGCTTAAGTCTATCAAGTGATGATAATTATTATGAGTCTTAAATGGCCTTCAACCTAAATTGGAAATTAAACCCAAGTTCCCTCAAGTTTAGTGTAAATGGTGAACCCACTTAACACATCAACCCTATGAACTTATAAAGGTGTAATTTTGAATTTAAATTATAAGTGAAGTACTTTAAATGACTTTGGTAAAGGTCTAGACTCAATTGGGTAGCATAACTATGCCAAAGTGGATGATATGATTCTCAATCTTTTGATGAACTTTGAACAAGGCAAATGGATGATGTCATGTGGGCAGTATAGTGCCTCTTTATTCAAAGGAAAATTTGGACTATGTTTGGTTTGGATTGTTTGTTTACAACAAGTTTTTGACTCCACACAAGACTTTAAACTAGGACAAAATCAACTAATTAATCACCCTTAAATCCTAAACTGACAAGGTTGCTTGGTATTATTGGAATCCATCAATATACATCATTTGAGAGGATTTTAAGTGTTCATCCAAAAGTAAATGCACATTATATAGTAGGGTTTTTACACCCCCCTTCTTTCAAATGACAATATTTTAACATGGACCTTGAGGCACACCTTGCACCAACAATACTTCTGTGACAAGTGGGGATTTGTCTAAAATCTAAAAAGTTTTCAAATTATCTAGGGGAATCAATTACACAATGACTTTCATGCCAAACAATGCAAAAAAAATAGCATAGATTTTGGGTTCGTATCACTTGGCTTGTTGCAAAAAGGTCTAGTCTTTTTTAAAACCACTACATCCTACTATTTGCTCAGTGTAGTGTGATGTCCAAAGTACCACTATGTCTCGTGTGCAACTCCAAAAGAGCCAAATGAAATCAATACTGGGAGATGAAACCCCATGTCAAAGCTTCCCTAAAGAACTTATGGGAGGTGATGAAGTCCCCCTCGCAAGCCAAGATGCATAAAAATAAATAAAGCATGAAAATAAAAAGACTTTAGTGTCATTTTAAAGGTCACCCAAACTTTGATGAGTTTTTGGGGAGTGCTTTGGATGACTTTCTTTCTAAGCCTTAGACTAGGCTATTTACAATAGGAATGACACTTTTGATTCCAAGGGTTCCCTATAGGGGACAAATGGAAGAGCATACACATAACATACCTCTCTTTTCCAAACAAAATTAATCTAATCAACTATTGCAAACAAAAATTGACAAGTGTGTTCAATTTTAAACTCAAATAAAATATTTGGTGGTTTTCATTTGACCCCTTGGTCTTAGTTGCAAACTTTGAAAAATATTCACCAAAAAACATCTAAATTCTTTGTTAAACACCAAAATAAAGTTCTTAATCAAAATTTAAGCATGCTAAAGTGATTTAAACATGTTTTGAGAAAAAATCCCGCTTGGTCCTGCAGCAAAATTGTTAGCATGTCCTTTAGCTTTGAAGCTCTTTTTAACTTGAAACAATGAGCTTTGAAAACATAGGTCTTAGGTCTATATTTTTGAAAAAACATAATGATCAACATTGGTTATTACCACTGACGTTAGTTACGACCAACTGAGATCTAACTGATGCTGGTTTTGCTGATCGACGTCGGTTAAGCAGGTAACTGATGTCGGTATTTCTGCTGATATCAGTTACTATGTAAAAATTATGACAATCGAAAACAATAAAATAAAGTTAGAAAATCAATTTGAAATATTTTTGAAGGCTCAAATAAATATTTTAGAGTTGAAAAAGGATCTTTTTCATGTGTGGGATGCGTCTAGTCTCATCAGGCATGCCATTATGTGATCTAGAAATTTGACTCAAGAGAGGATGGTTAGTATGGTGTTAGTTCCAAAATAAAAATAAAATGAAACAAACACACTAATAGCATAACGTCTCTAGGCTTAGACATTAGGGAGAGCTTAGTTAACAAAATTAAATTATAAACACAACTAAAAAGCAAGGAATCAAATACAAGAGTTCTTTCACCTTCCTTGGATGCTCCAAATGCCTTTGTAGTAGTGGTTTGCTTAGTTTATGCTCATAAAGTCTTCATCAAAGGAGGCTTGGCTATCTCCTCTTCTCCTTGGCACCTTTGGCTTGTGGCTTGGCTTGGATTGAAATCAATTTGGCATAGTAACACTAGTTTCTTGAAGCTTTTAGAACCAATCTTGCATTATAACTTTGCACAAATTAAGCATAGAAATGATGTTGTGAGGCTTTCTATTTATATATTTTTGGATTTGAACAGAATCAACCTCAACCATCCATCTCAAGATTGAGATGTGTGGTTGAGGATTAATTCAATTTTTGGAATTAAGTTTGTAATTATCCTCATCATGACATTGGAAGAAGGGGCAATTAAAAGGCATGGAGGGCATCATGGAAGGCATGGATGAGGCTTGCAGGGCATGAATCTTGATATTTGTGGCCTTTATGGCCTAGGGATGTCTTCCCAAGAAATGAGGTCACTTGATGATGTAGATATTCAATATTCATTTCCAAAACAAAGTATTCAACAAGTTTCCATGGAATTATTGATTAGGCCTTGATTTGGGTTAATTAGCTCCTAAACATGGTTAAGCACTTTATGCACAAATTACTCAAATTGATTAGAATGCCTTGTTATTAGGCCTAAATTTGATTGGGTTGGAATTGGAAGTCACTATCAGATGCATTGGATGCATATTCCCATTTAGGATGTTGATAATAACAAATAACAAAGGCACGAGTCTTGTGTAAAAGATTTGATAAGAAAGAGCAATTCAAAGCACATAGGTGCAAAATTGGCATTTTGATTTAGAATGATCTGATCAAAGTTAGCTGGTCCATAAATTTCATTACCTAATTTAGTGATACCCTGGCCAAAATTGGCATTTGAATATGTCAATTTCAATTCATTTTGTGTGTTTTAGTGTTTTTATGCCAAATTGTGCATTTTGGGTGGAAATTAGCCAAAATCATGATTGGAGGTTATTAGTGGCCAATTTTATGTGTCTACACATCACTTCCCTTAGCTTAGATTTCTTTTCAAGTAATCCTCTTATCCCTTTTCCTTAGTTGACAATAGATTTTAGTGTGAGATCAAGAGCTATAGTGAAGCACCTGAGGAACTAGCCTCATAAAAAATCCTAGAGGTTCAACCTCACTATAGGATACCCACATCCTAAGGTTTTTCCCATGCTTGTAGCTAGAAGTGAGGGATCTAGAAGAACTCTCTTACAAGGGTGCAATTCTAATCTATAACATGAACCTTGATCAAATAGTGCTCAGTAAAGAGCAAAGACTTGCCACTGATTATAATGACTTTGATAAATGTCATTGAGAAGCTCTTATGCTGTTAAAATTGTTAGTAGCAGATAATCTAATCTCAGAGGTTGAAAATGCAACCATAGCATCAGATCTATGGAAAAATCTAACTTCAAAATATCAGGCTTCTAAAGTCAATAGGGTATTGTATTTGAAAAATTTATTATTTTCCACTAAGATGCAAGGTGGCTCTATTTTTGAGTTTTTATTGTAGATCAAAGACACTAGTGATCAATTAAAGGCTATGTAGAAGCCTGTTGATGATCAATATTTGATTTCTCTGGTTATACAAAATCTTCCACCTTCATTTGAGTCATTTGTGGAGTCCTTGCACATGATTGCTAAGATGTAGACTTTGGACTTTGAAAAGTTGTCTACATTACTATTGCAAAAGGAGAGATGGTAGGAGCATACAATGTTGTCTACATCTACTTCTATAGAGAGTGCATTCTTCATCAAGGAAAAGGGTAAACATTTTGGTAAAACTACTAGTTCTCCAATAGAAACTTCACAAGTAAGTGGTTCTAATAAGATATCTAAGTGGAAATGTTTTTACTGTAAGCAACTTGGTCACCTTAAGAAATATTTTAGGAAAAGACAATAGGATATGACTAACCCTAGAAAGAAATCTCAACATGTGAATGCAGTTGAAGGTGAAGGCGAGAAATTATCTCCTGATTTTGCTTTCATGGATTTCAGTGGGAATTCTCTGATGGATCGAGCTTGGTACTTTGATTTAGGGGAATCTCACCATTATACATGCCATAAGGACTGGCATGTGGATTTTGTTGAAAATGGTAGTAATAATGAATCTATATCTTTGGGAGATGGTAGGACTCATTTTGTGAAAGGATATGGTAATGTTTAGATCAGATTTGATGGTACTATCTAGTATACATTTAAGAATGTTAAGTATGTTTTAGACATGAACAAAAATTTGCTTTCCATTAGTGAGATCACTAGACTCTCTGATTTTGTTGTAAAGTTTCAAAAACAATAATGTTTAGTCACTACTAGAGATAACAAGATTCTTGTTGTTAGGATTGGTGAAAAAGGCTTGTATAAGCTTGCAGATCTATAGAGAGTAAAGGAAAGTTCACTTGCAACAGTTGATAGCACAATTTCACTCTATCATAAAATGTATGGGCATTTAAATTTCTAGTATTTGACTACATTGAGAAAGACTAAGATGGTTAAGAGGATTCATTTTATTTGGGATAGTCATCATGTGTGTACTGGATGTCAGTTGGGGAAGCAAGTTAGACATTCATTTGGTTTTGGTAAATCTTCAAGAGCTAAGGGAGTATTGGATCTGGTACATGTAGATTTACATGGTCCAATGTAGACACCTACCTCTTATGGAGCTCATTATTTTCTATTACTGGTCGATGATTTCTCTAGGAAAAAGTGGGCATACTTTCTAGTGAAGAAATTTGATTGTTTTTCTAACTTCCTTACTTATAAAGCTATGGTTGAAAAATAGGTGGGAAGGTCAGTGAAATCTCTTAAAACAAATAATGGGGGTGATCTCATCTCAAAATAGTTTGAGTTTTGTGCCACTGAGGGCATACACAGACAATATACTACCCCTTATACTCCATAACAAAATGAAGTTGTGAAAAGGTGAAATAGGATGGTGATGGACATGACTCACTATATGGTCCAAAGCAAAAATGTCCCATATAGATATTAGGCAGAAGTAATAAATACAATAGTGTACATCCTTAATAGAAGTCCTAAAAAATCATTGTAGAATATGACTCTAGAGGAGGACTGGTCGTGTTGAACTCTAGATGTAAGTGCTTTTTGAATTTTTGGTTGTGTGGCTTTTGTAGTTATTCCTAATCAAAAGAGAAGTAACTTCGATGTGAAAAACAAAGTATACATGTTTGTTGGGTATAGTGAGAAATCAAAGGCCTACAAATTACTAGATATTTCTACTAATAAAGTTGTGGTACATAGAGATGTCATAGTTAATGACAAATGTCATACTTCACAACAACTAGTACAGTTTTAGATATTGAGTCATTATTTTCTTCTAATGATTCTATTATAAGTTGTGGTGTGAAATTTGAGCAAGATTCTAGTTCATCAGTGGTCACATTCTAGGGAAGGAATTGATATAGGTCATTGTGAGGTTCCAACAAAACAATCAAAGAAGCCAAAGTGGTATTCTACCACTATGGAAGTAGTAAAGGAGGGAGACTTACCATAGGGTGTGGAAGGAAGAAGATTGAGATCAGGAAATCAGTTTGGTAATTGAGGCAAGCATGAAAATTTTGCTCTAACAACTGCTATTTTACATGTTTTTAAGCCTAATTCTTTTTCAGAGGCCAAAGGGAAACATGAGTGGGAATCATCCATGTAATTGGAATATGATTCCTTGATAAGAAATAAGACTTGGGAGCTCATAGAGCTACCACCAAGAAACAAATCCATTGGTTATAAGTGGATTTACAAGGTAAAATACAAAGTAGATGGTTCTTTGGACAAACACAAAGCCAAACTTTTTGTAAAAGGTTATTTAGAAGAGGAAGGGGTTGATTATGAAGATAATTTTTCTCCTACTATAAAGATGATAACTTTTCATTTGATTTTTGTTATTGCTGCTCAGTTTGGATGGTAGGTGCACTAAATGGATGTCAAGATTTCTTGAATGGATATCTGGAAGAGGAAGTCTACATGGTTTAGCCATAGGGTTTTTAGGTTCCTGGTAAGGAACATATTGTTTTTAGATTGATCAAGTCCTTGTATGGGCTTAAATGGGCTCTTTGAGCCTGGTATATGAAGATAGGTACATACCTTAGGGAGTCTAGTTTCAAAAGGTATAACTATGAACCAAATCTCTATGTAAAGGTGTCTGGTGATGATATCTTGATTCTCATTGTATATGTTGATGATATAGCCATCACTGGGAGTAGTGCTAGTCTCATTTAACAAATAAACACTGATATTTGTTGTACTTTTGACATGATATACTTAGGACTACTGAAATATTGTTTAGGTGGTGAGTTTTGGCAAGGTGATTGTGTTGTATTCATGTCATAGAGTAAGTATGCCAAATCATTGTTGGAAAGCTCTCAAATGTTGTATTGTAATCCAACACACACAACTATGGAATTTGGAGCTAAAATTTCAGCTAACACTAATTCACCTCCGATCAATGAAACAATATATTGACAGCTAGTGGGTCGTCTCATTTACCTCACTACCACTAGGCTAGATATTTGTTTTGTAATGAGTTTTCTATCTTGATTCATGTCTAAACCATAGGAAGTACATTGGTTAGCTAAAAAATAGGTATTAAGATATGTCAAAGGTACTCTTTAATTTGACATACTGTATAAGAAGTCTTTAGATTTTTGAGCTTTCAATATATTCTAACTCTGATTGGGTAGGATGAGTAGATTCAAGAAAATCTACAACATGATATGTTTTCACTCTTGGTCTAGGATTTTTCCCATGGCAGAGCAAACTACAAACTACAGTGGCATTATCTTCAACAAAATTGGAGCATAAAGTTGTGGTCAGTGCAGGTTGTGAAACTATGTGGATAAATAAAATCTTGGAGGATCTTCAATTTGAGTCATCAAAGTCTACTTCAATTTTTTGTGACAACCAAAGTGTTATAAAGATGGTGAAGAATCTGGTATTCCATGTCATGACCAAACACATTGAGGTTCACCATCATTACATCCAATAGTTGGTTACAAATGAAGACATAAATCTCTTCTACTTCCCCACTACAGAGCAACCAACTGATATAATGACCAAACCACTTGGTTCAGACATGTTCATAAAATTCAGGGAGAAACTTGGTCTTGTTTCTAGTTTTGTCATTAAAGAAGGGTGTTAGCATAATTATGTATTTACCTTGGATTATTGACTAAGGTAATTTGTCTTTCATTAATTTTATTAACCACTTGGATTAAGAGGTTAGTTTGTTTAACGGGCTTAGCTATTTCATGCTAGCCAACATTGGTTGTTTTACCCACCCTTTTCACATGTTTCTCAAATGGCTCATTTTTTTGCCTATTTAATAGGCCTTCTTGTATTGTTCGAATATGGAATGTATTCTCTGAATACAATCTAGTTCTTTCTCACTCTTTATGGTTTATCTAATAACCCCTAGCACCTATCATGCCAAATTAAAGGTGATGATGCCTCATAATGTAGTAATTTGTTTCTCATCAATGATTAAACTTAATAAGGGAACCCAATATTTATTTGCATGTATAATTTCACTAGCTCCATACAACTTGTTCAATAACAAGATTCCAACTTGACACATTCCTTGAATGTCTTAATGGTATAATAATCATTATTATCATGATTGACTCAGTAATCAGAGACTTATTCACAATCCCTTAGGGTCTCCATAATGTCATGAGTTTCCATCCATTGTTAGGCAATGTCTTTGCTATCATATTGGTGGCTAAGATGGATTGTAGTATTTCCTAAAGGCTAACACTGAGATTAGAATAATTCTATATTTACCATAAGGAGACTAGATTAAATCATTTCTACAAGCATAGTGCATGAATTAATTTTAAAATAAATCCCAATAGGGGAATACCTCTAGTTTTATAGCTTCTTGATGGAGCCATGACTATCAAATAATAAGTAGGTCCTCTAATAAATTGATCCTATCTTGGTCAACATCCATATTATTTAAGACTGGTTACATCTCTTTACTACCTTAAATACCTCATTATAATACTTATACCTCATTATCATTGGTATGAATGTTGTGTCTTTGAATTCTTGAATGCACTCAGAGGTGGATGAAGATGCAACCTTGGAAACTATTAAAAATGAGAGCTTTGCATGTTAATTTTTAAGTGATGAAACATATTGATCAATAATTCAAAGGTTTTAAATGTGAAATTGAGAAAGTTTTTTTTGTATTTAATTTCAATAACTCAAGTTTCAAAAATTTGAGATATCTTGTAAATTTCTAAACTAGAACTCTATGTGTGATGGAAGTTAGAGTCTCCTATATGCACATTAACTGTATGTTGATTTCCATTGCTATTTTTATTTGTTAAAGCTTTAATGATCTAAAATGTAATTATTCCCATCCATGTGTTAGATCCCACAAATCAAGCAACCCCAAAAAGGGTGGTTGGCTTACTCATTTATTATCATGAGCACATCGAACATGTGTTACACAAGCCATTATGGAATTTAGGATGTTAACATTTTATTTCCACATATGTTTTGATTTATGGCATGGGTCTCATAGTTAATAAGATTGCTTCATGTGTCACCTATAAATTCCCAGGTGTATGACCTCCATGGGGTGTACAATCTTCAAAGGGAACCACAAGAGTACGGTAAATTACATGTGTCCCTTTTGATTGGTTGGGGATCATGTGTCATACCATTCCTTTTACATCATGATAGATCATTATTATAATAAAACTATGAGAGTATGGCCATGACATGTGGCCTAATCTAATTCATAGGGACTCCCGTGTTGTAGCATTCCTTTGCTTATTATAGTCATTTATGTATCACAAGAGTGTAGGTGTACATTCTTTGACACATGGCTCATTTTGGTTGGTTGGGGCTCCCACACCATACCATGCATACATAGACTTGAAGTATTTTGTGTATCATGGGAGTAAGGTAGGTAGACAAGTGGTAGGTTCCAGTTGGCCTTGAGCTCCTAGAGTGTACAAATTTTTCATTGCATCAAGGACCACATGGACCTAAAAATACGTGCATAAAAAAAGTTAAGTTATCCAAAAATCTTTGCATGCAAAATAAGAATAAAGTAACAAAATGCCCCCTCACATAAGTATGGTAGTACATCAACACAAGAGTACTTGTTTTGGATAGACCTACATATTCAACATCAACTAAACTGAAAGAAAATTAGTTTCTAAAGAAAAGTATAAAGCATTCAATATTATAGAAACTAAGCATGATGATTCTAATAAACTCGATAAATAACTTTAAAGTAATATGATTATTTTAAAAATACTTTAATGTTGATTCTAATAAACTCAATAAAGAACTTTAAATTAATATGATTATTTAAAAAAAAAATTAATGTAGACTTGTAAATACCATAGCACTAGGAGTTTCTTAAAGGCATCCTTTTGATCCCAAAATTTAGAAAAGAACCACACAAGAATTTTTATTGATTTATCCTAATTTTATAAAAAATTTAAAAGGGATCTTAGGGGTTTCCATTTCTCAAAAGTAAATGGGGTGTGTCGGTCACAACAAGTTCAAGGATAAACAGTTGGAAAATATTATCAGTTACATTGATATGAACACCAAAGTTAGTACTCATAGTGATAAAAAATGGAGCAAACTACTTATTGACTTTCCCAAGGATGATAATGAAGCCAAGTAGACATGATGAGGAATGGAATGGTGTGTAAGTGAAGGTCTTAATTTCATGTCTTAACTCAAATCCATTATAGGTATGTTTTTCATAAACACATAAAATGATTCATGTTGAGTAGTTTTACCATATTATAAAGTTTGTAACAATGCAATTTTGAGCATACCCATGTTAATGTCATATACTAGTGTTTTACCCTATTTTTGATATAATAAATAAATGTTGTTTAATAGGTATGAAACTTTGAAAGATTATTCAAATTATAATATTTAACATTTAAGCATAAATCTAAATTTAAAGAAGAATTGATAGAAATTCATTGATAAGTATAACTAATAATAAGATAGTTAGCTTTTATAATTTCTATTTGAATGTAATTTATGTTTGAAAGTGGAAATCAGGATAAGATAGGACTGTGATAGCTCAGATCTAAAGGTAGTGTATGTGGATATCTATAGGCAGGTTCATATCCCTAGATAATAGCACAAGTTCATCATGTTCATTGACTACAAATTTGCCTATTTTGACTCTAAAAAAACTATGACTATTCTACCACCTGTCTCTATGTTTTTTGAGAAGGCTAATATATTTTGATTCAATTAGGGTTATGCAAATTTTTTTTCCTTATCTTTGCCTTGGAAACCCTAGGGGTACTTATGAGAGCTAAAAACTTGAAAAACAAATGGAAAGTGTAATGAGTTGAGCTGAACCTAATCGCCCTCATTAACGATTGATCATTGTCTACATATCCAGATACTCTGAGGAGGAAATCAAGCCACACAGTTCTCCAACCTAGTGTGATTGTGTAATTATGCTCCTTATTTACATGTATACAACTAGATATTTGGATTTAATAGTTGGCAATGTTAAATCTTGGCATAATTTGGAATGATTCAAACTTGGCTTGTGCCTGCATCTAGTGAATTATCTTGAAGTTGGGAAGAACAAGGCATATTTTCTCAATGTGCAATACATATCAAGTCCCTTAATGTACAAGCATTGATTTGTATTTATAGTGAACCTTTTGAATAATTTACTTGAGATGACTTACAAAATATGTGAGATGACCTAATAAATACTTAATTTTTTGTAAACTGGCCTCTAAATGGTATGGGGAAAAGGCTTCCTTAAGTGGAAAAATCTGTAGGACCTATCTGCATAGCATGGAATTGACCTAAAAAATTAGGGGTAATTATCCTTAGGTTGGAAGTAGTTTGAGAATGATATAAGGTAGTCTAAACATTGACTTAGAAATTATGTGTAGTAGTGATGGAAAACAAAGGGGTCAAGCCTACATATAGATAAATAACTAGAGAAATTATGAATAAGAGTAATGTATTTGAGTATAATTCAAATGGTTTAAGATATGTCACGAATTAACATTGTCAAGTACCTATAAGCAAATTTAGGTATCTACAATTAGCATCTAGTACACTAAGTATGCACATGGATGATTTTTGTTTTTAGCACACTTATGTAGATTTTATACACTAGTGTCACTATACATTAAGTATACACATAAGATGTCACACAAGACAACATTTATGTGGAATTTTGTATAGAAAAAATACATAGGAAGTGTAAGGGTATAAAGACCTAACTAAAAGATGTTGAAAAGGATACTTAGCATGGGCATCATAAGGATATATATGTATCCATTCATGAACTATGAAAGGATTGAGCCTATCTATCATAAGGATCACTTTCCATTTTCCTAGGTATGCTTTTAGTTTATTGGGTGTGTTTCCATTCTAATCTAGTTGCTTTCACATGTCCCATAACTGAGTGGTTTTTCCATTTATCACAAGTTATTAGATGCATGGCTGGAGAAAAACAATGTTGATGGAGCTCATAGGTCCTATAAGAAATAAGAAAATGCATGACTACTTATATCTTCATGTGTAATGGAATATTATATTATTGTAAGGAGTGATGTACTATTTTCTATAGCCTGATCAAAGATTACATATGTATATATTTTTTGGTGTTATTTTTCTATCATATTGTAGTTTATACCCTATTATATGAGTATTTTAATCAGTTAAATGAAATCTCATGTGTAAGGAAATTTATTGTTCATATATGATTTATGGCTGTCCTTTACAATTTATGTAAAGTTGTAATGGATTGATCTCAATAAGATGTATGAAAGTAGTTCAATCTAAAGGTGTTACATTGAATATAGTAGTAAGGCACTAGCATAAGATGTAGATCAAACAACATTGAATTATTTATTTTATGTTTTTATGGAAATATGTTACAATCATATGCAAATATATTTGAAATTTCCACTTGACCTTCATGAAGACACATAGTTTCATCCATATTTAACATTTATGATATTCTTTAATTAGTCCATGGTGAATTACTTTCTATCTTTACAGTTTAAGTAATACAATCCAAATTTAATAAATTATTAATAAAATGTATGTTCATTATGAATCAAGGATTATAAATTTCATAAGACCATTGCGAGCTAATGCTTTGGTGATGCAGGAACATCTATGGCAAATAGGCTACCTTGTATTGCACAAAAATAACTTATTTATTTCTAGGTTGTTCTTTGTTTGTTGTTAGTTTTATGTGTGTTATTCTTGGTGGTTACCTTGATTTTCATGATGGAAATTATCCTAATGGATCTCTCCTATTAAAATTCACAACTTACACTTTCATCATTCATCTTGCAAGAGTTATGATTTGCCTTGGTGTTTTGTTGAAAACTTCATCTTTCAAAAATTGGTAGATTATAGACCTAATCAAACTTTTCTAGATCCTAGTTAGGTCTTATAATGAAATTTAAGGTTATAAAATTGTAATTGGACATTGGAATTTTGAAAATGTATTACTTTATGTTGGTGAGTCTTGTGTTGCTAATTAGGTCTCATTTACCCAAATAGGTATGTTGAAGACTTAGAGGATTTCACCTTTGCTAATTGGGTTTCTAATAGTGATTAAGTCTTGAGATACATTGATTTTTATCCACAGTTGTAATTGGGTTTAAATACCCCAATTAGGTCTATGTAACCATAAAGTGCCTTGGTAGTTGTAATCATGTTTCATTTTCTTGAATAGGTCTTAGAAATGTTCAAAGGCACAATACATTTATAATTAGAGTTTCATTCCCCAATTTGGTCTTGACATGCCTTAAGAAAATAATGTAGTTTTAATCAGACTCTTAAGTCCCTATTTAGTCTACCAATGACTTTGAAGAGCTTGGATTAATAATCAAGATTTATGGTAGTGATTAAGTCTTGAACTAAATGTTTGTTTTAGCTCTTTATAAATTAGAGTTTCTTTCTTGAAAAGGTCTCACTGAGTGGTGGATGGTGTCTATCATTGTATTTAGTTTTTATTTATTAAATATAACTACGATGATGTTACTTATCTCTCCTTTCCATTGTAGGGTTCTAAAACTTGCATGGGTCAATGACTAACTTAACATCCCAATGCAATGTTAATCAGGTTTATATTCTCGATTGGTGTTAAAATGAATGTTGTTTGAAGACTCTAGTGGTAATCAATATTTTGAATACTGATTAGAATGTGGAGACACTCAAATAAAGCATCCTTTGGTTTATATATCCTTGAACCTAACTAGGTCGTAGAATCTCTTAAAAAATCTAATAGTGGTGTGTGTGAACTCTTCCATATAGCAAATCTTCCAAACTCTACGTGCTATTTAGTGTAGAAAATATCGATTGGGTATTTAATAATTTAAAACTAGTTTTGATGATTCTAAAAGTCTTATAAGGTCTTAGATAAGACCAACAAATTTGTTTCTTTTCTTTTTGCACCTACAAAACCTGACCAGGCCCACAAGGAAGATAAAACTTAGGATTTATCTATTTTGCACTTCTTCTTTATCTATAACATCTAGGAAGATGAATGGATGTTAGAGAAAACTAAGAGGTCAGCCCATTCCTACTATTTATGTAAAAATGGATTTCTATTTGGGGTTCCTCATTTTGGTAGAGAGACATGGTTTTTAATTAATTTTATTTTCTTCCCCATTTGTATTCGGTGAAATGTTATTCTATTGAATTTGTTGCTCAGAACTTATCATTGAAACTTGTTGTAATCTCAAAATTCCTTCATGATGAATACAAGGAATGGATTTGTGTGTTGAATTTGGTGTTTCATTTTTTATTCTGGTTCTCATTTTGTGAGTGTGTTTTCCCAAACCTTGCAATGTGGTCAAAATGGTTGTCTTTAGTTGGAAACCCATATTGCATGTGCATCATTTGGTAAGAGAGATGAAGGGATAACTCATGTGTATTTTTGAGATGAAGAGATATTTGGGTCTCCAAGTCATATGAAGGAGATGAAATAGAGAGAGGATTTATTGATGAAAAAAGTGTTGTTGAAACCTACCAAGGAGGTGAACAAACTAACACAATGAAAGAGTTTGTTCAGGTTTGTTTGAAAATATGGATGTAAGTGTTGTAAAGTTGTAATTTATAGTGGTAGTATTGATACTTTGATCTGTCAAGAAATGGTAGAAAATCTTGGGATAATATGTTTACAACATCGTACATCATACAAATTTTCTTGGTTGCTTAAGGGGTATTAGGTGCTTGTGAATGATAATGCAATGGAATTTTCAACTAGTTTATATAAGGATGAGGTTTTATATAATATCATGCCTATGGACGTGTGTCACATATTGTTAGGTAGGCCATGGAATTTTGATAGGAGAGTCATACATGATGAAAGAGAAAACATATATACTCTCATAAAGGATGGCAAGATATTCACATTGAGTCCGTTCAAGGACAAGGGAGGCAAGGTGGACAATAATTTAAAGGCCATGTTGATATATAATAAAGACTTCTTTAAGGTGTCTAGTGAGGAGAGGTATTTTTTGTATTGATTTCCAAACTGGTAGAGGTTGTGATAACCACTACAATAAGTGATTTACCCATTGAAATTTAGAATTTGTTAAATAACTATGTTGACATTGTAACAAGTAAGTTATTAGATGGACTACCACTTGTAAGGAGTATTAGTTTTCATATGGATTTAGTGCAGGGAATGAGTTTGCCTAAAAAAGTAGCCCATATGTTGACTCCAATGGAAAGTGAAGAGATAAATAAGTAGGTGCAAGAGTTTCTCAAGAAGGGTTTGATACATGAGTTTCTAATCCCATGTGCAAATTATTTTGGCACCAAAGAAAGGTGGGAAATGGATAATGTGTATAGATTCATGTGTGATAAACAAAATCACCATTAAGTAAAGATTTCCATTGCCAATAATGGATGACTTAATGGACTATTTGAGTGGAGCACAGTACTTCACCAAGATTTATGTAAATAGTGGGTATCATCAAATCCATTTATGAGAAGGAGATGAGTGGAAGACTGCATTCAAAATGAATGACAAGTTGTATGAATGGCTGGTCATGACATTTGGATTGTCAAATTCTACAAGTGTGTTCATAAGACTCATGAATGAAGTGTTAAAATCATTCACCATTAAGTTTTTATTTATCTATTTGGATGACATTTGATTTTTAACCATTCTAAAGAAGAGCATTTATAACACTTGAAGTTGGTGTTGGATAAGTTGAAAGAGGAGTAGTTTTTGGTAAATCTATAAAAGTATAATTTCATGCAAGAGGAGATGATATACTTAGGGTTTTTGATCTCAAGAGAGGGGTTGAAAATGGATCATAAGAAGGTGGATTTTTTATTGGCCTTTGCCAAAGAGTATGTTCGAGGCATGGAGTTTCCATGGGTTGGATAGCTTCTATAAGAAATTCATCCATAATATTAATGGCATATTTGCATCCATCAGAAAGACTACGAAGAGAGATAAGAAGAAGTTTTAGTGCACTAATGCAATAGAGATTAACTTTCAATTTTTGAATAAAATAATGACAAACAACTAGTGTTAGCCTTACAAGATTTTGGTAAAGAGTTTTAGGTTGATTGTGATGCAAATGGGACAACCATAAAAGTAGTAATTAGTCAATAGGGTAAGACCACTATTTATTTTAGTGAGAAGTTGAATGAAGCTAAGAGTAAGTACTCGATCTATGACCAATAATTCTATGTAATGGTACAAGCTCTAAATAAATGATGACATTACTTGTTGCCGAAGGAGTTCATGTTGTATACAAATAATCATGATTTACAATTCATAAACAACCAAGTTAAGTTAAATAAATGCCATATGAAATGGGTAGAGTTTCTTCATAGCTATTCTTTTGTTTTGAAACATATGAGTATCAAGTCCAATAAAGTAACATAAGCCTTGAGTAGGTGAGATTTAGTAATGAATGAGATGAAAGTATAAGTCATTGGATTTGAAGCCATAACAAAGTTATATGAGGATGACTTGGATTTATAAGATGCATGGGTAATGTGTAGGAATCTAATAGATACTGATAGGGATATATGGTTAGAGTACATGATACAAGATGGTCTCTTATTCAAGGTATGGAAGTTGTGAATATTGCAAGGTTCCATGCGAGAGAAATTATTACAGGATAAACATAGGATAGGATTTGTTAGTAATTTTGGATATGAAAAGATGTTGGTATAATTAAATGAGAGATATTATTTTCCATGGATGGGAAAAAATGTGAATAAATTGTTTTAGTAATTCAAATTTTATCAACACGCTAAAAATAGTTAGAATGTTGGTTTGTATCAACAATTGCCCATTTCAGATAGTCTATGGGATGTGATAAGTATGGATTTTGTTCTTGGTTTTCCAAGAACGTAGTGAGGTAATGATTATATCTTTATTATTGTGGGAATATTTTAAAATATAGATCAATTTTTGGATTTTAGGAAGACTAGTGATACCACACACATAGTTAATTTGTTCTTTTAAGAGATTATGAGGTTGCATCGATTACCATAAAGCATTGTCTTAAATAGAGACACAAAGTTTATTGGACAATTCTGGAGGACACTTTAGAATAATTTGGGAACCATATTAGGCTTCAATTTATCCTATTACCCCCAAAAATATGGAAAAATAGAGATGGTCAATTAAAGTCTAGGTAACTTGTTGAGATGTCTAGTTGGTGATAAGCCCAAATAGTGGGACTTGATGTTGACACAAGATAAATTTGAATATAATGATTTAGTAAATCAAATTATAGGTATGAGCCATCTTAATATTGTGTATGGTAGTATCCCTATAGGGTTCTACAAGTTGAGAAGTACCACTAACATGAGTAGGAGAAGTGCATAGGGTAAAGATTATACTCAGGCTGTGCACAAGGTGCATTAAGACGTCAAGAAAAGACTCGAAGAGAGTACTGGAAAATATAAGAAACATGCTGATTTGCATAAGATAAAGGTGAATTTTTAAGTTGGGGACTTGGTGTTGGCACATTTGTGCAAGGAGAGGTTTTTGAAAGGTGAATATAACAAGCTAAAGTGGAAAAATACATTGCAAGAATTTTTGGAATTTCTTAGCTAATGTATATGAGATACAATTGTTAGATGGAATAGGCATCTCACCTATCTTCAACATGGTTGATTTGTATCCTTATGTTGAAGGGGATAAAAGTGATAGCATGGATATTTTAGTTGAATATTCAATGAAATAATTGACACAAACAATTAAAGAAGAAACATAAGTTATTTTATAAATTTTAATTTGCAAGAAGACATGTGGCTATAAGTAATATGTGTACCTAGTCAAGTGGAAGGGTGGAAAAACTAAAGATGTAACATGAATCACTACATTTGAGGTTACCAAGCATGGAAAATTAACAGAGAAACTCACCATAGGTTCATGAGTGGGAAATCATGGTAATTTTCATCTACCATTGGTGTTTGATGTAGGAACATCCATGAAAGATAGGTTATCATGTATTGCATAAAAATAAAGTGCTTATTTCTAAGTTATTTGCTTATTGTTGGTTTTATGTGTGTTATTCTTGGTGGTTGCCTCAATTTTCATGATGCCCACTCTCATAATGGCATGCTTGTGTTAATGTTCATAACTTCCAATTGTTAAGCATGGGATATACTGAGAGGGAGGGGTGAATCAGTATATCATATATCTTATAAAACTTTCCTTTAACCAAATTTCACTTAATCAAACATTCAAGATATGCAATAAAAATCAAACAATAAACACCACACAAGATAGAGAGAGACACCAGATATAACGTGGAAACCCAATGTGGAAAAAACCACGGAGAACAATCTCAAGTATATGAATGAGCACAAACCCAAACAATATTCACAAGCCAATCTTGCAAGAGCACCATACCCTTTTGTCGAGCACCACCCTAGCTACTATTCATGAGCACCAACCCATAGGAGCACCACATACCTTTGCTGAGCACCAACCTAGCTACTATTCATGAGCACCAACCCTTTTGCCGAGCACCAACCCAACAACAATTTGTGAGCACCAACCCATAGGAGCACCAACCCCATTGTGTATACCACACACCTATCTCTCAATGTTGTTATCTCAACAAATGATAGATCAATACAACATATCTTTCCTCTCTCTCACCTTTGCTCTTCTAAGCTAGATATAACAAATACAAATCATATTCTTCTAAGCTAGATATTACAATATCAAATCAACCTCTATCTCCCGTATTATAAATGGCTTCTCAAGCATTTATTTATAGCTTTCCAAATGACCTTGGCCTTCCCCCTTTGTGACCATTCAATCCTCATGGAAAATGGCACCAAACTTGTATGACCCTTCATATTCAAGCCTTTGAAAAGTCATGTGGTGACCCTTCATTCTCAAAAACGTCCTTCCCACTTTTGTCCTTATCTTTGGTGACTTTTCATATTCCTTAAAGTGTCCCTTCATGAGAAATTGTGCCCTTACTCTTTTGTCTTCACTTGGTGACTCTTGGTATTCCCCAAGATGACTCTTCATGGTAAAATGTGTCCCATCCTTATTTTGTTTTTACCCTGTGGCTCTTTGAATTTTCCATCGGCCCTTCTTTTGTCTCATATGCAACCAAAAATATATTCATTAATATTAAATAAATATTAACTCATATTAGCCAAGATATTTTTATTACAAAGAACATTAAATGCGATGGGGCCTTTATCACCAATAAATGCTAGACCTTTGACATCAATGACAATATGTCCAACAATCTCCCCCTTGTTCATTGATGGCAACCTCAATCTTGAAACTGCCACATCTTGTCACCTACACATACTATCATCTAAAAACATACAATAACTCCCCCTTACTGTAGCAACTTGTACCTATTCCCTATACCTATTTCTACACCTATACTTGTACTTGTTATTCTCCCCCATCGACATCAATGGCAAAGGGCCTACCTAGAGCTAACACTTAGCTTCCCCTCAGTTGATGCTGAACATCAATGGCAAGAAGTAAAATAAATTACTCCCAACTCCTCTTGTAGATATTTAAATGTGTCCTTTGATTGTGCCTTTGAGAAGATATCTGATAATGCATATAAATCTTTACCTGTCCTTTGAGAATATGCAATCAACTCATTTGAATATTTTCTTCTAACCTCACAACCTTTTGCATGAAACTTTAAGGCATATCCTTGATCACATATTTGACTTACACTCAATAGATTATGCTTACAAAACATTCTTAGCTTTGGTTCTACTAATATCCAAACTTAAAATACCTTTTCCAGCTATCCTGGCAGTGGTTTTATCTTCGAATTTCACTATGCCACCATTGATCTTATTTACTCTTATCTCCTGTCATAAGCTTCAAACATCTGCTATCAACAAACCATGGCTGATCTTTATTTCTTACATGCAAAGCTATTTACACCAACATAGAATCTTCAGGTTGTTTCTTCTGCCATGAACATGACTGAAGCTTCTTCCTAATGAATGGAACTTTGAAACTCTGATCCTTCTTCATTGAATTTGCTTGAATATCCTTCTCCTTCTTTCTAAAACTGTTAGCTCTTTTTCAAATTTATAATTTCTTGTGACCATAATCATTTAAAACACTTTAAAACTTTAAAACACTGCATATGCAAGAATCATTCTAATAGCCTCAAACCTTAATACTGATGCAAAATTTTCTTCAAAAATCTATTCCCTCAAAAGATATACAAATTAATTTGCCAACTCACCTTATTTTCATGAAACATAACCAAGACCCAATATCATCCACCATGCTTCAATTTTTCTTAAAAGTGTCTCCTTAAAGCCTAGAAGAGACACCCCACACAATAGGGTTCTAGAAATAAATCTCAGGAGATTCCCACATCTCCTCTGTTTCTTCCTTGATCTTCTTATGTTTTTCTTTTAGAATCCATTTACTCATGTCTAACGTTTTGACTTACTAACCTTATCATTTATGATGTTTTTCTTTTTCTTAACTTTTGCAACTATCTTATCTTGACAAAGCTCATGCTCAAATGTAACAAGAGATTCTGCACAATCCTTCTTATCTGATTCTTTATCTACTATAGCAAGTAATTCATTTTCATTCTTGAACTCAACCTGATCAACCTTTACTATTTTAGGTCCCCAAACCTTAATTTGACTCTTCTCATATCTTTTAGGGGCTTTGTAACCTTTGACATACTTTGACGATCTCTTTACTTGTTTTGGACATAATTTAGCAATATGGCCAACCTTATGACAACAAAAGCAAACAATATTTCTCATACCTTTTTTTGAATGTGACTGAGATATCCCTTTAACTGATTACTTCTCCTCATACAGTCTCTTGCCCTATGACCAACATGATGACAAACAAAACAATGGCCATGAAAAGAATTTGAAAACTTAAAAGCATTGGGCTGCCTGATCAACTTCTTTGATTTGCCTTCAAAACCTACATCCTTCTTTCCTTGGACCAATATTTCATGATCTTTCTCAACCTTGATTATAAGCTTCTCATGATTATCCTTTAAAGAACCTAACTCATCCTTTAACTGATTACACTCTTCTTCTTTTGATGTTAAAATTTGCAACCTCTAACTGATTCTTAAGATCCTGAATAAATATCTTATTTTATTTTACTTCTATAGCCAACTTAGAATCGAAGATACACACCTTTTCCTTAAGAGCCTCAACCATAGATTTCAACTCTTGATTCTCCTTCTTTAGCTGCTTGGCCATCTTATGCTTTATTTTGATCTACCTTCAAGCTGTTAAACCCTTTCTAAAGGAACTTGCTCTGATACCAATAGTTAAGCATGGGATATACTGAGAGGGGGGGGTGAATTAGTATATCATATCTCTTATAAAACTTTCCTTTAACCAAATTTCACTTAATCAAACATTCAAGATATGCAATAAAACTCAAACAATAAACACCACACAAGATAGAGAGAGACACCAGATATAACATGGAAACCCAATGTGGGAAAAACCATGGAGAACAATCTCAAGTATATGAATGAGCACAAATCCAAAAAATATTCGCAAGCTAAGCTTGCAAGAGCACCATACCCCTTTGCCGAGCACCACCCAAGCTACTATTCATGAGCACCAACCCACAGGAACACCACACCCCTTTGCCAAGCACCAACTTAGCTACTATTCATGAGCACCAACCCACAAGAACACCAACCCCTATGCCAAGCACCAACCCAACAATAATTCGTGAGCACCAACCCATAAGAGCACCAACCCCTTTGTGTATACCACACACCTATCTCTTAATGTTGCTATCTCAACAAATGATAGATCAATACAACATCTCTTTCCTCTCTCTCACCTTTGCTCTTCTAAGCTAGATATAACAAATACAAATCATATTCATCTCTCACAATTGATCTTCTAAGCTAGATATTACAATATAAAATCAACCTCTATCTCCCATATTACAAATAGCTTCTCAAGCCTTTATTTATAGCTTTCCAAATGACCTTTGGCCTTCCCCCTTTGTGACCCTTCAATCCTCATGAAAAATGGTGCCAAACTTGTATGAACCTTCATATTCAAGCCTTTGAAAAGTCATGTGGTGACCATGATCAAAACCATCCTTCCCACTTTTGTCCTTATCTTTGGTGACTTTTCATATTCCTCAAAGTGTCCCTTTATGAGAAATTGCGCCCTTACTCTTTTGTCTTCACTTGGTGACTCTTGGTATTCCCCAAGATGACTCTTCATGGGAAAATGCATCCCATCCTTCTTTTGTCTTTACCCCATGGCTCTTCAACTTCTCCATAGGCCCTTCTTTTGTCTCATATGCAACCAAAAATATATTCATTAATATTAAATAAATATTAACTCATATTAGCCAAGATATATTTATTACAAATAACATTAAATGTAATGGGGCCTTTATCACCAATAATGCTAGACCTTTGACATCAATGACAATGTTTCCAACACCAGTTTCATCATCTATCTTGTAGGGGTTGTGATTTGCCTTAGTGTTTTGTTGAAAACTTCATCTTTAAGAAATTGGTAGATTCTAGTCCTAATCAAACTTGTCCAGGTCTCGATTAGGTCTTGGGATGAAATTTAAGGTTTTGTAGTTGTAATCAAATATTAGAATTCTAAAAAAATATTGATTTATGTTAGCGAGTCTTGATTTTCCAATCGAGTGTCATTTCCTCGAACAGGTCTATTGAAGACTTGAAGGATTTCACCTTTACTAATCAGGTTTCTACTACCAATTAGGTCATGAGATACATTTATTTTTATTTGTAGTTGTAATTAGTTTTAAAGACCTTGATTAGGTTTGTGAAACCATCAAGTGCCTTGGTAGTTGTGACCAAGTTTCATTTTCCTAAATAGGTCTTGGAAACATTCAAAGGCACAATATAATTATAATCAAAGTTTCATTCCTTGAATTGGTCTTGACATGCCTAAAGAAAAGAGTGTGGTTGTAATCAAATTCTTATGTCCTAATTCAGTCTACCAATGAATTTGAATATCTTGGATTTCTAATTGGGATTCATAAAAATGATTAGGTCTTGAACTAAATGTTTGTTGTAACTCTTTACTATTTAGACTTTCTTTCTTGAATAGGTCTCACTGAGTGGTGGATGGTGTATGCCTTTGTATTTGAATTTTATTTCCTAAATAGAACTATCATGATGTTCATTATCTCTCTTTTGCATTTTGGGGTTCCAAAACCTAGATGGGTATATGACTAACTTAACATCCCAGTGCAATGTTAATCAAGTTTCCATTCTTGATTGGGTCTATAATGAGTGTTATTTGGAGACTTTACTAGTAGTCAGTGTTTTGATTATTGATTAGAATGTGGAGACATTCACATGAAACATCCTTTGGTTTGTGGATCCCTAAACTTGACTAGGTCATGGAATCTCTTATAAAATATAATAGTGGTGTGTGGGTTTAAAATATTGATCATAACATCAAGCAATTCTTTCAAAATCTATAGTGTTATTCAGTGTAGCAAAGCCTGATTAAGTCTGAATAATTTCAAACTAGTTTTGATGCTTCTAAAAGTTTGATAGGGTCTTAGATAAGAAAAAAAAGTGTGTTTCTCTTATTTTTTCACCTACAGAACCTGACTTGGTCCACAAGGAAGACAAAACTCAATATTTTCTCTATTTTACACTTCTTATTATGTAATATCAAGGAAGATGAATGGATGTTGGAGGAAACTGAAAGGTCATCCCATTCCTATTATTTATGGAAAATGGATTTTTATTCAGGGTTTTTCATTATAGTATAGAGACATGGGGATTTTTGTAATGCATTTTATTTTCCTCTCCATTTATACTCTATGAAGTCTTATGCTATCATATTTGTTGCTCAAAATTTGTCATTGAAACTTGTTATAATCTCATAATTCCTTCATGATGAATATAAGGGATGGATTCATGTGTTGAATATGGTGTTTCATTTTCTAATTATGGTTCTCATTTTTTGAGTGTGTTTTCACAAACCTTACAACATGGTCAAAATGATTGTCCTTAGGTGGAAACTTGAACTGCATGTGCATCATTTTGAATTTCA
The DNA here is from genome assembly GCA_037957365.1 of Torreya grandis. Classification (NCBI taxonomy): domain Eukaryota; kingdom Viridiplantae; phylum Streptophyta; class Pinopsida; order Cupressales; family Taxaceae; genus Torreya; species Torreya grandis. Next base: position 8,237 of record JARHVA010001865.1, on the reverse strand, counting down.
CCCTGAACCTCTTTTGCATTATGTTCTAAAAATTTAAGCAAAAATAATGGCATATTGAGCCTTTACTTATGCCTAAAGTGATAAATAAGCTTAAAGTGATAGTAAAAAGTGATTGAAAACCTAACTTCATAGATAATATATTTATGAATGACATAAACTACCTCATGCCAAAGGTGTGGTGATGAATCTCTAGAAATCCATTTCCCTGTATCTACCATTACTTCCCTAGGTAAGAGAAAGGTATTTTGACACTTGATTATATTTTAATTTACCACATACCAACTCTCTCCCATTGTAGGGAAGCCTAAAACCCTAGTAATCACTTCTTTTTTGATGTTAAATTTGAGACCCCTTATATCAACACCCCTTGAAGATCTAGGCAAATTCCATGGTGACCTTAGCATCAAAACCTTCAATTTTTTGAAATTTTTTTAACCATCCAGGTTCTTTGAATATCCTAAGAATTGTCCTATTTGATCTTATAAACACATGATCTAGATGTTAACTTCTATTTATTTCCCCACCCATTGAATAGGCCTAAAAAATCACACTTGAGTTTTGAACAACACATAGGGTTAATATAGTAAAACGTATAATACTAAGAGATAAATAAATATAAAATGCTCATCTTTTATTATTATTTAGATCTATAACAAGTGAAATGAAGACCATTCCTCCTCTTCATTTCCCCCATTTAATGTTTATTTAACCAAATACATCAATATTTCTTTCATCAACCTTTGCCCTCAACAATGCAACATAATCAATTTTCATATATTTGATAAATTGATCATCAACCTTTTTCCAATATTGCCTCAACTAGATCACCCAAAATCCAAATTTTGAAGTAAATTTCTTAATCATTATTAGGATCCACAACACACATCATCATTACCCACAAAAATAATACTCCTCACAAGTACATCAATTACAATTCAAATGTTTAGTATCACACCACCCTTCATGCCACCTCAAAATTAACCCTAAAAAATAAGGATAAGATAAATAAAATCTAAAGGATAATGATTACCCCAAGTGATATCCCTAGTAAACATTCCTATCTCATAACACCCTTAAACCAAATTATGAAAAAAGAAAAGGGATTCTCTAACCAAAAAATTTATGAAACACCTAAACTAAATAAGGATCCAAAGGATACCCACAAAAGGGAATCACCCCATACTCCCTTAGATTTTAACTTAGATCATCAAATGAGGAGTTTCCTTCTACTCCCAGTCATAATTTACACCACTTTTCTCTAAGATCGTCACTTAACTACTTCCAAGGAAGATTCAAGAAGATTTTATAAATTTGTTTTTCTATTCCTCCTCTTTTTCTCAAGATAAGCAATCTCTGGACAAGTTAAATTTACCTCATAATCTATATCCCAAATTCCTAAAAAATATTCTATCTCTAAAAAAATCTTCTTAAGTCCAAACACTTCTTCAACTTCATCATCCACAACCCAAAAAGACACTTCCATAGCCACCTAATTCAAACCTTAAAAAAAATGGGAAAATATTCAAAAGTGGATAATAACTCATTTATTATCTAACTCCAAAAGATTCCTATGAACAAACACAGTCATCCATACAAGGATCAATACCAAAAATTTTGGTCCTTAGGCTAAAAGGGTGACCATTATCTGAAGTAGATATCAATCCTCCACCACCAACCAATATTACATGTGCTTGTTCAGAATCCCTTATTGTCACTTTCTTAGATCTAGAAGAAACTTTTACCAAAGTCAAATCTAACCCTTCCTCATAAAAAATTACTAGAGAAATAAATGTCATATTAGAGTAATCTTCCACAACATTCTTTTAATTCTTATTAGGATCATCTACGTCTTTTTTTATTTCTCCAAATATTCTTCAAATTTTAAATCCTAAAGACCTTGGCTTCACATGACATCAAGTAATCATCCTGAAGACTATTGCCAATTTGAGAGTTCCCCAGACACCCATTACCTAATTTAGAACAAAACTCAAAAACATTCCCTACCATAAAATAATTATAACATCTTTTCCGTTGATATTAAAACTCAACTATCTAGATAATCTCTCTACCCTCCTTATTGATCACTATAGCCTTGATTCCCAAATAATACTAATTTAATTCCACTTTAATCTTGGTAAAAATAACATCTTTACCTATAGACCTAGGATCCAAATTTTAAATCTTTCCTAAAGCATTTACAAATAGTTTTAACACCTCAAATTTCCAATATTTCAAAAGTAAGACATATAATCTAACACTTTATATCTAAGTTCAACCAAAGCCTTTATAAAGTTATCCTACCAAGGATAAACCTCCAACCTACTACCCTTAACCTTCCAAAATTGGTTATGAAGGATATGTTATCTTTCCATACTTTTAAATTTTAACATAAACCATCCTTTAAATATATATTTAAGATGATGCACCTCAAAATCCTCCTAATTCTTAACAAGTTAGTCCTCCAAAAGCTTTAATTTTCAATGCTTCCCATGTAAACTCCCCATAATTGATTTTGAGTAAAACTCATCACATTCCTCCCTAATCATATAGATATTAATCCTCTTGAGTGATTGAGAGTGCAAAGAATAAAATTCCAAGTCTAGACCACATGGGAGAGAAAACAAAGTATCCACTTCTAACCCTTAGATCTTGGATTCTCAAATTACATCTTTCACATATCCTGACTGATTCGTAATGGGGATAAAATTATCTACTAGAAAAATATCCGACTCTAAACCTTAGATATTTTCTTTAGTACCTTTGAAATTGATCCATAACCTTTAGAAATAATATTTATTTTTTTGGAAAAGAGGGAGTTTACCAATGTAGAATCCACTGTAACATTATAAATTTATTCAAATTATTGAAAAATGGACAAAAAATCTCTTCCCCCCAACACATTCCATTACTATTGACTAATAAAAATAGATTGAGGTAGAACAAAGTTGATTTCACCTTCAACTAAAAACCTACCATTGTTTATAGCATGGATCACTCCTTTCATATTATAGATATCCCTATTTTTTGTAACAAAGGATTTCTCCTATTTCACAGAAAATAACTTACTGCCTTTATTTTTCCTCTTCATCTTTTCCTATGGTTGTATTTCGTAGGATAAGGTAACTTATTAATAACTAAGGCTAGGGTAATTATTACAACATACATTTTACATTATCATAACCTTATAACTTATGATTATGCTACTCTCTTATCTATATAAATGGATAATTAATTGACTAAATATAAAAATATTATGAGACCCAATAAATTTAAATATTATTCAAAACATGTCCATATGTATTTGGCAACACACCATAAATATATTCTAAAGAAACTAAGAATAATGGATTATGCACATAATATTAAGACTGATATGGACTTTCATAAACCAATATAAACTTGGACCTAACACTTAGTCATGTTTTTTGACAAAGCAAATTATTGTATCTTTAAGGATCCTTTTGTGCAAATTTATGTAAAATCTATTAATGGCAAAGAAAGGCCTAGATTAAGTAGTGCCTCAATGAAATATCTATGGATTTTATAGTTTATCTCTCTAGGAGAATCCCCCAACCAAAACTAGGTTGATTGGTGGTTAACACCTAATGAGACGTATATTAGAGTTTATCTAGCTTATGTGGCACCTTTTATCTCAATTCTTCATTTACCTTTAAGAGATGTATGACAAGAATTAATAAGAAAAAATGATATAGCTAAGGAGGATTTTGGTAAGATTAGAAAAATTAGCGTCTTTAATTTTATGGTTACATATTTGTGCCATTGTATTTCCATCAAATGTCATTTTAAAACTGTGTTTAAGAATTAGGGAAAAGAGAATATGTGACTCCAAAATTATTATTAGTGAAAAGAAAAGAGCCACAAAGAGAAGTGGGTACCCACATGAGTACAATGAAATGGAAGACTTGTTTAGAATGTGTATGACCTTAGATGAAGTATGAGATATAAATTGGCAATGGGCTATGCTCAAAATAACTAAGGAAAGGGGGAAAAAATACACAGTACAAATGGCCTTATCTCAATATTACATGTTTTGTAAAATAGAGGAAAAATATGTTATAAAACATTGATAAATGGACTAAGCCTATTAATGAAGAGAAAAAGTAGGTAGATAAATTTGAAGATGATGAATCTAAGGAAGAGGTACTAACCACCATCAATGCAAATCAATCAATCCATCTACAAAACATTCATATAAACAAACATATAGGAGCTACATCCATTTTAAGTCATGAACCTACAACACAATTACCCCCAGTGATGAAAAAAGAATCCCAAAAGAGTGCATAATGAAGAGACTGGTGAATCAATGTAAGGACTCCGGAGACATTATAATGTGCACTAAAGTTATTGAAATGTGGTAGAAAAAGGTTGGTGAAACAATACAAAAAGGAGAATTTTAGGTATGGGTTAACATTGATCTGGGGCCTAAGTGGAGAATTTGTGGATAATGTTACAACTTGTTCACTAGATATATCTATTAAACAAAGTTGTAAAATTATTAGACATGTAATGGAATCTAGGAAATAGATTCAGAAATAACCATTACATGTTTAACACATAAGACTGGAAAAATGGTGCCAATTCTATTTAAATAAATGAGTGACATAAAGTATAAATGGGTATGATGCAAGTAAGACAAGGAACACAAGTTATCATAATTAGAAAGGGATACAAATCTTGATTGATTTTTTTAGACTATTATATCATTAATGACATTGGAATGTAGGTTCTCGTGACTATAAAGGGATAAAAATCCTTGTTGATTTTCCATGTTGGGATATGATCAATTAGAAAAGAGGACAATGGATGTCAATTAGTCTCCTCTAGCTTTTTCAATGTCATACAATATATATTCTTACAATAAAGTAGTTATAACAAATAATTACAAAATTGGATAGTTACATGAATGGTTCCTCTTCCACCTAAGTGACGGTTTAACTCCTTGCAAGTGTGGAGGATATACTTCCAGTGATTTTATATTATTGACAAGATCCCTGATGTGGTACAAACCCATTAAATTACCCCAACATGTTATATGGAAAAAAGGTTTTAGCATGTAGATATTAAGACATACACTAAGCTAGAATAATGTATGGTATACTACAAAGTGTTGTATAAACACACAAGGGTGTCATGTGTCTGTGTTCTTGCCATGATATATTGTGAAGGCATTAATCCATGCATAAGACTAGAGTATTGTAAAATGTTCATTTTGATGCTATGAAAACATACAAGAATAATGTAGAGGCTGTATGAATGCCACGCATTATTGTGGTGATATATTTAGGTGTTGCATAATCACACCAAGGTATAAAGAGTCTCTATGGGTGCCACAAAGATATGCAAGTTTCATGAGCTATGTGAACATGCATGGAATTTTGAAATGTGCAAAATATTTATTTAGCTCCTTACACTAAATTAGGGTGAGCCAATCAAGTTAAGAAATACATAAGGAAATATTGTGGATCCATAGTAATCTAGGTTAGTTGATACAACCTAGTTTTTTGTGTATGCTTTGATTATGGACTATAATAGCCTTATCTAAAGCTTGGCTCATTCTTAAGAGGGTCACGTGGCTAAAAATTTGTAGTGAGGTAGTATAAGCCTTAAAAGCAACCTGAATACCTTTGAAAATGACTTGGATGTTTTGTAATAATAAATCATAGGAGCTATATGGTAACATTGAAGAGGAGCTAGGCCTTGCAGTTTAGCACATGTTTGTTGAAGATGGTGTTGAATCCTATAAAAAATCTACATAGAATATTATGTAACATCTAGTTATCATAAGCTATCTAACATCTCACATCCTCCTAAATTAAACATTTTAGATATAAGTAATAATAATGGGGACCCAATACTCCAAATAATCCAACAACATTTTAAAGATGGTAAAGTGCATGAGATTAATATAATTAATTTTATAGAGTTAAATAAATTGGATAATCATGGGATTTAGGATCATAATAAATTTTTGAATGCTAATGATTTCATCTAAACTAAATAATTTCAAAATTTTATTGTAGCTTATACAAATTAGTAAGACAAAGGGAAATAACCCATGATAAAAAAATGCTACACTTGATAACAATGACTATGACACATCATATTCTAAGTTTAAACCATTTACATCTTATCCCCAAGAGTGAAAATTGATTATGATAATCTTACCCTTGAGAAAGAAAGAGAGGTTGTTAGAAATAATGGATGCTAATTATTACTTAGGTGTGACATTGCATAAAAAATAATTCTATAGGAGACGATTCAAAACTATGTTAAGAGTAGGGTTTTTGGACAAGATGCCAAATTTGATCAAATTTTTAAGTATTTTTATAACATAAAATTTAATATTGACAATAACAACCTAGTTGCATGGATCATAGCTCCAACTTATAATAAACCAATAAATCATCTTACTCCTTGATATTTTAGAGGGTGGTTGACTATGCTTAAGGTGGGTGACATGAAGGATGAAGATTTGTCCAAGTCTATATGGGATTATTTAAGTTATAACTATTTGTATCTCAAACAATTAAATGCCTAGTTTTTATAAATTTTGGATGAAAATGTTAGATTGAGGAGGGTGATTTTAGAATTGAGAGGGATTGTATTCATGAAAGACAAAATATAGGTTAAGTTGGAGATAACTATGAACCAAATCTAGAGAATTAGAATAACACCATTGGCACTTCCACCCTCTCAATCTAAAGATGCTTATCATGAAATAGAAAAGACTAGTCTTATAACCCCTAAGGGACCATAAAAAACAAACTCAAATCCTCCTAGAATGGATCAGCTACAATTGAACAAACATTTGAAATATTAATTGGGTATGAGAATGAGAGCTAAGAAAAACTTGAAAATAGAGAATAAACACCTGAAGGCCAAAAAAAGAGGAACTAAATGCTTTTATAAAAATAACAATGGGTGATTTCATAAGGCCAAGTGTGGACAAAACTAGACTTCTAGTAGACAATTTATGGGAATCAATAAAAAAGTTAGAAAGATAAAATATCATAATGATGATGTTCTATCCAAATTCAATGTGTTTACAGTGTATTAGTTTCATTGAATGGAGTAAGTGTACCAACTTAATGCAAAAATATTATGGATTGAGGATGATGATAGTAAATAAAAGGGATGGCCTTATTTTAGAGAGTTAAAAATAACAATTTCTTCATTATCAAATAGTGTAGAGACTATGATTTAATCAATAAATGCTTGACAATGATTATTCTCAATAAATTTGCCTTCTTTGGAAAATTCACCATTTTGATAACCTAAAATATATAGGAAAGACTTCAAAGTTTCATAATTACTAAGAACATCTTCTAGACTTCTCTATTCATCCCCATTTAACATGTACTTTACTATCATTCTTGTCTAATAAGCTTATGTTATTTCTGTACAATTGTTCACTAGGTAGATAGGGGCACATTAAGCACCTGTCTATTAGTGTGGAATTGTCTCCCACACTCTAATGGTCATATTTTTAGAATGAAACATTTCCTAGCAGTTTTCCCATGCATTTCAATAGGTTGGTTATTGGATATATATATATATATATATATATATATATATATATATATATATATATATATATATATATATATATATATAATCAAAGCAAGGGTCACAGTTGAAACTACCTATCTCTCACTAAAAAAATAATATATTTTATGATTTTAAAAGAATTTATCTTTTGAGTACATACTTCTATTGAAATTCTACTACAAGTTTACAGTCCTTGGCCAAGTCTAACATTGTCTTATTATAGGTTGAGGGCATCCTTTTTTCAAACATTCTAATCAAATTTTCTAGTCACATTTATATTATCTTCCCTAAAGGGAGAACTACACCAACCTAATGCCCTTTGGGCTATGTGGGAAACACTCAGTCAAGAATGGGTTTTCTAAGGATAGATCAGCCATTCCCACATCCCCCATTACCCCACTTTCCATTTGATATTTTTTGTGTGTTTATGTAGGACTAAGGATTTAATTAAATAGGGATTCTACACATCAAATAAAGATCCACACAGAAATAAATCACATTCAACCATAGGTGAACAAACCCATATTTTCAAACCCAACACAGTCTAATAGGATAAAGTCATAGTAGAGGATAATAATGCACTGTATTCCTATTTGCCTCCCATGGATTTGTCCTAGTAGACAACGAGACACTATTTTTTGATACATCTATGTTTTTAAGTATTA